>MU269989.1:12388422-12988422 GCA_021432705.1 Caranx ignobilis
GCCCAAATGGTAATTCTATGGGGAACTTGAGGCCTAAATCAAACCTGGGTGTTTTCCTTTTGTCCATCTTAATATGTCCCTGTGTGTCTGCGAACAGTATGTGTATGTGTATATGCGCATGTGTGTTGCTCATGTTATCCACATGCTGGCAGCCACTGGGTTCTTACAGTTTTTATACTTAATGTGTTTTGTGTGAAGGAGAGCAGCAGAGTGCATTTCAGTTTCCAAGTGTTTATGCAGTAAGTTCATTGCTGAGGGCTACTTAACAATTGTCTTGTGTAACCCTGAAAAGATTTAAGCTGCAGTTTTGAGCAGTGGTCTTACTATCCTTTTGTTTGCAAGAGCAGTATGTGTGGTCGGGTTTTCTGCTGGCACTGCACATCATCTAATCTTTATCTTCTTTGCCGAAGCAGACTGATGTTTGGGATTTAGGTTTTGTAAGTGTAGACACATTACCAATGTGATCCGTTTTGCCTTTGGAGCCACAGTATCTACGATTCAGCAGTTTGTGATTAGCCTTTGTGTCCTACTGGTGCATGAGCTTTAAAGCCATTGCTGATGATGATTGTGCAGAATAAAAGACATCAGGTAAAAGCATACCTCAGACGACAACTCCTTCTTTCATTATATAAATAAAGAATATGACTTCAGTGTCTGATAAAACACAAATTTTAAGCACAAAAACATCCAGTGACATTTCTAGCACAAGGTATGCACCGGTGTATGGCACAAAGCCAACTATTAAAACAGGGCCGCTGCTCTTTTCTGCCAAATTCTGGGCCAGATTTTCTCTGATGAAGTGTGCATGACTCTAAGACTGCAGGGGTGTCTTTATTCTGTGTGGAGCTTTAGCTTTATTTGAGGTGCTTAATGCTGTTTTATTTCTGCAAGGACACAAAGAAAAAAGAATCCTAGTAGATAAGGGCTGGTGGTGTGAATAATCCCTCTGGTCTTTGAAGTCAAAGTACAGAAACAAGGGACTACACAGAAACCTGGAAAGAAACAGAGCAGAGCATTTTTTCTCCACAGGTATTCAATTAAATTGAGCTGACAACACTGTCTGCAAAACAGTAAAAATGCCACCATTCACACTGTCAGTGGTCATCAGACCTGTGCTACCATGTCTAAAAAGAGACCTTTTCCCAGGTTACTGCTGCTAGATTACTGTCACGACATACAAATCCTGTGAAGAACAACAATGATTCACAGCACAACACACATTAAGCCTTCTGATTACTGAAGTCCTCTGACATCATTACCATGCCCCATATCTACCAGCCAGAGTGCAGTACATGCTGGGTCATGAAATGTCCAGGGGCAGGCACAGTAATGTGGTGCATGCTCCTCCACTTTGTTTGTGATGTGCATCATGCAGCAGAGCAAACAAAACAAATCAATCTTACAATCGATGGCACTGACCTGTTAAATGTCTGGTAACATTTGTGTGTGTGTGTGTGTGTGTGTGTGTGTGTGTGTGTGTGTGTGTGTGTGTGTGTGTGTGTGTGTGTGTACACATCTTTGGGACCTGTTCTGGTAAAGTATCGACCGTGTCTGGACCAGGAGTCCATGGGGACCAAAGCCCGGTCCTAATGAAGCAAAATGTCATTTCTGACGTTGTGGTTGAGGTTGGGGATACAGTGTAAATTGAAGTTTGGCTTAGGTTGGTGTTTGGCATGGACTGATTAGGGTTAAGTTGAGAACAGGCTGCCTACAATGAATGGAAGTTAATGTAAAGTCCTTAACAATGACAGCTGTGCAAACTTGTATGTATGGTGCAATACAGCTTGCGATTTTACTGCTGGGTGACTAAAGAGTGGATTCACACCGGTGGGTTATTCCCTTATAATGGTTTTTAACTGATAATCAATGGCTATGTGAATTACAGTGATCAGTTATATCATTAACCCTTCTTCACAAGTATGCATACATGTAGGTTTTAAATTACTTGTGGGAACACTGAGGAGATGTTTTTGCCTCACGTCTCAGACTAAAACAAATTATACATTTTTCTGGGGTGTACTATCTTTCTTCTCCCTTGAGGTTGCATGCTACTTTTCATCTTTTAAAAATGACATTTGGATTTTCAGAAGCTTTGCATCAAGAATGTGAAATGATAAATCTGCTGTTAAGGTGTTAAGGGATGAGGATGCTTTATTCTATGTTTTTCCTCTTGTCAACAAATCCCATTGAAAAGGCCGAGCCCCCACTGACTTGATCATACTAACAAATATTGTGTATGTCAAAGCCCAGTGCAATATACTGTAACATACTATGCATATTTATATTTCCATAGAAAGATTAACAATTTATTTTTGCCAGAAACAGAGGGATGTGGGTTTTGTCCACCATATCTTTATACTGGAGTCACAACAGCAGGAAAGGAAAAATGATTATATTAACCAATACAATTCAATACGCACGCGCTCTTGTTTACATTGAAAAAGACAGACATGAAAAAATCTGAAACCATCCTTTAGGGAACTTCCTGGCTTGCTTTACAGCACCAAAGTACAATATGCTCCGGCAGAGCTTCTGGCGTTGCCAGGGGGTGGACTACAGCGAGAGTAAAATAGAGATGAGGGAAAAAAAAAACCTTTCACGACATCTCCATTTTCAGAATGGCCCAGGGGAAACTGCACACAGTGACAAGAGGGAGGAGACAGAGGGAAGGAGTGCTGCCATCTTGATGACAGCGACACAGCTTATGGAGAACATGGCCTTCTTTGCCTTCATTTTGAAAACAGAGGCACTAGCAGTTTCTGCCTCGAAACACAGGCTGATTATATAGACTGATTCATTTTTGATTTTTATTTATCTATATTACACAACTGTATCATAGTCTGAAAATGAAAACCTGTTTAAAGGTGCTACACACAGCAACTTTAGAGGCACACAGTCACATTACCCAGCAGCTATTACATAACGAAAATCCTACAGTACGTTTCATTCTCCCCTCCTCTCTCATAAACATCACTAGTGCCTCTTTCCTTTCACTGCCACTCTCTTCTTTCCTTTCTTTCATTTATCTCCTCTCTTGTGGGGATGGCAGTTAATCTGTTGCCAAGATTTTTGTAATCTGATCCAATTCCCTTTCAGACTCACAACACACACAACTCTCATCCGATTCATAGCCGATATAACCACAGAATAACACAAACACACACACGCACACTCACAAATAGATCAGCTCCATTTCAGTGGTGCCACCTCTCTAATCCTTTTGCTGCAGGGAGACGCCAAAGCAGCGGTGCTCACCCACCCCAACACACAGAGTACACAACCCAAAAACACACATAAACATATACAGTAATGCACACATATCACATACATGCCTAAAAGGCACAAAAGTCATCATCATAATGAGCACAAGCATGTGTACACCCACACACACAAACAGACCCATATGCACCCACACGTTTGTATTCATCCCAGCTGTAATGGAAAGGAGCTTGAGCGGAATCCCTCCATCCATGTGCCAATTCAAGTATTCATCCCTCCATCCCAGGCCTTCTCCAGGATTTAAGTGTCTTTCAGTCACCCCTGTCCATAGTCTCATTCTCCCCTCTGCCTCTGTAATTAAGATTCAGGTCACCCTCCCCCCTTCTGCATTTCTGTTTTCCACACTTGCAGTTTCATTTTAATGCCAAACCCATTTGCTGGACAACATGTTTGGTCATCAAATTCGTAATAGAAAAACAAACATGCTAAGTATGAGTGATATAAAGGCTTTCATGGATCTAAATGAGAGGGATAAAACAACAACAAATTGATCCTTACAGCTATTCTCACGGGAGAGGTTTTAGTCGAGAGGATCTGGTAATTGGAAATTTTTACTTATTATGTTGTTAATTCTGGTGGAGTATTGAGACGGGATGAGACTCCCTCCACAATTGATGCCCAAATTACCCCATGTATAAGTGTTTACTGAGCATGGTCAATAGTATTACATAAACACACACTTCACAGGTTCTTGGTTTAGGACCAGAACACACAAGCTTTGCTAAAAATGTGTTTGCCAATGTGGCCTAATGATGTTTAAATTCTGGGAGGTGGGTGACGCTTTTCTCCATGCTGGTTAAGCTGTCAAAAAGTCTAAACTCTAATCTAAACTCTGCAGCACACATACAAATGAAGAAAAAAGGAGAGTGTGCCAAACATAAAAGAGGACTCCTAGAACAGTATCACTGACACATGGTTAAGTCAGTAGATGTCACAAATGCTGACAAGACTTTAACAATAATAAAAGAGGTCACTGGCATGACAGCAGCTCTGTTTGGATGTACTAGAGGAAAAGTGGAGGAACAGGACAATGGATCCATGAATATCTGAACCAAACAGTAAAAAACTAAATAATCAACAGAACCATTCCTGGAGCTATTTTGGGGGAAAAAATTTCTTCGTCTCCTCTTTGACTGAAAGCTCCAGGGTCAGGCTGAACAACTAATACTAGTGGAGGCTAATATTGTCAAGGACACCTTAGCAGCCACATGAATGCCAACACAAAGGGTCAGATGCAGGTCCTTCACTTGGAGTATGCATCCTTCCTTATAAACACCAGTGTTCATTCATGGGTAGATGAGGATGCACACAGAGCCTTGTAAAAATGGCAACCCCTTTCAGAAAACCCAAAAAGATAAAAAACCTGTTTTCCACAAATAAACCAATTCTTTGTGAAGTGTGAGCTATTAATTTCTGCCGCTCCCTCCCTCTGTTCCTGCTCTCTGATCCCTCCCTTCACTTTTCCCCCTTCATGTTTTGCCTCTACATGGCTGCAAGTAAAAAAAAAGTTATTTTTTCAAACTGCCATCTCTCTGTATGTGGCTCCACTTTCATCACACTCCTCTCCTTTTGTGGTTGCTGAGCCTTTAGAAAATATATCTTTTCAACTCAAACATTTAAAAAAAATTTATAAGAAGCATCCCAAGTGACTGAGGGTGGGAAGGTCACAGATAGACAGATGGCAACAGAGTGATGTATGGATGGAGCAGAAGGACAAAAGGGAGGAAAAAAGCACTTATCAGATGAGGGAGGTAGATGGTGAATGAAGCAGATGGCTGGACAATGAACACAGTAAGACTAAGTGTAGAAGAGATGCAGCAACAGCAAGAGAAAGAAACAGAATTATCTAGCAGCTCCATAAGCAAATATCAAAGGCAGCAGATTTACAGCAAGAGAAGCCGACAGGGTGTTAGAAGACTAAGATGAATAATGACTGAAATGTGTGATGTAAGAGTGATGAAAGGAAGGGCCACTAAAAGCAGAAGAGCTGTGAACATACTGTACATGATGTGACTCATGTCACTAACCTACAATGAAAATGACAGATTGGAGGGGAAAAAAAGCCTTTTTCAGACATGGAATATGTAACATTGGTGGCTTCATGTATCTGTTGATGATTTGTGTCAGTGTGATGTAGACTAGAGCACAGTGATGTGGGTGGGCCTAACGGGCTTGGGTCCACCTACCTGTACCACTGGCCAATCTAAAAGGACTGATCTTAGAGAGATTTCCCTATGATGAAATGTGCAAAGCAAACCACTGGCCACTCTTGTAGGGAGGAGCACAGATGTGAGATGACAGAGACAAGACTTGTTAAATATGACAGGTGAGTAAGGGCTATCAGCTTCTTTCTTTGTTTTTGTGTTTTTCTGCATGTTATTAATGTTAGCTTCAATAATTATAGAGCATGGATGTAATATCTTAATTATAATAATAATTTACATGTAATTCTGGATATGGAGACTTTAGTTTCAATATTGCTACTACTATTAAAATGAGTGTTAGACGCACTGGGGGACAGGTGCAATAAACAATGTAAACTCCATCTGCAATGTTTCTGTGGATCTTGTGCAGTCATGAAAAATCATAGAGATTCTGTGAAGCGAATAGAGACAGCAAGGCCATCAGCTAGCAGTGTAATTGGTGTGGAAGCAATGCAGCTGTAAAGTGCATACACACAAATGCAGAGGGAGAGAAAGAGGAAAGACAATACAGACAGATTTTGAATCAATACAACCACAGAGACCTAACAGGAATTTACAGTCCACCTGTGGAGACGCAGCATTGTGGACTCATAAACGCTGATCTTTATTGTCAATTAATCTAAAAAAAAAAAAGTCATCAAGTGCAAAGTGCAGCCATAACTTTAGATGTACTGAAAGGGCAGAGGCAGAAAGGAAGAACCATCCCAAAATAATACAACACAATTCCAAAAGTGTCTGTGGGCTGATTCGCTGTCAGCAAGGCAACCTGGACTGTCACATTTTATGACACCATAAAACAAACACCTAAGCAGTGAGAGTATGTGTGTGCATTTTCTCTGCTTTTCCTTTACCTCCTTGGCCTCATAACCTTTACCTGTCCATAGGTTTCTCCCTCTCTCTCATGCCTTCAAGTGTCTTCTCTCAGTTTTTCTGCAGAAATCTCATGGTTTTAACTTTGGCCTTTTATGAAATATCACTGATGGCTATCACTGCAACCAAGACAGAAAGGTAAAAAAAAAAAAAGAAAAAAAAAAAAAAAAAACCTGCCTGGAAACACTAACTCAACTGTATATTATTACTGGAAAATTATAATAATCTACAGCTTGGAATCAAAAATTAGATGCCATTATATTTTATTTTATGGAGTCATGGAGAACGTACTTTATACTAACTTAAAGGTAATTGTGTGTAGGTCAAAACTGTGTTATTAAACCAATCAACACAGGAGACAACTATATAGGGAACCTTTAAAATGTCAAGTAAAACAGCTTGAACATTTCCACCAACTATGTCAGCTTTAATTCCCACCTCCTTCCTCATCTCTCTGAACCCTGCAATATGAGACCATAACGTTTTCTAAGTGTCTTTCTGATTCTCTGCTCCACAGTGGCACAACCCTTCTCTCCATTACCATCCACTCACCTTAGCCTCTGTCTCAGTCTACTCTTACAAGAGCTCAATCCTCTCCCTCTCCAGTTCTCAATGAGTGGGGCTTTCATGTTGGTATGACTGTATGACCAGTTTTCATATCAGTGGTAAAATGCCACTATGGCTGCTCCAGAGTAGGTTACATCTGGGTTTACTGTAGTAAAGAGCTTTTAAATTGTAGGCAAGCTGGACAGCACACACATGACAAAAGGTTTACAAACTGTCTAGATATTGACTCTGGGCATTAAAGCAAACATGTGTGCACACAGTGCAACAGATGTGATAGTCCACTGTTTAATGAGAACTCTTTAGAGACAGCTCCTTTCACACTAGAAGGTCTCAAAACTTAACAGAAATGAAACCCCAGTCAAACCATTTTCCCTTAAAGGAGCTGTTCATAGGTTCTTTCTGCTATTGAACATGGTTTCTCTCTGGTGGTGGTGGAGGTTGTTGTTGCTTGACAAGCTTTGGCCATTGTTATGTTTATAATACAAAACAGTACTTTTCAGGGCACACTGAAACCTACCATGAGTGGCTTCATCAGACACTGATGATACTAACCAGGTGATACTAACTAAAACTTACAAACAGCTCCTTCACCAATCTTTTTAACATGTTATAACACAGCTAACCAATTCCATTACAGTCAGGGCAGCAAGACAGCATGCATAATGCAAGGGATGAAGAACCTGCAAAACTAACTAACATGGTATGGTATGTGAAAAAGGATTGGGTTGATGTTTAGAGTCACTCTCACACTGTTGTGTCCTCCTTCAACAACCTGTTTCAGTTTCTCTGAAAGGCATAGATGTCACCATTGCATTACATCTTTGGAAGCAGTAAATTTCACATTTGGCAATTGAAAGGCTGTTCAAATGAAGTTGATGGCTGCCCTCATCGAGTAATCAAAAATCTTTGGTAAATCACATTTTGAAAGTAATTTTCCCTAATCATGCACAATAAACGCTGATTCTGTTGAGCACAACTCTAACTCCAACACTTGCTGAAAAGTTGAAACTTTATATCCCTACATTACCAAGCATGTGGTGAATTCAACGTTCACACTGCAGGTCAAAATGTCAATAGTCTTATTCTCCCATCACCTTCCATCTGGCAGCAACCACTTTTCTCAAATCCCTCCTTTCACATCTCCCTTACACCCAGGTACATATTCAGGCTTCCCCTTTTCCTCCACTGGTCCTCCCTGATCTCTCGTCTGCCTTTTTACCCCGTCCGGCCTCTCCTCTTCTCCACTTATCCCGCTTTATTAATATCAGGCATTACTCCTCATTTTTGGGGGAGTCAGGCGGTGCTGCCTTCGCCCTCTCCTCCACTTTGCCTTTATTTCTCTCGCTCAGTCCCGTCTGTCTCTCGCTCTGCCCTCATTCACCCTTCACTCTGTCAGCAGTTAATGGAAGTATAATGAGCTTGTTGTCTGTGACATGATGAGGAGGAGGAGGAGGGCTGAATACAGCTGCCTAATGATCAAAGAGCACCGCACAACACACACAGCTGGACAAAGGCGGGCACACACTCATACCCATGCACAAATATAAGCAACACACACAGCCGCAAACAAAGATTAATGTTTGCCCATGCACAGAGGTGTGCCCACTGAATCACAGACACAAACACATTTACATCTATTCTCAGTGGATATATACAATTAGTAACTTATACATACAATCTGGCCAAAAGCTATTTTTCTACCTCCTATACTCTCGCCTTGGCTTCCTCACTCTAGGCACAAACTCCCTCCCTCCTCATGATGCCTCACCTTCCCTCCATCTCACTCCTGACATGCTCACTCCCCCGCCTTTCTTTTCCCTCCTTCCTCACTCCCTCGTTCTCACTTCTTCCAAAAGGTAGTCAGGGCAGAAATGGGTTTTCTACTTCATAAGGCTGCAGCTGCAAGCATGTGTCGGCATACTGCTTAGTGTGTGTGTGTGTTAAACTAAGATTTGGCTGCAGCCTGTACGACGACACCCACACTGCAGCATTTGACACAGCCGGAGGGTGTGAGGAAGTGAAGAGAGAGAAAAGAGGAGGCACAAGGGAAGGAAAGATGACAAGAGTAGCAAAAAAATACAAGGGGAGGTGATTTTGTGCTTGTGTATGTGTGTGGTTATTCCTAATTATGCATGTGTGATATTTATGTGTGTGTGTGTGTGTGTGTGTGTGTGTGTGTGTTTGTGTTTGTGTTTGTGTGTGTGTGTGTGTGTGTGTGTGTGTGTGCCATGTATGGTATATGTCACTCCAAATTTGTGTCATGTATCCTGCAAATACAGTACACACATTTGTTAACACGCATTTGTTAAATACACTGTGTATGCTTTTGTGCACCCACAGATACACACACACAAACACACACAGTTTGTTAACATAGTGTGATGCAGTGTTTCTTTGCATCAGGGTTTGTGTCCCATGCGTGGACCCACTTATCAGTTTACCCCATGAACAGCCAGTCAAGTCCAAAGAGGTTTGTACACCCACACATATGCAAAAAATATGGTCAGTCTCAAGCTGGGCAAAGAACTTCACCTCAGAATTCTTAGTGTTCGGTATAAATACAGTGCTAATCTCAAAATGAGCAGAAAATATCAACCCCCTCATGTACAAACATCATGTCATCTGACTTTTACTTGGTCGTCCATCATTTTCAGTATGCCTCATATCCATCAGGGGCATGACCCCCTCACCCAAAAAACTTTTGAGCTAGAAACTCAACTTATCAACTAGACATATGCTCACCTCATCACACTACACAGAACATATGTGCTGGTGTGAACAGATAAGTGCTCATCTACTCTTAATTTCATTTACTATTTAAGTATCTTTTCATCACTGTTTGAAAAACTCGCTGGGATAAAAAAGTTATGTGAACATCCAAGGAAAGAGCAAAACTGGAGGACAACAGAGGTTTTTGTGGGAAAAGATGGAGCACCAATGTGTTGTGTGTGAATTGTGCAGACACACAGCCACCCATCACAGTCCGACAGATACAGGCAGAAAAAGGGGAAATAATGGGTTGCTGCAAATATGGGGATAGTTAGAAAAGGAATTAAAGCGGACCGAATTAAAAAAGGTAGGGGAGGGGGCTGAGGAGAGAAGATAGAGTAGTTGACTGAAGCCTTGTACACATTATCCTATGTGCATAAGCATGGAGTTACACTAAAGAGGGAAAAGTGCTGATGCCAGTGACTCTGTTGGCTGCATGTTTGTGTATGCTGCCACTTCTGTTTCATTAACAGCTCCTGCCTTCTTACACGAGATGAACAAGGGATGATGGAGGAGAGACTGTGTGTGTGTGTGTGTGTGTGTGCGTGTGTGTGCGTGTGTGACTGAATGTAAGTGTAGCAATTATGACTTTCACTCTGCATCCATGGCTGCAACTGAAATGGCCCATATAGTTGACGGGACATTCAGTCAGTGTGGGAGAGAACAGCGAGACAGAGCTACTGCATGTTTACAAAAGATCCTAAAACTTTTCCTTTCCTTCCAGTTTAATTGCTCCTTGGGCAAATTCTCTTTCTTGTATTGCTCATCTGAATGGCGGCTCCTTTTACAGCATGCAATAGCACATTACGGCTTCAGTTTTTCTGCCAGCATGAAATGCTTGTTTGGAAAATTTGTTTCTCGTCCTCTTTCAGTTCTCAGAGAGCAGAGCAGCAAAAAAACAAGAGAGTTGTGTACTACAGCATACCCATTTAGATACACTGTACATCATTATCATGCTGAATAAGGAGTAATCTATGCAAACCCATCAGTGTTTGTAAAATGAGGCCTGACAGGGAATCACCACCCCAATGTGACGCTGATGATTTCATTACAAGCTTAAGTGTAATTTACAAGCTTCTGCCAAAAGGTAGCCCAGCACGCCTGTCAGTGGTCGGGACTAATGTCTTTTTTGGCAGAAAGCGTCACTCATTAATTCAATTAGAAAGTAACAAAACAGACTGGACTTCCTGACTGCAGAGTTTAATGTCTAACTGTGGGTTACTGCGCATGGTTATCAGTGTACTCAAGCAGTACACAAAATACTGAAACGATGGGCAACCATCTCCGGCTTTTTTGTACAAAATAAGTTAATCATTGTTAATGGCTAAGGCTTAAATGCAGCTACAGAACAGCAGAAACAGCCTCTCTTCCCCAATACAATGTGTGCACTCCTTTAAAACGGAGCAATGTGTAGGATCTATATGTATCTGAAAGTACAACTGTGGAGTTTCCCTCAACCATTTTTATAATAAACAAACAACACACAACACATCTTAACAACTGAGCAGCTTCAACAGCTTTCCCTCTTGTCCCCCACCCCACACTGACATTTTAACCACTTAGTCTTCTGAATGTTGTCCTTCGTCCATCCAGTGTCTCTTACTGGCTCGAGTCACAATGACGGGCTAATTAGCATCAAGCAACCAGTTCCATTAAGGCTGGAGAAGTTGTGCAGCTTAATATACAAAGGCTCTGGTAAAAAAAAAAAAAAAAAAAAAAAAAGATAACTGTCAATTTAAAGGTTTTAGGTCCAGACTGAAATAAGACAGTCTGGACCAGACCCATTGGTGAAAAAGTCTGTGAGCAGAGTATTCAGTTACTTGCAATCTGTAGCCCCACCACTAGATGTCACTTTATCCAGCAGTGTTACTTTAATATCTTTAATTTGTCAAAGTGTTTGTCTGCCATGACCACAGACCAACATGTTCTGAGCACCAGGTTTCACTGGTTCACCCTGTCGTCTCACTAAGAATGAATAGAGTGGTGTGCAAAGCTTTTACATGATTACTCGTTTTGCATTTTGAACAAAACCCAATATATAGTTTGGAATATCATTCCATTAATCAAAATGACAATAAAGTAAGCGGCTACCTTGATGACCACTCTGCTTGGTTTGCGTCATTTGTCTCTACTTTAGTGTTATTACGGCACAGTGTGTTACAAACACTGCACATTCTTTCTTACTGCTCTCTCCACCATTTTCTCTCCATTCTCCATCCCTTGCCTCCATCCCTCCACCTTTCCCTTGGCTCTAATTTCAGAAACACAGTTGGCTTGAGTTTCCCCCCAGCTGGCGGAAAGAATCAATACCCCCCCCCCTTTTGTCTTTCCCTCACTTCCTCTCGTCTCGGTCTCTACATCCTCCAACCACCTGACATTGACTCTGTATATTCATTGCATTAACAGCAGGTTTGTAATTTTCCTTTTTCGTCCTTGTATCCTCATCCTTCTATCTATTTGGCTCTTTTTTTTATTTGGTGTTGACTGTCTGCCACTTTCTCACCCTCTAATCTTCCTCCATCTATACCTCTCTCCCTCCTGCCATCCCTCCATCTTTGTCTCACTTCTAGACAGTCTCAGATCGCTGACTTTCCTGTCTGGGGGATTCTATTCCCAAAAAGCCTTATGTCATCTTAAATCCACACACATATACACACTGACTGACACACACACACACACACACACACACACACACACCCTTCACTCCTGTTAATAAATCAGCAATAAAAAGCACAGCCCATTTCAATATCACTTACTCTCTGCATGAATTTACAAATACACACAACACACACACACACAGCCATGAGGATTCTCCAGGCACAGAATACACACCACAGATGCTCAAAATAGCACCACCATCCAATCACAAGTGCCAATGTCACCCTGACAGTCAAAGACTCCTGCACTACTTTATGCATCCTACATTACACGTGCCACAGCAGAATCTGTCTTTGCCTCCTGCAGACAATTGAGCACAACAGAAAGGAAGGGAAGGGGCATTGTTGTTGGATTGTTTCATCAATGCTGTCGTGTCTCTGCAGTGTGCTTGCTTTAGACCACTCATCATTCCAACAGCAGGGGCGTGACGGTGACACTGTTTTTTTCTGAGCTTTCTGTCAAACTTTGTATGTGTGTTTTCCAAAAAAAGACCCTCCAGACACCAAATGCCAAATACAACAACAAAGTGCTTAACAGAGTTATTCCTATGTACACATTGGGACTTAATACTGGGAGTGATCGTCTAATTGGTTGGTTACAATTTAATTTGATTAGCGTTTTAAAGATTGAGTTACAGAAAAAACAACTTCCTGATCTTTTGAGTATGTGGCTTTGACTTAGTTTCAGTGATGAAGTTCTACTACTTCATGTTGTATTCACTTTTGCTTGTTATTATTTTCACAAACTGTAACCTGAAATCCACTGGGCCCATTCTGGGGGTCGGCAGTCAAAACCCCCAGGGGAGTGACAAGAGCACACAGAGGAGTTACAACATCAGTAACCAGAATAGGGGGGTATAACACATCTATTTTCTCGCAGTCTATTCTTATTTTGATTCATGGATAAATATTTGATGGTTTACAACTAATTAACCTGTCAGAAACCAAGATCAGTGATGAATGATGGCAGCTGTAGCTCAGGAGGTAGACTGGGTCAGTCATCAGATGGAAGGTCAGTGGTTTGATCCCCAGCTCCTCCAGTTTACATGTTGAAGTGCCTTTAGGCAAAACACTGAAACCCAAATTACCATTGTAGTATAATGTTTGCATGAGTAGATTAATGTGTCTTCTAGTGTACAGTAATTTGACTAGCTCAAAGTTCTATATAAGTGTAGATTTAAAAAACTGATACTAGATCATTGTGACTGATCGTATCCTTTTAGTGGACAAATGAAAGAAGCCAATTTTCAGATTTATAGAGTACTGGGTAGGAAAGTGAAGGACACAGCACAAAGAACCACTCAAGAAAAAGAGAAAACAGGTGAAGACAAGAAGAAGTCAAGGAAAGAGGAAAACAGACAAAAATGAGAGCCAGAACGTAAATAATTAAACCAAAGAAAAGAAACAAGATGAAAACTGACTGATGCATGAGCTCAGTGGGAGGAAGATTGGAACATTTTTCATCTACCCCATTTCCAAATGCTGGTTTTCCTGATGGAATATTAAAATATGCTTTCAGGGCGAAAAGTGCTGGTGGTTTTGAAGTCAAAAATGGGACAAAACACACAGACACACACACATACATGCAGAGTGTTTATGGGTCTGTTAGTTGTAATGTTTATAGTGCTGACCACCTCCAGGGACGAAGTGTCAATCTGAATTTGTGAGCCCTCCTCCTCACCCGTATGAATTAGTGTGTGTGCTTGTGTGTGTCTACTAGGGACATGCCTTGTCTGAGCAAGAGTGTGGCATCTCTTCACTCACCATCACCATGATTGACAGCAGAACTAATTCCACGTTTAACACCCGTAGTGGAGTGAAGGACGTGTGTGTACACACAAACAGAGCTTTACTGAAAGACATGGATCAAGAGACCTCAAACACCAAGGGAGGCATGTGATGTCATAAACACAAAAGTCTGTCTTGAAAACCCAAAAACCCAAAGTGGGTGCTATTATCTAATTATGGGTTATGTCAAGCTGCATCTCCCTCTCAATTCCTTCACATCAGTGATTCCTTCTTAAAAGTGACACGTTGTACTGATTAGAAAACTAACTTCATTTGAATTGAAGATACATAGACAATCACACATGTGAAAAGGAAAAACAAACAAAAGAAGTCAGAACTGACGCCTGCTGCCCCATAGTTAAATTTACACACTGGAAAAATACAAAAGAAAATGCATTAATACCCAACAAGAAATAGTTGGATGAAGTGATTATTTTAAAAAACTCAGAGAGACTTTGCACCTCTTTAAACCCACCTGTCAGGACAAGGACAAATAACACCCAATAACCTTAATCACCTGTCAAACAAAGCAAAAAGCCTTGAGACATCCACATGTAGATCTCCTCTTTCAAACTGTGAAATTTTAACTATCACCAAGATGTATTCCCTCCATGAGCATATTCATGGATCGGTCTGATTTTGGTAACAAATATTGCCTCTGTAGCCAAACTACTGGCTAAATTAAACCTATTAAAAAGAAACATCAGCAACACACATCTTTTGTATGAACACATGCCCTTACACCAAAAATAAAGAACTAATGTGCTAATTCTCATCTGAAAATCCCAAGCAAATGCAGCCAAATCATTTATTAAAGTTTGCTTTAAAAAATAAATAAATAAAAATGCTTCAGGAAGATTTTGTGAGCCATTTTGTAAGGATGTGTGCGTCAACTGTGGGCTGGTGCTGCAGACAGACACATTATTTTCACAAGAAAACTATAAAATAACAGTTATTCTTTAAGGTATTTTTCAAAAACAAAGTACATCCAGCCTCTTGTAACAACACCAGGGACTGTTTGGGTTAGACTGCATGTACAAACACACACACACACACAAACACAAACACAAACACACACACACACACACACACACACACACACAGTGCCATCACACTGCCACACAGAGAGTGCTGACGAGTGGTTCTGCTGGTGGTGGGAGATCGAGCAGGCCGACACAAGAGAAATACCAAACACAAGCAAATTATTTTTTCTTCAACACACTCTCCCAGAAATCATGCTTCTCTTCAAGTCATCTTACAAAGAGATTTCAATCTTTGTCTCCTGTTCTAATCTCTACATCACATTTAACACACAGCAGCAAATTGGCACATTTTCTGCCCTCTCCCCCTCCTTTTGCTCAGCAAGAGCAGAAAAATGAGACTGGCCCAGCTTCAATGTTGGCTGCTAATTTCTCCCCAAAATAAAAAAAGTTAACCTCTCTTTTCGTCACCCAAAAAAAAAAAAAAAAAGAAACACCAACAAAATTGAGTGGGTGAGACTGCGTCATACACAGTGTAAATGCAACAAAGTCTCAATTGTCAACACTCTTCACCCACACAAGTACCAGAATTGAATTCTTAATTACAGCTGAATGAGTATCTGACAGATAACTCTGCCTCCTCCCCATCTTAAGGTTAAAGAGCTAAATATGCCATGAAAAAGAAAATGCAAACATGAAGGCCGCAGTGACAATTAACACATTAATAAACAAACACCTGCTTGTCTTTCCTCTCACACAGACACACTGAAAAAATGTAGATGCACAGTTTTGTTGCCACAGTTATCTTAAGGTGAGAAGTAAGGTGTGCTTTTAGCCAACGACCTTTCCATTTAATGTTTCACATCTTGTGTGAGGCATGTCCTTCACATCTGTACAGTGCTGTACTCTGGTGTGGCTTCGACCATGCTCAAACTGCAGACCGCAGATGACATTAAAAAGAACAAAATTCATTACTGCAGCTCAAAAAGCTTAATCACACAGATGCAGGTTTTCCCCTTTGCTTACTCTCCTTCACAGCAGCTACCTCTGCCAAATCCCAATCATGATATATAGGCTTGAAAAGAGTCTAGAAACTTGCTGCCAAACTGCAACCAGACAGCTCCAAGATTCAGTGGAAAAAGCCCAAAGTGTGGGTAAGACACTGCAGAATACTACTGAAAAAAAATTAAAGCATAACACACAAACCAAAGTCTTAACAGTAAGTATAGACATTATAATTACACAATCTGTTTCCATTATCCTGTCCAGTTACTATGGGAGTGTGTATGTGAATAAACAACAGGACATATCAAGCACACAAAAGAATCATAAACACTGAAAAGATCAAGTTCAAAAAGAATGATACAACAAAGCAGTTTCTAATAACCACTACCTGGGCACAGGGGCTAAGTCCTGCCAAAACATCACCAAAATATACCTGCTTCTGAGGTGAAATGTAGTTCAGACATACACACTATACAGTACAGTGTGTCCTGAAGTGCTTAAAAAATAATAATAATAATAATAACAACACGTAGCTGTGTTAATGGCTTCAATAACATGAAGCCATTTCTGTCATCACTCAATAATTTGATCATTATGACATGTGGTACATTTGGGATTTCATGTGGTTGTGAACATATTAAGATCCTGGCTGTGAGAGGCTATTCATTTATCTACCAATGTCGGAAATAACAGGGAGTTAGAAATAAAGGGAATGGATGACCCTGTGATGAATGTAAAGGACAAAGCTACCTTGGAGGAAAGGGAAATGTTCAAGGTAGACAAAGCCATTTACAGAGAAATAAGACTAGGTAAGGCACAATGTAAAGAGTCCTTCTGGGAACATTTTCTGAAGCTGGAGTTTTAAATGACACTGGACCATTTTCACTTTGTCCCATAAAATTCACATTCTCTTCTCAAAGCACTAAAAGAAGGACATTCAATGCTAATGACCATCCTACTCAGCGCTTTAGTAAACAGAAATAGTAACTAATCTGTTGTCAAACAGTAAATACCTTCCTATGAATTACGCAGCTGCCCACACAGCCTGCCAGAAAAAAAAATCATTTCATTTGTTATTTACACAACAATCTGAGGGCAGTCTGAAACTTTGTAAATGACTGAGTGTAGTATAACTTGTCAAACTTAACCTGCAGTGTCTGAGTCATGTTATTTTTATGTCTTTGTCTATGTCAATGTATCAATCACCTGCGGGAAAATTCCCAAATGCTGGTATTCAGCTTCACTTCCTGTCATAAACCTCATGCACACTAAGGAAAACAAAGCAGGGGGGACAGCTGCTACCTGCCGAAGGCTCCCTCTACATCTCAGTAACAATACAACACAACAGCACAGATTTCACACAGGTATTAAAAAGACAAGATTATCACATGCAGCACACTGATGATTGAGCAGGAAATGAAGCGTCCAATCAGTGGGCCAATCACTCTGATTATGAAAACCCCACACTGCTTTAGTGAGATGCATCATTCATAAAAGTAATCAGGACTGGCTGAGATATCACGTGTTGGTTAAATTAAATGTCATCGACAACAGCCCTCCTGAAAACACAAGGACAACAAAGCAGAGGCACAGCAACCAGACAGCCAAAGAGCTGGAAAGAAAGAAAGAAAATCAGCTGTATGAGCAGCAAATAACAAACAACAGCATAGTGGGCCATTTGACAAAATCTGAATTTCCTGTGAGCTCTGACTTGATATGCACCACTCTGAGCTTAAACCTTTTTTTTTTTTTTTTTTTTACTGAGAGTTGAAGTAACTTCCCGTAGCCCGTCAGTGTTGCCAGGCAACTTTGTTCTCTAGGACATTCTATCAGGAAATGCTGTGGCCTGCAGCGAGTTCAAAGACTATGCTGTTTCTCTGAAAGACTCAGATGGTGGCTGCTGATAATGGAAGATGTGCGATACGCACAGACGGTGAGATGAAGGGGGACAGAGTGCCAGCACTATGGAGCTGCCATCAAGACCAGATAAGAGCTGAGAAATAGCAGGTGTGTGTTGGGGAGTAGGAGAAGAGACATTTAGTGTGCCTGCGTGCGTGCGTGCGTGAAGAGTCAAGAGTGGGGGACAGTATGTCATCCATCCAGTGTGTCATATTTTTACACACCAACAGACACGCATACATGCGCATAATATCTTCCCATGTGTATACCAAGCCATGAGCCATGTTTTACACACTGGTGCAGTAAAACATGGAAATAAGGTGTGGAGTATGAGTGCAAGTAAACACACAGTGAGTGCAGGTGCAGTTCTACCCACGCATACACATGTGCGCACACACGTATGTGATAGAACAGCAGTTTAATGTCCTGCACACTATACCATTACATCCCAATGAGCTGCTAATTACAATGAAAAGGCTCTAATTACACTGTAAATTGGACTGGACGTATTAAGGTACCCCCGCAGACTCCCCTTGTGTACAACACTTAAAGAGTTTCAGTGTGAATGTCTCCACAAGAATGGTTGAAACTGGCCTCCTGAGCCAAGTAAATGTACATTTGTATGTGCAAAAGCTAATCATATGCCAACACACACTTTCTGTATAAATGTAGCATTTCTATTGCTTTAAATATAAGGAACCACACAGCACATTAAAAATAAATGTCACCTTGCTGTCTCTCACTGTAATACATATCCACACAAAGGGCTGCAATCACACACACACACACACACACACACACACACACACACAAACAATAATATCCAACTAACTACCAAAGTTCAGCCTCAGCAGTGCTCAGGGAGCAGGTCTCAGCACCTGCAGTGAGAGCTGGGCTCAGCTCAGAAGTGGAAGCCTTCACTGTGGGGACTGACACAAAGTGTAATGCAATCACAACAAATTCAGGGAAATGCAAAAACAGGAGGGAGAGAGGGAGCAAGGGAAGAGAGAGGGGGTGTCTGGAACTGGAAAAAAAGGATGAGGCCAAGAGAAAGTGAGACCCCTGGTGATAATTTGCAAATGCTGCAGGTCTGATTCTTCAGCTGTGTATGAGACTTTTTCCTCATGCCTGTGTTACTATACTTGAGAGGATTCAGTCAGTGCCTGCACTGATAAAGCAGAAACTCCTCTTCCCACAGTGGGCTTGTTGAATAACCTGCACCTAAATTAAAACACTGTAGACAGGATGCCATATAACAAAATTTTCTTTTTTTTTTTATCCTTAAACTGATAACTGTAAATCACTGATCTGTCAAAATATGTTTAAATAAATTGATATGACAGAAATAAACATTGTGAAATATGATCAATTCTCTCTCCTGATGAGAGTTGGATGGAAAAACACCGCATCCATTAAATGTATGATCAGACAGTTCTTGCTAGATTCAATATATAGTCACTGCACAAACCCACAACCTGTTTTTGTGAGGTTAAAACAACAACATACCTGCTAATTGGTGGACTTCGCAGGTGCATACATCACCAGGTTCCCTGTTCTTCACTGTTTCCAGTCTGTATAAGCTAAGTCAAGATCTTACTAACTATAGCTCCATATTTCACAGATGGATGCACTGTTTATCTTCTCATCCAGCTCATGGAAAGAAGGCTTATTAGCAGAGTACGCACGCACATCAACTGTTCACAACACTTGAAACTATAATTTATATTACTGTGATATAAAGTAGTATTAAAAATCAGTGATTATTTTCATCATTTAAAATCTTCAGTCTCAGATTAGATCATGTAACTTCTGGGTTCTTCTCTATAATTTTCTAAGGAGGAACTGAGCTCAAAGTATGTTGTCATCCTGTACCAACCTCCTTTTCACTGTCTTGCCCTGTGGATTTTAGATGCACATATTTGAGGTTACAATAAATATTCTTATTCTTGCATGGATTTAGCATTCTTCATGCATTTCACTTTTTGTTACACATAAACCAAACAGCTATGACAAGCTTGATTGAAGCTTGTCTTGAAGCAAGACTTTCATTTACTTATATTTGAGCCTGAAAAAGAGAAAATCATTTCTGACAGACAACAGTAAGAGCTCTCACACAGACAGCACACCATTGTGCTTGTGTGTTGAAGGCCTCCATGCAGTCAAACTATGAAGGTCCTTCTAAGAATAGTCAACAGGTGTGTGTGCATAAGCGTGCATGCATGCTGCTTTTTAGTAGTGGGCACCCACACATTGTCATTTTAGGGGCCACACCACTCTCTTGTCTCAGATGGTGAATTGCACAGAGTCATGGCCAAGAGCAAGAGCTGCTGCTCTTAAAACACAAGGAGACATGGTTTGTCACTACAGCACATAAACTGGGCGATGTTGTGATTTGACTGCAGCAGAAAAAAGATATCACTACTAGAGCAAGGTCGTATCATGAGTCTCACATAAAGTTTCTATCTCTATTATATGAGCATCTTGCCATCAGTATCATCAAGGTCATTTCTTTAACAAATCACTGTTCCTGTCTTCATCCACCTCTCCCACTCTTCCCTCCACACCTCTATCCATTCCTCAACTTGGACCATTACCTGAAAAGGCCATTACTTGAAAGCTCCCCTGAGAGATGAGGCTTGACTTTTAAGTGATGCTGTCATAGTTGAGCCAACTTTTTGGAGACACTGGAGCCAAAACTGAAGTTAAATTTAAGGCTAAATACACGGTGAGATTTTACATTTGCAGGGAATGTTTGTGCATGTTTTACTTCAGAAAAGTGCACAATTGAGTTGACAATAATCATAATTGTGCAAAATAATACGCTCAAAAATTGTTCAAATATTCATTTCCAGAATTGCATTAACTGCCTGCACTGTTGTCACATCTATTTCCACCCATTTTCAAATAGCATTTTCATGTTCACAATTTTGGCAAAGCACTAATGTCCCCCTCATTTGAATCACAGGTACACAACACATTAAAATTCCTGGGGAGTGTCCAGTTGTTTTGCAGACCAATTATAGACAAAAAAAATGAGCAGCATTGGGAATTTGCTCAGATTTCCTGAATATAACCCAGTGCTCAAGTGTGCTCACCACGAAAGCTTTTTCAGATTCAGAGAGCAATGTCTCCTCAAGTCTGCCAGCTTTTCTTAACAAGTGGTCAAGACTCTAGCACTGTACAGAGCTGACACCTGCCTTGACAGTTCAGAGGAAATACTGCTTCCAAGGGAATAAGCTGTCTTAACACCAGGCTATAGCTACCTGAATATTTAACCTTATTTTAATACACAATTATTAATTTTGTACGCTCAGTGATCAAAATATGATTAAGCAGGGGTCCTGTCATAAAACTTTTTCCCCCCCTCAGGAGCATTTTCCCTAATGTAATGAAATGGTCTAGTTAACCTGAATCATGAGGAAATACCTGACCAACTCTATGAGACAGCAGAGATCACAGCCTTGTGGCTGTTGGATACTGGCTTCAACACCAAACACACAACCATACCTGTCTGGCCAGGTTGACAGCATCAGCATGAAGTCTGTCTCTCAGATGAGGGTCCAGTTGGAAAGCCGGCGCAATCTCCACAACCTTCAAAACAACAGAATTTTATTGGAAACACCACAGTGACCTCAGGATTTTCAGAATAAACAGGCAGTAAATTGTCAGTGTCAGGATAACAAATTTTATATGTTTCAGCTCAGTGATATGCTCACACTGAAAACGCACATGTGGAACAGTTGTAAATAGTCATTTTTTGACACCAACTGTGGGACCTGAACTGCAAGCAAATTGTGCAAAATGGCCACCTAAAGCACTGTAGTTTCCAACGTATGAGCCATTACGTTCATCTGCTCTGTCTGCTGTTTGGTGCTGGCAGGTAGTGTAAAGTGGGAGTTTTTTGTTTTTAAGTGAGAACAGTGTTGAGTGCTTTGAGAGCAAACCAGAACAGTAAACAGTAAACTGTAAAGTGAAAACAATGAGCTGACAGATGTTGATGCTCCCTGTAGGGATAGTGGGAACTACAGGGTTGGGAAACAATTCTCTGCTGGTTCATCACTACAAGTGATCCCTTTTACATTACACAATCATTTGATCTCCTGTTTACATAAAACAAAGATGTACTTTCTCAATAGGTCACCCAGCTCCGTTTTCCCCCAATTATCAATGTAATCTACCACCACAACCACAAACCAACACACAGTTCCCTTCTAACACTTGAAGTAAATACCATAATTTGTTTTTCTACAGAAGCCATAAGGTTGGTACAGTATGTGTCACTAAAGCCTCAGCAAAACAGATGGAGTGAATCATTTGTAAACACATTCAGACTTTCATTTGGTCTGGTCATGGCTGCTGGGTTAGGGTTAGGGTTCACCATGTGAAAGGCTGGACTGTTTCATCCCGCTGTGTCAGAAAAGTCAAACCATCCAAGGGGACTAATTGAATCTAGTTCAAAACAATGTGACCTGTGTCTGATTTCAAAAAATAAAAACCACCACGACTCAATTACATTTTTATCAAATCTAAAGCAGCATTTCCAAGACACTGAGAAAAGCTAAAAATATCCCCTCAGCACTCTACCATCTCAAATCTATTTTAACAAGCGACTATTCTTGTTTCTGAAATTCAAACAGATCTTAGATTAAGGGCAAAGGCAGATTAAGTCTCACAGAATTAAAGAACAGCAGCTTTGGCATGAACGAGTCACTAATATGATTATCATCTATAATTTGATTAAAAGGGAGGAAAAAGTGATGAAAACACAGGATTGAAACTGCTTCGAGGTGACAATAAATTAAACATTACACGTTAATCAGCCTTCTCTGATGAAAGCATTGTCATATTGAGTGATGATTAGATGACAATGTCTATTTTCTCTTTCATGTTTTATTCAGGCATTTGTTATTTTTGACAATCAGGAAGTGAGCAATGTCAGCATACCTCATTTCTTACCACTGCCAACAAGCCCCCCCCCCCCAAACAAAATTAATAAATATAATCTGGAAAATATCACCCTGGCTAATGAATGATAATCATTTCAAAACTGTACATGTGAAGAGACAGTTTCTGTTGATTCAAGTCGATTTGGTTGACAATTATATAGCTGCTGCAGTCCCTAAGTCTCCTATTCATGCTGCTGCACCAGTGGCTAATTTGTATTAGTATATAATCCTCTTACCCCCTGCTGCTTGGGACATCTATGATATCCAGGGCCACCAGTGTCACAATCAGTGCTCTAATCAGAACTATAATTACCTTATTTATTTGTATGATGCTTAATTGGCCTGTTTGCCAGAATAATAGAGAAATAAAACACTAAAGCCTTTAGTTTATTCAAAGAACTGCAGTGTTTGGGGGTGTGATTCCTGCTTATGACCTTTGTTCATGCTAATCTACATAATACATCAGAAATGCCATGGAGGTAATACATTCAAACATTAAGTTGGTTAAAATGGGGACTTCACCTTTTGGTGTCTCCGCTGAATGGAGCAGTCTCTCTCATAGAGGTGAATGACATTACCATATTTATCACCTGGGGAGAGAGACAAGACAAATAGGTGAGTTAATGACAAAGGGAGGGAAGAAAGAACATTATAAAACTATCAGGAGTGTGAAAAGAAGTGTGTGTTTGAAGTCAAGTGAAGGAGGTGTTAAGGTTTAGGTTCAGTTAAAAGCTTTGTCATCCAGACAGCCCATGTCCAAATTCTGACCATGTCAGAAAAGTAGGACCAAATTCAAAACCTGCTGCTTGTGTAGTGTGCATGTGTGAAGCGCCCATGAGGGGAGAGCTTCCGCCATCCCACTTCCAAAATTATAATATTCAACAGTCTAACACAGATTGCCAACAAGAATTCATTAAACCCATCTAACACAGTGTGACCTGCAAGATCAAGGTTATTTACAGGCTGTAGAGGGATCAAGGATGGAGGAAAGTTGTAAAGACTTGTCAGGGCCAAAAGAAATTAAACAGAGGGAATATCTGGAAGACAAGGCAAAGGGGGACTGTGGGAAAAAAAGAGGGCTGTTGCCTTTTAACAGGTAATTTACAAAGTCCCTTGCCTTCCCTGAAGACAGTATTTAATCACAGCGACCACACATGGACACAGACACTGGACTACACCCTGCTAAGTTTGGAAGGCTGCATAGACAAACATAACCAAGGACACCCCTGCCATACCACAGACAAACATATGCCTGATAACACAAGTACTTCTACTGTTAAACATGACCATACATTAAATTCATCATCATATATAAAGTGGAGCATATGCTTTAAGTGCAGACAGTTCCTATAAATGTCTGTGTTGAATTGCAGTTCTGTGATATTGAGTGCCTGTAGAGTTACATCCACTATAACAAGAAAAAGTAATGTGTAGAGAATCCCCTGCTGGCCAATAAATCTTATTCACACTCATTGCTCATCTGTCTCTCTCCCTACCTTCGTCCTGCAACTGAGATCGAGGAAATTGCAGAGTGCACTTACCAAGGATCTGTACTTCAATATGTCTTGGCTTTTCAATGAACTTCTCAACAAACAGGGCACCATTTCCAAATGCCGTCAGAGCTTCAGAGTAGGCCCGCTGGTAATTCTCCTCGAGTTCCTGATAAACAGACCAGAAAACTCCATATATTACCTAGTTAGTGCTGGTGTTGATACCATTCAAGAGGCAAAATAGTTGAAGAAAAAGAGTTTGCATTGTTTTGAAGGAGATTTGCTGCTGGGGAATCAGGTCATTTACTCATATTTAGTACAACTTCTTTGTTCTGTTACAATCTGTGTTCTGTCCCTCAGTCACATACAATATTGTGCAGCTTTTTTGACACAAATGTTTACACACCCACAGTGAGCATTAGGCCAAACAAAATTTCTGGGACCAGGCTGTTGGAGGTCACTACAAGCATGCTGAAGGTCATGACTCAATCTGTGTTTGTCAGTCTGTGATGTCCTGCCTGCCCAAACTGAGTCACCATCATTCCCTCTTCTCAGTGCCTCTGGAGAGGATACTTGAGCCCATCCATAGCTGTCATCTCAGTCTTGAGAAACAATTTTTTGCTGTGCCTTTACAAATGCTCTGCAACCCTGAATCATCTCTGCTTTACCCAAGGGAGCTGCATGTAAGAACACAAATGTATGAATCTGTTGGACCGGACATCAACTTCTTTGCATAACGGCAATGTAATGTGTGATAAAGCTCATGTGAGAATAGAGTTGGTCATTGTCCAGAGATTTCATAGTGTGAGGGGCCATGATGTTTCTATCTCACCTCCTGCACACTCCACCCAAGTGCCACCCCTGAATGGAGTATCTACAGCAGGTGAGAATTCAGCTGACACAGATGAGGTCCTGTTGTGCTTTAGAGGGTAACTCTGCACAATGTCAGACAATTTCTAGACCTGATTCTCTGGACATTGGCTGGAGGTCATATAAGAAAATGGCTTTGAAGGCAGCAGCAACTGTCCCCAGCAGCCCCAGCAGAACAGACATGAAAGAAAACAACAAAACTTGACTGCGTGACCAGAAATCCTTATTCTGGGTAAAGAAGAAAGAAAAAAAATAGCATGTCACAAAATGTCAATTTAGTAATTAACATTTTATTCTTCAGTATCATTGTTAATGAGAACTGCTAACACTTAATATTCAAAAACATCACAAACTACACTAGTTAAATAACCACATGACTCACTTGAGTGGTATTGTAGAAGATTCATGAGTCCTTCCTGATCTAGCTAACTGAAATAGAAAAGATTACCACAATAGCTTTGGCACCCATCCCAGCTAGTACTGAGAATAGTGTAATAAATTTGGCCGAAATGTTAAATTCCTGTTGTACCACTATTTTTGTAAATGACACCAAAGACTTCTGAAAGACAAAAACTTAGCAGGCTTCCATTTGTACTCTTTCCACATCAGCTCAGTCTGTCTATCAGCTTTGGCCACTGGAGCTTTGATACGTGCAGTTCTACTTTTCTCTTATTCTTTGGTAAAGCACATCACGTCTCTGAGCAAAAATCTGGTACTTTCATACTTGTCTTGCTTATCAGTAAATATACACATCATGTCCTACAACATGTTGCAAACAGTTAGTCTCACTCTGTTAATTCAGCATATAAATGATCCACAAGCTAGCCTTAATGGAATAAAAAGTCAACCTACACACATTTGTTGCTAGGGGTCCCAACAGTGCAGAGAAACCTCTTTACAATTTCCTCACATCATATCAGCTTGAGCCACTGAGGCTCCTGTAACTCAACTAAATAACTAGAAATGTCAACAACTAATTAGACTGGGGTACAACTCAGAAAAGGTCATACCTTCAAATGGACTGCTGACTTGTGAGCCTCAGTAGTTAGAGTACAACACAATACTTTCATTCATGGTGTAGATTAGTGAGTAAAGCATGGAGCCAAAGTGGCTGACACTGACCAGTCTAGTTTGAAAGTGATTTTTCTTTTCTTTTTTTTTTTTCTTTAAATCTGAGTCAAGGGTTTTATCCAATGTCAAAGCCAGCAGCCCATCCTAGCTTTAATATGATAAAAGAAAAATAATGAACTGCTATTTTCTTCACCAAATCACTTAAAAGGAAAAATGATTCTCTCTCATACTGAATATGGTCATGAGAAATTATACTAAGCATTTTCATTCTTTCCTGACACCTTGTATACAAAACCATCAACTGGTATTACCAGCAGATAAAAAAGAAAGTAATGAATAGTTACAGCTCTAAAAGAATTTACAAACATTTTATTAATAAATTTTATTTGTATTCAAAAAGAATAAAACAATGAAGCAAAGAACAGTAATCGTTACCAGCCATGAAGGCTGAGGAGGTGGATTTGCTGTGTTGCTCTGATTCTCCATTGATCTCTGCCCTCCTGTGTTTGACTGGACAACAACCAGCTGCCTACTAAAAAACTTTGACTAATTTAAACTTGGCCATGGCAGAAAATCCAAAAGCCATGCTGATGTAGATGGGCACACTTACTCCCTTCAGTACCCCTTCCCCCATTGGTACAAGACGCAAAGCTGCTGCCAGGCCTCCACTGAAATAAACTGAGGTGACAACTTGACACTTCCTAGCGTCTAGTGGCCTGAAGGTGCTCATATTCCAACTGAAACACATATTTTAGATAAAAGACAATGAACTGTTTCTCACATACAAATGTCCTGGGATAACTTGGAAATTTTTGGTTAAGGTTGGTTCAGTTTCCCAATAATAATCAATTAAGGTTAAGAGTTTTTTTCTTAGAAGTTAAAATTCTACAACAGTTCTGAATTTTTCAAAAGCATCTCCTAAAACAGCATATAGTGAGTGAGCAGATGTTGGCTGTCGATGCTGATGAAAAGCATATTGAATACATTTTAAATGACTGAACTTATTTAACAGTCTGTAAGCAGTACAGTTACATCTCAACTGGCAGCATACTCAATATAGATGAAACTAACAGCAGAGCTGTCTATGCAGTCTATTACCACACTTGGTGAATTATGAAAATGTTGCGCATTATGCACAGTATATAGCAGCTTATCACAGTCTGCTTTCAGTTTTCTGGTCAGATGTAGTGCAGTTATTGTTGCATTATATTAACATATGTATTGGAAAGAGTATGATTTGAACTACATGCTGGATAATGTAAAGAACAAGCCTGTAAAGTGCAAAGAATGGGTCCTCTCACTGACTGGCTGATGAGCACCATGTGACTAATGTTGCAAAGCTGTGCCAGCTAAAATAAGCTACAATGTTATCTTCTCCAGTAATTCATAGGTTCAGGCAGCAGAGGGTCTGGGATCAGGAATGAACCTCCTGAAGCTATAGATTTGGAGAGATCGAGATCAAGGACAGGTGTGTGTTTCCAGATTTGGTCTCATATTGCACTGACCATTTATCAGCAAAACATAATTAATTGTTACATTCCACTCATGGTGGGGAAGGTGATAGACTGGTAGATGTAGCTTCTAATATTGTAATCATGTCTACTTATGTAGAACTACATGCATATTTTGTGCATGTTAGGACATTTTATTATTTGGAAACCGTTCATGTTGGAATCGTGATCATCATAAAAGATCATCTTTACACTGAGACTAGGGATGTGTAAAAAGTGGGCAATCACTAGTTACAATATTGAAACCGCTGATGAAGGAGAACAAGCCTCCTGCACATAGAAATCACTCAGGTTTCTCTAGGTGACAGAGGTAATTTCAGAGCAAACACACCAGTACACACAGGGTGATTGGCGGCTGGAGAGATAAATGATCAGGTCGCAATTTCCAACCAATATGACTTTGATGTAACACAACAGAAAATTAATGAATATGAAAACCAGAATTTGTCAGGAGGCTGGCCAGAGATCAAGTTGGGTTTGTTTTCTCTTTGCTGGACAAGCATTAGGACAAGATTTATGCTGTTGCAGCAGGGTGCTAAATCACATTTCTCACTGAAGTGATTGTGTACAGCAGCAAATCACAGGCTCACCTCATACTCTCTGACCACCCTCATGCCTCGACCTCCTCCTCCATAGGCTGCTTTGAAGATGATGGGGAAACCGTATGTTTGGGCAAATGCTTGTGCCTCCTGCAGGCTGGAGATGGGAGAATTTGTTCCTGGGACCACAGGTACACCTGGACCAGGGAGGGTGAAGTAACAAATGTTGTCAATAGGTGTTGTGCTAAATCAAAAAATGAATAACAACAAATAAATAAATCAATCAGTATGCAACAATTATGAAAAGGATAACTGCTATGTGACACCAAAAAAAAGAAAATGACACTCAAAACGTAATACAAAGAGAGCTTCAATGTGTCTGACAGAGGCAGATGGAGCAAGTAGAAGCCTGAAAAACATGTTCTAAAAATGTTCTTCCCCTCCAGTGAAGATGAAATTAATGCTTGCAAATTCCAAATTCTAGCAGAGTAATACCAGGGTGAGAGGGTGAGGGTCGTGTGGGGGTGAGTCACCATCATGACAATGAGCAGCAGCAAATTTAGTTAAAAATTTTCAGACACACCATCAGTAATATGCTCACATAAATATGATACAATGTGGTGATACTTAATGTCACAGTATCTGATGATATTATCACACCATGTATCTTACCTTTGCTCTCATCTGTTTACAGTTAATATATAAATTCAATTACTTTATGTTACAGTAATGCTAAACTTTGGAGTAGATATTCAAATGAAATGAAAATCTCTCAATCTGAATCTATTCCTTACCGGCACTGATGGCCAGGGAGCGAGCCTCGACTTTGTCTCCCATCTTACGGACGGTCTCTGGGGTTGGCCCAACAAACATCACCCCTGCATCTGCACAGGCCTGTGCAAAGTCTGACCGTTCAGAGAGGAAACCGTACCCTGGGTGGATAGCGTCCACATTGTTGTCCTAAAACATGAGACAGGGATTGATTAAAAAAAATATAAATTATAATCCTGTGTATGGTTCTTGTTGAATTAAGCATTAACCCAAACAAAGTTAAAACTGAATTGAACTGAACTGAATTTGCCAATCAAGGCCAGACACAGGACATTTAACCCAGCTGAGCAACAGTTAAACATGGAGCCGGGCCTCGGTTATCACTTGGCTGAATATTAGTAAGGGATCTGGAAAGTCATCACCTACAATAATCTGCATTCTTTAGCACATGCTGCCTGCACACCATGAAAATCTTTTACATGTCATCAACACCAAACGGACTGTAAGATGATGACATATATTCTTGTTTTATTTTAGTCACCCTCATCAGACACAATGGACCCTCGTGGACTGACCAAGTATACACACACACTTACTTTGGGTCAAAGAAGGTACTGAAAGGTACAAACACCAACCACCCAACCATCAACCCACCTGCCCCCACCCCCATTCATTCACAGGGTAGCAGACAGATACAGTAGCTGCTGAGCTTGACAGATAGAGCCATCTCTGGATCAGTATGTGCCATCTGCTCTTGGATACGAGGCTGACTATAATTATGGGTTGTCCTGTTGTTAAGGGAGCCGTTACTGGCAGGCCAGAGGAAGCATGGAGGCACACACACGCACCCACACAAGACGGTACACCCAACCACCTACTTAGACAGACATGAATTCAGACAGACATGGACAGCATATGAAGGCTCACAGACCTACACAATGCCTCCAGTTAACATTCATACTATCAAGATTGTACACTCATGTGCTTTCACATTCGCATGCAGATGCACACACACAAAATACATAGCTAGAAATGCACACACAGAAGGTAGTGGAACAGACGCTGATGGTTATTTTGGTCACATGGTAATAGTGATACACAGCGGAAAGAATGACTTACACTGAATGTGAATGAGTGAGAGCAGGGGAAAAGAAAACACACATATGTGCACGCGTGCAAACACACACTTTTTGGCATAGGGTGGCTGGCCTCCCAGATAGACAGACGGATTTTGAGAAATGAGTTGGACAGCGAAGGCTCCCCAATTTGGCTGGCTGACCACATGCCCACGCAGAAAATTATAAACCGTGAGAGATTGATCAGAAAAATGATAATGAACAACTGGCAGCACATCCTGAAGGGATGGAGAGACGGTGGGAGGGAAAGGTGGCAACAAGAAACAGATCTGATCTAATAGAGTGATAAGTAGTAACAGTAGAGAGAGATAGAGAGATAGAAAGTGATAATGAAAAGGAAGGAGATGGTGGGAGGGAATGAGATAGAGGGAAGCAACAACAAGATGAAAAATGAAGGAGGCACTGAATGAAGGATTGAGGGAAGGAAACAAGGAGGAAAGCGATGAACATGGGAGCATGTGTCCGTTTGGTTTTATCCTTTTCCTTCCTATCAGCTAAGCTAGATATACACTGTGTAAACTGAGGAATAAACTGAGGAACAAAAGGGATTTGTCTGTCAGTAGTCCGCTTAGTTGGATGCCACTGAAATACAGTCAACTGTGTTTGACTGTGAGGGACAAGATTTTCCAACTTCAGGAAGGAAGGAAGAAGGGATGTTCCTGGAGAAAAACAATAAGATACCCCACCTGAAAGATTTTCTTCAATATCAGAACAACAACTCCCCCTAAAACTAAAAACTGTCATTCTTTCTTTCAGGTTAGGTTTAACACATGAATACATACAGTCATTGAATAAAGGAATTGTTCTTAATCAAAATCTGTCCTATTTGCAGCACTTATCAGTACAAGGTGGGACCAGCATGTGGGCACAGTGCAAGCTGCTTTGAATATACATATACTGTTTAACTGTTGGCTGGAGAGGAGCCACAGTTCTAGTCTATCAAAGTGAATGGTGGCATTTTAATGCACATGACAATAAATTCCTTGAAAACTTGATATACCTGAGTATTTTAGGATCAAACATGACATGTTAAATTGCCCAATAAAACAAATGATCTTAGCAGTGAAACAAACACAGTTGTCATTATGAACTTTCATCTTTTGCATCATATTATGGTTGATGAAGTTTACCTTGGCTACTTTGATGATGTCAGGAATGTGCAGGTATGCAGCAACAGGGGGAGGCCTTTTCCAATCAGATATGCCTCATCTGCCTTCTGCCTGTAAAGACAAGCACAAGGGATTTCCATTTTTGAGGTGGAAGGAGACCAGAAAGCTACACACCCATTTCTCAACCATTATGGTTTCATTTCTAAGCTTCAGGCAAATATTTGGCAGCCATATTGGGTCAAATAAAGCATACTACTAGGCTATAATAATTCAAATTAGCAACCATAAATAAGTCTTTTACAGACATTCTGTGAAAAATGAGATAAAATGAAATGAATGTGATATAAAGGGAAAAGAAGGAATGGGGGAGAAGGCAGAAAGGAATTAAAAACCTGTGACAAAATGTGTTATTAAACACATTTCAAAACTTGGAAACATCAGAAAGTCAAAAGAAAGGCTGAGAGTGGAGCAGATTAACATGTTTGTGTACTTAGACTAAGCAGTGTGATTACCTCGATGTTTGTAATGTCGATACAATTATACTTATGTCGCCACTTAATACTAATGGCAAAACAAATGACTGACCCAGCAGTGGAGAGCAGACAAACGCTCCCCAGCTTCTTTTAATTGCCATTGGCTCAAATCAATGGTTAGCATTTTGTGGTCGATACCCAGCAGCAGCAGCAGCACAGCAGTTTAGCAAGACATGCCCGTTACGCTTTCTTTATTCAAACCAGTCCTATCCAGCTTTAATGTAGCAGACATCATTACCTATGCATCTGCCCAGTGTCTTGTTCAGAGTAGACAGCCACAGTTCGAATGCCCAGCTCAGTGCAAGCTCTGAACACCCGGATAGCTATCTCACCTGCAAGACAAGAGAAAAAATATGAGGGGTTATTCATTTAGCAGCTATTTTGTTTATTTTGCTTTGATACATTTGACCCCATAATGTCCTTTCTTTCTCTTCCTATCAAGATCATGTTCTTCCCATCTTCCTGTCATTTGTGCCCTCTTCATTATTAAATAGGTCTTAAATTGTTAAGCAGATTGTATTGGCCTGCATATGTGTGTGTTCTCAGTCTTTCATCATCAGCTTTACATAAACCGACTTTATATGATTTTATCAACATCCTGTAGCACTGGCCCTGTTTTGAAGCTAATACCTCCGCTGAGACAACAAAATAAACTCTGAATTTTTCACGCCAAACATGAGATGTGAAAAAGATGAATGCATTTGGTGTTCTTCATCGCACTGTGCAAAAATATCAACAGACACTGCAGCGACTTTACCATTTTTTATAAAGTTTGAGAACACAGTGTAAAATCTGATCTTTAGACAAGCAAAACACTGCGTGCCTTTTATCTTCCTGTCACAAGAGCCAAATACTTGTTTTTCAAGCAACACAGTTTGGGAAAGAAAAAGATTTAGTCACTGGAAACTAGCAAGACGATGTGTTCCTGCTTTAAGGGCAGGACAGTGTTCGAACATTAGAGGAGCTTTGAAAAAAAGAGGGGAAGTAGTGAGTGAACAGTAGGAACATAAAAAGGATTAAAATGTGAGAGGACAGAGAGAAAGCAAGATGTATGAATATCCAGACAGTTGAAAGACGGTTGATTTTAGATGAGAAATTCAAAGAATATCAGGTCACAAAACACCACAAGTTTGGGCAAAAAAGACTGTAGAAAGAGAAAAAAAGGTCAGAGGACCTACATTGAGGTTTTAGAGAATCATGGTACCAAAAGAAACACAGTTTGGCAAGTTTAACAAAGTGACAAATAAGAGGAGGGGAGACGAGAATAGCAGTGGAGGGGGAAAAAGGAGGGCAATGAAGTAAGGAATGAAACGAGGAGCGCAAAGGGGAGCAAAGTCACAGGAGGCAAAAACGAAGACAGCAAGTGGCTCAGAGGAAAATCACATCTGACAAGTGCTGAAAAAGACAGGGAGTAAAAAGGGGAAAGGAGAGAGGAGGAGCTACAGGAGGAAAAGGAGAGCAGAAAGAAACAGAGAGGAGAGGATATATTAGTGAAAGAGAAGCAGTGATGGCAGCGAGGAGATGTGCTTGGTGAAGTGGAATCTGGGCTGATATGATATGATCGTCCAGTCTCATCACACAGACACACACACATTCAAGCTGAGCACAGCTCGGTGCACTCCAGTGTGATGAATGTGATCTAATGTGGTGCTGATATCACATCACGCCAATTGTGAAGGAGAGAGATTGACAGTAAGCCCTGTTGTGTGTGAGGGACAGTGTGTGCTAGTGTGAGGGAGAGACCACGATCTATCTGAATCAAATTAATGGATTAAATCTGTTAAACAGTGCATCTCTGGGAAGATAGAGATGAATGTATGCATTCAAATGTATTGCGCAACTGGACGCCTATACAGAACCACATGTGTCCAAAATTGGACTCAGCGATCGATCTGAAACACTGAGCTAAAGCAAGCATTTTAAATTCATCCACAGGAATGAATACAATGGGAAGCTCTAATGCACAAACACATTTTGTCAGTCAGACCAAGCAGCAAATGTGTACATTTTTTGCCTACTGGTGTTTTCAATTTCAGTTTCAATATATTCATATTATACTGCATGAAACATGTTTCATTCAGAGCCCAGGGAACACAAGACACTTCCATGACTTCAGTTTTCCTAATCAGTCATGTTTAACTGTGTACTCTATCTAATGTCACAGATGTGTTCATTTAAGTTACACACATACTCTCTTTAACTTCCTGGTGTACAGTAAGGGTTGTTGTAGTTGTTCCAACGCTGATTCCAATATTTAAGAAACTCCCTGCTTTTAGGTTAAATCAAACAACGCTAGCTTCTGCAGCTACCCACATACAATGTGTGCTTAAATATTATTATGTGCCAAGGCAAACTAAATGGTGGCCATTAAAAATTAAAAGAGTCTGTTCTTTTGCCGCAGGAAGATTGTAAATGTCATAACTTTTCTTACATTATACATGAAATAGCATTAAACTCTATTTAATTTAATGGGACTATCTGAATTGCTTGTCCTCTTCAGTTGTGAACTGGTAAGGATGTAGATCGATGGGTGAGGGTCTTACCTCGATTGGCTACCATGACTTTCTTGATCGGTCGATACTCGCTCTGTGGGGCAGAGTGAGCAAAGCGGGATAGAAGACACACCCGCCTCACAGCCAGCAGGCTGAGGCTGCCTTGGACTGCAGCGTATCTCAACATCCTAAGAGAAAGACAGACAAGGAAAGTGTCTGACACATAGAAAAAATGTGCTAGTACATTTAAAAGTTAGCAATCAGTGAAGGAATAAGGCAACAGAGAAATACTAGCTGCACATAGAAGCACATGCATCAGACATCAGTCAATATTTACAGACTCACAACACAATTGCTTAAAATATTCTCTGCTCCAACATTTAGGATACTAGTCAGCAGCAAATTACTCAGTTACATAACTCATCTGGCTCCAAGTGAAATAGATCAAACACAACATAAATGTCTCCAAAACCTAGAGCTTACATTTTCTTACAATCTCTGTGTTGTAACCATTTGCAAAGTTAAGGTCTCAGGTAGAAAAAGATGCTTGAAGGAAGATGATAAGAAGATGGTGATGCTTTGGAAATGATTAAACAAGGTGTGAGTCCTGTTTAAAGAGATTAAATCAACTAAAGCACCAGGCCCTATTAAGTAGTTGCCAAGGGTTGTGTGTGCTTTACAAATGCGTGGTGTTTTCTTGGAAAACTGGCCTTATACTGACTGTCACAATGGGAAAATGGCTGTATTACGGTATATATGAATGATTTGAGGCCTGTGACCATGACTTCAGTTATGAAAGGTTGTGGCCATTCATGGTTTCCTTATAAAATGGCTGGGAACACAGTAGATAGAGAACAGACATTCATGGCTTCCTGTCTAGTAAAAGATATTGACTTCAGTCATCATTGTATGTTATGCACTAAATGAACCGAACCTGTACACACTGTGAATATATAATTAGTCAGCTGCAGTTGCCTTGAAAAACATGGTAGCAAATTCTCATTAACACGTATATAAGAAGACCATTGGATGATATACACTCATTGTATATCAATTTCTTCTTTCAAATTCTCATTAACACATACATAAGAAGACCATTGGATGATATACACTCATTGTATATCATCCAATGGCCTACTTAAGTATGTGTTAATGAGAATTTGCTACCATGTTTTTCAAGGCAACTGCAGCTGACTAATTATATATTCACAGTGTGTACAGGTTCGGTTCATTTAGTGCATAACATACAATGATGACTGAAGTCAATATCTTTTACTAGACAGGAAACTATGAATGTCTGTTCTCTATCTACTGTGTTCCCAGCCATTTTATCAGTTAATGCTGATGATGCTCTGTTGGTTAATTATATTCAGTGTTACCAACAATGTTACTAAATCTAATAAAAAGTCTGGCTTGAATGAGAGCGTACGACTGATTCAAATGTCACACGTAAACTTGTTCCAACAAAGCAATATTACATCTCCATACCAGAAAGGTAGGTGTTGTTTACATAGTCCATCAGCTGCTGCACTGCTTACGAGTCATCAATCAGCTGCAGGTGAGTCTCATTACAGACAATGAGCTTCTGGTGTGTTTGTGGTGTATTTATCCAAATTACAAAAATAAAATGAAGGCACTAATTACATTTTTCCTGCCCAAGAAATTTCAGATACATAAAACAACCTTCCCCCATTAGTCCCACTCAAAGACTTAATTGTTAGAAGAAAAAAAAAAAACAAGCTTGCTGATATTTAACTTTCAAAATACAAACCAGTTTTGTCTACAGCAATTAGAGTAACGAAGCAGCATAAACTTGTACATGGACACCGAACAAGACACAACAAGTTTGTTTTAAATAAATTCTCAGTTGAGTTTTTTTTTCTTTTCATGTCGTTTAAGGACTACACTCAAAAACATCATCCAATTATCACCAGAAAAGGACACTTCCTGTGAACATATTTCAGACACACTCACATTACACACTCACATACACACACTGCACTGAAGTACAGAGTAGTGTTATGATTTGGTGACTGCATTTGCACTCAGTTATCCCTAAACTCAACTAAATATACAGACAAACCTACCCCACAACCACATGAGCTCCACCAACAGACATCAACACACACACACACACACACAATAATTAACAAGTACCTGCTCAACTAGAGGATGAATGGCTCAGTCACTGTGAGGAAAATGGCAGCTGTAATGATAGAAGCTGTCTGATAGTGAGCTCAAGACTACTGAGTGGAGACTTCTTCTGGTCTGACCGCAAGGCTAACACCCCACTAATAGTCCTTTGCTGCCACTCTGTGGTCAAACAGCAGAAATGCCGTCAATGAAACCAACAAGATGTGAAGGAGCCACTGCTGGGGGTTTCTGAAACTTCTAATCATAAATGAAAATCAAGTTATCTTTAATAACACAGAAAAATGATACACCTGAGGACTCAGGCAGCACATAAAAGAACAACTCCAAAGAGTATATCATAAAATTGTCATACATGTTAGACATTAACCCATTACTAGACAACCACATTTTCAGCCACAAGCCAGAAACGTACCCATAATAAATGTTACTGCTCTCCACTCTTAATTATTCACTTAGTGCAACACAGTCTAGTATAAGTTTACAGTTCCTGCCAGCATGCCAGTGAAAGATGGGGAACACTAGACAATCAACCATACAGTAGTAGGCCTCACATATTCACAAATATAGAATAGAATATAGAATTAAACCTCAATAGAAACATATAAACCCATTGCTTATTAACTAGGTAAGGTAAACATGTGGACTGGAAACAATGTAGACACTGCTGAAAGACATCCAGATCAAATGGCAGAAAACAAGCCAAAGATCAATCTGAAACTTTTTAAAGTTCTGGTCTGATAATATTTTACATGATAATGTGTGCTGCTATAATATCTTGGTAAACAACCAAATGTGTTAATTAACGACAGAGAACTGAGTCAAGAACCAATCACAAATCAGTTGCTTTTAAGTGATGAATGCCAGATTATCTGAGGACACCATGCACAGTTAGCTCAGGCTGAAACTCCACACTGTGTACACAAAAGCAACAGTGTCTGGTATGAAAGAGATTTTTTTCTTCTCCAGTTTCTCAAGGTCTGGATACAACAGGGAGATAACAGAAGGGAAAATGCCAGACCGGCAAAAACAGGTCAAATATCATCTGTGTCCTGTGTTTACCTATTACACTGTTCAGTTACATCTTTTTACCAGATAGGACCAGGTTATACCTTCTGGCAAAGATTCATACATACAGTTTTAGCAATGTGGATGGAAACAGGCGTACCCTGCAAACTCCACTTAACTCAAATGAGCTCAGAAATCAGTTGTATTTTAACTCATAAACTTCATTTACAATAATCAAAAGAAAGTTCAGTAGTTCAGTCTCATGAAAATGATTTTTGGGAGAAACAATGAGTTAATAAATGATGTGTATAACAACCATCAAACAATATACAGTTTCCTAGACAGTGATGCTTTCACACAGATGACTGGGAGTGTAACATAACCTGCTGGATCTGATCTCCACATTAACAGCCTGTGTTGTTATCCTAATAAACAACAAACAGAGATATGACTGACTGTAATCATTATCTTTTTGATTCATTCTGCAGTTTTTAATGGTACAACATGGTCAATTATACAAATGCTTTGCTCTCTTCTCTGTCAATAGACAAGGACATTACTCAAGGTTAGACTTAAAGACACATATGACCACAGTTCAAAAAAGACAGAGAGATAACAAAGGTCATCATTAGCGCTGTTTTTGTCGTCTCATCCCTCATAATGTCTCTCTCCTTATCCTGTTCTTAGATTTCTCTCTTCTTTGGCTCTTTTTTGTAATGAAACTCACAACCTTCTTTCTTCCACACTTACCATCTCCCTGAATTGATGAATAGGGCAAAGAATAAAATGAGCCACAGCAACTAATTCAACAGATGTAGGATTCTTACTGCTAAAATCCAACAAGGCAGGCTCAGGAATAAGTTATGGTATGAGAGGAACGCCAAATGTCAGAGATGCTCAGAACATAGAAGTGCAACTACATGATAATTTTGGTTTTGGCGCTGCGTTTACATGCAGTGTTTTCCTCAATCTGATTGAAAACAATTAAACTAACAATTAAATTAATCTTATTCGATCTCTATACATGAACGCTAAATAAAGCGATCCACATACAAATCGTATACATGGCCCCAGCTGAAGCCGATTATATAGTTTCAATGACATGCACAGATGGTCTCACTCCCACTACCTGCAAAGGTGCAAGAGAAGAAGAGGTGCACTTCCTTGTTTACACTCAGAGCAATGGATCCCCGTCATGTTTTGTTGGGGACGCTTATTTGGTTGTTTTTGCATTTATTTGCGGCTCTGTGGTCTCAGCAGTTAGTTATCATCAAGAGACAGCTCGTCTCAACAGCTGTCCAATTTTTTTGTTTATTCTCCATGTTTGTTATGACTGGCTTTGTATTTCCTATTTCCCGCAAACGTCAATACATGACTCCTACGTACTAGGGCGCGCATGCACAGAATGAATAATCCACTCTATCGACCAAATCCACTCCATTCAGCCGTTTATATGCGGCATCAAGCTGATTATCAATCGGCGCAGATTACCTCTTTCAATGCGATCGGAAATTTAATCAGATCAGGTGAATCGGATCTGTTTTACATGAGACATTTTGAATGACTGACCTATTAATCTAATCATAAATAGGATTTTTGGACCCATGTGAACGCAGCTAGTGTTCTGCATCCTTACCTGGCTCTGGTTAAGCACAACAGAGTTTAAAGATTGTGCTATATCAGGGTTAAGCCTAAAATAAAATAAAAGGAAAAGAAGAAAAGCAGGAATTAATGATTTTGTGTGTGTGCTGATTTTTAGACGATACCCTACTGTCAATGTCCTGACAGCAGACAGAGCATTGAATGTGTGTGTTTTTTTTAATTTTTGGTACATTTTTCTTCAAGCACATAGAGGTAATGGAATGCACGCCTGTGTCTAATCTGAAGCCTGGTTAGTGTTAGTGTTAGAGTTACGAATACGAATATGAATACGAATACGAATTACTTTATTGATCCCCAAAGGGAAATTCATTTGTCTGTCAGCCCATCAACCATTTGCAGAAGAACTGAAAGCCTGATGGCTGAAGGTACAAAGGATCTTCTATATTTCTCCGTCCTGCAGTGAAGAGAGAGGAGCCGTCCACCACCGCTCTTTTCTTGGTCCATCAAGGTGCTATGAAGAGGATGATCTGAGTTGTTCAGAATGGCCTCCACCAGCGTGTATCTCTGATCTCTCTGAAGTCAAGTGCCTCAGGATGTTTAGTCTGTATCCTAGCAACGACTTCATGGAGACCTTCACATGGAACTTCAGCAGTAGCCATTGGTGGGATGTACACATGTATTGTTTTGATTTGAAAAAATGTCTACTTCCTGAGTCTTCACCCATATCTCCAGCTCCTCATCACTCTTGTTGGGCAGAGAGTTGATATTTTGCATGATGACTGACGGCAGAAAGGACTCACAGTACATCTCCACCTCCAAGCCTTTAACCTCTGCACCACCAGCACAGCAACCATGAAAGCAGCTCCTCATCCCAGCTGGAACAGGGTGGTATCCTCCAGACTTGCTCCATTTTCAATGACAGAAGCTCCTCTCCTGAAGAATCTCCTCTCCATGTGTCCATGTCCAGTGTCCATCAGTAGTTGACAAAATACGACAAAAACATACAAAAACACAACAAAAATAAAGCAAAGCTACCAGACTCAGAGCTACCAGACTTTGCTGCTCCCAGTTGAAGCGCATGTTCTGGAGTTACTAACACTAACTTAAAAAAAATCACATCACAATTCACCAAAAAAGAAATAAAAATGTTAATTCAATTATTCTATACCTAAATATTTTTTACAAAATGAAATGTATCTGATGCTTGAAAGGAAGATCCACTTTACTTCAACAAGCCTTACAAAAGGTCTCTCCTGTCGCTCAGGAATGTGACCTTTGGCTCTCACTGAGCCTAAGACAATAAATGGGATGTTGGCATTGTCTTTTTGTTGCAGGCATTAAGTCTTTCTAAGTGCATTCAATCAGTACCTAGCTTCACTTTTACAAGACACCCAGGTATACTCAAACATCTAATTATCTAGAGTGTCTAAAGATGTCACTGTAATCACTGGCAGCACCATACAGTAGCACCTTCTGCTTCACAGGCAACAAGCTCAATTCAGGTTCTGGTCAGCAGAAATCTGGCTGAAGTTAATTAGCAGCATCATTTAGCTTGACAGGATTCAATCTGGAGCCTCAAAACCAGTTGCGGAACCTCACTGATTCACTTTTAGGTATAAACACTTTAAGAGATAAAGCAGTGATGAAGTGCCAAAATAATGTAGTGTCACTCCAGAAGAACAACCAAATTCATCATGAGTACTTGTACTTGTTTATATCTGAGGTAGATTTAACACGAGTTTGCCAGCAGGGATTTGTACTTCTTCAAACATTTGTGTCAAATGCTTTCTTTCTCTCCAGGGCTCAGTCATCTCTCCCTAATTTATGGTCATTTAAATATGACAGCAGTAACCCCCACTATTAGATTCTCCATTACAAGCCCAGCACTGTGCAACTCTTAAATAAAAATGTAGCATATAACCGATTTCCAAACTCAGTCTTGAATGCTAGAAAGTTCTGCAGCTGTTGCAACACAAAGTAAACACTGAATTAAATTATAGTTGTGATGCTAAAAGGAGGAGTGTAGATGTTTTTTAAACTTCATGTACTCAGTGACCTTCCCTCTTCCGCTCTGTCTATTGTCCTCTCTCAAAACCTGTCCCTCCCGCCTCCTACAGAACTCACACATAAACAAGCACAAACATGTCTAAGCAGCTCCCAGGCTTCAGTGTGCATGTGTCTGACAGCAAAGCTGAATCATGTTAAACGTCTATCAGTCACAGTTCCGTCAAAAATTAAGTTTGTATTTGGATGTTTGTATTGTCTGGCTCAAAGGAACAAAGGTGATTTCTGGTTCATACATTAACCTCTTGGAGAGCAAAGGTCTGTTCTGTGTTGTTGCACAAACCAAGTGATAATGTGATTGACACACAAACACACATACCTACCATTACCTTTGTCCCAGTTGGCAGATCATGGGGCAAATACAAACATGACTACATGTACAGATTCACAACTCTCCAAACTGGTAAATGCCCTCATGTACTATATGGGATTTTACCTTAATAATACAAGCATAAAATGGGTGAAGATGAGATCATGGGACACTTTACTGTCTTTAGTGAACTAATAACATATCACAGAAAAAACACGACAGAAAGGGTGTCCAACAGCTAATGTAAAAACATCAGTCCAAAGGATTTTTGTATCACCAAATCTGCTTTTATTTTGGCAAAGTGCATGTTTAAGGCTACCTTTATCCTTTAACTTTTCTCTAGGACATCTATATCCTTCCTTGCTTGAAGCCATTTTTATAACTAGAGCTAAGAGACATAACATTTTCACAAATCAAACAATTGTAAGCATAACTTTTTTTACATTACCTTTAACTACATTTAAAGGTATAGTAATATAGTGTCATTTTGCAATGGATACATAAATACAATAAATATTCTGGGTATAATTGGATTTGAATTGGATTTTCCTATTTACAGTATATCCTAGTTTTAAGAATTACGGTACTTTATATTTCCCAATATCTCACCAAATTTTGGTACAGATCTTAAAAGACCACTGGGTCTTAGCAGTTTAAAATGACACACTCATGGACACAGGTAATTGCTTAATGTACAAAACTAGATATAAAGTGTCTCTGAATCTAACTGTGTTTCCCTAACAAATGATCTGCCCGTGGACGTGCATGGAGAAGGAATAACAGAGAATGGAAAATGAGTGTGCACTCATCCAATCTCCCTTCCTTCCGCCCTCCTTCCACCTGAACAGTCTCTTCATCAACATACCTGCTCCTGACCTGATAGATGGATGGATGACTGTGTGTATTACCTCAAACTAAATAGACCAGGCCTCCTCAGGCATAAAAGCATTTTCTCTGAAGTTTCCATTAAATGTAGACCCTGTAATCTAAATGTCAACAAAGCAGGAATATAGATGAAATGCAATTATCAGTCTACACACATTAGCTGTCCTCATATCATCCTCTTCATAAATAACTTCAGTCAAAGTCTCTCACAGACCATGCAACAGAACTCTGAGTAGAACAGATTAAGTCAGACTGCTAATGCTCAGGAAAAAGGGTGCAGGGGTTATAGTTTCAGTTACAGGACAGTAACTTTTAAAACCGGCTGTGTCAGAACAGAAAGGAATCATAAAGGATTAGGTTTAAAGGGTCCCAAATATCAACAGCAGCACATCTCACAGCAAGAACAAGGTAAACAAGGCTGGCTGTGTTTGTGTAGACAAAACAGATCTGTGACTAGACTAAAAAGTGGCTTGTGGTGACATAAAGGTTAGAATATTGAGCTTGAAAAGGCAACATGGATCTGAATCCTTCCTCGAGCAGTACAAGAAACTTTAAAGGCTTGAACAATAAACACTAGGAATGACCTGTGGAAGAACCTTTGAGCAAGGCATTAATGCTGTATTACGTTTCCTAGAATATAAAAGCAACACTAATACTAATCCTAAATCAAAATAAACCCACAATGATACTAATGACGATTTGAACAGAGGAGCATCTATGAAGGTAAATCTAGTTCTGTAAGAATGTAACAGAGTATAGTTTTTCATACTCTGACAAGATTTTGGAGGCAAATGAAACTGCAGCATTTTGTTCCTGATGTTCTCTCTTATTCAGGCCTTTTACCAGCTGTGTCAACAAGATGCTCCAGCTCCCTGCTGCTACAGGCTGTCCCTTTAGGATACACAATACGCTGGAAAAACACAATTTTCTACAGAAGTCCTAAAGTTTTTAATGCATGTTGCTGTCCTAAAACTTTTTCCACAGTTTCCACAAGCATTTTGGTTTAACCGATACCAGGGAGATATCTTTTTAATCCTCTATCACAGATCATCAAGGTCATGGACATCTTTTTTTTTACTTTTCAACTTCAAGTTGTGATTCATATGTAGACTGTATTCTTATCAAATTCTGTATTTGATCTTAACAGTAGCAGCAATAAAGGAAGAAAAGGGAACGGTTTGTAACTAGAGAGCTGTAGATAATAGGGGTGAGAGCAATTAAGAGCAATGGTTTGTACAAACTGGCCCACAGCATACATTCTGCTCAACCCTCTGTAAAAACTAACCATTAACCATTTACACTGACCACTAACCAGCAAAAAAGTCTCTTTTTATATAAAACTCTTAATTTGGATCCATCCACCTGCAGAGGAAATAAAAATGAAAACATACTTGTCCACTTCACAACCAGAGGTTTATAACCAGGATGATGGGTCTATAAAAACACTACAACATGGATTATAGTTATAATGTGGGTGAAAGCTACTACCCTTTACTTTTTGTGACCTCACTTAACCTTGAGAGAAGCAAGGTGCTGCTGAAACTAAATGTTCATGTGCGTGATTCTGATTCATGATTCCACCTGCTAATCACACCTGCTCAGTCTACCATTCAACCATAACTACTACATACTACTATACTGTATCATGGATCTGTGCTTTGAGGCACACGTTGTGTCACTGGGCCTTTTGAAATAGTACAGCAGGGTGGGACATAAGACAGGGAGGATCAAGGGTGAACCAACTGGATTATGGCCGTACAAGATTTTTTTTTTTTTTTTTTCCACGGGTGGAGTACAGGAATCATAATGTTTAATTAGTCATCAAGCTAGTGTGGATTTTCATTTTTTGCTTACCAGCACAGCAAGATTGAACGATTCAAGATACAGTGGCTGAACTCCATATAAACATAACTTCTGAAAATATCTCTGCAAAAGTGCAACACAAAATATATAAATAATCTCACCCCCTGCAGAAGTGAGTTTGCAGAATCGGAGTGCCTGGGACACCACTGAAACCGCTGTTAAATATTTTCCTCCCAGGTTGACAGATTCTGCTTTAACACCTACACCGCTATTTTTCAGACAATGTCCTAGCAATATGAAAAGGACAAGGTCCAATGTTTTTTCACTCTTCATTTTATGGCAACCCTAACAACAGGTCAAGACCTCAATTGGATGACTGCACTAAAAAACAGAAAATATGCAAGGGAGTTAGGCAAGCTTGTACCAATGCATAGTGAAATACAAAACTGCAGTATTTTCAATCTACTGTATATTCATGACATCTGTTTACTAGTTGAGCCATATGCATCCATAAGTACTAGTAGTTACTGATACTTAGTGGTGCTAAAATGAATGCATGAATGTGAATGAAACATTTAATAAACACAGATTTTCATGACATGATTAGTTCTTTAAAAAGCTATGCAACTGTGATATATCCCAAACTAACGGTAAGGCAGATGCTGAAAGACACACTGTACTACTGAGCCACTGTTTGGTTGTCCATTATGGGCTACTGTAAACATTGCAGTGCAACATGGCGACCTCTGTGGAAGAGGATCCACTCACTCATGTATGTATAGACAGGCTCATTATAAAATGACAAAAACAACATTGCTCTGTTGCAATCTTGATAGCTCAACTAGACCTGAAATTATCTTTCTGAGAAGCTCAAAGCCTTCAGTGTTAAAAACTTGAGTATACTAATGATTAAAAAAAAAAAAAAAAAAAAAAAAAGGTAAGGGTACTTTAAATATTTAATAAATTGAGCATATATGTTCATAAGAAAGAGAGCACCCAAAGCTTCATTGACAGAAGAGAATACTAGATGTATCCCAGTGACCTTGTACATGTTCCATTAACTTGGCAACATTGCATAATAACATCAAGGTGAGTAAGAGAGAAATGAGTGAATGGCACATGTCCATAAAAACATAAGGCTACAACAGTCACTTTAAAAGGCCTGTCTGCATATTTGTGGTCACATTCCTGCTGAAGGATAACTACACATTCTGCTTATGACTTGTGGAAACAAATGGCCTTAGTTTGATCACTGCGCGACTGGACCTCTCTTACTATGGGATGAGACAGCTGTTCCGCATGCACTACTGTCTGAAGGAGAGTAAAGGTTGACAAATGAACAAACTGTACAGTCAAATGATTCTGACACAACAGATACACATGCTCAGGTTCAAAGGTGAAAGAACAGGGACCAAATTTCTGCAACACCGAGAATCAGTGAGAAAAATCAGGTCATCATGTGCACACAGTTACAAGCTCCTTTGATGTGCAGCCTACAAGAAAACAACCATGTTAAGCAATCTACAAGTTTTAGCATGTAAACAAAAATTTGTGCCCGTCCTTAAACAGGGAAAAGAAATCTAGTGCCATAGGCAGTGCTTCCAACTCTATTAATACCACCATCTACTAATGGAGCCTCACACTTAACTGTCTGTATTTACCTCGCCATTCATTCTGCACATGTGCAATCATAGTAGTAAACAGTCATTGTTGCATGTTTTCCTATCATGCCAATTGACAATAAAAAAACTGTTTGCAAGGCAACTTCTGTAGCAAAGTTAAAAACCCTTTGATCCCACTGTGGTGAGTGCTGCTCTGAGGACTTTTTTCATGAGCACATTTAGGTTAAAGGGAGTTAGTTATGGCATAACTTAATGACTGTAGCCAGCAGAGTAAACATGGCACCTTTTACTTTTCAATTAGGTTTTCAGTGCACGGAGTTTGGTTGTGGAAGATTTAGCTGCCAATATAGTAACTGTGCAGGTAGCAACATATATTTCCACGCTGCCAGTAAGACACATGCAAGTATAATGTTACACATTAAGCACTACACATGCAGGCAGCATTCATTCACTCTGGAGGACTTACGGTAAGGTCTTTAAACAAAATGCACTCAATGACAAGCACACAGACATAGGACTCACACCCACACTAGCCATCAGTACTCACATGTTGGTGCTGTCAGTAAATGAGGTGACTCCGCTGTCAAGTAACCAGACACCGAGTGTAAACTGTCGACTATCAGAGTGTGTTTATGTGTGTGCGTTTGCTTCTTTGCTTGCTAACCTCTCCCTCACACACACATATACACAGAACCAGACACACTGCTGCTCGGCAGAGGAAGAGGGAGATAGGGGCTTTATGTATACACACACACTTGCGCGCGCGCACACACTCACACACACATACAGGTACACAGACACACGGAGTGACTTCGGACGGCCGAGCGGGCGCTCAAGGCGTCGACACCACACGCTGTCACACACGCACTCCTCTCGCTCAGTCCCTCATATGTAGTAAAGGTGCTACGACTCTTAAGCTAGTTGCTAACTGTCTACTGTAGCTAACGTAGCTAGCAGCTGGCACCGTCCGTCTCCGTGTGGCGGATATAGGAGTCTGTTACTGCGCCTGCCCCTTACTCCCCGTTAATCTCTCTCTCTCTCTCTCTCTCTCTCTCCCTCTCTCTCTCTCTCTCTCTCTCCCTCTCCCTCTCTCTCCATAAGCTTTCGTTCCTGTCTTTGACATGACGCAACGACGCACCCGCCCACTGTGCTCTCAGCCAATCACAGAAGGGGGCATCACAGCATGCAGCGAGCGCCACGATTTAAAGAGCTCGAGACTAAATCGGACACAACAAAATAATATAACAATATAAAATATATACATATAATTTACCTGCTGTTTAGTTTAACATAAGAGAGTGGGTGACTCGCACTATTAAGAGCAATTATATGCAGTGGCCCAAACTAAATAGGCATGTATGTTGCATTTGGTTGTTAACTCAAATTAAAAAATACTGTAGCTGGCAGGCAACAGCAAGTTTTAACAGAAAAAGCATAGATGTTACTAATAACATTAATGATGGGGGCGCCCCACAGTCAATTAGCGTGTATGTATAATAACACCCATAATAACCGGACACTGAGACCAAGGCTGCTGGAAGGGATTCACCCTTGACTTCAATATTTACACCTGTGCTCTCTTCATGGTAGACCTTTTATGGCAGGAAAAGCACAAGTGTAATTGGTAACAGTCACGCTGCTTTAATAAATATTCTATATAAAGACGTAATGACAAAAGAAAACCTCCAGAAAGCTTACTGTGTACGTATACTACCTGCTGCACTTAGCTAGACATAGCATTCAGTTATTTAGCAGCTAAAAAGTCAGATATTTTTCTCGAGTCATAAGAGACCAAAAACAGACTTACATTTCTCATGTAGCCAGAGACACGACTCCATATGAATGCTGGTGGTCCGTATTAAATAAATGTGCAAACAGTAAGCCTTTGCTAACAAATGCGCTATAGCAGCTCTAACGCTCGTCGCTGTGCTAATGAAGTAAAGTCATTTCCAGTTTAAGGTGCAGGTGCAGTTAATTAATGATCACAATGTGACCATTAATTAACTGCACCTGCTTCATTTCTGCTTTACTGCTGACAAATGCCAACTGGTAAACGTGTCTGCAGAGTAGTACAGTATGCACGTCATTAAGAATAAATGCAACGGAAAAATCTTCAGCAAACCTACAACTTATTAAAAATAGATGTAACTAATTACAAGGAACTTCTTTGCTTACCCATATAAAGTTTGTTTTTTCAATGGAAGTTCTGTTTAACAAGGTTTGGAAATTACTATTGTGGTCTTTATTTGACTTTAAAAACATTGTGTAGTTATAATGGAAAAAAAAAACTTGTGTTGTGGTAGCTGGCAAGGAAAGACAAGATGAGAAAATGGTTTGTTTTTCATTAGCAGAGTTTTGTGATTTATTCTAAAACATGGTAAACTGAGGTTCAAGTGAAACTTGAAGAAGAAAGGGCGAGAAAAGAGGAAAAGTGTATGGGGGGGGGGGGGGGGGGGCAGAATGAAAGAAAAAAAATCTCAGAGAGTAGCTGAAAAGACTGGGATTTGATTACAGCCTTCTAAAATGGGTCTTTGTAGTCCTGATTTGTAAAGTGGACAATAGACTGTTATTTTATCTCAGGAACCACAGAGACAAAACTACAAGGACACTGCATTAAAGCACTTCATTCACTGCCTCCTTATTCAAATACTAGTCTAGAGTCTAACCTGAAAATGCAAAGTGATTGATCCCTCTCAAATTTAAAAGGGAAACACTCAAAAAGCTTAATACTACTGTGATATTTCAGTAATAATCACAGTTCAGAGTCTCTCTGGGCTGGAAACCACAACACCACAGACTCAGTTTCCTAAAATTGTTTCTTCTCAGGGCCAATATCTGTTCTAATTTCCAGGATTTTGTTCACCTCTCAGTGTTTACAAGTGATGTAAGCACAGACGTCCAGTAGCAGACACACAGACGCAATCGCACACGGACTCAACACGGTACACACATACATGATTGTTTCCCACTCTTGTTTGTTGTCTTTATCGGCTCCCGATAAGAGAGTCTGTGTCAATGACATTCCTCAGAGGACGCATTGAAACGCAGGGGCAAAACCTAACTGATGAATAATGTGTTTGCACATCAATCAAAATCAATTAAAAAAAATACAATATTATGTTATTATAAGAAGTAGGGCTGAGATTCCTGATCAGTTCAAATGACCTCTATTTAGTCTTTGCTTTGACCTGATTTATTTCTGAGCTCTCTCACAGGACTTTAATCACATTGCGCTCTCCCTCTCTGTTGCTTACACTCAACTTCTCTCTCAGCCTGTCCTCAGACCATCTTAGAGGTTGTGATAAATACCATCCCCTCGTAGTTTCTCACACACCTCCTTTAGAAGCAGAACTGGTCCTGTCAGACATGCCAAGTGGGCCAACCACAGCATGTCTTAGTGTTACATCACCAGCGCTGGTGTAGCTAGGCCACAATGGCCCTGGCTAAAAGAATTTTATGGGGCCCCTTCTCTGCATAACAGACATGATATTTATTCTATTGTCAGCCTGTGTAATTGAACACAAATGCCAAAGTGTGTTCATTGGAGAACAATATTTATCATTCAAATGACCTCTTACCCCCAGTCACAGTGACTAAATCATGCACAATCTTTAAGTTAGTGATCACAGTGTTAAATTGTTCATCAGTGGTGGACCTGGTATGTAAATAATTAAGTCAGCTGAGAGGTTAACAACTCTTTGCTTCCAGTGAGTGCAGCCACTAATATTAATATGCCTTGTAAAGCTTTTGCAGAAACTCTGACTACCACACTATTTAAAGTTCCAGCAGCAGAGGGAGTGAATAAACCTTTAAAGATTCCAGTTTCTAAAATAATGTGATGTCTGTGCCAACAATTACATAACAAACCCCAACCTCCAACTGTGTCAATGACAGCAGTCTGCCTCCAAGTGCATTAACTTACAAAGGCTAAAATCTGCAGATTTAAAGTTGGCACAACTGAAAACTGTCTTCTTCCGGGGATGAGGAAGAGGGGGGAGTACTTTAGCTTTAACTAGCTCTATCCTGTGACAGTGAAAAGGCAGTAAATCATCACGTTTGGTGTCACAGTCGTTTCGGGTCAGTCTGGAGCATCTTTTTCATTTCTGCAAGTATAGCAATTCTTGTGTCCCTAAATAACAGTGGTTATGTATTTATATTGTGAGATAAAGACATTGTGATGCTGCCAGCCTCTTACATGTGCAGTAAAGTGTGACTATACATGCAGTTTTTGTTTCTGTTTTTTTTTTCAAAGGGTGAGATCATGAACAGGATGAGAATATGATGAAATATGAGCGAGAGGACAGGAAACTCTCCAAACATGGCGTCTATGTGCTGAGTTGCTTCAACAAAACTACTGTTTGTTCGCATGTTAGATATTTTAAATATGTCAGATAGAAATATCTCAGGTTAAATTACATATCTCTTACATAAAAACTGTTTTCCTTCATGCATGTGTATGACTTCCTCTGTAGACTTTCTTTTTTTTTTCTACTTACACATTTATTGTAAAAATCAGTGCATATGCAAATAAAGGCCTTTGTCATGACAGTGAAATGAGTGAAAAGGCTGTTTTTGTTTACTGGTTCCACTCCTAGAAAAAAAAAATAAAAAGTAGCAAACGTGAGAAACTCAGATAGGCTGAGGTGGGGCATGAGCTCAGTCAACTGGCAAAGAGCTGCTCACCATGAATAAGTGAATGGCCAACGTCTCTGTTTATTCTCTACCCATTCCTCCCTCCTGTCTCCCCATTGGTCTAGTCCCTCTCTACCCCTTTATCTACATGCCTCTACTCACTCTGAAAAAGGCCAACTCTGAGGACTGCTGCTGGCTGCTGCTGTCCCTCTGACTTCTCCACACTCACAGTAAAATGAACAGCCACTCTGAAAACAGACTCCAAATACACACCTCCACACTCCAGGACTTCATCTTGCTGAATCCAGTTTTAAGTTGATCAAAAACTCAGTTAGTCCCCATGGTTAATATCAAGCTGTTTAGTAAGATAGCAAATGGTGGAGCGACTCATTCTTCTGGGATGTAAAAACAGTTTGCGGTGGAAGACATGGATAAGTAAAGAAGAGTCACCTGACACAAGTGTATGTAGACAGACAACCTGGAAATATAATGTTGTGATGAGGTTATATTATTTTATAAGGTCACTGTGGATTAAATCCTTGATTTTTTTTTACCACCAAAATATAATTAGTTCATGCTCAAGCCCAAGTTTTGGCCAAATTTGAGTAATCCCTCAGAGTGTTTCTTTGAAAAGAGGCCAGACAAAGTGTGCCAGACGTGGTGGACTTTCCAGAGGGAGGAACCATTTCAAAGGCTGTTGTTAAATTTTACGACAGCCACACATGTATACAGGCATCAACACTTGATACTCACACACGCACATACATACTCAGTCACACACTGAACCGCTCAAGAACCAAAATTCTCACAGGATGCAAGGATAGGTAGAAGGACATATGGGCTATTATATACCTAAACCAACACACAAACACACCATACACACACCTGCAAACACTCTTATCACTCCTGTAGTGGCAGTAAGGTTTATAAAGATATGAGAACAAAGAATACTCACCACCCTGAGAAATACAATTGAGCCACCAGATAGATAAGTGACCTAATCAGTGGAGGAGAGTTGTAAGTAGGCTACACCTCAGACAGGGAGTAAAGGGCATGTTCTCTGCAGTCTGTATGGAAACCAACGTATGTCTGCGATAAGTGAAAGGGAGCATTTAATCCTTAAGCTTTAGACAATGTTATCCAGTGTTGGTGTTATCACAAATGATCTGTGTATGTTTGTATGATTCATTTTAGATCATCCTCTGTTCAGCTGCCTTTACTCCACATAGTGCTCCTTCCAGGACACAGCCCCAAAAACACACACTCCCTGTAGTTAACCATCAACAGGACAATTCTGGGCACTCAGACAGCTATGAGAGAGGAGATGGTCTACCAAGGTCAATATTAGCCCATTATGGTGTTATATCAAAACCTTTCAACAAGGAGTGTGTATGTCTGTCTTTGTGGATGTGTCTGAGGGTGCTCCTGTATCTATACCTTTATGAGGACCTGAATTTAGGACATTTTTGGAAACGTAGGACAATTTAGCTGCTCTTCAAAGGACTGTGTAAGAGTAAACATGCTGGACAATACTGCTATTTGCTTTCTTTCCAAAAGTGAGATGAAAATATTATACTCCTCTCATGTCTGCCTGATAAACAGTTAGCCTAGCCTGGATCTGTTCATCACTCATTAACCCGTGTTATATCTCATGTGTTGGTGAACTCAAAAACAATCATTAGGTTGTAAATTTTATTCAAATGTCAATTGCTTAAGAAACATTTAAATATGGTACATATGGAAATACACAATTTACAAAAAATATAACTGCAAAATGTTTTGTTTTATATAAAAACAGGTCTGAAAGTTTGAGTTTGAGTTTGAATTAACAGTGAGGTTGAATTTAAGTTTGAAATCTCATGCTTTTGAGAGAGTCAAGCACTACTGCCAGTTGACTGGGTCTTTTCCACCCACTGTCCCAGTTCCAATATCCTCTTTCCCCTCTGTGTTGCAGTAGAAGGCAGCAGGGTTGGGGCCATGTCCGAATGAGCCCCATGACTGGTGGAAAGGTAAGATGGGTGCTGGCTCTCTTTGATTTGAGTCACTAGTACCAATATTGGTGATTAAATGAGAGTTTGAAGCGGTCACATTGCCATATGTAACTGCAGTGCTGGGAGTGATGGTGTTGCTGTTGGTTATGGAGGTGAAGACATTGTCCACATTGCTTGATGTTCCAGCGAGGCCAGAGGAGGGAAAGGTCAGAACTGGAGCCTGAGTTGGGAGCAGATTGGTACTTGAGGTGGGCATGAGGTTGGATGTACGACCGAGGGCCAGGCGCTGGGTGATGAGCTGGTGCTGCAGCCGCCTGTCGCTCCAGTCCTCCTGAGGCTGTCGGTGGATTTTCATGTGAGCATTGCGGGATTTGATCTTATAGAACATTCTAGAGAGTGAAGGAGGGAGGAAGAAGGCAGAGATGAAGAAAAAACTCGAGAATGAAAACCATCTGTTGGTTTGCCCCAAAGCCAAACGGAGACAAAATTGTTGGTTGGAGATTCCTTTGGTTTGACTGGTTCTACTCACTTGCCACACAGCTTGCAGGGGAAGAAGCTGGCCAATGGCGGCACGCGTACCGCCTCCTCCAGTCCAAACTGTTTGTCGACTGGCTGACAGATGGGCGTTACCTGTGAAAACAGAACCAATCATAAGCCACCATGCTGTGACCAACTTGTTGAGCTGCATTCCACACCGGATAAAAATTTAACTCATTACACAGGACTACACAAAAACACCAAATACTCTGTCATGTGTCTGGAGCAGTATCTCTTCTATCTGTTTGCAACGTGGCTTATCTTGCAGGGATCAGAGAGCATGATGCAGTGGAACAAACCTCAACCCAGAGATTATACACAACTACAGGAACAGGCTACAAGGAAGAAGGAAGAAAGAAAGAAAGAAAGAAAGAAAGAAAGAAAGAAAGAAAGAAAAGAGACTGACAGACAGAGAAGGGACCCAAACCATTTCCAGACAAACAGACAGACTAAGAAGGAGAGCTAAATCAGTAAAAGAGAAGCACCAGTGCTGGATTACAGTAGCTTGACAAGAGACATGTAAACCCTCTTCTCCTTTCAACTGCTTCTTACACTTTTTTGTTGCTCCAGTTCTCCATCTCTGTTCTCTTCCTCCTTCTGTTTCCTCAGCTTGTCCAGGTGTTTCTTGCTCAGGTAGTAAAATTCATACACTGGCTCACAGTCTTAGTGCTTACCTGTAACACACACACAAATGTAAGCACACACATAATGAGCTTCTAAAAATCTTTACTTTTTCAGTCTCTACCTCTCTACCTTTATTCCTAATATCAAACCAACCCACACATTTCAGGAAATATATCTGGGCTGAAGTTCAGTAGCACTGCTAGTGTGAAAATGACATTTTTACAGCCTTTTATTGATCCACTATGTGAGTTTTCAAGTGAGCATTTGGTGAATCAGTTGCAGCATAGAGCCTCTTTCAGTGTGCACTGTATCCTGTGTAAGTGGTGGTGTCCTGCTCTTTCACACTGCAGCATCTTAAATTCCAGACTACACATGGAAGACACACTGTGTTCAGGAGACTGTAAAGGGAGTTCATGAGTTGAAAGGGAAGGACTTCATTCCTTCTAGCTGTTGTAAATGATCAGAGGCCAACAAGAGCAAGACATAGGTCTTTACTCTGGCTCCCTAACAAAATTACAAAATAAAGCCATCCAAGCCGGTGTGTCTGCTGCTCTCCCACTGAAGAGCACAGTGAGTCACCAAAAACTGAACTGCAGGCAGCAAAGAGAGCACTGCACACACTGCACCTTATTAACACTATATCACATTGTGTAATAGTTCTGCAAAAAGAAATAGAAAAAACTATGGCAATGACCAGTGGACTGCTTAAATAGGAATGGTCCATTTTCCATTTTCTATTCCATGTTTTTATTATTATCTCACTACGGCTTAAAACTTGATACATACTTCTCTATGTCTAAAGGCATCAAAATATAAATATGATATAGTTACAGAAATAGTTATAATTTTTACTTCTGTCTGTATATATGTATATTTTTTGGGTAGGGCAAAGAATGATAAGAGAAGGAACACATGAACAGTAACCATCAAGAGCACGCAGCTTAATTAATAACCAATTATACCATTTTCTGTATGAGTGTGAAGTCTTTTCCGTACGTCCCCAGAGCTGTGTTGAACAGACTCTTTTCAGGCTCTGTCCAAAAATCACTACCTACAGAGAGAGAGAGAGTGAGAGAGAGAGAGAGAAGGGGGGAGGGGAAGAGAGGGCATGACAAATAATGAAAACAAATACCAAAAGGTAATCCTGCACTGCATGACTTGCTGTGAGTAGTAATGAAACCATTGTAGTGAAATATGTAAAACCCTGCAGCAACTTGACAGGAACTATTCCAGAGATGGAGGAGATGAGTTTGAGGACTTTGATGATGCAATGTAACATGTAGCATGTAGCATGTACCTTTGCTCATATGTGCAGAGCTGATGAAGTTGTTAAAAACATGAATGAGTTGCTAAATCACACATCACACATACATACACTTAAACACACATTGTTAGACTTCACTCAGAAAGGCATGGGGTGGTTGCCATTTGCTGTGGAGACCTGGGGTGATTCACGGGGTCAATAGCTAGAGGGGGGGTCCTGGGACGGGCCAAGAATTTCACACAACTAAATGTTGTTGTGTAGCTATCCTCAGGTGGACCAAAATATGTTGCAGTACACCCGAGGACATGGTCACAGCAACGTGAATGGTCACTAGTGCACAGAACAATGAGCAGTCTGTCCTGGTTCTTGGTGGATTTAGGTTCACCAAACAGACAAAAGAAAGTAAGAGAGAAAGTGAGAGATTAAGAGGGCAGGAGGTGTGGACTGTTACAAAGGCTAGTATTATACTACAGTAGGAGGGTTTCCTCTTTTGCTGACTCAGATGCCACACAAATTGTTGTCTGTCATCAAGAAGCACTAAAGCTGTTTTACGTATCTTCCTATTTCTGTCCCCTTCTTGAATTTCACACAGTTAGAGGTGCAAACAGCATGGGACAAACTGGAAATGAAACTAAAGTGATTTGATTTGAACACAGATAATAAATGTTCAGTTTCGAAAACATATCAAGGACTGACCTAATTCATGAAGCAGAATCTTCTTGTTATACTCTGTAAATCCAATGTAGGCCTATAGTGCTACAGTTAATCAGATGAAAGACAAGAGAGATTCAACTGTGGAAAAATACTCTCTAAGTACTCTCAAGAGCTAGAATGAGGTCAAAGGTCAAAGGTTACCAGAGTAATGGTAGTCTCCTGTTGGTGAGGGCCGTGAAAACAGAAGCATCTCCAGAGTGGCCTGCACAGGAGACAAGGATGGAGGAGGCAGAGAACGTGAAAATGAGAAAATGAGGCATGTGATGGATTTAACTAGATGAGAAAGTGTAGAATAGAAGGAAAGAATACTCTAGATGGCTGCTTACCATTGTGTTCCCCTGGCAGTGGTGCAGGCAGTGCAGGGCCAGCTCAGTGTTACTGCCCCTCCTGGGAGGCAGCTTGAACTACACATGGACAACAATGTCTCCACTGCACATGCGCAGACAAACACAAGAGGTTTCAAACTGTTCTGTTATTCTCTCAATATCACATTAAAGACAAAAAATAACCTAAAAAAACAAGAGATAATAAAGTGATCTCAGCGTTATTATGTTCCCAGATGTTTTATCTTCCATCATAATGTAAAAATATTTTTTTAGTTTGAATTATAGTCTCTGTCCCTTATCCTGGCCAGATATGTGTCTCTTCCTTGTAATGTTGACAATCTGAGAGCTCACCAACATTTTTTGGACTTGGAGGATGAAGCTTTTGTGTGGACAAATAAAATAAGGTGTGACATTTACCTTGCTTCTGTAAGTAAGCACTCTGATCCAGCTCCTCCAGTGGTTTCCAGAGCAACTGGTCCTTGGGGGACTCCTCCTCTTGTGACCTCACCCCTGACCCCTCATCATCCACCAAGCAGGGAGGAAGCTCTGCCTGGAACTCATACCCCACATTGACACAGCTGGAATAAAAAGGATAGAGAAGTAATGAGAATCAATGTGAAAATAGACAGAAACAACAAAATGCCAATCTATTGCTATAAAGCTCTTACAGTAACGATGTAATAGTATAATGATAGCTGATTTTCCTTTGGAGATCACTGATGTTCAGTAGTTCAATAAAAAGGACTCCTCCTCTTTTTAACTTCTTCTTCCTGAGCCGAGCATTAACTTACCGCAGCACACCACCTTCCTCTTCCTCCTCTCCACATGTTTTGTCCTCTCTGTGGTGGAGAAATGAGATGGAGTGGTACAGCCCTGTCCCCCTGCGCACTGGATTGAGGAGAGGTCGGGGAGTATAGTGACCCCTCTTCTGATATCTGCCGGAGTGAAGGATACTGGAAATGGAGTTCCAGTGTAGAATGGAGAGGCCTGTTGCTGTAGGAATCCAAGGAAAAAGCATTTTATAGTTTTACCCTTGTTGTCATGACATATGACATCACCTTATGATCACCCTACTCTGTCAAGGCTGAAGAGTGTCTCACCAACACTAAATGTGTCTTATTTAGACACAGTATCAATTTAGCATGTCTAAAAATAACAACCCCATCTGAGAATGTGGTTTTAGAAGTAACACACTTAGAGTTCACGTAATTTCTTAACAAACAGCCATTTATGCATCCGCCCACTGCTCCAGCGCCCACAGCTCCACCTTTTCACCCAGTCTCCTGCGTTTTGTGGAGCAGTGAAAACAATATGCAAACATGGCAACGCATAGTAAAAAGGTGACTTTTAAACATGGTCATTGTTTGTGAGGGAAAAGTTCCAAAGCACAACATCCTTTATTTACTTCTCATTCCTACTCTACAATAACATGTGAAGCTTGGGCGTATACATTTCTGTAAGTTATTAATAGATGTTTGGCCTATTTATTTAGTGGCCTTCCTCTAAAAACTACAGGTGCATTGATGGCCTGGCTGTTACAAAGAAAACAAAGCTACTGAGAATCTACAGCCTCGCAAACAACTCCATAAGACTAACATTAGCATATACAATGCTTAGGAGGTATACTGATCATCATGTGCACCTGCTTTTTTAGTTTGTTGGCATGCTGACATTGACGAGTGCCAACTTGTTCGTTTTGAATACATATCATATATTAATTTTCAGACGTTTTTTGCAAAGCTAAAGATATGAAGTCAGCTACAACACTGTGCACCACACAAAAACTCTTTGTGAGATAACAACATGGCAACCAGACCAAGTCTCTCTGTCAGCAAGAGGAATTGAACAAACCTGTTTCCACAAACAGTTTAAATGTCTTCAAGTTGTTTATTTCGGTTAAAAAAAAAAAGCAGAATCACCATATCCTACCTGTGGCTGTGACTGGTTCAAAGTGCATGGTCCATTCTTTACTTTATGGGTCACCAAGTAAGGAGCTACCTTTTCTGCTAAAAGGTGGGATGGAGAAGAGGGAAGATGGAGGGATGGATGGAGAGACTGGGTGTTCAAGGTACACAGGGCTCTGGGTGGAGGATGGAGTGAAGAACAATGCGATGGGGAGGTGAGAAATGACGACTCAGGAGACTGAAGGATGTCATGTGAGGCTGGAAGAATAATGAGAGGGAAAACGAAACAGCCTTTAAAGTCATAGTGTTGTCATGATAACACCAGTAAACAGCTCGATCATCTTGCATTCTTATGTGTAGTGTGGACAAAACAACAATGTCAGAGTCAGAGGCATCACTGTTAAGTGTGCAGGCAGGGAAGTGTCACACACAGAACTAGTTTATTCATGATGGACACACCCAGTAAATATGACAACTTGTGTGTAACATTTAATTCACATGGAGCACAATGGTAGCCTACAACACACTGGTCTATAGACTACAGACTAATCTGTCTCAAATGGTTTTACATGTGAAAATATGAAAAGTGAAAATGTAATTTGCATACAGGAAATGGGAAATTTCTCAAGTTCACCTTCGAAAACCCACATGTCCCGTAATTTACATGTGGGTATTAACCTGTGTTAAATATGTCATTTCTCAGTACACTAGTCTATTTTCGTGTTTCTCTTTCTCAGTTAGAGCAGTCTGTCACTGAGAAAGGTGAATTTTACATTCCTCTTCTTACTATCATGTTTTCATTCACATAGGTGCACACACAATACCTGTGACGCTGCTGTACTCTGCACCATGGGAAGACCTTTGGTTGCCCTCATTGGTGCCGGGTCAGCTGACGACTGTGAAATGCATGGCGACAGTACTGGAAACTTCCATATCATCCCGGGGGAGCGGACAGATGGAAGAGACTGAAGACGTGAAGTGAAAAACTGGAGCGTACCAAGGGCTTCTCCCCCCTGGGTAACTGAATGTCCAGTTCCTCCAAATGCAACAGGAGAGTCCATTTTGGAGGGTGAGTGGGAAGGAGGAGGTAGAGGCGTGGGAGGAGGACTAAGAACTGAAGACATGAGGTGAGAGGACGTGGGAGGAGAGGGGAAAGATGGAAGAGAGGGGTGAGCTGGTGAAGAAGAGGAGGAGGGAGGCAGGTAGGAGTCTGCATCAAAAGCACAGCTGTGCCTTGACTTGACCAATCCAGGGCTTTCTCCTTTCCCTACTCCAAACTCCCACATCTGTCCTGAGGATTCTCCACTGGGAATCACAGGGATTCTTCTCCTCCGCTGGGACAAGAAAGCCTCAGAGAATGAATCCAGTTTCTGCGTGTATGTCCCACTGTTGATGGTGATAGGTGACCTCAGTGGTGGGCAGCCTGAGGCCAAAGTAAAGCTTTCCGCTGCTCCTCTCCACCTCCCGTCTCCTGTCTGATTCGAGGGAGAGGCGCTGAGCCAGGGTCCCTCAACTTCTGCTGGTTGAAGCTGGTCCTCACCTGAACCACAACTCGACCCATAATCCTCTTCCCTCCCTAAATAATTATCACTTACTTGTGAATCTGTCCTACAGTACTCTACACTGCTGTCACTAAAGCTTCCTGCAGCCCCTCTGCTGTGGACGTAATTTGTTTGGTAAAGTGGCTAGTGTTAGCCTCTCTGTTGTGTACTGGCTCGCTTTTAACTTCACAGCTAACCTGGTTAGTATAGTTTGCTCTGAGTTTCATGGAATAAAAAACATCATTTGAGTTGTTATAGCAATCACCTTTACTATAAAACCCATCTGTGATGCTTTCACAACTCTCACCATCTTCCCAAACATCCTCTTTTTTGCCATACCAGTTGTCAGCAAAATGGCTACCTATCCCGGTATCTCTGTCGAGATGGATTGCCAAGCTAGCATCTCCAACCAAACTTGTATTTTGGAAACCCCTGTCTCCCCCACTGCTCCCCCTTCTTCCTCCAGAAGAGGTGTTGGACGTTGGGAAAGACGTAGATTCCTCTCCTCTGTTTCCATACTGCTCCAGGGAGTCCAGGGCCGGCTGGTATCCTGCGTCTGGACTCTGAAGGCTGGGTAAGGTGAGGTGAAAGGACGGGCGGTGGCGATGGTGGTGGAGGTTGGGGAAGGAGCGGTCATCCATGTTTTCCTGCTGGGTTTAGAGTGCCTAGAGTGCACAGAAAAAAACAATGTGTAAGTATGAATGAACAAATACAAAATCATTAACAACATACTCACCAACAGTACCAAGCACCAGTGCTATTGCAAGTGCACTCACTGTAGTTCTTATTCACATAACTACTGAAAATGGGGCTTTCTCCTTTTCTAGCAATCAGAATGTAAAACAACCCAAACATCACATTCTGCTGAAAATGAAGTACATGAGAAAATCAAATATTTGCAGTGGTAGAACAGCTGACCTCCCAAACTGGGTCACAAAATCTGATGCATCACGCAAATTGTGCAACACTGGCACATTAGATCTGGGTCTTCAATTACCATAACTAATCACATTATAAAACCACTTTCTAATTACTGTAGGGACCATGTTGTTAACAGGCCTGGTCCAAGACAGAGGAGAGAACAGAGCTGTCACATTTCCAAATGTTTTTAGCTGTTCAGAGCACACACGTTTCTGATAGCATTTGTAGTAACGCACACTACATCAATTGATGCCATCAGATTTTTGGCGCTTCCCGCCCCTCATAAACAGATTAAAAGAAAGATCATTTGATATGATGTAAAATGTCTGCAACTCAGTCTGACGAAAAACTCACGAGAAGACATACTGAAGTGATGCTGGAGGAGAAGCCAAAGAAGCAACAGAGTGCTACCTTCAACAAAAAACACTCTTTACTTTTCAACAACTGCGACTAATGCAATCTCCAAAAAAGAAACATTGTTTTAGGAACAAAGCAGCTTGCTGGAAATTCATTTGTTCACTGTACTGAATTAAATCTTGAGTCTTCGTTGGTTTTTCTTTCTCTCTCTCTTGAAACCACATTCTGCTCTAAATAGGACAATGAGTGAGTCAGAAAGAGAAAGAACGAAGGAAGATGAGATGAAGCCAGATACACTGCATACGTTTTGAGGTTTTCTTTTTACCAGTTCTTGGTGCTTAATTTCCTTTTCACACATGTTCGTCCCCTGTTGTTCATGTTTTCGGGTTCTGGTTCTTCTGATTTTCTTCATAATTCTTTCTGACTTATTTTTAGTTCTTTCCTTCTCCACTGTCTCGGGTGCAGAGTCTTATAATTCCCCCTTAAGATTTTCAGCCTCTCACTTAGTTCTTCCTCTCTCTCTCTCTCTCTCTCTCTCTCTCTATCTCTATCTCTCTCGCTCTCTCTCTCTCACATTCTCTTGCTCTCTCTTTCTCTCTCTCTCGTTCTCTTTCTCGGCTGTGTATCCTTTGACACACATATACATACTGTCTGTCACACACACCTAAAGCAAAACGGACACACAACACACACAACCACTGATACACTGTGTTTTTTTTACATGCACACACACACACACACACACACACAGTCACACATACACACTCACACACTTTACTCACTCAGTTACTCGGTGAAACACACGTACATACACAGACACACACATCCTCTGAATTTCACACTCACACACACACACACACACTTGCAGGTGTCAGAAGGGACCAGCGGGTAGTGATGTTGCCTCTTTGCCTTTTCGTCGTCGTGGTAACCACATCCTGAGGAAACAAACGCTGACGGATCTCCCTCCTTTCAGCTATCTTTATCTCTCTGCCCCCCTCCTCCATCTCTCTCTCTCTCTTTCCGTCTCTCTGCCTGTCCTTATCTCGCTCTGTCTTTCTCTCTCTTCTCACCGAGCGCCCAGCTTTGTTTTCTCGTCCTGTCTTTCATCTTCTCTCTTTCGCTTGCTTTTTATCTCTTTTATTTCCTTAATCTCTGTGTCCTTTCATACACTGTCTGTCTGCTTTTTTGTGTATAACAGTTTTTTCCTAGTTTCCCACCTCCTTTTTGACACTCCTCCTTTATTGCAGTTCTGTTCCATAGTTTCTTTCCTTTGCCAGACATTCATGCTGAGGTTGAGTTTTGAAAACACTTAGGGATGTGTCTGAAATGCATTCGGTTTATAAACTTTCTAACCTGCATTTGAAAGCGTTCAAGTTTTACACTTTTAGTAACATAGATATACATTTATCATATATGGGGTGTGTGTATAAAGTACTACTCCAGTTGAGCATAGTGAAGTTTGACTGCAAACTGATAAATGTGTTGTTCTGCTGTCAGTACATCAGAGCCTCATATACATCAGTTTACACTGGTACATTAATGTGTGGCTACATAAAGTACGTTTTATATATGTGTGTATATATGTGTGCGTGAAAGAGCCGGTGCAAAGATGGGAGCGTAGATGTTTACCAGATCAAGAGTCTACGGCTGAGTCAGCTGACAGGAAGAGAGTGAGAACGAAACAGGAAGGAAGACGGCGACAAACGATGAGGTTCAGGGAACCCTCTAAACACCCTGCAGCCCCACCTACTCACTGACCACACATACACACACAGAACGCACCATTAATGTGCCAAGTTGCTGTTTTCTACCTTTATTATGTCATATAACCTTAAACGCCTACTCACTCTTGCACACACCACCTCAGACACGAATGCTGACATATCCGCAAGTCTGTGAGCAACCTCAGTCACCTGCCCAATACACTCACACTCTCACACTCACACTCACACACACACACACACACACACACACACACACACACACTCACACATGTTCATATGGACCACGCACGGAGCCACAGAGAAGTTAAAACAACATTTGTCAACTATTAAAATATTGCCAGTGCATGTGGTCTAGTGCAAGATCTAACTGCTTCACACACATTCATTATACCTCAACTATATCTGCATGTATAATGTAGAAGACAGTGTATACTTGCACTATATTTGGTATTATTCTATTTCTATGAAGTGTGAGTTATGTTTCTGGTCAATTATGAAATGTAAAGTAAATGTATATCAAACAAATTCAGTCAGTTCTCTCTTGTCTGTGTATCATTTCACTTTCTGCACTTCATTAATTTCTAAATAGAAATGCTGTATAAAATATGACTGTTCGAAACAGCTGCATGTGTGAAATCACAAATGACTATCGTTCTGATAATGGTTCGTCATAAATTTTCACTGAGCTGTGACAACCTTCAGACTTTTACAAATGATGCCTCCCATCAAAATTTCATCAAATTTTCAACATGGGAGCTGCCGTTTACAGCTGGAGATCTTTTTTCCTCTAAAAATGACACATTTCACTCATTTACAACAAACATCGTTTACCTCACATGCGTATGAGACCATGTGGGGCAAATTTATGTGGAATTTTTAAAAGACAGTCGTTTGTCACATTTGCACCCTGTGTGAAAGGTGTGTGTGCTTGCCAAATGCACAAAGCGCTTTTGTGAAAAGTCAGTTTGCGTGTCTAATTTAAGAGTGGAGACAATGAGAAAGTATTATGGATGTATGTGTGTGTGTGTGTGTGTGTGTGTGTCAGTGTATATGCAACTGATCGTGTTAATGCTGAGGTCACTTGTACAGTGTGACTACATCTCATAGCTGGAAACCTCAACATTAACATGCATATTAGATAATGATGTGGTAACTGAACAATCTGTGTGACACAATAACCTCAGCATTAGTGTGATGATAATTTTGGCAGTGTTCTATTGATTATATCATTTTTATATAGTTGTCGAATCTTTGATGATGCTTTCAACGCTGCTTTAAATTTCTTGCATCTCTTTGTCGAAGATGAAGGCTCTTTTCATCAATGCAAAGATTTCAGCTGCATTGAGACATTTACCATCTTTAATACAACTTATTATCAACATTGGTATCTGAGTCATCTGCGCTGCTGTGGTTAGAAATCATGAACTAGGAGGATGACAAACTGTCTTGGGATAAAACACTGTCCTTTCAAGATATCCAATAATAAAGTTAAAGAAGAAAAATAAAGTATTTGGGAATAAAAGAAACTTTGAACTCTAACACTAGTTTTTCAAAGCTTATTTCTGCCCTAAGTTGCAGTTAGTCTTCAAAAGCCTAAACTGAGAGCGTCTTGTTTAAAGAGCCGTCTTATCAGTTTAAGCATGTCTTTGGTCTCCGTTTTTGAAATTCACCACATTTGCCGTCTTCATAGCAGTGACTCTGACATGGTCCTCTAGTTTGCCTGTGTCTCCATTAGCATGCATTCATGTCTGATACCTCTGAAAAAAAAAAGCCGAGTGAAAAATGTGTGAATGAACGGAGGATGGAAGGGGAGTACGGAGGAGGATGTACGGAGGAGTCACTTCTCTAGATTTCTCTCAAATTCAACGTAAGAAACTGTGGGAGCAGAGGAGGGGGAAAGAGACAAGCAGTTCTGGACTTTTTCTCTCAACTTTTTTCTCTCTCTCTCTCTCTTATTTTTTTTTTTTTTTTACCCCATGTCGTCTCCTCATTTGTCTTCCGTCACCGAGAGAAAACAAGCAATGACTGGCAAGAAGAGGCAAACTGAATGGCTGAGAGACAAACTAAAGTGAAACAGTGGGCATCGTAAAACCCAAAACAGGCTTTGTTCATGAAATTCTGTCTTATTCCACGGGCGGCAGATATGTGATTGATACCAGTTAAATGAGCTCATTCCATCTCAATAACCCCATTATCATGTGACGATGATCCATGTCGATGTTGTAGGTGTGTGTGTGTGTGTGTGTGTCATGGATAGTGCGAGAAAGTGTAACAGTACCTAAGAAGCATAACTGCTACTGCTGCTGTCAATCACATAAGAAGCAGGTGACAGAAAGGTGAACTTTTCTTTTAATGATATAATATTTGAAGTTAATAGGAATTCATTAGTTTTCTCAAAGGACAGTGTTTCATTTTCTCAGAATTATAATGAGTGTCTTGAAAAACAGTCATTGCATGTGTTTTAAAGACAACAGTATGTGTAAAACACACACACACAGTATAGTGAGAGTAAACTAAAAGTACACAAAAAGTATCTGTACTTTTTGGCCGTAGCTTAAACTGTAATATTAATAATATTAATATATAATACACCTGCAACAATGTGCAACGATACGAACCAGCAACTCACAGCTTTGTGCTGGGACCCCAGATTGGTTCACGTCTTATGCAGAGAGCGATGCAGAGAGTGATATGTATGTAACGTTCAAATACAGCAGATGTTCCTTTGAATGCATCTCATAGTCCCTCTGTGAAAATATAAAAGAAGCTTGAAAGAGACAATTCTTTATCTGTGTAGTAACAAGAGTTTGTTCGCATGAAAAGATCACAGGCCATCAAAGGTTCAGAGACCCGTTCGTCTGCACACGTCCCCACAATGCTACAGAAAGATTGTTTTTGACTTCTTTCACTGAACATCTATGATTGTCGTCTGTACAGCAGGGAAACTGTCCACAGTTCATTTGTAAAACTGCTGAAACACAGTCAGATCATCCTATAGACTCTGGAGTTAATGCCATGAACAACACTGATCCAACACAACTGTATAAAACTCTTACATCTGACTAAAGGCCCTTTAAATGAAGAACGTTATCAAGCTTGGTTTGAGAGTGACAGAAAAAGGCCCCTCAGTACAATTCTTTAAATTTCATGGTAAATCTGTGCAGATGAACAACCATTTAATCCCATCCATATATTTACTTAAAATACATCACATTATTCCAATTAAATCTGATCAAACAAACTCTGCAGGTACAGTCTGATACCGAGAACATGATACTTTCCATCACTGTATTGACCCCGTACATGGCTGCAGAAAATACCAACCATTGTGATTCAAATTTATAGTTTGTGGAAATAATCATGATCAATTTTTTTGCGAATACAATGATAACAAATGACAACAAAGGTCATAAGGGCCCAGTGGAGGTAAACTAAAAGAAGCACATTGTTTAAAAATATTCAAACATGTTACAAGTAGAAGTCATTTCACAGTAATATTGGTTCTTCAGTTATTTTAAACTATCACATCATTCAAACTCATAATTAAATCATCTTGAAATTGCACTATAATATATTTGTGCATTTGGAAAAAACAATTAAGAATACACTATCTAACGATATAGTGTATCTATATACACTATATGTAGTGTATATATTTTATTACAATGTTACAATTACAATAAATGTGAATTCACTCTGTTGCTAAAAATCCATTTATTTCAGTAAGTGACTGTGACTACACTGCCAATAAAATATGATAAAGGTAATAAATAATGAAGCGATTACATTTTTTGCATTCATCAGAATAAAATGATTTTCAGCCACATTATTCCCCAGACAAAAAAAAACAGGTCAATGATGAAAGAACATCTTTGTTAATTTGGTTGTGATGTATCAACTGCACTAAAAATAATATCTAATTTCCTGCACGTCTTTTGGTTGCCCTGCCATATTACTAATCATCACCCATCAGGACCATTAAGAGTCTTCGAAATGTCCCTTAACATCAACACAGGACTTCCACAAGAAGCATTCATGTTTATTATGGTCTACAGTTGGAAGGCAAAGCACTGCGCAACAGATAGATAGATAGATAGATAGATAGATAGATAGATAGATAGATAGATAGATTTAGGGCCTTTAATTCTCTCTCATTCTCTCTCCCCTGAAAACACACTACTGGCTGTGTGGTCACATGACACCGCCCCATCCAGTCCACTACATGGGAAGCGACATGGAGGAGAACACCGAGCTGACTGTATAAAGCGGGCACGGTCATGAATCCAGGGTTTCTGCCATGTACATTAAGTAGTGGCAGCCCACCGCTACGTGATTATTGCCGCGGCCACCCCCTGCTTCAGAACTGGGGCAGACGCACAAGATGCACATGAGCTAATGTGTCCTTTTTTGTTTATAATTTTTGTTACAAAATTTTAAAATCAGTCATTAATCGTAATCGAGGTAAAAAGTTCAATCAATCGTTATTTGGATTTTTGCCATAATCGCCCACCCCTAATAGATAGTTAGAGAGACAGGTCGATAGATCGATATGTCGATAGATCGATAACAGTAGCTTTGATGCTTCAATAACTACAATAAGAGATATCACAATAGTACAACACAGCAAATACGACAAAGTAAAAGAGCTCAAATTAGGATTTTACACAGTGAGTGTGAAAGTGAATTCTAACCTGATTTTAATTAAGCACGGATATAGACTACAAAGTACTGGATTGCAAAAACATTGACTTCTTTAATTTTGAGCTGACTGATGGGAGTTGGAGATTGTTTGTATGTATTCAAGGTGATAAAGTGAATTCAGGCTCCGTGCACTCATCTGCATCTGCACATCTGCAAATAAGACACACCAATCAGGGGAACAACAGAAGAATATTTCCGAGGCGCTGATTACGCCCGACTGACTGTCCCAATATACATTTCCATCTGTGTGAAAACCTGTGAGGGAAGCCAACAAGAGGCCAACCACTGCTAGAGAGCAGCAAGGTTTCCACAGTTGAGAAGGGAGACACATGCTATTTCCCGGATGTTTTACCAGCCACAGCTGTATGGCAAAGCGAAAACCAATAGTTAAAAAGCGTCACATGACATCTGAGGTTGCGTTTACCAGAATACATGTGTTAAACAAAGTAGAAAAAGGTCTAATTACCAGTGAAGACTAAAATTTGAACTTTGTGCACTAACAGAAACACACAATATCCAGTGTGACATCTGGCTTGGGGTCATTCTGCAGGGATGCCTGTCTGCAGTGGAGTGCCACAACTACACAGAAAGACAACAAATGACACAATTATTTGTGGATTCAGGTCTCAGTCCATTCCAGGATACGTGGAGAAAAATGCTGTTCAGTTTCGGCCTCAGAGCCTCCGAACAGACCCTGAGCTCTTTGGTAAAAACGAAAAGGGAAAACAACTGTCGCGTGATGATGTTTGAATCTAATACAGCTCAGACTAATGATCACTGAAGTGCCTTCACATCATATAGCAACGCCGCCGGACTCTTCATTATTCTTTGTATTCGTTTGTGTTTACGCTGATGAACACCTCTTACAGGCATTGTATATAAGTTGCACACCATAACAGTGAACGGCAAAATATTTCAGAGAATCCTCCTTGATCGTTCTGCGTCTCTTCCGTTTCCTCATTTCACCCCGTCTCCCAGGTAGACAGTGTGGAAGCCCACGACATCTAAAGTTACAGAAGCTATTCAAACATGAATAAGCTGAAATGAGAAAACAACTGGGTTTGTTTCAGAGACTTCAGCTTTGATTTTCAGCTTGAGCTACAAAAATCTCGTAATGTTTGATACAAATGTTTTTGATTCTGGCCGCCGCTGGCACAGACACTTTGGTGCTACTTCCCAGTCTAAGACACAAAAGCTGTCGTTGCCCCCGTTCTGTCTGCAGATGTCAAAGGAGGTCACAAAATCGAAGGAGGACAAAAATAGTAACAACACAAACTCCTCTTCTAATGTTTTACCCACCCTCTTTCAAGCAGCTGGGATAGAGGAAAATCAGAAACAAAAGTAAGACAATCCAACTGCAAAATGAACTGCAAACTAACTCCAAAATGACTAAGCTGAATAAACGCCTCAGTGAAACAGTTTTAACAGAAACCATTACAGTCTTCGCTGTATTACTACACTTATGTTATATGAGCTCAAGGTTTGTGCTGTGTTTATTATTACAACACAGCAAATTAATAGCTTGTGTGATTACATCCAGGACTTCACATCATACTTGTAGGCCTCTGCTGTAAGAAAATAACCTTCATGTTTAACTGTAGCCTGGGCCGGAGCAAACCAAGGCCCTGCTTTTATCATATCATTCTATCTTACAAAATGTTCACAGTGAACAAAGTCAAGCTTGTGGTTTTAGGACTCTCTGTGTAAGAGCTGTATACACCAACATCTTGTGGGTAATGACACTGAAATGCTATGAAAAGTTGAGGCGCAGAAATTATTTTGTTGCCGTTTGTGGAACATGGATCTTTCCAAAGCATTTACAGCGCAGGGACAAGAAGTTTTAGATCAGTCAGCAGAGGCACACTGTCCGATCAAAATGGATTTTCAAGATAAAAATTATTTGTCAGGTTTTACTATGAAAAAGTAGCACAAGGAGAGGATACTATAAATTTCACTTTGGCATACCAGAATTTTTGTTTGATTTATCTACATTTATATATTTTCACTTGGCACATGGATTTAAACAAGGGATCGTAAAAATCTAATCATTTAACCCATGAAATACATAAAAGTGTGAGCCTTTAATCCAACAAAACATGGCTCCATCACATAAAGGTTAAATGGGGCAAACAAATAAGACTCAGGGTGAACAGGTGTGTTTTAGAAGTGTGTGAGTATGCTAGTAATGCTAATTGTGGGTCCCTGGATTAAGTTAAACTTTCTGTAAACGTATTCTGAAAAACTCCAGCCTTGTAATGTCCTGCTCACACAAACAATCAAACAGAAAACTGTGAATTACAATAAAAATGCCTGCTTACCTGTTACTTTGTCATTACGGGGTGAGATATGTCAGTGGCAGTGAAGTGCATGTGTGTATGGTCGACTGGTAGGTACACATGTGTGAGAAAGGGGGTGGAGAGAGACAGCAAACAAGAGAGAGAGAGAGGGAGAGAGAGCGAGAGAGAGGTAGAGGGATGTAGTTTCACCAAAGACGATCGGCCGCTGTCACTCTTTCAACTCTTTCATTTGATCCTTTCATCAGCCTTGTCATAACGCCACTATGTGTGTGTGTGTGAGGGTGGGTGGTGGTGTGTGTGTGTGTGTGTGTGTGTGTGTGTGCGCGCGTGCGTGCGTGCGTGTGTGTGTGTGTCAAGCTGTGTCATAGTGATGCTGGAAACAAGAGAAAAACACCCTAGTGTGTGGCTTCAACCTAACACACATACACACACAGGCTTTCAGTTTGAGTGGGTGTTTTTCAACCCTCTCATCCATCATTTGTTCTTCTCTATATTAAAGGGCCACACACACAACACACACACGCACCCCTGGACCACATACTGTACATAGGATTTGGGAGGTCTTCACCATACATTGGTAGAAAGTAGAGGTGTGTATCAGACAGTATGTATAGATTCAGTTTCTGGGCAGATATTTCTACTTTGACTATTATTTGACTAAAAAAAATAGAGGTAAATGAGAAATGCCACTGTAATGTCTAGATGGTAAACATAAAACTACAGCCGGCAGCACTTTAGCTCTGCAGATCTTAGCACAATGCCTGGAGGTATGAGGGGAAACGGCTCGCGTGGCTCTGTCCAGGTATGAATTCAGGTCACCAGCACCTGAAGCTCTTTAATTAACACATCACAGATAATTAATTTCATCTGTAACACAATGCACCTAACCAAGAAGTAGTCTGGTACATGTTAGACTAATAACTAATAACTAGTGATATTAGCTTCCTGTGCTGAAAGGCTAATATTCCTAATATTCCTAAAGAGGTAAACATTTACTGTATTTCATTTACAGTATTTGAAAGTGACTATATTCGTTGTAGTATATTCAAAAGTTATTTATATTATCAGTGGTGTGTAAAGATATGAAAAATCAAAATAGTCTTCATGTCCCCAGACTCTGGGCCTTCAATAGGATCATGGAGCCACACATGGCAATAACCGATCAAGCAAAGCAATAAAAGCGCTAGGCAGAGCCTATGTCACATGGTTGTCACAAGTTCAGCATATTAAATGTTTTTCAGTATAAAATTTAATTGTTCATATTGACTCCTGTGCCTGAACACTGCAATATCCCACATAAATTCAAACATAGGAAAAATTAGGAAAAACTTAAACAACTCACAATGCTCAGGACTTAACAAAGAGCAACCATGTGCTCATGAAGCAGTCAACAAAGACATTCTGCTTCCTGATGGCGGGTGAAGCAAACATGTAGTTTCTATTAAACTGTTTTCAGAAACATCTTCAACCAAATATACTGTAGTGATCTTATCAAATTTCGCCCGCAGTAAATTATCGCGAGACCTCTCCATCTGCCAAAGACACGGGGTTGACACATGTAAACAAACCTAGGAGGAGTAGATTCATACAGCTGTAAAAAGTCATTAGGCTGTTGCCACGTTTCTGTCAGACACAGAAAATCCAACTTACGCTCTGTCCGGATGTCCTGGAGGAGAGGATCCTTGCTCCAAAGGGGGCGGGTATTGAATGGTCCGAAGATGATGTGGATGTGGTTGTGTTTGAGCCGCGGCAGAGATACAGCGCCTGTAGTGGAGTGGTAGTTGGAACTGGAGTACCGCCATCGAGGAGGTGAAAATGAAGGACAGGACAGTCCAGGCCAGCACAGTCCATACAAACAGCTGTTTAATCCACATTGCTGCCGTGAAAGACCAGAGGAGGGCTCCAAGCAGCCGCCAGGTGAGGAGCCCAGCACGCAACAGGTAGGCTGAGGTTCGTCCAAACACACACACACCAGACGATCTGATCGTTAGCAGTCTGACCAGGGCAGACTGCCTCATTGCAAAAGTTCGTAGCGGGGCAGAGATCAGATCGCAAGGGCACAGGAAATCAGTTAAAACAGTAGAAGGAACTTAAGAGCAATGGCAGCTAATTGCAAGCTTTCACTCAACCGGAACCGGTAATAATAATAGTGAAATGGTGACAGAAAAAGTGAGTGAAGAGGCTGTTAAAAATTGCTGGAGGGGAATTTTTTTCCTCACCATCTTGTTGTGTGCACTGTTCTCTCTCCGGTGTTGCTCACTCAACTACAAGTCAATATGTGTGTCTCCAAACGTTTTCAGAGAGACAGTGGTAGCAGGTGTCCAGGACTGGACTGATGGTTCAGAGCTGCTTAAGTTAAATTATTGTGTCCACCTGACCAGGGTCCAGGTGTGGTGCGCGCGCTGCCCGTTAGCCACTAATAGCGGCTGTAGCTGCTAGCTTGAGCTGTCTCTGGTAGCTCTTGCTAGCTTGCACTAACCCTGGTAAACTAGGTGATGGTCGACCTTTCCAGATAATTTCAAGTTTTTCCTGAAAAGTTAATCGTGAAAGAGGAGTTTCAATTAATCCAGCCACACCGTCTTCTTCACAAATTTCTGCAATTTCCTTTCATTGCTGTTCCTACTTCTTCCGTTAAGTCTTTTCCTCCTTACTCGCTCAAGCACCGACAACTTTCGCAGGTGGTACGGCTTCTCGCGAATACCTACCCGGAAGGTGCCGGGAAATTATCCCGCCCACAATTTAGCAAAATATGATTGGTTAAGACACCTGTCGATATCAAATTAATATCCACATTGATTTGAATTACACAGTCCTTCGTTACTGAAGGCCCTGGCCTGCCAGGAAGTGTCACTGATTCACCCAGATACCATCAGAAGAAAAACTGTGATTGGTCCATTTCCCCGTTCCGTTATAGATAGTAAACCAATTGCCAAGACAAGTTTATGACAATAAACTAGAAATTATTACTATTATTTCAGTGAGTAAAAAAAGGAAAAAGGCAAAATACATAATTAAAAATAACTTATTAAGAGTACAAAAATTCTTTCGATATTTTTTCTTGGGCCTTGACTGAACACCTCAAAGGCTCATAGGGTTCCCCTCTGAGTCTAAAATCAGACTGCATGGTTAAATCATGAAGGTCTGACATGTAAACTAGAAATCTAATCTATACTGATGTTAGATTTATTCAAGCTAACATTTGTCAACATGAGGGTAATAACTGAAACTTGGTAGTGAACAGCCAGTGAACTGAATTGTGGACACCAAACACACTGAATTACACATACACAGAGAAATCTTAACTGATGTTTCTGATGGTCCATGAGGTCAGTGATACTGTGGCCTAGTGGGATTTGTCCTGCTGTGGCACAGGGGAAGAGGTGGGATAAAGGGGCAATGATATATTGAACATTCAGAGATGAGAGTGGTTTCTCCTGTCATCTAACTTTTGACAAGAAATTGAGTAAAGGTGTAATTTTGTATATTCCTCAATTAACGAGCTTTTAATTGAAATACTATACAGCAAATCACCACGTAGAATAAAAGGAAAGTAAAACTGAACGCACATAGAGAAGACATGTTTTTAATTAATCGTTGGTTCCTTTGTATGTTGAAGCTCTCACTCAGTGAAGAGTGTGTATGGTCGACAAAAAGAAATAAAAACCAAACAGCTGTTCCCAGAGGACATAGTTAACCGATTCTGTAGCTCTCTGATGAGCATTGAGGGATGTACTTTTCCCAGAGAACCAAGTTTGTCCTCCAGAATGTATCCAGTCCTTCAGAGAAGAGGTCCCCACAAGTCAAGTAGCTGTTGCCGTTCTGAAGGCGGCTCTGGTCTTCTTTGCTCTCAGAACCACCTGACACTATGAATTCAGCGCCTATAAGACTGAACAGGAGTGACACTCGAGCTACATTCTGAGGCTCAGAGACAAGTTCAAAAACAAAGTAAAATGAGTCTTTCTTTCCCCAGTGTTCATCTCTGCATGAAATGACTTTTGAGCAAGGCACCGAACCTCAAGCTTCAGAGGAGCTACACATTAGTCGACAGCTCATGCTGTTGTGAACATGTAAAACGGTTTGAAGATCAAGTTCAAGCATTCAGCCTAAAGTGAAGCAACATTTCCTGGTCTCGTGATCACAAAAATGCATTTGGTGGGAAGCTTAAGACACAAGCATTTTCCATATAAACACCTAATGGTATATTAAATGGTTAGGTTAGTGTCAGCAGAATATTGAGTGGAGTGATTTGCTTGAGGATTGCTTTCTGAATATACAATATCTTAGTTTTGCTCACAGTTTTCAGGTTTTCTGAGCTTCCCATTATAATGTGACAGGTAACAGTGTCTCTGCGCGGCTCCGTCAAAGCCAAAAGGTCAGGTAACGTTGTGATGTAAAAGGTGTAAGTGTGTGTGTGTCAGACTCAGACTGAGAGTCAGTCATGAGTGTGCATGGTCGTGGGTGAGACGGTGGTTGGGTTTCGCAGTGGCGTGGGGTGAGCAGAGAGGTGCTGAGACGAGCTCAGATTCCCGGTATCATCAACTTCAAACCTCCCCTGTCATACCACAGCAACACGGCGGCACTGTATTGTCCCAGGACCCCGAAACTCTGCTGAGAATTAACTCAGGTTTCAGGTGTTAAAGGGGCTGTCTGACATTTTTCTCAAAGGATGCTTTAAAAGTAATGTTATTAAATGCAAAATAGGCAGGTTTTATAACATTACATCAAACATAATGAAACAAAATCATCATCACTTAAAGCTATAGAATAGGATGTCATGATGACTAGACCTTTTTTTAAGTTAGGCTGTCAGTGTACTTAGTTACATTATTTAAAATTTCATGTGTCTGATTAAATATACAACACTACAATGAAGTACTCCTACCAGTAAAGGGAGACAGGTTATTTCTTTAGTTATTCATTCATTCATTCATTTGCTTCATAATTTGGTGGAATGTACAAAGGTATATTTATTCGTATATCATACATACATTCTGCCACTTTATATTTCTATACTTAAGAAGAAGTAGTTGCTTCTTAAATACATAAATACAAAGAATATGACAAGATCATAAACTATTGGGTATTGTTAATGATTAAAGTGCTCATTAGTGGTAAAATTACCTCAAGTTCAGGGAATGTACAGGCTACTAACAAATTAACGCATTCGCAGTAATATTAGTATTATAATACGTAATTGCCAAATACCAAAACGGACCACTCCTCTCCAGTTGTACTTTTGATACTAGATTCATATTTTTCCAATAAAATTTGAACTAAGTCACATTTGCAGTGCAGGTCAAACTTTTACCTACAACAACAAACATTTTTAAATGGTGCTTTTGTGTCATATATTGAAGTAAATGTTTTGAAACATTCCTCTGCCACTGATTATCAATGAAAATATATTCAGTGGTAGATTTATCAAAAAAGCCCTTATATACAGAATTGTTTATACATAGATGGATTTTTTATATATTACTGATTCGTGAATGAATAAGCAACATTTTAGTTTGTAACTGGTTGTGTTGGAACTATTTTAGCCCACTTTATACACTCTATTTATATATGTATGTATTTGGTTGTCTAATGAAATACAGTGAATTGTATTCATTAGCTGACCTGAACACAGTGGAATACTTCAGAACACGTAAGACAAAATGAAAAAAGTCACCTTATAATTGTACTTAAAAACAGTATTAGAGTAGATGTACTTCACTATCAATCACAGAAGACTTGTTGGTTAATGTCAGACTAGACACTGTGCTGGCACAGGAAAGACCCCAGGCTGGGCTCTAGTTTCTATAGGGTTTAACACTGTGAATAGTCATGTTGGAATCTGACGATTTTCTAAACTAACAAGTAAAATTTGGGTTAAAATCAAGTCATACAAAGACTAAAAGTGAAGAAAAAAATGAAACCACAGAAGCTGTTTGTTGATAAAGAAACTAAACCATGATTGTTTAATGTAAATTAAACAACTGGGTACATGTCAGTACATACAGTGAAACATCCATTGTGTGGACAACAAAACCCCCCTTTATCATTTCACTATGTAGTATATAGAATGCACAGGTGCTCATCGCTGCACAAGTCCAAGTAGGACTAAATCAACTCGACTTTTCTCCATCATCTTAAACAGAAACTTCAAGCAAAACTGGCCTTTTTTCAAACAGTACACATAGTATCGTCTTCCATGGAACAACGTCTTTTTAAATGTTAAAAATAGCAACTATACAAAATTCAATAATCTCTTAAATTTCTCATTTCATCTACCTGATTTTATCAATGCTGATTCATCTTTCCAGGAAGTTTATACCTCAGAAAAATCACAAAGTGTAGAAATGTTCCACAGACAATAATGGAACATGCCGCAGAAGAGACCACATTTGTTTTCGTATTTTGTGCACAGATATTTTTAACATAATCAAAACTAACTACAGTTTCACTTAAATTTGACACTGTATGGAAGATGACTTAAAGAGAAAGTGTGTATGACCCATTTAGTGAAATGTAGGAATGTGCACCAGGTACACTGTGAAGTGTAGTATAATGTGCTGATACACCTCGTCTCGGAGGGTGATAAAATATAGATGTGCTTCCTCTGTCAACATCTGTGACACACTTTCACACACCTGTATGTACAGAGAATGGTGAACATCTTTATCTGGTTTTATCTCCAACACAGAACAGTTTCAGACAAACTCTTAAAAATGTTGTGACAAAAACACAAGTGCACAGGAGTCAGTGCAGAGCTTTCTGTTTATTCATTTCCAATTCAGTTGACTTGACAAACTTGAAACCACTCGCAACAATCTTGTTTTTTCCAGCACTCTTAAAATACCTCAAAACAAGTTCCAACACGGATCAGAGTTCATGTCTTTTTCCTGTGTGATATCTAGTGAGACAAAAAGACCATTATGAAAGTAAAATAGTGACAAAAACAGAATTCCTTAAAATCTATAATTTAAAAAACCACAGGAGGACTGCTAAAGAAATGCCCATAGAATGGAATGGAATGTCTCTCACATATCTGGACAATAAACAAAGGGCGTCAACAATAAAAGATCACTAATGACAAAAAGCTAAATTGACCAGTGCATGTCTGAGGTGGCTGTATCTTTTCCAAAGAACAAAACACAGAGTAAACTTAAAAAAACTAAAATGTGTTAACTTTAGAAAAGCCCAAGTGTTTACTGGCCAGCATTCTGCAAATCTGTGGCAGATTTTCTTTAACCCAATTTACTTCAGTTAGGGTTAGACAAACAAATTGATAGAAAGTCCAATTTGTTATGGTGAAGAGATAAAGCCCTGTTTCTTTTGAATATGCCATTTTATTCCTAAGGACTGCCTTTTACTGTTTGTTTGTTTGGTTTTTTTTTGTTTTTTTTTAACATGGCTCATCTGCAGGCAGTTGTCCTATGGTTTGGTGCCATCTTTAGCCCACATAGGGGAAATGCAGGAGGACAGCTTGTCCTGGTCCCAGAGTGAGTTTGTCCAGGCTGACTGAAGACTCTACTGCGAACTCTTCTGTGGAGTTCATGTTCGCTGACAGCTTCACCTCGGCCGTCTCCGGCAGCTCTACTCCTTCTGCAAGTACAAACGCTGTGTTAAAAGCAGGAACACTATAACTGTACTGTGCATGTGACACAGTACATATCAAGTAGATACAATATTTCTGTTGAACGGAAACTTGCCTGTAGGTGCCAGTGAAAGTTTGAGCATCTCAGGTTGATCTCCCCAGTTAACGGCTGTTATGAATCTCTCGCTCTGGTCCCACAGACGAAGGAAACAGAGGGAGGAGTTGGAGGAGTAGAGAGGATAGTAGTCACCGTGGAGGAGAGAGCGCTCTTTGCTTCGCAAGTCACTGAGGGATCTGAACCACTTCCTTACAGCAGCGTGTTCCTTCCGCTGAGCCTGTGGATGTGAAAAATAGTAAACATTAAAAAAAAAGAATTTTAGACCATGCCTTCACTTGTTTTCTCAAGAACTCCTTTTCCACAAAGATATTTCATGAAAACAATCTTACCTCAGCAGCATCATTAACATCAGCTCCTTCAGCAGGTTCCTTCTCTACATCCCAAACCATCTTAGGAGATCCTGTACCCTGATAAGGAAACAAAAGGAAAATTGGTTACACTCTGTAAGATGTCAGCTGACAGGGTTTGTGTGTTGAGGATGTTGAAACATTTGAAATCGATCTGCTCTGTTTATTACTTACTTCTGTTACCCGAAGGCCGATCTCATCTCCATAGGTAAACACTGGGGTTCCAGGCATGGTGAACAGTAGGAGGTGGTAGAGACGGATCAGGGATGTAGTTTTGGCTACAGTAGACAGCTGGCTCAGTTTGGTGGCACCTAGACCCCAGCCCAGACTTCTCTGCTGGGAGTGAAGGGTGTCCATGTCCTTGATGCGCTCCTTGCCTGCAGATATTCAGGGAAAACAATCATCTGTAAAGAACCATTTTGTACCAACAGCTGCTTTTCACACAAACACTGATTTAGAGACTAAGAATGTCACAAGGAAAACACGTGAATACAAAAAAGTAAAACACACATGCAGGATGAAGAGCTGTGTAATTGTAATAGGGGATAACAATGGATGATTAAATGAAAATTTGGATTCTTTCAAATGATAAGTCCAATATGTTGTTCAAAATAATACAGACCAGCCAAAAAAATGGAGAAAATATTCACTTCAACTGTGACCAGATGAACACAAACAGCATACAGACACACAAACCAACCTCCAGTTTTGCTGCTGAGCATGTCAGTGACGACCAGATCGACACCAGTGGTGTTGAGGAGCTGAGACACTTCTGCAGCTGAAGCACCTTCAACTACACCCATCATGGCCCTGAGGAGAAGAAAACACGGTCAGATCAGTCAGAAGCACCACAGGGTAACAGCTTAAACTGGTGACACCAGTTTCAGTCAGCTGAAAGTAGGAGAGTTTTGGTTATGTCATAAAAGGTTGTTTTAAGGAACACACAGAATTACTCCTGGAACATTGATATCTGATTTCAGTAGTAGTCAATTGTGTCATTCCTCATTTTCTCCACAAGGTGTCTCTTCAACATGGGTGTGAGGCACCACAGGCCTGTGGATGCTTTTCTTGTTGATCTAGTTCTCCCTGACCCCCACCCACAGTCCCCTGTGGCAGTGGAATGTATTTAATCTCCATGTTCTCTCTAGAAACACAAACCCTGTCAGCTGACATTTTACTGATGCTTTGAAAACTGCTTTCCCAAAAGTTAGCCGTCCTAAAAACTGCTCAATAAGCTCAACATTTTTTTCTCAACCAATTTGGTTTAATCAGTGTTTACAAATGTATACCCTATGCAGGAAAACTGCAGAATAGCACATTTAAACATTGTGTGTTCCTACTTAAATCATCTTTATGGTGATCAAAAAGAAGTTAGAGAGTGGCAGTCAATGTTACCTCTTCTTGGTATCTTCAGTGCGGTTGCCCTGGACAGCGGCTTGCAGTTTTGACCAGTCAGGAAGGCTGGTGGTCACAGTTGACATAGACACCTTGATGCCATCAACATCCTTATTCAGCCAGTGCTGTGCTGCAGCCTGGAAGAGAACACCAGCACTTCAGCTTCAACAGCTCAATGACATGGATTCAGTGAAAGAGGGACCACAGACCATAGTGTGTGTGTGTGTGTGTGTGTCATACCTTGAGTTTATCCATCACATCATTCACATCAGCAGGGCTAAACCAGGGATTAGCTCCCAGGTAGTTTGGAGTCATGTCAAGCACCACAGAAATGCCTAGGAAAAAACAAAAAGCAAACATCTGCTTAGAATGCGTGGGCATAAGCAGCAAAACTAGCATACACACAGTCCTATGCTGTTACTACTGACTGTGAATGAGGCCATTTGTGATTCACAGTGATGGTCTTAGCTCTTAAAACCCCAAGTAACTGATCTCACATGTATTATCACATACCCTTCTTGTGGGCCTTTTCCAGCACATTGGCCAGGTCCTTCTCCGATCCTTTGGTTGGGTTGATTTCACTGAAATCCAGGGTGGTTGGGTTGTCTTTCTGGACGGTGTGAAAAGGGCCGAGAACCAGGCCTTTCACCTTCAACTGGTTCAAATCGTCCAGCTTATCTGCAACACCTACAGACACATAGTGGGACAGGGGAGGGAGAATGATATGTTGTTACATGAGTGTGATCTCCACATTGGACAACAGAGAGCTGATGTGTGAAAGTTAACAGGGTCAGAGGGTTGGGAGGAGAGGTCACAAGGCTAGGAGGGGAAAGAGGCAGAGAAGGAAAGGAAAAATGAGGGAAGCTGAGGGTGACATCTGTTGCTCTCATAGTCTCTATTGGCTCTAGGCAGGACCATGTGAATGGCTCCCTCCACAGGCTCTGCTAGCCATGTGAAGTCTGAGTACAAGGAGGTTCTTTATGTGAAAACAGTCACGTGTGTTCTCTGGCCAAGGCTTGTTGGAAACCTGAGTGCTCACAAGTAATTCATTCTGAGAACAGCAGTACAATGTGTCCTTGCTTCCTGCCTTAAAACTTTGACTTGAAAATGAAGGCTATATGTCATTTAAGTGGTATTTGATTACATGTAAAAGCTTGAAAGAGAATAGTTTTATCACTGTTGAGATCTGGAATGAAGAGATTTTAAATAAGGAAAAATCTGCACACCACTACAGAAAATGTACTGCATTGCTCAACCTTAACCACATATCTGCTTAAGAGAGATATGAAAGAAATGACTCAAGGGTTTTTTGTGTCCTTTAGACCATGAGTCACTCAGTGTCAGCCTAGTCAGCAGTTTGGTATCTGGCCAGCTGGAATAGGCCATGCAGAACCAAAGAAACCCAAGATGTAGTCACAAGACTTATCCCATGTGAATTAGAGTGGGTTACCCCATTAAAGCCAGAAACTCTAAAACTTGTTTGACAAATAAAGGTAAAGCAAAAAGGGGCATCAGCCCCGTCTGTAAGGCATGATAAAAAACACTATGTTTACCATTCAGTCCATCAGAGAAAGCTACAACATCAGAGATCTGGTACAGAGGTCCTTCGTTCCACCAGTTCATCTCAGGGATGGGTTTACAGCGCGGGGCCTGGACGATGATTACAATGGCTCCAGCCAGCATGCCTACCCAGCCTAGCCAAAACAGGACAAGAAGCACCCAGCGGGTTCGTACCCATCTGCAGAAAAGAATAAGCGCATAGGAAAAGAAATGTTATAATAACCATTTTATTCTTTTACATATGCCAATAAGAATACACCAGTAGTTGGCAAGCATTCATTGCAGTTGTTGAATGCTAGCTCTTACCCTGGAGTACCAGCAACCTTCATCAGCTCCTCTTTGGACAGGCCTGTGAATGTGATCTCGTCCTCAGGGACCTTGAGCTTGACACTGCCGTTCTTCTCTCCACCTGCTGCCTGGCCATCACCAGTCATGGGCTGCTTCTCTGGATCCAGTTCATTCAGCTCCACTTCCTTCATGTCGATCTCTGCGTCCTTATTCATGGTTGGATCCGATTCCTGCAGAGGTGGTGGTACAGAGCGGTGGATGACAAAGAAACACAAATGGTAAAGTCAATTAACCAAGTCAGAAAAAAAACACAGGAGAGTAGCACAAATCCAAATATGTGACCAAAAATCTGCAGTAACAAATAAGCAGAATTCAAAATGAGGAGAAGCTCCTTAACAGTTTGGGTTAGTCTATAGTACTCTATAGCTGACGTGTGAATGAGCTAGGTTAGCTAGCTAAACGCAAAAGCAGAAGAAGTTGCTAGGTCGTTGCCTGGTACAGACTCAACGACTGACGAAAGAGCTCAGAAAAACACCACACTTGCTGGAAAATAAACGGTAGGGAATAACTCTACGGGCTGTAGTTATAGTATGTGGTATTTTAGCAAACCCTAGACAGGACGGACAACTCATGAAAGTGTGTTATGCAATAGAAACAGGTTCAACAGTTGTCTGATGAAACAACAGCTGCCGGTTACATGGCACGTTTAATGCACATTCAGTCCAAACAAGCGGAAACAACGTAACCTTCACAATAATTCTGTCTGTTTGCTACTCCATATTTGCCATATCCTACATTTTTCAGTTTCGTTACTTTTTTATGCATTCGTTTTTATTCGAATATAACCTTATAAAACAAATAAATAAAATGATAGTTGCAATACACAGGGTATCGAAAATAGACTAGCTTTACCATCAAGATGCTAGGGAGCTAAAACGCTATATACACCATTAGAGGCAGCTGCTCTAACACTACATATGTTGTGTTTACTTTCTACTGTCGGCCCCCGTTGTTAGCTGGCTGGTTTGCTCCGGTTTGTCAAATGATGTTGACTGAAAAAAAATATTCTTACAACTCGAATATCAATCCCTCTCTCTTTTTTTCCCAATAAATCCCTGTTAGAAAATGATAAGGTTTAAAAAAGCTCTGATGTAGCAGGTTATCATTTCTCTCTCTCTTTTTTTTAAGAGATGATGACATCAATCCACCATCACCCGCGGAGCACGAGGCGAGGGAACATGGTCCCTTCGTTCTCACTCGTCAGCTGAGACTCAAGCACAGTTTTGTAGAAGAAAAGTAAAATAAATGAAATGAAACATTACCTGTTAAACACAAACTATGGTCCGTCCGCTTCTTTTTATTCTCTCTTTGTCGGTAATCCTTAGGTCTCTGCTAATCTTGTAACAGCACGGCTCAGTCTGTATTTCTACTTGCCTGGATTGCTCCGCCCACTAAGTAACGACAACACCTCCCCTCACACAGAAGTGAACAAACAAGCAAACATGAGATAGGCCTACACCCTGTGCTCTGTTCTTAATGATTGAATTTCAGTGTTGTTTTGCCCTGAGCTCTTGTCTTTTGATTTAAAACTGAAGTAAATCATCTTCACTCACCCTGAACATGAAGGACATCACACATTTTAATATGAAAAGTTTTTGTGCTGCAAAATGAAGGCGAAGAGATGGTTTCTGGTAAAACTGTAAGCAACAACTAACCTGATTCACTTTGTTAAAGAAACCTTCCCTGAAGATAATGTAATCAATTTAGTTGATTACATATGGTCTCTGAGGACTTTAACCATCTGATTAATGGAGATTGGCCCTCGGTTTTTCAGTAATCTAATTCACCCTCACTTCCTTTGTGTTTATCCACACGTCATCTGCACCATTTCTTTCCCCATCAACAACAGTGACCGAACAGACTCTGATCAGTCTATTCACCCTGAAATGATCATATTCACATTACAGTACTTAGCAGTTCCTCTGAGATAAATCAGACTTTAAGGCTTTCTCAGTCTTTTTCTCTATAGCAGAGCAAAAATAATGCTAATAAAATGTATTTGTATACACCCTTGATGCATATGAAAAGAAATAAACAGAATGAACATTTATTTGCATTCACTGCATGGTTTGTATTAGCAAGTGATTGGGGTGCTTGAACCTGGTCTATGCCCCAGCCCTCTATCAAGTTTGGTGCAAATCTGATCAATACTTAGGTATTTTAAGTAGTCAGGTGAGTAGATTAATATTACTGTGTGATATTGTCCACATGAAACTGTAGAGAACTGTTATGAGCAGTTGACCCAGTGTGGTCCTGTCCCTGTTGGTGCTCTGAATCTTTCCCCAGCTGTTGTTGACCTTCATTGAGTTACACTAAGGCAGAGTTCTGGGAAAAGCTCACTCAAAATCTTAATGTCATGTAACTGCTGCAGTACATTTCAGACCATGTTTGTACAGGTTACATGTGTACTACAGTTAATAGTTTTGTGATTATTACAGGAGAATTAAAATGCTGTTTATCTCAACTGAGCTCAAGATCAAATGACCCATGATTAGATCTGCATGTAAATATGACCCTTTAAATAATCATATTATTGCTCTGTCTGCAGGTCGCTGTTCCCTATAGTTGACATTTACAGGAACACATTTACACAACAATGGTTGATTGGATTTTTCTGGCTGACCCGAGTCACCAATGAAAGAAGATGAGGACAAAAACATCTCCTGACTGATTAGTAGCTGTGTGACATGGCTGTTATCACTGCTCTTTAATGTACATCCTCCTGCTTTGTTAATGCTTAGACTGTCCCATGGTCTCTATCTCTCCATTATGTGAAGTAAAATAAACATCCCAATGGTGTGACAAATAACGGCAGGATCATGCCCCACCTCTCTGCCCAGGTGTGACAGGTTGCCTGCTTCTGTTTTGTCTTCTTCACTGTGTATATGTTTTTGTTCAGCCTCTAACCTACTGCCCTGCAGGTTGTTTGACTTCAAAATAAACCAAGAAGATCCTGACTTTTATTTCTTTTTCTGGAGATAATGTAATGCAGGTTTATTTATCATTCACGTTATATTCTCACTGCAACCTTTGTGATATCAGTGTTTTCCAGACTGATAAATCTAACTCAGATGGGGGTTTCAGACTGTTATGGACCTTTGTGTGAATCCGTGACACAACCTTTTGTTGTATTGTGTAAGTGTCACAACCTGATAAAATTGAGGACTGGTTACTGTCTGCGTTGTAGAGATGGTTCTGTTTGACACATCCATGCTCATGAACATGCTGCCTGTGTTTCTACAGCAGACAAACTCAAACACACACCATCTGTTTCTGTATTTATCTCAGCCTGTTGATCACGTGTGTGTTTTGCAGCATCAGATTGTGACTGAAGGCTGCTGGCCACTGGCTGATGGGAACATACTGTACTGTTCGTCTGGAAAGTTTCCAGAAAGAAGAACAGCAAAGGGGCCGTCTTGACTTTTCTCATTCCGTATTCACAGGAACAAAAACAGAGAGAAAAAAACAGGGAGAGAGGAGGAGAAGGATGAGTGGTTACTCCAGGAAACAGGAGTAAAGAGGAGTGGCCAAGGAAAGGGGAAGAGCAAAAATAAACAGGGGAAAGGGCAGACAGAAAGAGAGGAGGGGGGAGGGATGAGTAAACATGTTTATGAGGAGCGTGGAGCAAAATTTAGATCAAAATTTGAAATGGAACATGAAACACAGCACTGTTAACTGACCTCACAGCCTGCAGGGTAAACTCACACCCAAACAGCGTTTCAAACTTCACAGATTCATATGTTTTGTAAAGTGGTTGTGTTGTTCACCATACGGGGATCACAAGTTCATGGAGGACAGCGATTTAATATATGATATTTGAAGAGCCTGTGCTTTGTTTATGCCTCTGGCAGGAGAAGAGGTGGGGTGGTAAATCCACGTGTTAGCCTACATAGAGACTCACACAGAAAAAGGCAGAGGGGGAGGAAAGGAGGGCAACTTTGCTGCATAGTTTTGTCTGTTTTCCCTAAAACATTAGCAGTGATTACTGCCCCTTATGTTACACTGGTGGCCCAGGGATGCAGCACTTTACAGCATATGTCAATTATTATTACAACAAAAAGATGATTCCATAAATACTGTATACACTGGGGAAAACTTGCAGTCAGTTTTCTCATTCTACTCTTAATGTATCTTTAGACTTAGTCCACACATCACAAAATCAACTTAACGAATAACTTTGGGTTGCAGAAAATGTATAGTCCACTGCCTCTTAGTCAGGTCAAGACACACACAGATGAATGCACGCACAGGGCCTCACTATAAATCCTCGTCTGATCCCTCTCAGAGAGTTTATTTTGCAAGACAGCGTGAGCTAGTAAAAAAAAAAAAAAAAAAAAAAGCACAGCAAGGCAGACCTGGACCAGTTTAGACCAGTTAGGCTGAGGTCTTGTGCTTTCATGTCATTGTTTCACTGCAACGTGCACTGATACAGTTCAGCCACAACCAGTGTAGTTCTGGGAAATTCGACTTTCATTTAATCTAAAAAAAGAGAAGGCGTCATTTACATGTTCACAGGTTGATTTATTTAGCTTTTGAACAAGCATGAACCAGTTTTCCTGTCTTGTCAACAGGAAACATATGTTATAATATTCACTTTTGTGTGTAGAAAGCTATTTACATAGAAAGATGAGATTGAAATTTCCCATAAATTGCTGCAACAGGCCCATGATAAGTTACACTCAATCTGCAGGGACTTTGTTACATTGTGTAATATTATTGCTTTATGATCTGTTTCACTGATATCACAGATACAGGTGTACATTAACCTAAGTATTACTGTAAATGCTAGGCGCTACGCCTAGTGGTATGTGAAGCCACACACCCCTGCACACACAATGTACATCTATACAGCTTTTCTAATCTCTCCCCTCTTCCATTTTACCTTCTATCTGCAATACTGATTCAGTCCTTTTGTCTTTTTTGTCCCCACTTTCTCTTTAGATGAGACTGTGTGGCCCAGTTTTCTCACTCAGACAAAGGGGGACTGTTCACAGTGAAAAGCCTTCCTCTTTGACTGTGCACTGGTATGAATGGAGTGCTAATATAGTAAATGGTGATCACTTCATCACTTGAGTGCAATAGCTGCAGAAATTCATCAAATATATATAAAAAATGAATACAACAACAAACTTCAGAGATTAAACAGTTCACATTAGATATGAAACATTACATATAAAGACAAATGAAAGTAAGATTTATTATAATATGTGTCTCTGGGCAGTGGGCACACTGTATTCATCTCTCTGCATCTCTCTCTCCCAGTCGGTGCCCATCTCTTTCTCTCCTCCCTCTGTCCTTTAGACTGGCCTGCTCTGTTGTCACTACATCTTTTCTGTCCCTGAACTTTGTCCCTCCACTGAGCCCCTTTCTCTCCTCCTATCACCACCTCTTTCTCTCATTAAGAAGCACTCACTGCATGTTATATAAGACTTCTCCTCTCTGTGGGAAGAATCTCAAACAGTTGCAGTGCTCTCTTTCTCTTTTCTTACAGGAGAGCACAACCCAGACATCAGTGGACTAAAACCATCCTCATACATCCTCTCATTTCAGCAGATTCTGTCCCTTCATTGTCCACCATGTAAAGCAGCTATACATCTGTGTGAGCTATAAGGTGTCATGTTCAGCCTGAACCTGTTTGACGACTATCTGGAGGGAGCTTGACAGCTTTTTGTCAGAGAATTCAAACCAGATAGCCAGGTTGTCTCAGATCAAATATTTACCTCATTTGTGACTGCCAACATTTTCCCATCAATTTAACATGCATTTACCAGAGAGGAGAGTGGCAGCAGTGAGGATGAAGACCGACCTTTGTGCTACAGCCTGTTAGATCAACTCACACTCTACCTGCCTGCTGTTCATTCAACAGGTTTTAACGTCATGATTGAAAACTTTGACCCCCTTTTTGAAAAAGCAAATTAATTCCAGTAAAGTAACACTGATATTTTATGGACTTTGACCTCAAACTCATCAAATTGCAGAGAGGGGCCGTGAAATGAATTAGAGGCCAGGAGAGAGGTGGAGAGCATTGTTGCACAGATGGAACTTCCTCAGTGTGTTGTTTCTGTCTTTGATGTATTGTCCTAAACAGGGAATGTCCATGACTTTTATGTGCTTTACTTATTTTAGCATCATTGACACAGAGACAGAGTCATCAAACAAAATTCACATTCTCTCAAATCAGGTCAAACATCACTCACTCATACAACAGCGTGTTAGAGTTAACTAAGTGAATTACATAAGTCTTTAGCGCCCCCTAGAGGATTCAAATGTTCTTGACATTTATGAACTACTTCACTTCAGTGCAGACAAGAGCTTCAGACTTGTTTCAGTTACCATGACACATTTTTTATTTTTTGTGCATTTTATTTGACCATCATTAAGATATCAGAGGCAGTGGAAGATTATGATCAATTCCTTAATACATAGATAACCACAGTTGATGCAATCCATTTTATGTGGCATTTATAAATATGTGTAATTGTAAAATGTAATGATAATCACATACATACAAAACTATGAAGCTTTTTCTATGGTGAGACTGGGTATATACTGTTTTGCTATTATATGTGTGTGTGTGTATATATATATATATGTATATATATATATATATATATATATATACTGTTTTACTGTTTTGCCATAAAGAAAACAAGGAGACTTTTCCACAAAAATAGAAAAATAATGTGACGCCTTTTACAAACGTAATCACGCACGGGCGTACGTCACCAACCAGGAAGTGATCGTGACGGCAGCGGCAGAATCACAACAGAGCCAGCACAGTCTGCAGACAGCTCTGCTCTCTGTCGTTACAACAACCGACATGTCGCGGAAAGTCAAAGAGGAATATTACCGTTTCTTTTCCGTTACCGAGCCTCGCACTCACGAGAAGGGACACACGGAGTACAAAGTAACAGCAAGGGTCTGTGTCTACTCTCTATCTCTCTGTAGCTACAACGACAACAACAAACACATTTAAACTTACTCATGATTATCCTCGATGTCTGTTATTTCCCTCGAGTGTTTCATATGTTGAACTACTTACTTCAATCAGCTAAATGACTTAGTGCTGTTATTCACTTACAACACATTAGTACCTGTCAGAAACACACCAGCTCAGTCAGATGGATGAATACACAATGAGTCTTTTATCTGAGGCACAGTGAGCGCTCAAGTCAAACAGAGAGAACTTGTGATTCAGTTCGTGAGCTCCAGCTCCCCCATGACCACACTGATGCCCCGTGGTCAAGTCAGGCATGCATTCAAAATCAAAATGATCTTATCCCTTTTATCTAGACACAAGTATGCTCAGGACAATTGGACATACCCATGACCATACTTGTACACTGAGCTGTCAGCCTCTCCCGTCTCTATCATGTTCATCTATTTAAAATACTCACAATGTGAACACTTTGACTGCCCTTTGCTATGTGCCAATGTGAAAAACATTGTCCAAGGTGAAATAACTTCCTCTCTCCTTTTGTAGTTTGTGTCCAAGCGTCATCCAGAGGATGTGAAGGAGGTGGTGGTGTGGAGGAGGTTCTCAGAGCTGAAGAAGCTCCACGGGGAGCTGGCCTACACACACAGGAACCTGTTCAGAAGACAGGAGGAGTTTCCACCTTTTCCCCGTGCACAAGTTTTTGGTAAAACAACAGAGGCTAGATACAAAATCATAATGAGCTATGGAAGTGTTACAGTGTTAATCTGGCTCAGTTTTCATATTTTATTCAGTCATTTCTCTGAGGACATACTTGTTCCAGTTGTCTTGGCATTTTGTAATGGTTCTTGTGACATTTCCCCTCAGCTCATGATGTAAAGTCTCAGTGGTTATAGATAATACTGGTGCAAAGGCAGCAACACAGTCAGTAAACAGTCACTATGTTCAGTGACACACACATTGTCAGCTGTACCAGCCTGGCCTCCATCCTGGTGTCCTATAATTACTTTGCATCATCATGTTGGTTATAATATGGTGTACCTCTGTTGCAGGAAGGTTTGATGAGGCTGTGATTGAGGAGAGGAGGAAGGCAGCAGAGGCCATGCTGTTGTTTACTACCACCATACCTGCACTCTACAACAGCCCACAGCTCAAGGACTTCTTCAGAGTAAGACACACTCTCACACACAAACAGGAAGTGAAACTGAAATGTTGTGGCTATGGATATCTGCAGCCAAAAAACACACCAGTCCAAACGTTGTAATGCCACTGGACTATTTGTTTGCAACTGCTTTTGACACACTCCCTCTGTTTTCCTTTCTCTCTCTCTTCAGGGTGGTGAGGTCACAAGACCTCTAGATCCAACACCTCTGTCTTCAGCTGGGCCTCTGCCTCCCCCTCTTATCCCCCTCCCCAAGCGGAGGGCCTCAGACTGTGAGCCTGCAGAAGAAGAGGAGGGGAGGGAGGCTCCCACCTTACCCCAGGACCTGGGCACCAACCTGGACTTAGAGGTGGGAGAACCTGAGGTGGCGGCCGAGGCTTACAGCGAGATGGGAGGCTCACCGAAGGAAGAAGAGAGAGAGGAGCTCAGTGATACAGAACTGGATGACAGAGGTAGATAAAAACCTACCAGTATTAACCAAGCCTGTGCTTTCCTCCTCTTCCACTCAGTTGTTCATTATCCTTGTTCTTACCTGGTTGGTGTTTGTTTCTCCAGTCCCATCTCCTGACCCACCTGCATCCAGAAACCTCCAGTCACAAGAGTCCCAGGAAGAGTTCGATTCACTGTTTAACTCTGTGGCAGAAGAGCAGGTCCCATCTCCAAAGGAAGAAGGTCCACCTCCACTGTCTGATAATGACTTGGCTGTCTTTGATCCCTGCTTTAAACAAGGTGAAAATAAATGTTGACAAACACATGTGAAACAATATCACTACTTTCAGTTCTCACAACTCTCTAATTTATGAAACTAGTTCTGGACTGTTTCTTCAGTATTTGATGATTTTACCTTCAATATTATATCCTGTGCAGATTCTCTTATTCTTTCTCAATACCAAATAATCATCACATTAATAATGTTAAAACCTTAGTGATCTATTGCAATAGCATTCTCTATCATTTCTTCCAAAATAATGTCTTTTCCTATAGTGCTCACATTTGTGCATTACAACCCCAAAATGTATCTTCACAATACTCTGAGGATCCGCAACAGAGAGCGCAAACATCCAAATCAGACATTAAACGATTTCACAGCATCTGGTCCCTTTTTACAAAGTCTATATAATGTCTGACTGAGGCGATGTGTGAATACAGCTGGCCATTGTCTCTGGAATCCACAGCGAGTGAGCGGGCATGTTGATGACCTCTCTGTCGTGCCTCCTACCCACTCTACCCAGGCGCCAACCCTGACCTATAACACCTTCATAGAGTAATTACAGCGGCTGAACAAGTGTCTCACACAGACAGTCTCCTGTTGTGTGCTGCATGTCTGACAGTGTCCAGAGAATAATCAAGTTATTTAGTAAATAACCTTTAAAATAGTAAGAAAACTACAACTCATTTTAAATTTAGATTTTTCTCTCAGATATTCAATCAAGAGAACTGACAGTTTGGACTAAACTAAACAAACCTATACAGTATTATATCTACATGTGAGATGTGAAGTTATACACTGATTAGGCTGTCAGGGGTGTCTCCCCTCCTGCACTATTTTGTCTCTGCCTTTGATTGGATTTAGAAATGAGATCATCCTATTCAAATGTTATATCTGAAAGTGAAAGCAGTAGGATGTGTGGTAGCATGGCCGAGCGGTCCAAGGCGCTGGATTAAGGCTCCAGTCTCTTCGGGGGCGTGGGTTCGAATCCCACTGCTGCCAACAATTTCTTAAACTTCCGTCTGCTTCATCTTAAGCAGTACTGAATGTCAAAGATAGTTAGGTGTCCTACTGTTGCAAATCCCTTGAATCTCTTTGATGAAATAATGTAAAACAGTGTTGTCACAATTCTGAGTCCTCTCTTGCGTTTCAGATCGATCCAGTTCCTCCAGTGACCACTCAGAACTGTTCTCGCTGCCGCCAGCCAGTCTGGAAGATGGGAACGTGGTTTATCTGAACCAGGCAGCCACTGAGATAACAGCTGCCATGGAGAAGGAGAAGGAGGGAGAATACAGTTCTGCCATTCGTGGATACAGGACAGCAGTGGACATATTGATCACTGGAGTGCAGGGTGAGACATGTGGGTTGGTGGTAAAGGGGGAGGAAAGAAGGAAAGAGGGAGGGATGTTGTAAATAAACACAGCTAAATGTTTTCAAATTACAGATCAAAAAACATAATCTTGCATAACTCTAGCAGGCAATACATATACATGATATGGCATTTCACCTGAGCCTTATGCACATAAAATGCTTCAGTACACATTATGATGAGCATTTAAGCTTACAGCTGTAATACCCTATTGACCCTCCATACTCTGATGTGCTGTGAACACACCAACACAGTCATGAATGCATTGTGCACAGCTGACAGACACTAATGAAATCAAACATGAAGAGCGCACTGTGTCAGTCTGTGACCTCATAGTAAAATCAACATCGCTGTTTTGTTCTAGTATTTACTGTCCTGCTTTAGCAAGGGTAAACCGTGTTGCTCTGCAGTAAATCTGTTGTGTCACTAATGGATGAGCTATTAGGTCAAACTGCTTGAGTGTCTCGTTGTGTCCTCTGTGTGGACAGTGAGGCAGAGCAGCCAGGGACACTGGGATAAGACCCCAGTATGTCTCTGCTGAACACCCAATAACCACAGAAAATCAGAGGTCAAAGGACACCAGTAACTTCTTGAGAGATAGTCAGTACATCAGGAGGTAGCGTGGCCGAGCGGTCTAAGGCGCTGGATTAAGGCTCCAGTCTCTTCGGGGGCGTGGGTTCGAATCCCACCGCTGCCAGAGGTTTTCCTTGGTTCTTCCTTGAAGGTTTCCAAATAGCTTATGATTGATGGTCGGCCTCTTAACTCTACACCTTGTTTACGGTTGTGTGTGTGTAGAGTGACTGTTCAAAATCAGCGCTTCAGCTGGTCGTGGTACAACAATGAATTTATGTGGAAAACACATCAGTAATATCTAAACAGTCTCTGGTACAGAACTATTATGAATGTGCAGATACTAATTCAGAATTCTGACTGTAAAATATTGATTATAGATTCATTTATTATGTGTAGACAGAGCAGAGTTAATTAGTTGTGCATTGTTAATGTAGTTTTCAGTACTCTATTGATCCACCCTGTCACAGCTGTTGGACTGATCATATCAGTGGATGTGTGTCGTCTGTTACTCTACTAATCTCTCATGGTTTATCTGAGGGCACTCTTTGCTTCTCAAGTGTCCTCTCACCCTTACAAGGGTCAAAGGTGACCCACACTCCCTCACGTCTTGACAGAGTGTGAAATACAGTTATCATGTGGTAGCGTGGCCGAGCGGTCTAAGGCGCTGGATTAAGGCTCCAGTCTCTTCGGGGGCGTGGGTTCGAATCCCACCGCTGCCAGAAAGTTTTCTGCTTTCTCTTTTTCTTGCTGATAAAACAATATGTCTCATAAACTGATAGTAAAAGAGGGAATTGGATTTGAAAGCTGTTTTTTTTTTTTTATGTCAAACCAACAATGACAGCCCTTTTGCGTACCACTACTTGGTGGATAATCATCTAATTTATAATAAGATCAATTCTCTATTGAATAACACTGATCAGTAAAGGTGAAAGAATACATAGTAACACTGTAGCTACATGGATTATTGAAATGTGAACAGTCACTATCCTGAATCTGTTGGTAGCACTGCTGTTTACATCGTGAAATAAGACTGTCATGCTCTTTTTTTGTTGTCTTTTTCTTCTTCTCTTGATGTCCTCTCTCTCTACACTTTGGACAATATGAACATGATGATCTTTGTCTTCCTGTTTGTCTGTCTCTCTCTAGGAGACCCAGATCCAGTACGTAAGGAGGCTGTGATGAGACGGACGGCCCAGTACCTAAAACACGCTGAGATGCTGATTGACAGGCACTCCTCACCCACACACACTCACACATCCACAAACACACACACACAGGACCCGTAGATTTATACACACTATACCTAAGTTCCCAAATGAAGACAGATCAAAGATTAAGCTCAGGGTTGTGACATACACACACACACACACACACACACACACATGTGGACTCTCTTGATGAAGACACTAGGCGTACTTGAGAAGTGAGAAGTGATGCTCATTTGGACCACATCACCAACAAATACCATATCATTCATGTGCAAAACCACAGCACACACTCACAAGCATGTAGGTAAACACACTCCTGAGGTACACACTACATTGCAGACTGTTTCTTGAGCTGCCTTTGTTCAGTGAAAAATCAGTGATTCACAAAAGCTAAATGTCTGGAAACTGAACGTAACTGTAAATGTAACTGGATTAACGGAGAACTACTCCTTCATCTCTCTGTCTCTTTCTCTTGTTTAATTCCTACCTTGCTTTATAATCTCTTGTTGAATACAGTAATTTATCTGTACATTATGTAATTTGCATTTTGCACAAGAAATGTTTTGTTAATAAATATGATTTTGATTTTAGTCAATGGGCCGATCTATTGTGTTGGATAAAGTTAGAAGTTGGAGCGAGCAGTTGTGTCATAGCTCTTGGTGACACTGATTGATTTTATTTGTATTGTAGACAGTCCAATTTCATTTTTCCAGTGTGGTTTGCCTGCCTTGCTGTGTTACTATAGTAAATACACAAAGACTGCTCAACAGAATCCAGTGGTTCTTGATGGTTGTGCAGGTTTGCGTGTTTGCAGTAGCAGAGCAGCTCCTCTGAGAGGCGCTGTTTATCATCAGATCATGACTTTTACACCTCCTCTGGTGCAACAACTCCTAATCCTCTGTGTGAATACTTATAAATCCCCCAAATCTCACATTAGTATTCCTAAAATGAGCAATTTTGACTATAAAGCAGCAGAACCTGCACTGCACACTGCTGCATCGATCCCATAAAAAACAGCTGATACTTTTTCTGCTCTTTTTTGTGTTAATGCATTAAAGAATCATCTGGGCAGGTTTATGAAGGTATTATCATAACTCACTTTGTTAGTGCAAAATAGCAGCAAACATTTCAATGAAGATGCTGGTAACTTGTCAGAACTGATGGTAGCTGTGTATATTATTTATGTCCATCATCCATCTGTATGTATGACAGCGTACTCTTTACATCACCCGTTCCTGTGTCCACACTTTACACTGTAGCTGGTTAAAGAGTAGTTTCACGATGTATCAGAGCAGACATAAACTGACAACATATCTGATATATTAACGTGAATACAATATTGTGCTTGGTCATGGACCACATTGTGCTAATAATTAACCGTTCCCCCACTTCTGCAGGAGCTTCAGTTCACTGGTTTAGGTTACATCCTGTAATGTCTTTCTCTTTTCTGTGATTAAGGTTAAAGTTTTCGCATTTCCAATGACAGAAAAAAAGGAGAAGGGTTGGGTGAAAAGGATGCAAAAGAGAGGCAAAAGAGGAAAGAGATCGGTGCCATACAGCAGAATCCCTTCTCTGGAGAGGAGCGAGGGATGGAGGCAGGACTGGAAGGACAAACAGATGGAGAGGCGACAAAAGAGGGAGGCCGGCGAGAGGAAAAGGCTACCCTTTCTCTCACCAGATGAGAACAAGAGGGGTTGTGGGGAATGAGCGATAACAGAGAGGATGGAGGAGAGGAAAAAAGGAGGGATGTGATTAGAGGATAAGCAGAGATCATCCCTCCATTGTTAAAGGGATGGAAAATACTGACCCTCCCTCTTCCTCTATTTTCATCCCCTCGTACCTCTTTTTTTTTTTTTTTTTTTTTTACATGCTTTGTTTTGAGCGTTGTGGGGAGCTTGAAGAGGATGGAGGGATGGCAGAGAAAGCGAGATAACATTGCTCCATCCTGTTATATATCCCTCTTTTCCTCTCATCTCTCCACCTCTCTACCTTTCTGTCCATCTCTCTTTCTAGTGCTGCACCTGTGAAATGCAGAGGATGTGAGATAGAGAAGAAGATGGAGAGACAAAGAGATGAAGGGAGGGAGGGAGAGAGGGATGAAACCAGAGGGGGGGTAGAGCCTCACAACATTAGCATGCTGAGAGTGTCAGCACTCTCCTTTTTTTCTCTCCCTCCATCCCCATCCCTCTTTCCATCCCTCCCTCTGTCTCTTTCTCCTCACTGGTCACTGCAATTATACCATCAAAACACTCCAGCCTGAGAGCATAATAGCTTCCCCCTGTGCGTGTGTGTGTGTTTGTGTGTACGAGCGACCAAATGTGTGTGTTATCATGAAGGATCAAAAGACAGAGATGTGTGTGTATATTTGTGCATAATTTAGTGCCATACATGGTGCATTACGTGTGTATGTATGACACGAAGGGCAGCTGTTGGTGTGAGTATGGACGCCAAAGCTGGATTCACCGTGTGTGTGGGTGCACATGAGAGAGAGAGAGACAGAGAGTGTGTGTGTGTCTATGTGTGTGTATGTAAGTATCTTTCGAGTCCTACCAGCTAGAAAAACTGCTTCTCCAACCTCTGACCAAACACACACTTAAACGCATACTAAGAGACCCACTTTACACGTGTGATGGTGCGTGTGGGTCTAGTGAGTTTATATTTACACACACGCACACACACACTAATGGATGCATGCAGGCATACATTCATGGCTTTGAGACACAAACCGTTATGACCCACATGCCCAGTGGGTCATCATTAAGCCAAATAGCACACTCTGACACCTTTGGCTGACACACACACATACACACACACACTCACTCACTGTTTTTGTTTTTGTTCGCTCAACTTCCTTTATCCCTCTCCCCTTCCGCCCTATGTCTCTTTCTTTTTTCCTCTCATTCTCTGACACACACACACACACACATACACCCCCCCCCCCCCCCCCCCCCCCCCCTCTGAGCTTGTTATCCCTCTCTGTCCGTTTGTTTCTCTCTGTCACCTTGCCCTCAGCTATTTGAGTATACTTCTGTCGCTCTCTCGCACTCCCATCTCTCGCACACACAAACACACTCATTCTCTTTCTATCTGTCTCACTCTAGTGCTCTGGTCCAGCCTGCTTCTCTCTGTCTGTTTCTGCCTGCCGTCACATATGCTATCTGCCTCTCGGTGTCTGTTTCCCTCCAGCTCAGGGCCTGATTGTGAGGTGAAGGGAAGTTTGTCAGTGACATTTTGAATATGACTCAATACAGATATCATTGTGTATTGAAAACATGAAGTCGGCCGTTTTTACAGATAAAGTTCAGTTAATGTCTAACAGGAACAGACCTCCTATAGTTGTACAGATATCCTTTATGGCTCACTAGAAAAACAATCCTGATACACAGTCACTTGAACCATAGTTAAAATTATTAATTGATCAGTGCAGCTTTAACTAGATGTTTATGCCTCAGTGTTGTGTGGGTACATCTTTACTCAACTCTTCATGTCTGCATTGCCTTCCCTCTCTCTGCTCCTTTGTATATCCCCTGCTTTTTCTATCCTCCCTTTCCCCTCCCCCCCTCCATGTAAGTAAATCAATGAACATACACTTTATGCCATTTATTGATCCTTTCATATCTATCAGTCCTCACCCCCTCCTGTTCTTGCCCTCTCTATTTCTCTCTGTTTTTCACGTTACTCTCTCCCACCCATCCCTTTCCTCACCCCTTTGTGTCTCTCCTTTGAATTTATAATCTCTTTTTCTCTCTCTGTCACTCTCTTTCCATCTCTCTCACTGGGATGTCCTATTTATATGGTTGGCACCTTCATGCTTCTACTGAAGTGTGCCTATGTGTGTGTATGACTGAGAGAGAGAGAGAGTGTGTTTGATGTTGGTCTAAGTGGTTAACATAATATGAGCCCTTAGAGAGATGACGTTCCCGCACTCGCACTTGCACACACACACACACACACACTCATACACAATTTCAGGCTTTTTGGTAGGCTTTTTCTCTGAACAATTTGTGCTTTTTAGTATTCTCCAGCTTGTGCAGCAGATCCATGTATTATCTATCAATTGCATTCTCCCACTCGGTCCAAATACACACACATGCACGCACAGACACACCGTAATGCGACTGTCTTCCTAGAATGACAAAAAACTGGTATTATCTTTTGTTATTTATTATTGCAGATGGAGCCATCATTTCATGACCTTGCTGTCTCTTGCCCTCCTCCCACTGCATGTTTTTATTTATTCAGACCTCTCTCACTTTCTCTTCCCTGCCCTCTCCTCCTCTCTGCATGTTTATGTTTATTCAGACACATCTCCCTCTTTTTCTCTCCCCCCTTTCTCTCCCTCTGTACCCGTGTGTCCAGCTTTTGTTACCAGCCTCGTTTCCATAACAACTGCGACCTTTCAGTCAGTGCCTAACCATTTTTAATCAGAAGTAGAGAAAGACTCAGATGTGATGAGACAGAGAGAGAGAGGGGGGGAGGGATCGAAGGTTACTCAGGTGATGCACCGGATTCGCGAAAAAGCAAATGAGCCTCAAAAAGAGACGAGAACAGAGAGTAACAGAATAAAGTGAGGAATAGAAACTGGTCCTGGTCTCGCCGTGAGACCTTGTTAACAGTTTGCAAGGGGGTTTACATGGGCAGCACTCCCAGCAACAGGTAACAAAGCGCTGCTCAAGGTCAAGCATCTCCAATGTTTTCCTGGAAACAGGATGTGTCTGTGTAATCATAGGTGCAGTTTTAATGAGACTTCGAGAAAAACATTCGTTTGCAGCAGAAAGGTCACGACCAATAAGGTAGTTTCCCTGTGTTTATTCAAAACATAGTCCATTTACTCTCAAAGGGTGTCCTGCTGTAGATTGCTGTTTCATTCTGTAATCATCAAGAGAGCTGCTCCAACACTCTGGTTATATCTCAACCCCTGAATGTCCCTTAATACAGCAATACAACGACATTCTCAGACTGTGTGTTGAAGTCAAGCTATGATTTAATTTGATAGCAGATCATTTAAACATCTTTACTTTAATAATTACACAACATGTTTAATTTAGCTTTAGATTTATGAACTTTAATATCATTTTGTTAACAGCTTATTGACTCAAATTAGATCCAGGTCGCTGTGTATTTATTGATATATATTATTTTATATATGTCAAACTGCACTAGATTGTAATCGTGTGATTCTCTGTGTCCAGTTTCTGTTTTGTATGGGCAAGAAAATTCCTGTGGAGAGATAAAACTGTTAATGAATGACCACCTGACTTTCAGTGATTAATATGGGCTTTACAGGATGTTGCAGCCCCTCTGAGTTGGTCAGGGTAGCCTGTGCACATATCATAGGCTACATATCTACATACCTGTGGGTGTGTCTGTGGCGAACAAGTAACTAACTGTTGCTATCATGAATTGTCAAAAAGAGAAATCCGTTAGCATTACTTCACACTATTTAAACCGTCCAACCAGCATCCTTTGTGTCTGTACGTGTGTTCATGTGTGTGTGCGTGTGTGTGTGTGTGTGTGTGTCTGTCTGTGCGCACATACTGGGGGTCATGCCAACATGGGAGGGACCGGACCGTCAAGTGGACAGCTCTCGAGCTCGCCCGCCCGCCCACCGCGCGCCACTCTACACCGGGAGCAGCGCGTGAGAATGATGCCAGCTAGAGATAGATGGATTGGCGAGGGAGTGTAAAAAACTGCACAGTGACACAACTAGAGGGAAGAGGAGGCGGCTGAAGGTGAGAGTGAAACTGAGAGAGTTACCGAACACAGAACTAACAAAGAGGGGGACTAGGAATAGCCGGAAACCCGCTGCTGGCTGGGTCCTCTCTGCCCGCACTGATGTCCGAGGCCCGTCCGGTGCCAGCTGAAGACAGTCGACCGAGGCAGAGCGTACAGGAGCGGCCACTGGAGTGAAAGGCTTCGGGAAGCGGACACCGCTGGAGCTCCAGCCTGTGAGTGAGTGAGTTCTTTTTTTTTTCCCCCAAAACTTCAAACACAACGTAATGTTTTCAATGTGCCACCTTTTACAAGCCGCGAGAGTCTGTGTCTGCTCCCTCTCCTGTGTTTATTTTTTCTTTCATACTGCGACATTAGTCCACCGCTGCCAATTAGTCACAGGACGCAACACAGGCGCGCGCGCACACACAAACTGACAGCTCGTGCGTGAGGATGGTCAAAGCGGATTCCTCTCGCGTGGCAGAACCGGCAGATGCTGCCACGCGGAGACTTCAAACATTATATAAATTATTCAAAGTGACATTGCCTGTTCCAGAATAGATAGATAGATAGATAGATAGATAGATAGATAGATAGATGAACAATTGATTATAGCAAAAAATTTATATGCCCTATAGATATTACACAGCCAAAACAAAACAGTATATTTTAGGAGCACGCATCTGTACACATAGTGTACTTACATTATTGCCTTTATATTTATCGACATGCATTTCATTTTACATGGAAAAATATATTTTTGAAAGTGGCTGAGTGAAGCTATATGACCTACAAGCCCAATATTTGAGATTAAAGGAATAACCTGTTAGTTTATGTGATCTATTTTCAGTCGGCCTAATGTGATAGCATGTGTCATCAACACATAAACCCCAGATTAGAGTTTACAAATAGAATTTACTGACTTTACTGAATTTACTGACATACATTATTTAATACCATGCAGTAAATTGAGTGTGTTTAATTCAGCATGTGTTCCCTTTCCTGTCAGTCTTCCCAGTGACAGCCTCATCAGCCCAACAGCAGCATTCTTAAGTCTAATCTACTGGTTAATAGCTTTCATTTTCATTGCTCAGTGTTTGTATTTTATGCAGCTTTCCACTGGCTTTGAAAAGCTAATCTGTCCCTGATATAAGCGCATTGGCTGGTTTGCCATCTGGGCTGTATTATAGTAGAGACGAGAGGGCATTTGAATAATTGATATTTAGCTATTTATAGGAGGATTATTCTCTTCATGTTGCACCAGGAGACCTATCTATCTATCTATCTATCTATCTGTCTGTCTGTCTGTCTGTCTGTCTGTCTCAATCAATTTGAAATTTTAAATAGTTTTTGAGTGAGTGTGTGTGTGTGTGTTCACATTTTCTGTATTTTTGTCTACCTACTGTACCTCTTTCAGTCTGTACATCTGTCCATTTATCTGTCCATCTTTCTGTTGGGAGAGTGGTGGTGTATCCATCTGAAGTGGATTAGGGGTGTTATCAAAGCTAAGTAGGACCACTGTTAGCACACACACTCTCGTATATGCACAAACACACAGACAGATACATACATGCTGCTCTCACTCTATTTCCCTCCCCAAGGACCATTGACCATTGTTAGCCCTCTCTCAAGCCTCTTTTGCTTTTGTGCGAATGTGTATGTGTGGTGTGTGAGAGTGTGTGTTTGATGGTAAACACTCTGATCAAACAGTGCTTAACAAGCTGCCTGAACTGATAACAGAGAGCGGAGAGGAAGAGAGGATGAGAGAGGGATAGAGAGGAAGGAAAGGGGGGAAAGGGGCGTCCAGAGGGAAAGGAGGTTATATGTACTAAAAAAAAAAAGGGAATGGGGTTGTCTGTTTTTGATCTTGATTAAACAGTGACATGCCTACTTTTCACCATTCTCCATTTTACAAGCTTTTCCAGGTATTGTGTGTAGCCATGAAGAGTCACATAACGTCAGTGTTTTTAATACCAAAATATTCCAGTAACATGTAAAGAAAACAGCGTCCTGGCAGTTTTCACCACTCGTTTCTGCTCAGTGCCAACGGCCACATCCAAACACAGTTACCTCCCTCCATTTTGTTACATGTATTTTTATGACAACGTGCTTTCTTAGACATCCACACTGTTGAGAGAAACAGGAAAGATAGCGTTAAGAGAGGAGGGTGATATGTGACAAAGATCATGAGCCAGATGTTAACCTACTGCACCACCAGCACATAACCTGGTCCCCAGTCTGTTGACCTGGATTAACACCCTCTTTGTCTGTCCTCCACTGGGCTTTGGTCAGAGCTGCAGGACACTGTTTCTTCCTATGACACATTTGAAGGCCATGGAAGAGATTATCAGCCCTCTTAACAACTGTTAGCACCGCAGAGGAGTTCAGGTTTCTTGGCTTAATTTACACTCTCACTGTGCTTATGTTTTTCAGCTCTGTGTGAGGACATTGCAGCTCATTCTTATTGCCATTAAAGTTAATGTGGTCGTTGCCTTTGACAGAACACTGACCTGTTTTGCTGTTCAGGTAAGCTGAAGTCACATCATGATGTGCATGTACTCAACTGTCAGCATGGGTGTAGAGCAGAGCAGAACACACCATCAACAGTTCTGATAACAACTATTTCTTCAATATGAAAAGTGAAAGACACAGCAATGTCTCTGATTATCCAAACTTGTCTTTAAAGACAAATTTTCATTAATAAGGAATGTCACAAATAAAATTCAATTTATTTCATAAATGTTTGTCTAAATAAAAAGTACAAATTAAAGCCAAAACCACAGTGGCATGCAAAAGTTTGGGCACCCCTGGTCAAAATTTGTCTTCATGTGAACAGTTAAGCAAGTGGAAGATGAAATGATCTCCAAAAGGCATAAAGTTAAACATGAAACACTCTTTTACAATGTTTTAAGTGTCAGTGTATTATTTTTATCTTTGAAAAAGGGAAACAAAGTAGCACCCTGCAAAAGAATGGGAAACCCAGGTGACTTGAGCTCTCAGATATCTCTGACCAAGTTTAAAGCTATTTACTATTTACATGGGGGGCTACTAGCTATGCAGGGTGGCCAAACCTTTTCCTTTTCTGTCATTTTGAAAATGTAAAAGTTGAAAATGAAAAAAAATGATATTATATAAGGGAATGTGTCATCCTGTAACCTTCTGCCTTTTGGAGATCATTTTGTCTTCCACTTGCTTAACTGTTCACATTAACAGAAATTTTGACCAGGGGTGCCCAAAAGTTTGCATGCCACTGTATCAACATATAACATATAAATGAGGAAGTATTCCCATCACTTCTCATTTTATGAACTTTAAGTGTCCTTGAACTGCCTAATGTGAGTGAAAATGTATTGTTACATGTAGGCTACACTCACAGCTTATGCAGAATAGCATCAATAGTCACTACCCTCTCTCTGTTTCTCTCCCAGTGATGGATTCACCCACCAATCTTTTCAGTGACTCTGCTCCCCAGATACATACATTTGCACCCACTCTCAGCTCTCCAGATCTCCCTGGAGGTCATCCCCAGCCCAGTGCAGGTCGCCCTCCTCCTGCCTTTAGATCTCCGGGCTTTCCCCTCATTCACCACCTCCTCCAGCCAGGTGGAGCATCCAGGCGGATTGGGGGGCAACTCAGCACAAACCTTAACACACACAGGCACCTGGAAGACAGAAATGTGGAGGAAGATAGAGGAGAAAGGGATGAACAGGTGGAGCAAAGAATGGAAGGAGAAGAAGAGGGGGTCCTGGAGGGAGAGGACAGCTTGCTGGAGGTTAAGAAGAGGCACAGTGATGCTGCGCTCGCAGCAGAGTGGAGTCAAGACGTCTTGAAAGTGAAGAGGATGAAGCTTGAGAGCCGGCAGAGGGATGGAGAGGCCGATGGAGAGGCCGACGAGGGGGTAGGAGGCGTGAGGGAGGGAGGGAGGGTAAGAGACGAGAGAGGGAAGAGCTGAAAGAACAGCTGGAAGAGGCAAGAGAGAGACTGCAGGCCCTGCAGGAGAAAGTATGGAGGGCTTTTGGGGAAAAGCACATGGCAGAGGAGGAGAAGAAAAGAAGGCGCAGAAATGGAAACAGAGGAGCAACAGATGGGGGAGAGAGACATGCAGGCATGATGGAAGAGGAGGACATTACAGAGGGGATGTATGATGAAGAGGACATTGATGGTGGTCAGATGGAAAAAGAATCTTTTTCCCTTCTTTCTGCTTCCCCGTTTGATAACTTCCATTCCCACAAGCGGAGAGAAGAGAGGCAAAAAGAGAGAGAAGGGCGGATGGAGAGAGGGAAAGGAGGAGGATTGCACTTGGAGGGCATGATGGAGGGAGCGGGGTTGTGGCTGGACTGTGGAGGACTGGTAAGAGGAGACTGGGATGGAGGGATAGAAGATGAGGGTGAGGAAGGAGGGCAGAAGTTTGCTCAGGCACTGAAGCTGGAGCTGGGCAGCGCTGTGGCCCGAGTCATCGACCGCGTTCTCCGCTTTTACACCGAAACAACAGATTTCACTCCTTCCTCTCCTCCTGCCGCCATCTCTTTTCTTCCATCTGATGTAGGAAATGATGGCGGGAGGGAGAGCGGAGTGTGGATGGGACTATTAACAAGAGGAAGAGGGGAAGAAAAGACAAGAGGAAAGGAGGAAAAGATGGGGGGGCAAGACGGAGAGAGAGAGAAGCAGCTCCAGAAGATGAGCAATGGGAGCATCGGGCCTCCGGGGCAGTCTCACCGCACCGAGCCTTCAGATCTGACCATGCCACTGGCTGTTCAGAGGTCACCTGACATACGAAAGGCCCACCCACTCCTCGGCCCACCTCTCACAACCCACCTCAATCCCTCTCACCCAAACCTCTCCATGCATCACCCCTCTCTACCTCGCCCTCCTCCTCTTGCTCACCCTCCCCTCTTACCTGCGGCTTCGCAACCCAAGGAACCCTCCTCCTCCTTCCATCCAACTTCTTCCTCCTCCTCCTCTTCCTCTTCTTCCTTTCCTGCACCTCCACCCCCTCCTCCTCCTCCCCCTCTCCCACTCCCCCTGCTGCACTACTCCATGCAACAGCTCTTCTCTCGCTCTCTTCACCACCACCAGCTCCCCCACCTGCCCCCCTCCCGTAAGGACTATTTAAACTCCGACCCTTTCCTGGAGTTCTCATCCCACCCCTCCTTTCCCCCAATCCCCTTGCTTGGTCACTTGGACCCCTCCCTTGCTCGTCATGCCCACGGAGGCAGAGAGAGGGAGCGGGGGATGAGAGGAGATGGCGGGATGAGAGCAGGAGGAGGGATGGACGGAGGAGAGCTCTACCTGACAGCAGGGGGAATATCCTTTTGTGGGAGGAATAAGGGAGTACTGTGTGTGTGTGTGTGTGTGTGTGTGTGTGTGTTTAACAGTACATGTGTATTTCCTTGACTGCCCTCATGTGTACACCCAGGAGGGTTTGTCTCCCTGTCACCTGAAGAAAGCCAAGCTCATGTTCTTCTACACACGCTATCCCAGCTCCAACACACTCAAGACCTACTTCCCTGACGTCAAGGTGTGTGTACCATGTGTGGACCAACATCCAAATATTTAATTCAAAGCCAGAGTTAAGAGGAGGTCTGTGGCTTGGCCCTTAGTCAGTAGAGTCTGACTGATTCTTTTTCAGCAACAATGACATGATATTGATATATTATCCAGTGTTCATGCTTTTGAAGAAATTGCGTCAACACTGTCATTCGGTTATTGCATGAAATAATATATATCTTACACACAGCAGGGTCCAAAATCCACTTCAAATCCATTTGAAAGAGCTCTTAGACTTCTAGACCTCACTGTATATAATGCTATAACACATCTTGTAAACAAACTTAAAAGCTTGCTGGTCTGGTTTTTAAAACGTGATGTGAAATGACTGTCTTACCAGTGCAAACATAATGGGAGAAAAACAGAAGTTTGCACATAATATGTATTTAATGTCCATCACAAGGCAGTAATGTGTATTTTGCTCATAATACATCACTCTAACATGACTAAGCATCCATTTTTTATTTTGTTATATTTTCTTAGATGGACATTCCTTCCATTTACTTTAGTGAGGGCAATAGACTTTAAGTATTTTACTCAAAATATTGAAAATATACCAAAGCAAGATATTTTACTATTGAACAGTGTTAATCATTAATGGTGATAAAATTATTATAGATAATAGCAATAAATGAAACTGTAACAAGGTTAAAAATACACAATATATATATTTTTAAATATATGTTCATACCAATTTATTTCCAATAAGCCATGATCAGACAGTTTCTGACTGAACAGATGTTTGTCTTTAACCAAATCACAAGCTAAAGTGACTCACTAGCATAAACTCTTGAATTAATATGGTAGTAAATGCTAAATGAATTCATTTCATAAGCACCAGGCCTCTCTTGCAGTCCTTACCAGCTCACTCCTTCTCCTGCTCTTTTCCTATTCACCGTCTAGTTTAACCGCTGTGTGACCTCCCAGATGATTAAATGGTTCAGTAACTTCAGAGAGTTCTTCTACATCCAGATGGAGCGATTTGCACGACAGGCTGTCCGTGAGGCTCTCACCCGGTTGGTTTGGGTTGGCACTCGTTCATGTTAAACTTATATGCTGCTAAATTTCCATTGTTTGACTGTTTTTTGGTTGTTTTTTTTTTGACATGTTGGTGCTGAATATTTTACTTTGACAACCCTCATTTGGTCATTTAGAGAAAGAAAAATGCAACAATATGCTGTTGAATTTTTATGTGTAAAATGATATATCACTTACATAATCTGAACAATTTATACTGGAGCTGCTCCTTCTCCTATTATAGTTCAGACTGAAAATGGTCACAGTGAATCCATTGTGTACTGTTAATTATAAATAATACAAAAGAGTACTGTTGCACATTTTGTGTCACTCAGGTTGCATTTGATGTGTTTGTCTACCTTTGTGTCCCAGGGATGGTGCACCTCGTCTGGGCAGAGAGAGTCAGCTGCGAGTGGGCCGCGATACAGAACTGTATCGCATACTCAACATGCACTACAACAAAAGTAATGTCTACCAGGTAAGCAAGTGTGAGTCAGTATTTTCCATAGCAGCCATAGCTTTCAGCTTGCTAATTGTGTATGTATTCCCTGAATAGGAGCTATAATATCATAAAGACCTTGAATTTGATGAGGTCCAGGTTTTAATGGTACAATAGTTTCTTGTCAAAACAGGAGCACCTCAAGGTTAAGTAACGTAATCAATATTGTACAAATGAATGTAATATTATGATATTTATCAGTTATAACTGCATGATCCAATAAAAAGATGATTTGCAGTTGAACATGCCATAAACTGAGAATCAAGAGCAGAGCAGGGCAGAACACGCTATCAACAGTTGGGATGACTATTTCTTTTGTGTGTAAACTGAAAGACACTGCAAGGTTATCCAGACTATCAGGGAAAATGCTTTCAGAAAGACACACTGCCATTGGTTAATGGTGAGGGGCTCTGAGTGCCATAAATGGAATTCCATTTATGTTGTTGTTGTTGTTGTTTTTGTATGCACTTGGAAATGTTGGGATGTACACTGATGTAATGTAGAAGCAGGGATGGCGCAGACCGGTGGCTACATGTTCAGGAGTGTCACACAGACGGAGCAGTGAAGCGAGAGTACTGACAGATCACCCGATAATTATAAATGGTTTGTGTGTCAGCTCCGACAAATTAAGCAAGTGTTTTTCAAAATCGTTATGGCCCGTACGGGGATCGAACCCGCGACCTTGGCGTTATTAGCACCACGCTCTAACCAACTGAGCTAACCGGCCATATGTGATAAGTCACGTGTTCTCGGAAAAAATCGGATTGTGGGGAAACGTGTGGGGAAAGTGTACGGTGGTGGTTTGCGCAGCTGTGAGTGTGTGACAGGTTTTGTGTCGACCCTGCCACAGTCACGACACTTTACAGGTGCACAGCCCAGTTTAAACACGGGTGGGGACCCACGACTCGTCAGTGCATAGGGATACAGTAATGACTGCGGACTAGACGGGCTGGTCGGTCGGCAAGTGACCATGCTGGTTTGACCTGTCTGGTTCGGGAGATGTTAGTCCAGATAACGTGTCTAGATGAATGACCACTCCCTCCACCGATCACTGCACTGCTACTCACACTCTCAATACGACATAACATGGAGATGGAGGATCAAATCACGGAGTAACTGATTGATCATAATTTTAATTATTTCATTTTTTTGTAACAGATTTAGGTCACGAGTATGACAGTTATGACAGCGACAGATGATGATTGAAAGGTGTTAGCTGTGGAGATCACCATAGACAGACTTAATCGTTTGAGAAACTGTATCATTGCTTCCAGGAAGTGAGAGGCGGTAGATGTCTTTTATGAGGCTTCAAAATCTGTATGGCCCGTACGGGGATCGAACCCGCGACCTTGGCGTTATTAGCACCACGCTCTAACCAACTGAGCTAACCGGCCATGTGTCAAGGGGTGTGTGGGTCTGTGTGTGTCACGATGAAGATGATGTATTACTTTTCATGTTATTCGCGCACGTTAGAATATTTATGTTCTTATTACTCATTGTGCATTAATGCAGTGTCTCTACAAACATCAGTAATATACAATTAGAAAAAATCCTCAATATGAGGCCAGCCCATTACACACACACATGTGTGTGTGTGTGTGTGTGTATATATATATATATATATATATATATATATATATATGTATGTGCATATATATATATATATATATATATATATAAGCTTTTAAGTCAATGTATCCTTAGATTAGAGGAGTATCTGATACAGCTCCTCACAGGCTTGTTTATACTGCTAATGATGACATTCACAGAGTCACCCAAGCGTCACATAACAGACTGTATGAAACACATTATGACTGATATATGTCGGAGGTGTTTTCTGTGTTTGTTGGTATAGTTTGGATTTTTGCCTCTTGCGAAGTGAAGCCCATTTCAGGCTGAATTCTGTCTGTAGATGTTTGACACTGTGATTTCTTTCCTCAGGTCCCAGAGAGGTTTATCGAGGTGTCAGAGGTGGCCCTGAGGGAGTTTTATTCAGCCATTTGGACTGGGAGAGACAGCGACCCCTGCTGGAAGAAAGGGATTTATAAAATTATCTGTAAGCTCGATAGCCCTGTACCAGATGCCTTCAGACTGCCTGGTTGTCCCGTTGGCTGATGAGGGACCTTCTTCAATCTGGTGTACACGTGCATAAATGCATGCACAAACACAAACCTACTGAAAGAAGGGAATTTACTTAGAAGCATCTTTGAACTGTATCATTTCAGACCATGACAGCTTGTATGAGGAAATCCATTTGGTTCCACAGCTTGGTTATTCACAATTCATTCATTTTGGGGAAAAAAAAAAGATCATGTTCCTGCTTGACATATTGTACAGGAGAAGACACACACATGCACAAATGAGCAGACACACAGGGTCAATAGTAGCCTGATACACTCAGTGCTGTGATAAGAGTCTTGTGACTGCACTTATCAAAGAACGTGACCATACCATTGAATTAAAATGGACAGAGCAGGAATTCCCTCTCCAAACATCCTTCACCAGTGAACTGCATTGTGAGATCACAGTTGCCACGACACAGGTTTGATAAAACTGCAGCCACAGAGCTGGAACGAACAAGACAGGTTTTCGAAATCATGCCGTGGAAATATGCATAGTCACTGGTGTGCGGAGCATCACCATGACACAGCTCCGGTTTTCAGATGTGTCATCCAAATTTGTGACCTGTGCACTGGCTTCATGTCAGTGACTCACATGAAACACCATATGCATTCCCTGATCTCTTGTAAATGACTGCAATTGGTGAGAAATATAATTTTATGCATCCATTCAGGAATGAAGCAGACTGCTGACAGATGCGTACTTCAAATACCTGAGTGCATAACAAGCTTCTCAGATTGGTCCCATTTCCCTCATCTCCACCGTGCAGTGTTCATACTCTGAGGAGCTGCAGTAGAAGAAGCAGTAATGTTGGGTGTGGAATCATTAACAGTCTCACCTCACGTCTCAGTCTCTCAGGAGTTTTACTTCACTGACTGGTCAGAACGTCATATATAATTTCTCTTTACTAGAAATGAACTCCTGCTGTTGTCCTGAGTCTTGAACCACCATCTTCATTCATTCAGTGTTGCCCACAGCTTTTACATTTTAGATGCGCTTATTTTTCCATGTCCATTCTCTCCAACGCCATGACGCTATTAAGATTGTGTCTCATCTGAACTTCACTTTTCTGTCCATTTGAGAAATCTGGCTTTCTTCTAGGAATTATTGTTACATACTGTATCGGTTCATTTGGTTAACTGTAAGGTTATAAAGCTACCCTTGTTTGATAGGACTGTCAGTGGTTTCAGTCTTTTGCTTGTGGATCCATCTTTATGTTTAATATTACATTATTATAAAGCTTTTGTACATGATGGCACAACATATTCAAATTGTAATTAAAATTCTGTCAAAATTGACAATATATTGAATTTAAAATTAGTTAAATTAATGTTTTGTTGTTTCCTTGATGTACTCTTTCTCGTTGGAATAATTACTTATGTTTTTGTATTCCTTTAATGTGATGCTTCAACTTAATAGGCTGGTTGCACAATTAGCATATATGGCATTTGTTTCCATAAGGCTATTGAGGAGACTTTCACTCTATCTGCTGTGTACCATGACTCTTATATAGAGGACACGAGTTTCAGTTCATGAAAGTGTTGGCTGGAAATGTTGGGCTGCCCCAGATAAAGGCCTCGTCTGGCTTCATCACAGCTCTGTGAAAATGAGCCCACATGTAAACTATCTGTGCTGTGTTTTCAACTGCATGTTTCCTATATTTCAATTTTGTATCGTTATCTTGTATGTTTTCTTTCATTGCTTTTATTGGCCTCTCTTTTATATTGTACATACTCTATTCTTTAATGTATATCTGTGCCTCATTTAAACTTTGGTGAATTTGACGTTTAAACTTATCAGTGAATTAAAGTAATGCCAGGCTGGTGTTGTGTGACGTCTGGATTCACACCACACACATTAAACACACACCATCTCTGGTGTTCAGCTCCTGGTAGCCAGCACTAATACCATCATATGTTAAGCCTTTAATCTAACAACACTACTGCAGTAACACACACTCTCACACACACATTCTCGCTGATATTAATACTTGGATGATGGCTTTGTAAGAGGCTCAGCTCGGGACAAAGTCTAACCACCTGAGACAGCGCAAACACACATGCACACACAGTTTCTCTGGTATGTCAGCAATTTATCCAAACCACAGGAGTCTTGTAGAAAACTAACAAGGTAGCGAATGACTCTTGTCACGCTGGACCTAGTTAAACCCGGATGCTTACTCTAGTTTTAGCTTGCTGTTTTGGTATTCATCTCAAAATGAAATGGCCACAACAGACACAACATGAATTAAAATATTCCCCAACTAGCTTTTTTTGTCTTTCTCCATATTTTGAAATTATCCAGGTCAGACTTCAGTCATTCCATTTTTTCTTGCTATTATCCAGGCCACTTATAAATTTTACAAAGACTGTATCTATAATCTATATTCTATAGCACAAAACAAGGTATAGCCTATATATGACTATTATTGGTGTTTGGTATATGGCACATACATTAAAACATGGCATGGTCTTATGACATAAGTCACAAGGTTTGATTAAGCACTCTGGGAATGGAGTACTACTTTCAGCCATCTCACACACACACACACACACACACACACACACACACAGTCACCACCACTAATTCCAGGATGACATGCCTCTAAATCCTCAAGTAGCTCAACCTCTGAGTGAAGTCTGGCCACCTATGATTGCTGCATTATATACTTTTAAATATGTGCTGCCAAAATCTAAAGGTGTGTATCTAGTACCAGTGCTTCTGTTAAGCTTGCAGATGCACATTACTGTACACAACCACGAAGCTGATTCATCATCCCACTCATCCATTCATTTTCCCTTCTTGCTGCTTCCCACAGCTTCTGGTTTTTATCTCACTGGGTTATCGAATGAAACCAACTCCTGACCCGAGGAAAATGAGCCTGTATGAGAGCCAGTGTCCAAGTTAATCAGCCCTTCAGCGTGACAAAATAAAACGATTTCTACACATTTATAATCGGACGTGCACTAGGCTACTGGTGGAGCTCAGGAGAAGCAGTGTCTTACTGAAACTAAAAAGTGGAGCCACTCAACTGAACCGCAGGACTGACGCTTCAAGCAACTGGACTTTGAAAGAGAACTGAGAGCAGCAGATTGAAAAACCAAAGAAAACAAACACAGAGTTAAAGATATCAACAGGTTTTTCCCCCTTTGATCTTAAACCTGCCATTTTCACATTTCATCAGGAGGAGGCAGGTGAGTTGACCGCTGCACCGGTTGTATCTGGTTTGGTGAAAGGTTTAGAAATCGTGTTTTTGAGGCTTTTCTTGATTCTTAATTTGTGGAAATTAGTAAATTGAATTATTCTATTTGCTTTCTCCTCCAATAGCACAAGGAATTGGCTTCAATTAGTGGAAATAAAGCTGTGTGTACATACATATGTACAGTACATGAGACTTTATATTTACTTTCATCGTAACGTAGCGTTCGCCTCATCACATCTGAGCTACTTCCTAACATAGGATTTTTATTTTGAAACACTTTACCGGAAGCTCCCTATCTTATTGTGGTTGGCTTTACGCCGGTCTCCCCGCAGAAAGGCACGGGCCGCAAGATGATGGCGTTCACGGGGCTGCTGCTGCTGGAGCTGGGTCTGTACGCCAGCTGTTTCGTCTGCGGGATTGTCGCCGCCGCATCCCTCACATCGCCCAGGTGACTTTCTGCACTCAAATAACGAATTAGCCTGTCGTGTTATAGTGTTTCTCCATCCTCTTCCGGGTAGACTCACTTTTTCACTGCGTGTCTTTGCCAAAAAGTTTGTAGTTCACCGAAGAGAAAATCAAAACAACAAATAACTGCCGACGTTTCATATTCCTTTAACTATTGATTCAATAGTTTATTCATTTATCAGTGTATTTGGACGGTGTTGTCTCAACTGGGCGCTACTTTTCTGTGTTAACCAGATTTTACGTTTTCCCGCATCAAATATAATTGATTTCATACAGCAGCATATTTCTCTGGTTCCTACATCTCATCACGTAATATCAGAGCGCGAGGGCTTACACGCGCATCCACTTTCTTCTGAGTTGTATCCTCCACCAGAGAAACTACATTTCCCTCTATCAGCATTCATCACCGTCATTATCAATGACCAATACATCACCGATACACTATCACTCTTCTAGGTTTAATTGGCGTCACACTCGCTCATTATACGCTATTAACTAGAGACACGGTGAAAAACCAACATCGCAGGGCTTTAGCTAATCAGGAAATTCGCGAGCGTGTGAAAATGCGCGCGAGCGTTAATATGACAGTGCCCGCGCGCTAACAACAGTCATGTGTCCAGATACCGATACTGTTGTCATCATGTGACCAGATGCTCCTCGTGCCCAATTATTCTCCCTGCCTCTTTATAGAAGTCAGATGCTGTGCGTGCGTGTGTGCGTGTGTGTGTGTGTGTCCTCAGTAGGTTATTTCCTTTCAGAGTAATAAAAAAGAAAGTTAGTGGGACAGTGGAACACAGTTAAGACAATAAAATAAAGCAAAACAACAGGAAAGAAATTACAAAATAAAAGTCCAAGTATCTCTGATATGTTTTTTTTCCTTTCAGGGCAACTTTGGAGGCCTGTGTATGCTGTATGGAAATGTCAACTACAATCAAACAGCTAGCTCTATTGGAATCCAGTCATCCAGCGCCTCGTCTTTGTGCTATTTTGTGTCAGCCATATCGGTCATGGTGGCAGTGGTGTGCTTCTCGCTGTCTCTGTACTGGGTCTACACTTTCTGTATCGACGGGGACGTCAGAAGGTGACTGTTTATCGTCATCATGTGGAACAGTTCCAGACATTATGTGTCTGATTGAAACCTTGAAGGCATCGTTTTACAGCTCATTGTTTTGAAATGGTCTGTAAATGTGATTTGGTTGGTTAACAGTTGACAGCCCAGTCAGACTGCACTGGTTTTATGTGCTGGGCCTGGCTAGCAGACATGGGTTTGAACTGGAGAGCAACATGGGTCTGTTGTTACTTTATGACTCTGCACTTGTTTTACGGGCTGTATACTGCCTGAATTTAGAGTTAGCTGCAGTGTATCAGATATCAGCGTTTCAGTGCTTACTTTACTGATCATGCACAGGAGCACTGAAACTCATAAAAGCTAATAATACACCACACAGTACTTCCTTGGGTGCATTGTTGTAGACAATATAACCTTAGAAACTATACAGAAAATACAAAACATTAGTAAGTGACAGTGAGATTTTTGAAATGTTGCTGTGATAGTGCTGGTTTGAACTGGTGTGAGCTGGTGTGTTGTTATGACACGGTCAAAGAGCATCAAGGGACACTGACCCCCAGACTGATATAATTCTTTTAGGCAGATTACCAGGATGGTTTCTTGAGGTGTAGGAGCAGGTTTTACAGACTCAGTGACCTCTGTGGAGCTGCTTTAACAGCACAGGCTGCAGAGAAAAGCATGCAGTAAAAGATGATTAAGAGAGAGCAGAGAGCAGAGCACATCACGGTAACATAGTCATATATGACAGCCAGTAGTTTGACATAATTTCCTCATTTGGTCAGAGGTTGAGATAACATTTCATTCCTCTATTCCTCTTTTCCCTGACTTCAAACAGGCTCACAGCTGCAGGCTCAGGCTCTCACGCTCTCTCTGTTTATTCTGCTCTCCACAGGGAGCGAGTATGGATGAACCTGATCATGGCTGTGTGCAGCGTCTTCCTGTTCTTCCTGCTCATCACAGGCTGCATGCTGAAGATCGGACGTGACTCGCTCTGCAACTCAGTCAAAAGCGCCGTTCCCAACATTACTAGGTGCTGCACACACACACAGATGTACACACCGGAGCTATACAGACATGCACAGACAAGTCCACAGAAACAAAACCTCCCACGAACAAATCACAAATGAAACTAAAACATTTAAGGCCCAGTGAGTTTTACTTTATGTTTGCTTGAGCTCTGTCGATCGGACTCATCTTTTTTGTGTGTCCTACACAAAACAGTTTCTCTGTCATCTTATAACACACTCATACTTTGTCATTCTGTCAATTAAAGTTCCACTTTCTTCTCTCTTGGGAGATCAAGCAGAAGAATGTTATTTCATTTTAGCCACCAATAACTATCGTTGTAGATATATTTAATATAATATACAGTTGCCCATAAAGATGGAACATAATATTTTTTTTCCTCTTCTCATGAACTGATTGTGATTATCTATATCTTCTCAAAACTCTATTGATCAATCTCTTCCAAACATATCAATGTGAATATTAAACCATAATTTACCCTTATAATAGGAATAAAAAGAGGAATGTGTCTAAAAACAGAATCATTCCAACTTTATTGGTAACAGTGTATAACATTTAATATTACATGATGGCTTTCAAAAGTCTTTTGAGATAAGAAATATGGTCTGGAATGTAATTATCAACTTTCTAATGTACAATCTGTTTTTGTCTGTCAAGCTGTGAGGAGGCCCAGACTAGAAAATGGACCAGTCCACTTAAAGGAGGAAGGTTCTACAACAATCTAGTCAAAGCCGAGGTGAGTATGTCATTCAGTATTTTATTTATGGTCTCGAATCACATCCTTAAAACCAGCTCTGATAAATATGTGCACAATGTTGCCAGAGGAACCAACTGTAAACCAACCAATCATGCAGCAGTCGATGGAACTGACTTTGAACAATACAACATTAACACACAATGATTCAAGGATTAAGCTCAAACAAAAACCTCAAATATGCTTTTGTTCATGAATCAAAATCAAATTTGACACTTCATGAGCAGTTAGAATACAATAAAATCAATCTACAGTTTCAGAGAAACTGGTTCAGTCCTAAAGGCTCTGCTATTGCTTCATAGACCAAGTGTTAGCACTGACATCTGTTTACTTACCCTCCCTGTCTCCGCGACTCTCTCCAGTCTGTCCTTAAGAGGTAGTGCTGCTCAGAGGGCGGGTTTCATAGTTACAAGCTCTTGTCAACTAACAATCACCACCAACTGCTTCCAGCAAGAAACAACGTTTAGCAGCAGAGAGAGCTAACAAGTAGCTTCTTTTAACAGCTATAAAAAATCACCATCACAGAGTTTAATCTCATACTGGCAGCTGCTGTCAAGAGAGACCATTTAAGCCACATCTAAGAGAGTGTGTGTTGTGTGTTTTCTCCTCCCTGTCTCCCTCTCAGACGGCAGTGTGGGTCAACTTCTTCTTCTGGCTCATCATCGGGGTCCTGGTGATAGTCCAGCGGCGTCAGAGCTCAGGGTCTAAGATGATCGTCGGGGGGCTCGGAGGGCCGACTGGCGGGCTTTTCGGCGATCCCGGGGTGACAGCCGCAGAGACGGAGCCATTTTTCAACCGTCCCCCACGGCCACAGTGAGGACAGGTGTCACAGAGGAGTCAACACAAACACACACAGAATGATAGATGTGGAAAAAGGGTAAATACATTCAGTGAACAACTTGTGCTGTTTCACATATTCCACTGAACTTACACATGTTGTAACACAAGACAGGACAGGCTTCAGGGTGTACGGGTTCTGTACAGGTGTTACAGCACATAGGTGGAATAGAATTGTTGAGAATCGACGAGGATGGGATTCGAACCCACGCGTGCAGAGCACATTGGATTAGCAGTCCAACGCCTTAACCACTCGGCCACCTCGTCACAAAAACAGGTTTAACACAACCAACAACCCTGCTCAACCTCAGAGTATGTCTGGGTGTGTGACGCAGCCTGATCACATGATCCACAGATTGAACCACTGACATGCATTTACCCGTTTCCCACATTTACCTGATCTCTCCTACCAAAGCCATCTGAGAAGTCTGACCACTGGACAGAAATATGGATTTGTTCTTTCAGTTTGTTTACATAACCAAGAATTATGGGAAGTGGGGTTGTTTACTGCAGGCATTTGTTTTATATTTCACCAGTCTGCTCAGATTTTGTAGTTTTATTGTGGTGGGCAAGCGTTTCAACCATTTTCACTCCTCAGAAGCTTCAACAGTTCAAAGTTGCATCTCTTTACCACGAGCCTCTGCTTTGTGCCACCCAGGTTTATCAGCAGTCTGTTGTCTTCATTCTTTATTTATGATGAATTATTTCATTTGGCATTGAGACAAATTGTTCTACTTCTCATTCTCTTGCAATATTTCTCATTTAATCTCAGAAAGTTCGTTGTCGGTCAGTTGTGCATGTTCACTTAGTGGCATCACGTCCTGTGTTTGATGTTGTGTGTTGCACCTAATGAGTGAGGCTGTACATTAAAATATCAAACACATGTTTGTAGTGATGCAGCTTGACACATGTGCCACTTTAAAAAAAAAACAACAACAATAAAGCAGAGTTCAGCACAATGAGCTAAATGTTTTCATTACGTGAGATGACTATCTTAGATCAAAGCTTTCATTAAATAGGAGTCCACTTTGTCTTGACCAGACTGGAGACATAAAAGTGAATCCACTGAGCTGTGTCTCCCTCTGCTGGTTGATAATAAGTACAGACTCCTTCTTTTCTTTTGTCAGGAATATTCAGTGTTACATTTCATATGCACTGTGTTAGTTTAATAAATTACAAAGATGAACTTTTGAGAAGAAGAAGGGTTTGGCAGAGGTTATGTGCTGTGTAGCGCTTCATAATCTTGTTATTGTGGCGAGGAAATGATGTAATGACTCATTGAGTCAGTGATCTTAACAGGCCTGGAGCCTACAATGCTGATAACTGATGCCAGTTTTTTTCTTTGCTTGTGAATTTCAATAAATCTGTTCTTTCTGGTTATTTTTTGAAGCCTAGTGTTTTCAACTCAACCCAAAGATCTTGGCTGCCTTCATTCTGCATCAGATAAACTCAGTGCCAAGTAACAGAGAGCAGTGACTCTGCCAAAACATATGTAGCACTGCTCAGTCTTGGTGTTTTCCTCTCATCCGGAGCCTCCTGGTCCAGACTCACAGACAACAGGACTTAGCCCGCTTCTAAGTGTTTTACTAAATGTGTTCATTTTTATTTCAGGCTGCCAAACCTGACAGGCCACTGACAGGCTGTGGATTTTTCCACTGATCAGCATCCAGTCAGTTTCACCATCATCCCCTAAGATCAGTCCATTTCAATAATCTTACATGAGGCTACGAATTCATGAACATGTCATTACTATTACTTGAAATCAGCAGTAAAAAACATAAACTAGTTAACCTGAAATGTAGCTTTATGGCTCAATAGAAAAGTCTGAAAAGCAGAGATCAGTCTGTGCTGAATGAATTTCCAACAGTTGCCTGGCAGATCAAAATAGACTGAATGAGCTTAGTCCTGCTATTCCAACAGGACTCCTGTTTTCCACTAACTATCTAATCTCTGTGGATTACCTGACCTCCCTTGAGCCCTGAGGTAGAAGATAATGTTCACTGAGGAGAGAGGGAAAGCAGAGACAGGACAGGAGACGGGGCAAAGGATACCTGGAGTTGCTGTGTGCTCCTTTTTTTTAATAGAAACTGAAAATCAAGAAGACGACGGAGCAGTCTGGAGAGCACTGAGGGCTGTCTGACGCTCGAGTCTCAGAAGAAATCCACCAGAAGGCTTGTGATAAACCTGACACTGGAATCCATGGTGAGACACGATTACTTGCCTTAACTGTTTGTTTCTGATGAGGAAAATAAACTGTGGATTTAAATGTGTACTAGTGAGAAAAAGGAAAAAGGAGGAGTAGCTGTGAAAAGGTGCATCAGAGATAGAGACTGCTGGCAGGAGAGGAATAAAAGAGAAGAGCAGTGGACAGTGTAGCCTGAGCTAAGCCATGATAAGCCTCTTTAAGCTACTTCACTCTCCGCAGATCAAATGTTCTGTTTTAAACCTGTTGATCTGCGCTGGACTTGTGACTGCAAGCTATTGATTCACTTTATCTGCTTTTTTGGCAGTAGAGCTCTAATTTACTGCCAAATCAGACAGTACAGAAACTGTGTAGAACAGAGCAGAGTCCTTAAATCTCACATTCAAATCATGATTCAAGTCTCTGTTTCCAGGCATCTGTCTGCCTCAGTGTCCCTCAGCCAATCAGTGTATCTGGTGCAAATCCAGAGCTTCAATTCTGACATCTGACTTCCATCTCTCCCCTTCATCTGTGTCCAGAGCATGTCTCAGGACCAGTGTGAGTCAGTGGCTGTGAGCGTGGAGTCTCTCCTGAATGACGCCAAGAGGATGCAGATGCAGTGCCGTGAGCGCAGCGAGCAACTCTCCATGGCCGCCATGCAGCTGAGGGTGGAGTCGGCCTCGCTGAGGGAGCAGTGCGAGGCCACCCAGCTCGACATGGCCCGCATCCGCCGGCAGCTGGATGAGCTGCTGGACACCAAAGCCGCCTTCGAAGCCAGGGAGAGGCAGGCACGTAAACTCAGCAGGCAGCTGTGAGGAGACAAGGAGGATAGTGATGTGACCAGAGGGGGGGGGGCAGCTTCCTGTCAGGCAGGCTCCCACTGACAGTCTGTTTGACCAGGTGAAAAGAAGGGAAGCAGAGCGAGGGGTTAAAGAGATGGGAAAATCTGAGAGGAGGAGAGAGGGAGTGGGGAAGAGGAAGAGTTGAAGACAGGAGGGTGCGTGAAGACATGAAATGAGGAGAGAGAGGGGAAAAATAAATACGATGCACTTTAAACTGAGCACTAACTTACTATGATCACTTCAGAAGTTGGTCTCATCTTCAATGCCCTGGTTTAAACAGAGTATTCCTTTGATATTGATATTGAGATCAATATACATTGATATTTTACAGAAAGTTACTCCTCTGGAGCAAAACATGTGGTTTGTCATTGTGTTGATGAGAGGAGATACAAACCAGGAATAAATGAACAGGTAAAACAGGCACTTCCTCAGTATTCAGTTATTTCCCAGCCTCCAGGTATTTGCTGCTATCTGAAACATGAACTCCCACTCCTCTCTCTCCTTTTCATGTCTAATAAACATGTGATAGACACATACTTGTCTCCTCATGTCTCTTACTGCTTCATCGTCTGCTCATCTCTGTATCTGTCAGTTGTGTGTGTTGATCCTATGTATCTTGTCTTAACAGGCCCCCAAATAATAAAAACATGTATTTTTCTACCTTTACTCTGATAGACCCCAATGACGCAAAAGGTCTTATCCCTGTTCCTATGGAAACGGTACCCGAATGAAATTTTAAAAATGTCATTCGTATAATCCTGACAGTAGTATGTAGTAGATGTCATGAGAAATATCATGACATACTCAGAGTTGTAATAATCTACAGAAAACTAAAAAATGAAAAGAGAAGTATAACATAATATATTTGAGGATGTTTGTGAATGTAGAGCTGTTTTTGTTCTCTGATCATTGTTTTGGTGGTTCATTATATCTATCTCCATCCTATCTATCAACTTTTTGCTTTTTGATTTAATATTTGACATTTTAATGATACAGATGATTTGATTCTGCCTGTTTGATTGCAGACAAAATATCCTATGATTGAAGGAGTCTTGTTGAGATGTAGTGTAATATAGACAGCAGAGACTTTTCTTCCCTCAAGATCAGACTGTGGCTTCACTGTGTTGCATTTATTGATCTTTTGATGATGTTTAGAAAAAAACTGCCTCAGGCCGTCTTACATGTCTCCAGTGTGAATTATTATTATTTTCTTGTGTTGGTCTCTAGTGGTCCGATACTGCTAGAGACAAACAAAAGAAAAGTCTGCTTACACCAGTCTCCACACGGGGAGACACCCCACCACTGCAGCCACTGAAATAACAGCTGCTTCAAGTGAAGCCACAGCAGCTCCTTCAGACTGCAGAGAAACCATACCAATGTAAAGTGTGAGAGAGAAGCTGTGGACAGTCTCAGCACCTGCTACAACACCAGAATAATATCCACAGAAAAAAACCCTCATCAGATCAGTGTTTCTCTAAAGTCAAGAGTCACATACGTGTAGGCACGCCACAGGATATCTGCTGCTGTGACCACAACAGGAGAAACAGTCCTTTGTAGTTAGTTAAAGTCCCACCAATGTGTAGAGATGAGTGTCCAAATTCTACACCTAAATATATAGTAGCACTGTGGGTTCTGCTGGAAGTGCTTCACAGAGAGGACACTACCTCAGCAGATCAGCACAGACACCCACTTTCTTCTTTTTCTCTGCATCGGGCAAAAAAACTTGGTAAGCTGGAGACACAGAGCAGCATGATGAATGTGTCTGCTATTTACTGTCTTAGCTTTGTGCAGGTCACCATCACCTAGTCAGGGACAAGCCTGGGTATTTAGCTGCTAAATACTCCTATATGTTCACCAGCTAGTTGCTAACTTTGCTGTTACGGTGCACAGGTGGGATACAGAGGCTTTATTAGGAGCTTTATCCCAACTCCTTCCTCCCTGCAGCTGCCAAACTCCACAACAAGAGCAGTTCTCAGCACAAAACAGAAATGGAACGTGAATATATTTTTTTCTTATTTGTTTTTGTTCCTATATAATCATACTCCATTACAAATACTGCTTTCTTTTTTTTATTCTGCTATTGCTATTTTTTATTTGTGCTATATATTTCTTCACTGTTGTCTGTTGCTGCAAGCCTGTAAATTTCCCCATTGTGGGACGAGTGAAGGATTACCTTATCTTATCTGAACCTGAAAACAGCATTGATAGCAGAGAGAGTGAGAGTGAAGCACAGGTAGAGGATATAGCTACCTAAAATTACCACACACAATCCATGTGTCACAAAACATTAAAATTTTAATCACCATTATAAATCATTCTATAAATACATGGTTGTCATATTAAGAACTCATTTTAAATAGCAATAGATAACAAACAAGCAGTAGTGGCGGTGGTTGCTGGGGTCAAAGGCGCAGAAGGAAAGTAAGGGACAGTCTGTTGGGCTCCAGTCCAGGACTGTAGCTGTTAGAGGAAGTAGTTGGGAATGTGTGTGTGTGTGTGTGTGTGTGTGTGTGTGTGTGTGTGTGTGTGTGTGTTCAGTTTGGTTTCTTTGCCACCGGGACTGTCCAATCATCACCGCTCTGAAAGACAAACTGATGATGGGTTAGAGACCAAGCCCTCACAGCAGCCTGGTGTGTTTGAACTGTACATGTGAGCTAAAGGGAGACTTACTTTCAGCTTTCTTCTTCAGTGGCGACAGTGCTGCTTTAGCCTGAGACACACACAAAGACAAAGTTACCCAAACATCTGTAATCACAAATATTTAAAGAAGAAATGCTGAGATGATCAGCTGCCTCTGGCAGCAGGTAATTAGCAAACAGAGCCTAATGAGGTTTGTTTAGTTGTAAACACTGAAATGACATTTTAATGTGCTGCACAGCTGAGAAATTTAGCAATTATAACTCAGACGTAGCTGGAAATTTAATACCTTCTTTATTGCTGTCCAGTCTTCAAGTATGTCAATGTCTCTCAACATATAGACGATGAAAGGTCCTGTGACACAGAAAAGAGGTTTTATACATGAATCAGCTCTGTTACAGTCACCTCATTATAACCTTTGTAATACAAGACACAATAAAAGACCATACACTACAGCTCATTTCAAACATACACAGATGGAAAAAGACAGGAAGCAGAATATGATGGACGTCCACCAGTTAGATGTGAAGGTAAATGAAGGATGATGAGGTGGAGCATGATCAGAATTAGAGAAGGTTCGTTTGTACCTGAGACCAGAGCTACTTTCTTTTTCCTCTCTGACTGCCCCAGCAGGTTCTTTCTCTTACACTTCTTGCTTCTCATCTCGTCGCTCCACTCTGAGATCATAAAATACACATCCATTATACAACATTTCTCACTGATTATTCAAATGAACTAAGTTCATTTAAGTTCATTCAAGTAAGTACCTGAGCTGAGATCTATGTTCTGTCTGTCCTCCTCCAGTCTCCTTATCTTTTCCAGTAGCTCTGTCTTCATGGCATCAAACAGCAGCGTCTTCTCGCTCTGTATCACAATTACACACAGAAACAGACACGGTTCAAGCTTCATACAAATTCTCATCCAGAGTCCCTGTGCAGTGCACACTGGACCGTATGTGTGTGTGTGTGTTACCTCCAGGTGCTGCCGTGCCCCTTGGACTTCACACTCATGCTTGTGTTTGATCACCTGCAGACACAATTCCCTGTACACTCCTGTGGATGAAGACAGAGAGCGGATGTTAAAGACAGAAAGCTCACAGGTGTTGAGACAGACAGATAGGTAGAGAGACATAACATGACGTAGTGTAATGTTAGCTTTTAGCAAAATGTCTGCAGTTTGGCAACATTTCATTTATCGGAAAAGCTTTGTGACTTTATTTTGAAATGTGCTATATAAATAAAATTATTATCATTTATTGTTCTTATGTTACACTGGAGAGTCCCACCAGCAAAAAGGCAACCTGTGCACTGCTGCAGCATGAAGGGTGATGCTAGTGCAGGCAATGTTGCTGACAATCATTTTATAGTTATGAGTTTAACACTGACACACCCTCATGACAGGCAGCCATCATGTCCTCCACTAATTATGGGCTGACACGATCAGATGAGGTGAGGACATCTATACTGTCCCATACCTGAGAGTGTGTGTGTCTGGTATGTGACCTATAACTAGGTGAAACTTGGAACAGACCTGCTCAGGGTGTTGGAGCAGGTCTGTTCCAAGATTTTAAATTTAGTTTATTATATTAAGTCTTTTTCAGACAGGCTAACTACTTGCATTATCATGTGTTATTGTCCCCAGAGATTCAATTTTACTTACACTTAAACCTCAACTGAGCTCAATGAATGAATGAATACTTCAGCACACTGATCCTGTACAGTTTAGCTTTTGAGACATGAAATGTTCATCAATGAGCTGCAGAAGTGCCTCCAGGAGAAGTTTGTCATCTTTAAAATGTGCTCTACATACCTGCCACTTGTGTTCGTATCTGCATGCTGTCTTGTAGTGCAGCCAGTGGTTCTCTGTACTCTCCAGCCTTCCCCGTCAACACCTCGTCCAGCTTCACCTTCACCTGGTTCAGCCGCTCCCGAAACAACCTGCGATCACAAAGTCAAGTCACTCTCTGTTTTTTCTTCCTCTCTTCATACAACTCACTGCTGTCTGCCCCGCCCAGCTCCACTTACTTCTCCTTCAGCTCCTGAAATTGTTTTTCCAGATCCAACATTTCATCTAGACATTCTCCTCTCCTCCGCTCACAGTCTTCATCATCCATCTCTTCACAGGGGAGAGAGAGAGAAACACAAACGATGAAAAACTCTGACACAGCATCATCTTACCCTCAGGTGACAAACAGCAGAGAACAGAAATTTTTTACCTGAACTCTCTTCTTCCTCCTCTTCCTCTTCTTCCTCCTCACTCTCCTCCAAATCACTCTCCCTGTCTTCTGCACTCTCCTCCATGGTCTCCTCACCACCTCCCCCTCCTCTTCCTTCGTCTTCTCTCGGTTCCTCCACCTCTCCGTTGGCCTCAGGGAGTTGTGACTCTCCTTCTGCCTCCATCTCCTCCTCTGGCTCTCTAACAGGGGGTTGAGCAGGCATAGCTGGAAAGATAGACATAAAGTCAATAAGAAATTGCACCTAAAATTAGTTGTTGCCATTATTAATGTTGTCAATGTATATGAACAAACATACAGTCAGAGTTGTGGCAAAGCTGTATATTAGTACGGCACTTTTTTATCAGTGTTATAATAAACCAAATAAAGAGGTGGGGGTCACTGGAAACACTTCCTTTGTGTTGTGAGTTTTTGCAGCGTATGCGTTGTCAAAGTGATGAAGTCGTTGTTGTTTTTGTCTTTCCAAGTTTTCTTAAGTTGCACTGTGTTGAACTCTCAAGGCCACCGTACTTAATAATGAATTTTCATCATCACAGTCTGGCCTGTTCATCATTATCATTTGCACTATAAAACAATATTGAGGGTATAATATATTGATATAATAATGTGCAATTATATATACTGTGATTAAGGGAATCACATCATCCAACATCTGTTTCAGACAACGGAACTGAGCCAAGCACCTGTCACTTTAAAAAATAAAATGAATAAAAAAATTAAATTTTATTAAATCAATTTAAAATAACATTATCTGTAGTTCATGTTATTTTCCCTGAAAAATAACTAATATGACAAAATAACAACAACGATTGTGAGGGGGCACTGGCCTTGGCCCACCTCCTACTGCAGTGAGTTGTATTTACACTACAGCTCTACGTGCTCACATTTGGTCCTAACTTTCCTCAGTGCTGTCCTGGCTCATGCTGATGAACAACAACCTTCTGACTGCCTCTGCTGGAGTAATATTAAAAAAGGGACAGAAGACCCGGGATCAAACTCGGCGCTGTGTGGATGCAACATGGAGCTGCCCATGATTCAACAGCAAATTTCAGCTTACTCTGCAGACTGAACAGATTCAGACCGCGGGACACCGAGGTACCGTATGGCTCCAAGTGCCTCTGTCAAGACACCGGCGGCAACACCACGGCACGAGACCGGAAATCAACATATTGTGACCTAAGAAAAGCTCAAACTGCATGCCAAAAAATGTTATAAAACAAACACTTATAGAAAAATATTTGTATGTTCTCTATAATATTTCTATGTCCTTTACATGCTTTATTAAGCAATTTATTTGGTTGCGTAACCGGAAGTACTGCGTTACTTCACCTGACTTGACCACTGGTAGCTTCCGTGATGTCATTGAGTAAAACTGTTAACGTTTGGAGCTCGACGGCGGCATTTAGCGCCGAGCCGAGAGCCGAGCCGAGCCTACGGCCTGTTATACTGTCACTTCATCCACCAACAATGTCCAGGAAACTCACCGAGAGCCCGTTGTCTGCGATTTCATCCCAATTTAGCGGCAAATAAACCTCAATGAAGTCAAGTGCAACACTAGCTAACAATTGAAACCGCACGCACCTCAGAGGTGGTCGCACTGTCACACTAAGTTCATTTACTGACAGACGTTTTCTCTAAGCGTGTTTGACAATTGGTAAAAAGCGACAAACCCGCTGTTTAAATGTCAGTACCCATGCTGGAGCATTGTCAGGGCAGCTTTCACACTGACCCTCTCTTCCTACTGCACACGGATTAACAGATAACGTTATCCGTCCGTGTCTCCGTGGACGCAGGCGACGCTGTTAGTAAACAAATAACCGGGCTGTCGTGTGAGTGGACAGTCAACAGAAAACCAGCTCACCTTCTCCCTCCGCTCGGCTGCTGAAACTTAAACTACACTTTGCAAGATTTCCATTTTAAAAAGTACTTCCTCTTCACTTCAGTACCCAGTTCGACACTTTGCCGGACTCTACAACCCCGTACGATCAGCCAATCAGAGCCGAACATTGCCGTTAGAGGTGACCAATGGAAGCGAGCATCCCGCACATCGCATGGCCAATCAAAAAAATGAAGTGGTTGCATAAGCCAATCGCAATCGACATTGTTGCTGGAACTCACCACAATGAAGCAATGGGCTGGGCTTTTGCGAAAAGCGCGCATCTGACTCCTTACAATATAATACATTATAATATAACAACATAACATAGTGTAACATAGTTGCACATGTGACCTGACCTGATATTGCAATTCAAGCCTCTAACGCCTCTAATGTTTTGTTTCATTATAATATTCTGTGTTGAATTGTAGTATAGTTGATAATATAGGTATAATGCACTGCAGTCTTGTATATGAAGTGTTTAGTAGAGTGTGAAGCATGTTTTGTGTTTTTACTGTCATGGTAAGTACATTTATTCTTATTCACAACCTTTTACATCTGCTTTGACAGACCCACATTTTCCTCATACCGCTGAAGGGTATGAATGTAGCTGTCGTATTATCATTGGCCACCAGATGGCACCAGAGCGATGCAAACCATCAAGACAGCCATGCAAATAATAATGGTGGAATTCATATCTTTTGGACAATGGGCCTTTTTCAAGGCAGACATTTTGGCATGCCATAGCAAGAACAGGACAGGTGGAGCCGACAGCATCAGTGAAGTCTGCATTGCATTTCTTCATGTGGCATATGCACATCAAGGACATGACTTAGAAGGATACTTTAAACCTGCTTTGCAGCAACGGTTGGGGCCAGGCAATTTTGGACAAATATAGGCAATTTTGAGTAACAAGAGACAAAATAAGGAGAAATAGGAGACAACAAGAACATCAGTTTTACAATGTCCATTCTGCCTTAGCTGAGGCTTGAGTTCACAGCCTGTGACACCAAGAACCATCCACTAACTCATTGAGCTAATTGACTGGAATTGAGACCTGGTGTGTGGCTACACAAATGGACTCAGGCAGTCACCAGCCAGGCAGCAGTTGTCAAGGCAGATTTCAAAAATTGTCAAAATGTCAAAAATTCTGTTATCAAGACAAAAATCTGATCTGAATCTATCTTGACAGCATGGAAATGTTGGTGATTAACGATAAGTGTTTTGCTTCCTAAGAGAAAATCTGATGAAAAACAGCACTCTTACATTGACTGCAGCTGTTCCCATGAGAGCAGAATTCAACATGTTTTCAGATATGACTCCAAAATATTATCAGTTTTTTTCAGGAAGATTGAAAATGTATTTATCAACAATTGGCTGGTATATGTTTACAGTGCTGTTTGCAGTCAAACGTTTTCATGCACTGTAGGCTTAATTTTTCAGATATCAAAAATCTGGGTGTTAACTTTGTGGAGGACGGTCTGAAGATGCAGTGCAGCAAATCTGGTGTTAATTGAGCAAAAATTGTGGGACAAGAAAGATTTAATACATTTTTGAAAAAAAAAACAAAACAAAAACAGAGTGATGGACTTCATAATTTGAGTTTGAATGTACAAAAGTCACCAATGAGGAATACTGACATGGGCTTGGAGTTGAGTAAATCTGGCATGGGACTGGACCTTTGTGCGAAGTTTGGTGATTTTTCATGTATGGGAAGTAGGATTTCCTAGGAAGAAGAAGAATAAGAAGAATACTGGCAATAACAATAGGTTCCCAGCAGCTTACACTGCCTGGCCCCAAATAATAATGATGATGATGATGATAAGAAGAAGAACAGAGACTGTGTACATCCATTTTACATGTTTTTATTAAAGTTGCATAAAAGTGTAACAAAATTGGGCAAAAACAAGACCTGTTGTTGATATTGCTACATTTGTTTGTTGGTTTGATCTAATCATTGTCCAAAAAACACCACCTCTCCTGCAATCCACATGGTTTAGCTCTTGTATTTAGCCTCAATGATAATAATCAGTATATATATTTTTTTTGCAATTTTCCCCAACAGTAAAAAAACAGACTTCTCAATAACAGTCTAAGAAGGTATAATCCAAACCTGGATTTAGAAATTAAAATCCACTCAGATTCAGCTTTTGATTGAGCTTACATGGTGAAATCCAAACAATCAAAATGTCTCCAAAAAACTGCAGACGGAGCTTGATTTGGAAATGCCACCATGAACGCAAAAGCAATCACACCAATGTGTATCTGAATGGATTTTTGTTCAACTAAATGTTAATCCAAGGCCTGGCATCAAGAAGTGTCATGATCACAATAAAAACAGACCAGTATTCAATGTAAATGTAAAGAACATTGTTTTATCTAAACAAAATCACTGTATCAAGGCCTAAGTATTAAACACTCACTTCTAAAAACAGAAAAACAACAGAATCTCATTTTGTTTCTCAAAACAAAAAGAGAGAAAAGGAGCGACAGAAGATCCGAGATTCTCCTTGTGCCGCAGTTCTGCTTAGTAACACACGTTTTTAGCAGGTTGTGTTACCTTTTTAAAAATGAATGTCTCCCGTTTATTTGGTTTGTGTAACATAAATAATACCTAAGGCAACATCTGTTTTTTTTTTCAAAAAAAAAAAAGGAAACTGGACAAAGGATAGAAAGGGAGGTTGGACAGAGGGATGAAAACGGATGGGAGGAGAGGGGATGCCAGAGAGAAATAACAGAGCAGCAAGATGAAAATGGGCCAGTGTATGTGTGTGTGTGTTGATGCAGAGAGAGAAAGAGAGAGAACAGTGGAGGTCTGCTGCCACCGCAGGTGTCAGCAATTGGTCACAGGAACCACAGCAAATGCTACTGCTTCTCCTATTGGCCAACGGGCTTCGGCCTCTGATCTGATTGGCCCAGGATCGGAAACAGATGGCTTATTCTTGGAGATGATTGGCAGCTGCAGTAGAGAAAAAAACTGATCTTGTGACAGCTGAGGACCTGTCTTTCTCTCTCTCTCTCTCTGCGCTTTGTGTGTGTGTGTGTGTGTGTGTGCGCACACATCTGTGTAAGAGGCAGCTGTGTTTGCTAATGTGTTTCCTCTGCCTCAAGGGTGGCCTGTGTGTGTGTGTGTGTGTGTGTGTGTGTGTGTGTGTGTGTGACTGAAAGAGAGAGAGACAAAAGAAAGAAAAAAAGAGGGGTGAATGCATTTCGACAGCTTCAGTCTGAAACAGTGGCCTCCATCCCTCCTACAGGCTCTGCTGATGTGACAGGCAGAGGTCGCCACAAAGTCTCCATCTCAACACGGAGCTGAAAAGACATTTTCAGAGTTTCCATGAGCATGTGACCACTTCGAACCGCTGTCCGACAAACACACAACAATGTGGGGGACTAAATCATTTCTTAGAAAGAAGGGAGACAGTGAAATAGAGACAGAGATTGTGTGTGTGAGGGGGGGGGGGGGTTGATTAAAAAAAAAAAAAAAGACAAGGCAGCTTTGTTCCAGGTCCCCCTGTCAGACTGTCAGTGTATGTGTGTGTAACAAAATGCATCCAGAAAACAAAAACAAAAAGAAAACAGGAACCAGTCCTATGCTAAAAACTCAAATTTGTCGTACAGAACAGCAGAATATACAGGCCAGAAAAAACACTCCTATTATGAATGTTGCTGTACATTATGTAGCAACATACACACGTAGCATTTAGCAACACACAGACGTTCATATGTATGTGCAGGCTGGACAGCAGTGGCTTCTACACAGCCTCTCTTAGGACTGCACTACGCATTTGAGGAAAGAAAAACATACCATCTCTTTTTTCTGCATGAGTTCAAAATCTAGTCCAGCACACCCAACTTAAAGGAGACCTACGTCTACTCTACCCTCATAGGAAGATTCTTAGACTAAAATTGGTCGGAGCGCACGACCACCACAGCCAACCAGTGACTCTTTTAGCTTCAACCACTACTTCAAGGATCAAATTTGCCTCTTTGCCGTTCTAAAGATACACTGTACAATATTCTTTGTGGTCAGAGGTTCAGATTTTCCTCCCAAATGACATAGTGCAGATTTTTTCAACAGACACGCACAAAAAAAACAACAGTCTTTAAATGCACCACTGTAGCAAATGCCTCTGATTAAGGGGGGAAATTAGCAGTACTGACCCCAAAAAGTTCATTAATTAAAAAACTAAAGTCAAGTGAATATCTCCAAGCCCCCAGACTGAACCAGGAAACAGCATGAGAACAATGGGCGGTGGCTGGAGCATTTACAAGTCTAAACCCTTGGAAGTAACAAAATAAGGAATTTCATTGGTAGAGATATGAGCAGTGATTGGCTGCTTCCTCCCACCGACCCTCCTCCTCCTCCTCCTCCATCCTTCGCCCTTCCACTCTTTTCTTGGCTGTTGCTGACTCTTGTCTCTTGTTCTTCTTCCCACTCTCGGCTGCTCCGCTCCAAGTAATTATGGGATTCAGCTCAGCTCAGCTCCCTTCTCTTCCTCCTCAGACAGATGGAGAGCAGAGCAGGGATGGTGGGAGGGCGGGAGGAGGAAGAGCTCGATGAGGGAGAGGAGTAAAGCCAGATAAAAAGGTGATGGAAGGGCAGATGAGAAAAAGAAAGGAGGAAGAAGAGTGCCTGGATAAAGACCAATGAATCGCTCTCTGTCGTCTGGTAACTATGGATTCTTCACCGTTTGTTTCTTTGCTGATAGAGAGGAAGGAAAATAGCGATTAATGGGGCTGGATCCAGACAATGGCAGATGAAGAAGAGACACAAAGAAAAAAGAAGGAAGAGAAGAACAGCGGGCCTGACAACAAGAGGAAACGCGGTTCAGTGAGCGTATGATGAAGATCTTCAACAGAAGAAGACTGATGTCAAAATAAAAAAGCACAGGGGGCGAATGGAAGACAAGAGGTGAGGGCTGAGGTGGAGGGGGGAGAATGTGGGGATGGAGGAGGAAGAGGAGAAGTAGGAAGAAGGACGCCATCATTTCTTCTGAGGCGTGGACAGCTTCTGCATCCCTCGAATCTTGTCGAGCAGCTCTGAGATGAAGTCCTACGGGGAGACAGGAGGGACAAATCACATAAGGTGTGATTCAAAGATAAAATACACAGTGCAGTGACTTGGAGGTTAGAGGTCAGAGGTCAGAGTGCACAGAGGGATGGAACAGACTCTCTCACCTCAGTAGGCTTAAAACAGTCAACCAGCAAGTCCTGTAAGACAAATAAAGACAGTATGAAGTCACACTTTCTGCTCATGTCTCACACACACACACACACACACACACACATCACAGTGTGTAGGTGTGTCCCACCTTGACCCTGGCTGCCCGCTCAACATCACTGGGCATATCCAGCAGCTCATCCACGTCTATCTCCAGCTCTGGGATGGCCTCCTCCTGTAACACACATCATACAGACGAGGTGAGAGTGGAGCACATTTTGGAAAAAGACGGTTGGTGGACACATTTCCTGAGTCACCCAAAGTGACCGCTCTGTGTCAGAACCTCCTTCACGGACACATGGAAAGAAATCCTCATCCTCATCCCTTCTATTCTTAGTCCCTGCGTTTATGTTATGTGGTCGTCTGCAAATAGATCAGCTCCACCGTCCCTGTCTGTGTGAATGACGTGGTACGCTGACTGATGAGCGTCCGTTTCTGAACACTAGAGGGCGGTATCCTTCCATCGCCACAGAGAAAAGAGAGAAGACAAAGGGAAACAAGGAAGAAGGAGTACTGGCAAAAGGATGGAGAAGAGAGGACATATGTGTAATATTTATAGAGCTGATTTAATGTGTAAATATGAAGCTACAGCCAGCAGCCAGTTAGCTTAGCTTAGCATAAAACAGAAAATAGCAAAATGTGTCACGTTTTTGTACAAATGAATCAAGTGGATGTGGATTTTGTCATTTTCAGACAGTTTCCACCTGTTTCCAGTATCCATGCTAAGCTAAGCTAACTCATGAATAAATGGGGCCTCATATTGGAGTTATTTATCTTAAAAACAAACAGCAAGGAAGTGTATTTCCAACAATGATCATCTAGTACACACCCGTATTATTAGGAATTTGACTTGATTTCCTTCTATATAAAAAACTATGTTGTCAGTGTAAATGTAAAAGTAGAGATGTGACACATAGAGTGTGTAACATTTATCTGAGCTCTGTGGAAACTGCTGACTGTCACACTGCTGCCTCAAGTGAACACATGCTGTAGTTAATCTGCTCCGCTCCGCATTTAAGCAGCCACAGACACACTGCACTCAATGAAAACACACTTCTGCACTTTTAATAAGAGCAAAGCCATCATAGCCTCACACTGATAAACTCACTCCTGATATATAAAGATCTGATTAATCTGCTGCTGTGTAAAAAGCAGTTTAATAGTCTCACTCAGTCTCTCCATCTGTCTCACTCACACACACTAGCTCAGTGTGTGCTATCAAAGTGGATCACCACTGGCGACAACAGCACACACACATACACACACACACACTTACGCCTCTTTTGCAGCTCAATTGCTACCCTATATTCATGTCATTCTCTAAGAATCTCGCTCTCACTCTCGTCCTCCCCCTCGGTTAGAGTTGCCCACACCAGCTGTCTCTGCACCTGCCCAACTGCCCCCTACCCCATCATGCACGTACACACACACACACAATCATGTAGACTCACAGACAGAGACAGACAGGCACAGCATGCTGTGTGTGCAGATTTGTGTGTCACTCAAACCAAAACGTATTTTTTTTTGTTGAAAACTCGACATCACACACCTCCACTCTGACATACACACACCTCTCTCTCTCTCTCTCTCTTTCTCACACACACACACACACACACACACACACACACACACGGATTAAAGAATTATAAAATGATCATTAATAAGTCTGAGCTGGATGAAGAGTGTGTGTGAGTGTTGGTGTGAGTCTGTATGGTGAGGGCGGGGTGTAAGGATTTAATTCAGAGCAGGACAGCCTGTGTGTGTGAGATAGAGACTGGAGGTGACAGACAGACTTACTGTCAGCAGAGTAACACACGCACACACACACACACACACACACACACACACACAGTTGACATACAGACATACTGTAAGCAGTAACAGATGAGACTGAGACATTCTTGGAGAATTTCAAAATCAAAGCTGCAACAGACACAAAGGTGAACACTAAAGACACTGAGACACACACATGCTTACACTGCAGACATATTGAAACTGTCTCATTTTTACACACACACCACACACACACACACACACACACACAGAGTCTGAAGAAGTCTGACACAAAGATACATATGCACAACATATGGGTTTATGTGCAATGACAAGAAGAAAGAAAGAAAGAAAGAAAGAAAGGAAACTGATTAATTCGAGTACAAGACAAATAATCTTCAACCTGCTGTTTATTGTGATGAGACTATGAGTGATAGTCATTTAATTGAGCTTCCTTGAAAATGATCTCAGACACAGCATGTTAAATCTGCATGGGGGGAAGGGAACGCCAGGAGGAAGGAAGGTAAGAGGCTGAGGAGCAAATTGCACGGAGGGAAGCAGCTGAGTGGAGCGACCCGAGAGAGTGAGACAAGAGAGAGAGAGGTGCTGAAAAAAGGCCGGAAGACAGGCTTCAGAGAGGAGACACAAAGAAAGCAGGGAATCACGAGGGAGGATTTCCAAAACAATCCTGCAGACTGACTTAGTGAACTAGTCTGGAGTCTGGAGGGGGTTTTACTGTTGGCTGCAGATGTGATCTGGACTGAAAGATGGCTACAAGGTATTGGCACACACTGTAGCCTTGTAAACAAAGCAGCTCAGTGTGGAACAACTGACAGTGATCTGGAGGTAAATGGTTTGTTTGAGTGGAAACCTGTCTGGTAATAATCTAGTAAACATTTACATCTGTGCTGAGGTGTTTGATACATGATATTACAGCAGATGAAGTAGAGTTTAGTGTGTTAGCTGCTGTTCAGCTGCTGTACAACTCCACAGCAGCTTCAGTCTCTCTTTCTTCACACTCTGTAGGAGGGATGGACCACACTCCTGCTGACACATGTTCTTTAATTAGAGGGCAAGACCAGGGGTCGGCATCATGAAGTCAGATTAGAGGGTTAACCAGCTAACTTTGGGTGTAACTCTGGATTTTCAATTTAATCATGGTAAATCACCGTGGTAACCTTGGCTGCACGGCTTCGCATCAGTCTGACTACTGGAGAAGTGGAGTCTGAAGGACCCTGACATGGACCAGAGCACTGAGTTGACTGATTGACAGTGTAGCTGTTTTAAACAATGCCCAGATTGATATATTGATTATTGTTTAATTCGTTTGAAATCAAATCGTTGCATAATAAATAATAGAAACTATACCCACCCTGGGATTTTTACTGGAACAGAAACCACACACTGTCAGTGAGCCTAGTAAATCATAATGCTTCACTTCAGTCACAGACCTCTCCAGGAAATCACTGCTTTCTCCAGGCCTTTGTGCACAGAGGATACAGTGTGTGCTTCTTATCTTTGTTTTGGCTGCAGAAACAGCCTTAAGTTCACTTTGAGACATTTCTATTCACAATGATTTTCTGTTTATATAAACACTTGTTAGACTTCATTGTAAGAGTTGAATTTAATTCTCAATGTTTCAGCCTCTTCATGCATTTTAGATGTGCGACTACTATTTATGATGCATTTTACCCCCTGTACTCACCCCCAGTGAACATGGTCATGTCTGTTTGTGATACTATTTTGTGTATCTAGAACAACGACATGATACTGAGAGAAACCAGCTAAACCCCAGAGACCTACAGGCAAGGTCATTTACCACTGTGACCTGTGCTGCTTAAACTCTCCTTCAGTTTGTCACAGGTCTGTCTGTGGATTAATTGGCACGCTACAGTCTGAGCTGCAATAGAATCACACCACACAAGACCTGCAGCATCACCTGACAAACAAACAAACTGCTACTGTAAACTGACACATAAGCCTCCTTGTACTTTGCTCTTTAAATTTAATCACGCTCGTTCTAACGGGCTTGCAAATATGATTCACACACCACCACACTGTGAGAGAGCAACCGACAGACACACTGTCTGTCTGGAGGCTGCCTGCAGAATAGAGCAGAATGAGATGTGACAGTATGAGAGCGCATTTGTATGTGTATATGTGTGTGTGTGTGTGTGTGTGTGTGTAGGTCATAGTACTATTCCTCTCACAGTGGGCTGTAGCGGCTGCAGGCTTGGACAGATCAAAAGCCAGATACGGCTCCCTCATCACTGGATACAAACATAAGCTACACACAGACACACACAAGTAGGTCAGTGCCCTGAATCACAACAAAACAACCCATCATGGCTACTGTAAATATGTGAGGAGAGGGAACTGATGAGACACAGAGACGAAGAAGCAAAGTCAGGGTTTCTTGGAAGTTCGGTGGAGACTTTAGTTATTAAAAGACTTAATCATGTGTCAGCAGATTTTATTTGGACTGGATTTCCCAGGACTTAAACTGGCCTCAGGTCTGATTAAAACTTCCAACAGGGTAACTGAGAGTTACAGATTTGTGTCCAGCTCGAAGTGAGGCAATTCTAACAGCTTTGGGATGATCAATGCATACAGACACATGGATAATGAACTGACAATAATAAGATGGATAGAATCCAACTCCTCAGTGTTGGAGGCTTTATGTGCAAGTAGGTCACTGAGGCCACCTGTAAAGATCACATTGCATGGATGCTGATAACACACTCCATAGTGATTCCTGTGACAGGATCTGTGTAAACTGTGTGTGTAAACATGAGAGTGGAAAGAATTACCAAAAGGCTCAAGTTTACCAGGAGCCATAAATGGACACTTTTGCTTTCCTATAGCCTCAGTAACAAACAAGTGTAAAAATAGTCAGGCTTCAGGATGGAGGATTGCCCGCTCTGCTGCAAAGACAAAGACAATGTTTTGGCTGTGTGGACTATAGGGGAGAGAGAGACAGGGAGACAGGGGGGGAAGAAGGAAGCTGGAGACGAGAGGGAAGCGATGGCTGGAGCAGACAGGATGGAGGAAGGAGGAAGAAGAAGGAAAAGTGGGACACGTGGCCAACAATGTCACCATTCACTCAAGTTTCCCTGTGTGTGTATGTGTGTTTTTGTTTTGAGTCGTCTGGCAAACTGATACTTTCTGCATCCATCAGAAGAGAACCAGACTCCTGTCTACTCTATTTACTCCTTTAAAGTGCCTCTCTTGTTAATTCTTTATTGCACAGTGGTGGAGACACATGGGAAGCACAGATGGTGAGAGGGGAGAGGGCAGCCTGCTGCATGGAGCTAAGGCTACACTGCTACAACTATGACTTTCTAGCTTGTAGGACTATTAAGGTCAGGTCAAGCAGAATAGAGAGTTTATACAGTGTTTGTGTGTGTGTTTGTGGTGAATGTGTGTGTGCTCCATTAAAACTCTAACCCTGGGCTGACTGGCATGACAAGTGACACAGGTACAAAATATGTACCAGCAGTTACAGAAACAAACACACACACACACACACACACACCCAGCCACATGCAGGTGGTGTGAGCACAGACATTATTGAGATTGCTTGTTTGCTTGTATGTGTTTTGCTTCACACAGCTGAGAACATAATGTTCACACACCAGTCTGACAGCTCTGTGTCGCCACCGGAGGAAGGAAGATGCTGGTATCACAGAATTGAACTGAGTCTAGACTTAGTTATAATGGTGAAAAGGGATCACTGGTGCAGCCAAACAGAGGGAACAGAGGAATTCACTGAGGTGAGCTGAGCAGCATTTCACTGGCATTAAGCCAATGAAAAAGACATGGTTGAAAGACCAGAACATCTTGATGAAATATCCGGATGTCCCTAGTCTGACAACTTCCAGGTAAAAAAAAAAAAAGAAGAAGAACAAAAGAAGAGATAGGATCAGGCATACACCAGTACAAAGTATGGTAAGTATGGTCGTGGTTAGACCTGTGGAGCTCAGGTTCAGGATAGCAGTGATTAAAGGTGAAATCTACAGCAGTATATTTGGATAAGGATGCAGAAAGTTAGTAAGTAGCAGAAAGTCTCATCTTAAGCCTGTGTAGGCATGTGTACTAAATACACACTGATTGATTGAGCAAAGGAGGATGGAGATGAGCCAACACCAGCATGTGACTAGAACACAGACCCAGAGTTCAAAGTACTTGGTGATTTACTTTACTTGTTAAACGTCTTTCCCAGAACTCAAAATTCACTTTGCTAAATCATGACTTGGCAAAATCAGAGTTGAGGTTCATGCTGGCAGATCATTCCCGTCTATAGTTGCAATGATGCCAATATGGATCATAGATGGCTACATTACAAGACCCATTTCTCATTAAACTAACAAAAATATTTTGAGCTGAAAGCTGAGCAGTTTCCTGCAGAACCTTCTGAAGTGGTCATTCATGACAGCCTTGTGACTGATCTGGTAATTGGGTCTTCTGTCATCTGATTAACACAAACAGAGGACGAGTCCAGCATGGAAATAGTGGAAAAATACTGGGCTTGAACCTGCTTCCTGTCATGCCCCCCTATCCCCCTCTCTCTGCCTCTTCATCTTCATGTCTCCTCTGATGCCCCTCCTCTCTTGCTGGCATTGCCACTATATGCTGCTCTTGTGTCTGTAATAGGGCAGTTCATGGTGTTTGGTCCACCTTGCTGCTACTTATGACACAATGAGAGAGAGAATATAAGAGTGAGTGAGTCCACAGAGGGGGTCAACAAGGGTGTACGGATTAGGGATGCATTGTGTCAGTCATCGCCTGCTGCTTTCAATCCCCCTTATATCTCCCACTGCCTGCAGCCGGGTGCTCATCAGGAATCTGCTGGTCTTACAACAACAAGCAAATTCCTCATGCCAGCTTCCTTTTTTCAAAACACCACGTCTGGGTGACGAAAACGTTCTGTAATGTGTGACCCAGGAAAAACAGCTTTAAAAAGAGGCTCTCTTCTTGTTCTGTTAAGCACTGAAGGGGTTAAAGCACCAGCTCTTCCAGCTACTTCCTGTCTGGACACGTGACCTTGGGAGATAACGGGGGAGGGGAGGTTGAAGATATCTGTGGAAGTGTGTGTGTGTGTTATGTGGGAGAAACAGCAAGAGAACAGAGTTGACAGAGTGACTCAGTGATTAGCGTGTGTGTGTGTGTGTGTTTAAAAGTGTGTGCAATTAATCTAAGTGGTGACTGGCTGTAATGAATGTGTGGCCTCACATTCACTCATAAACCACAGCGATCCATAATCAATACAATACAATGTACTTAATCCAGTCAAGAGTGCGCAGACATTATCATCATGTGTGCGCTACTGTGTGTGTGTGTGTGTGTGTCTGTATGTGCCTCTATGTGTATGTGTATGTGGTTGATCTTCATCTCTATTGCACGTCTAATCAGTTGGATGTACTTCCTCTCAGGAAGAATATGATGTCCTGTTTTGAATCATATGAAAAACAGAGAGAGAGAGAGAGAGAGAGAGAGAGAGAGAGAGAGAGAGAGAGAGAGAGAGAGCACATATTTTCTTCTCTCTCCCTCTCTCTCTCTCTGAGATTATCTCTGTGCTTTCTTCCCACTGATGTTGAAAATGTTTCATTTCTTTGAAAAATAAAATAAACTGGTTAATGCAGCTCTATGTGCAGCTCTAGGAAATAAGGGCACACACAGCTTCTTAATGGAATCGTTCTATTAAAACCCTCTTAAAACACCATGCACCCTCATTTAGCACATCCTACCAGAGCCTCCATCTGTTTTGACTCTACAGCCCTGTCAGCCTTCCTGCTATCTCCCCACAGATAAAATGCAAAGGGCTCTGTCATGTAAAGTAAAAAGAAACAGAGCCTCCAGAGTGTGCTGGTAGTGATGTGGGCATACTGTTGTGTGCTTTGCCTCAGACTTATTGCAGGAGAAAGCCAAACCAAACAAGCTCCAAGTACACAGAATGTATCTTCATATGATGCCAGGAAAGATTCATCACTATAATTAGCATGCAGGCACAGTGGATTTGGTGGTTCCTGCACTGTAATTAGTTGACAATAGTATATATACAGAGTATAGCATTTGAAAGATGCATAGTCACATAAATTAAAGTGAACATTTAGGAGGAACTTTTGGCTTTCTGTGCCTCTATATATTGTGTACAAGTTCCCACTGAAGTTGTTTGTTATTTCTGTCTCTGTTGTCAGAGAATAGAGGTATGAAACTGTGACTGAAACACAGCTCATTAAGTCCTCATGTTAACCAGGAGTCACTTCAAAGCCATTTGTATTTGCTTTTATAACAACAACATCTGACATGTTACCAAAAATGAGGATGAAGTGACCTAAGTGTATTAGATGACAATGTTCCTTCTGCAAGAGCAGTGAGCAGTGGATAAACTCCACCACTCCACTAGCTGACCAGTGGAGGAACTTCATCACTCAGTCAGTCAGTGACATTCAAACAGAGCTAGCTAGTGCTGTGGTCCAGCCAAGAATAATCTGTAGAGTTAAAAAGACAACAATGTTGTCTGTGTAATTATTACAGTGAGGCAACATGTGCAGACTTTTGGTAGATACTTAACAATCATCATGATTCAAGGCCGTAACAGGAAGTAGTTTCCTGTCAAAACTAATAGTTTAATGCTCAATGCATCTCAAACTGCAGCCAGAGCACACAAACACACCCACACAGACACATTCATGCACACATTTAAAACTATATTTGTAGTTCAAATGTAGACCGTCACCCAACCTTGACCCCCCAAAAAACTGCCCACAGTCATGGCTGCTCGTTCTACGGTTGAATGATTCAAACATCGACTTGTTTGGGCTGACTGAATGCATCAGTGGTTTCTGTGTGTTGACTGGACATGTCTGTGCTGCAGCCTCTCTGGGGGAGTCACTCTGTTGGTTCCCTGAGGGTCACAACCATCCCCGGGTAGACTTGTACTGGCAACAGCCTGATGCTGCCAGGGCTGGAGCTCTGCCGCTGCATCACACTCACTAACTACTACATGACAGCAACAGTTTGTCGCAGCAGATGCCTGGATTCACTCTCTGCAGCTGTTCCAGTCAACTGTCCGTCAACCTTCACAGCAAAGATCTGAAACATACTGATAGAAAGCAATGCTCATTTGCTTTGTATATACGGTACAATACTGAACACCAAGTGTGAGACAGTCTGACACAGTCTCTTGAGAACTGAAACAAGAACTAAACAGAGAGGAACTATGCGAGTCTGGTCACTTTTCCGCTGTTTTGCTAACCCTCCTCTCGGCCATGTGCTTCTGTTTTTAACAAAGCCAGCAAAAAAGCAATCCATGGAGCGGTGGATAATGTTATATATATATATCATATATGATGCTACGATGTGTATATTTGTGAAGTCTTAACTGTCATAACCAAAAGATTACGGGTGTGTCACGATGCCACAGAGATGAGATCTGGGACACCGGGTCAGACGCACTGATCTTACAAAGTTGGTTTTCAGCCAAGAGACGTTATGTGGAGGGCAGAGAGCCTCCATTCTCCCTGTTACAAGTTACAAGTTATTTATCTAACCATCACAATTACTCTGAAGCTGTTTAATTAAGGTCAACAATGTAGCACAGTTAAGGTAAGAATCCTGCATAGTTCCTCTTTAATGATCCGCATAACGGTTCTTGGCTTGGTTCTTTCAGCCCACTCCAATTACAAAATCCCTCATCTGAAATATGTGATCCCGACAGCATCTCAAGTGCCCACTTTCACCCTCCACCTCCACTCTCCATCTCCTCTCCAGTCTGTTATTTCTGCAGGACGAAACAGAGGGCAGATCTGTGTGTGTGTGAGGGCTGTTCATGTGCAAGTGTCTTGGGTATGTAGCCTTGAGTGTTTTAACATATTGATTTTTCCTTCTTATCCTTCAATCAATTACTTATTATCATGGGATCAAACAAGTAATAATACAAACACACACATACACACAGAAGACAGGGAGGAAGACCACACACAACACACACACTCTCTGTGGGCCAGAGTAGTCATTACCACTACAAGAGATTACGTGCAGATTAAAATAAGAATGCATACAAACAGGGATTATAGCAGATTATCATTATGTCACTCTTGGCAAGAGCTACTAACGCAACCATAGGCCTCCACATCCAATTGTTCATTTGCCATGTCCTTCACTCAATGACTTATTCTTTTGTTGTGGCAGTTTCGGGCACGAGTGGAGTTTGGCAGCCCAACAGGGTCCCAGCTTCCATTTCAAACATTTTTTCCATCCGTTTTCATCCATGTTGTTTTGTGCAGCTTTTAACTCAGCCATGACGGAGATCAAATCTGAGGGGATTCAAAGGGGATTAGAGATTATTATAATTCGTTCATGCTTATCAATCATCAACATGACCTCTGACTTTTTCAACACTGGCAACACACTGGATAATCTAAAAGGTTAATGCTTTGGTTCATTTCCAAATTCAGTCAATCAGCTCCAGGGTGAAACTAGACTAAGTGCTTCATAGTTGCAAACCTCCAGCAACAACCAGTTGCACTTGTTGAGACTCATGTAACACATGCAGTGAAGATTTTGCATTGAGAGCAGTCATTGTGTATGTTATGACCAAAATGTGTTTTGTGAGGTCACAAAACACAACCTTGACCTTTGACCCTTAATCATCCATCCAGTTTATAATGCTTACCTAGTAGGCTATAGACAATGGGGGACTGGAGCCAATCCCAGCTGACACAGGGTGAGGGCGGGGTACACCCTGGACTGGTCACCAGTCTATCACAGGGCTGACACATAGTGACCGACACACACACTCATATTCACACTTACAGGCAATTTAAAGTCTCCAACCTAAAGTGCATGTCTCTGGACTGTAGGAGGAAACTGCAGAGGACACAGCCACAGAGAGAACATGTAGTCTCCCCCCAGAAAGACCCCAGGCCCAGGAAATCAACCCAGAACCTTCATGCTGAGAGGCAACAGTGCTAACCACAGCTCCACTGTGCTGCCCTGACCTTTCACCACCAAGATCTAATCAGGTCACCCTCGAGTACAAGTGAATGTTTGGACCTAATCTGAAGAGGTTTCCTTTCCCTGAGATGAGCTGGATGGTTAATGTCTCTCCCTACAGCTGCTGTCCAATGATTAAATATAAAACTTAAAGAATGAATTAGGAACAGAGAAAACGACTGTCCGCTCAGTGACCTATTTTACTTGTTTAATCTTTATTTAGCCTGGGCCGCTGTTTTGCTTACTGAGTAAAACAGACCCTGTGTCTGTCCCTACAGAATCATCCTCTCTTTTTTCTGCCTGGCTATTCTTTTTCTCTCCTCTAAGGTTTTGTAGCAGGATCAAACAGTTTTAAATGCATTTTATGGCACTTTCAGTCCAATGCTAAGTAGATTAAAGTGAACATAAAACACCCCCCCCACACACACACACACACAGAGGCTTGGGGGTGTCCAGAGAGGAAGTTTCTATGGACATTTGGATATCTATCTTTAATACTTCTCTGCCATAATAACCGTTTAAAGTTACAGCAGCTTCTGCTTTTTGCCTCTTCTTCTTTCTTCGTCTGTCGAGTCATTACATGTGTTCATTCTTCTGCTGATTTGATAAGTTAACACTTGTTGATAAGTTCAATCAAAACTCTGAAATTTCAACATCCTGATAATGTGTGTGTCTATGTGTGAGTGAGACTGACTCTCTTCCTGATGAATCATTAACTTGGAATAATTTCTGTTACTCAGACACATTGACCAAATATGGTCGTTCCTTCCTTCTCAGAAGCTAAAAATGCAAATTCAAAGTAACTGTAACACACAACATGTGGTTTATCAAAGGAAACAGTGGCACCGTGATGCACCGCTGTGTGGACATAAGAACAATCTGACAGAAGTAACTGGTAACATCACTTCTCTGTCATCTTGATTATCGGTCTGTCTGTCTATCTGCCGCCAGCTGTCTGTCCATCTGTCCACACATCTTTCATTCACCCGTTTCTTCACACGGCCATTTTAACCACAGCACAAGAATCCTGTCAGATGACGTCCAGCCCTCTGCGATACGATGAAAGCTTAAGTCGGGTTTCACACTGCGGTGACATCATGGAAGATATATGAAGCCAACATGGCACCGCTGCTCCAACTTGGCAACCTCTTGGTCAGTGGCTGTCTGGCTGCCTGAGAGAGACATGAGGTCAGGGAGTCACGGGCAGTGCAGTCTGTTCCTGCAAAATCACCTGACTGTACTTCCATTACTACCTGCTGACAGCTCCAGCTATCTAATATTAAAAATCACATGAAGAGTCTGACATCACCCATCAACACATCCATATATTTGGTATTAACAGGGAAGTCACTGTGCTCTGCTTCTGTACAGTCTGTGATTATTGGAGTATGATGATAAACACATTATGCACACAACACGATCAGAGACGGGGAACACAGCAACAAACTGACATATGCTTCCCTGCAATTAACAAACAGCTCAAATGCCGTCTGCTCTTAATGCACCTCCTGGGACTTAAATACACTCCTGAGTGGATCTGTGTTACCTCACTCAACTGCAACCACTTGGCATCGCTTTCACACAGACTTCATGGTGGTAATGACTCCATAGCAAAGATTCATGCAGCTGCTGCCAACAGTAGTCGCAACTATTAAACACTAGGACAGTTTGTTTCATCATTTCAATATGGCTTCAACAGGGAGGCCGGGAAACAGGCATCTTTAAAACCTCATATTCATCCCATTTAAAAGCTGCTGTTACAGCAACAACACCCTGGAGCCATATCTAGTAATAAGACTGGCCTGTCTACCAGACTGCATCACCATTATACCCATGCTCTATCTAAAAAGCCTCCTCAGGGGTGCTAGAGCTTTGACAGAACAGAAGCTTGTGTGCAGTCTTAAAATACATTAATTATAAAATAAGGCTATAAAATCATGCAGATCATTCACAATAATTAGCAAAGAACTAGGGGTGGGGGTGGGGGGTGTAATTGCATCACTGCCATTATGTTTATGGAAGCGAACATAGAGGAATAACAGCCTCAGCCTGTTCACGGTCCACACAATTTAAAAATTTGTTGTGCAGGAGGGTGCAATCATCTTTGTTAATGCTCTCATCATATTTAAACAAGTTACTGCCTGCTGTTAGATTTGCTGAAAACAGAACAGTTTCGCAAGTGAGAGAGAGCCGCAGACATCGTCCCGCTTGACTCGTGATCTTCAAGGTAAATGGTTTTGTTAAAGCCTTTGTTATTTAAACCACTTGACTTGTGTGTGACAGGAGACAGAGTGACAAGCTCATCGGGCTCAGCCAGTACTGTAATGTAACACTCAGGGGCTCACATACAGGAAGGGTGTGAGGTAATCAGTTTGTACTGTACAGACTATGCTGGCTGACACATGAAAGCACATAATGACTCTGAGAGATAAAGACACTGGGAGGGAGAACAATGTGCAAGAAACACACGTATGGCACATGTAAGGCATCAACTAAATGTCAGTTGTAGTACTGACACACTAGAGAAGATAAACACTGACATTTCAGTATAAACCATTCAGTTGAGAGGCGTCACATACTTGGCACTGGAGAAAAGGACCCATATGGGATGGATATGGCTTTTAGATGGTATCCTACTGTTCAGATAAATTAGCCAACAATCTCCTCCACCACAGATGTGGTGCATTACATTCTTTTATCTCTGATTTACCAAAGCTTCACCACCAACTTTGTCTAACAGCAAGTCCTTTCCTTTTTTAACCAGTGTTCCACACAACAACAGTCACCAGTGCAGCTTTACATGTACTTGGACGTGTGAGTGTGTGTTTGTGTGAGCCAACAGGTGTGCACATGGGGTAAATCATGCTTCTGAGGGAAAGTGTGTGATATTGTTCATTTCTTCAATGCACTGTACGTGTTTGTCTCATTCCTTCGTTCTCACCGTCCTGTGACAACATCCATAAACATTCCTTTGAGTGACTCACCCCCCCCCCCCCCCACATCCCTCTCTTTCTTAATCCATGCCTTCTCTCACTTGGCGTTCTTCACTTCCTTCCGATCTTGCTCACACGCTGAGCAAAAAACACACATGCTCGTTCTCCCTCACTCACAATACTCCCGCCCTGGCCATTCTCCTCCCTAACTTGGATGATTGACTCCCTCACTGTCTCGAAAACACTTACATGGTCAGTCAGTGGGTCAGACTACAGTACACGCTGACTCACCCTCAATCGAACAGGAGAACAACTGTGTGTTCATCTAGGAGCACATGTGAGTTATTAACATGGTGTGTGTGTGTTCACGTCTGTGTGTGGTGTGGGGGTGTTTACAAAGGCACACTGGGGTCTTTCACTCGAGCTGTGTAACAACCACTCTTTGTAGTCCCCCTCTTACTCATCCAGAGTGAAACAGGGTAATACTGATTGGTATTCAGACCTTTAAGAGTAAGGTTTAAGCAAATGTTGCACTCCCCTTGAGTGTGTTTTCCTGCATGTGTGTGTTTGTGTGTCCTATCGCAGCGTGAAGGAGGAGTAAAGGAGGCCAACTTAATCCATCAGCAGCAAAGCTATGAAATTACAGCTGTTCTCACAGTGAGGCTTCCCCTAACCCACTTCTGTCTGAGGACACACAACACTTTAACTGTGAGTTGTTGAGCACAACAAACTCAAAGTGAAAACAACACCACACATTTCAGGTATAAACAAGGGCCCTCAAAGCACTGAAGAGCACTACTCATGTATGGATCTAGTGGAGACTCATTCATTTTCTAAAAGTGTTGTTTACATAAACTGTAGCATGTATGTTGTATATTATGGGACCTAATGTGTTCTAATGTTGTATTTGCTCACTCCAGGTGTAAGCTACAGTGCCATTTCCTTTCTCACTGTAGAAGTTCTGGTTGCATTTATTTACTTGGTGTGTATTTGCTCTTCAGCTTCTGTGGCGATGGCAAGATGAGGAATGCCAAGAAGATGAGGATGCCAAGAAGATGAGGATGCCAAGAAGAGGAACTATGCAAGATTTTTACCTTAATTAAACAGCTTCAGTGTAATTGTGATGGTTAAATGATTGTTACAGGGAGAATGGAGGTTCTCTGCCTTCCTCCTACGGTCTCTTGGCTGAAAACCAACCTGCAAGATCAGCGTCTCCAACCCAGTGTCCCAGCTCTCGTCTCGCGAGAAACACAGACTGCTTAACAGCACTACGACACAAACACTCCATGCAATCTCTTGTTAACTTTACCCACCTCAGTAGACATGCACTCTGAATCTGTAGGGGGAGCTCCGCAGGGAAAATAAAGACCAAAACAGCAAAAAATCGACTGGACTTAGTAGTTCCCCTTTAAGTTACTTCAAACACAAGTAGAGCGAACATTTTGACATTTTTACATTCAGTTTCATTATTCATGTATTTGTTAATTACAGGAGATTTCTGTGTTCACAATGCTACACAACAGTGTTGTACCCACTATATTTGCATATATTTTTAGACACAGTCTAAATTGTGGAAACACCATTAGACAACACCACTATCCAAATCCAACGACAACATAATGAAAATTGAATGTTTCACAGGGATTGCTATTGTTTGGTATTCAACACAGTGACTAAGGGGTTAACAGGCCAACACTCAGTGTTTTGTTTAGTTTCTCCACTAAACTGAAGACAAACACTCTTGAGGAGGATGTATGTGCTCTGTTGGCCCGCCTGGCTTGTGATGCATGTGGGGAATCCCCGACTGATGATTTGTTTATGGTGCAACTGTAAAGACGGGATTGAAAAACTCCTTCAACAAATCTCTGACTGCAGCTAGAGAAGAGAACCTGAGTGCCTGTCACTGTATTTTGTCCCTGTGAGCAGCAGGGGACACATGTTACAAAAACACTCTCTCTCTCTGCCTACTCCAACTACATTTTCCCTCTTCTCTTGCCATCCCCTTGAGTTTTTTTTTTCATTTTCTCTTCCCCCGTTCGTTGCATTCCTGCTCACCAATCCTGCCTCTGTTCTCACTCATATCCCCATCTGTGCTTGTGTGTGTGTGTGTGTGTGTGTATGTGCGCGAGTCTGTGTGGCCACGTAGGATCCTGGAGTTTGGAGTTTGGGGTTTGGTCCGCCCACTCGCTCCAGTGTTAACTATGTAGCTACTGGTTAGCACCAGTGCACCATGAGTGGAAAACACAGCGAACCAGGAGAAACTGAATATCTTTACAGACAAATAAACTTTTAACAGCCCCGTTACCATGGAAATTGCACCAAGACTGGAGTGAAATTATTATTTTACTAGAAGAGGAGTTGTGGATTTGATGGGTGAAACCCTCACTTTGCTTTTTCCTGGAGTGAGCTCAGACTCACTTAGCACTTATATACAAAGGCAGTAATAGAGTGGGGGCTCTACAACAACAGAGAAAGTGTGTGCAACTTAAATAAACACTCCCTCCATTTGGTAGGTGCGACATAATGCTCCCAAATCCTCACATTTCCTGCCACTTTAGTGTTTTTAAACCAACAGAGTTTATAGTTGGTTTTAAACCTAAACTGTGACATGGGGTAGAATTGTGGGATTTGGAGGCTATATAGAAACAGAGGTATCAGATGGACTCGGGTGTCCCGTCATCAACACCAACCACCACGTCCCACATGTGTTCATCTGAACTGATGTTAAATAAGATGTGGTTTGACAGTATTAACTATACAAAACAGTGATTGCTCCAAACCATCTGATCAGTGAGTGGTAGAGTGAGTTTGGGTTGGCCTGCAGTACCAACAGAGCCACAGGCTAAATAATTCAACCATTTTTCCATTAGCTTTAGCTAATTAGTTGAACTGATTCTTCATTACTTTTAGCTGGCCTATCTATTTCAACCATTCAGTCACTGACTGGAGCCAACTATTAAGACTTTCCTGTTCTCTCAAAAGCAAAAAATGGTGTTAATGTGTCACAGTTGAGTCAGTATTTTAAATATATATATCAAGTTGATTTAATGTGAAATAATTTTGTCCAAATTTATAGGACCTATTCCAGATTTATGCAGAAGTGCCCTTGGGATACAAATACTATGGTGGGGCGCCTCACAAAAACCAGGAAGTGTTCCTTTAACAAAGCAAATGCCACATTAACATCAAGTGCGGGCCTGCAGTAAGTGAACAGCTCTAATCATAATCCACAGTAAAATAAAGGGGCTTTTTGAAAATGATGCAATTTCACTAAGCTTTCTTTCATGAAAATGGACACAAGCCCTTTTTCCACTGCATGGTTAACCAACATAAACATTTCACAAGCCTTGTTGCCATGGAATCGAATGAAGGCTCGGCTCCTCACTATTAACCATAGCAACTCTGACTGATAGGCTGACTAAGTGGCTGGATGAATATCTGACAGGCTGCCTGGCAGAAACGAGCGGCTGACTGCTTGTAGGGTCTTTAAAGGGATTATATGAATGAGAAAATAGCTCATTATGAATTCCCCCGTTGAACTAACTCCACGCGGTTTTTATTAATAGTCGAAATATGCATCCATGAAAGCAGAAAGAGGAAATGACAAATGAAAATATGAATTATGGTGAGTCAGAAAAAAGACGGGCCCAGCAAGAAAAAGAAGAAAGAAAAAGCAACTAAGGTTAAAGACAAAAAAAAAAAGAGTCGAGCCTGAGCCACGTGCTGCTCGTCTTTGTCAGTGAACAGGGTTCTCCTGGTCCCGCTCTGCTCCCTGACCGGCTAAAGCTGCCTCTCCAGTTACACTGTTTAGTAGCACGTGCTCCACATTTCCTGTCTAAATGATCCCAATGTGTCTCCATCAGTGAACCCACTGTAAATTAATCTCTTTGTTGTCTAACAGCCGAGACAGGGACGGGTCTGGACAATGAAAAGGAGGATCGACTGTGGACAAACGCCAAAAATAGGCATTGTCATTAGAGATGAGTGACGAATCTGTGTCCAAAAGAGTGAACTAAATCATGAATATCTCATTTTACACATGTACACCCTGAAGTATTGATGATCCAACCATAACATCTCAGTACAACTCTCAAGTCTCATGATATAGAAACAACATATGTACATTTTTGTACTCTCTCTGACCCTGTAGAAAAGTATGAGTAGCCCACATTAAAGCAAGCATGACTGAAAGAGTGAGTGAATGAATGAATCTGCATTTAGAAATTAAAAAATATCTGCACAGATTGTCTTCTATTGATCACTGGGATCAATAAGATTATAAATAAGATCTAAAGAGATTATTATTTCCAAACCGCTATGATTGTCTTCTGTTGACTCAAAAGGTCAATCTGGAGCACAGCACTGCAAATATTTTCCCCTGGACACATTTACTCATACTTTTTTGACCACACACAGCTTTGATGCATGGCATATTAATCCATTATTGGCTGACGATCAAGGCACACCGATTTTTAAAATCCTCTGCAGGCCGTTTAATCACCTCTGCTGGCACTTGAGTCTCTGTTGTGTCCCTGCTAATTTATTATCAACATCTCTCTGGGTATCCCACTGACTGCCATAAAAACCTCTATGAAAGTAGGATCCAAAGATAAAAGAGACAGATGCGAGGCAGGCTGTGATCTGGTTTTCTTACACCACATGATAAGAAGCGTCAGTTTTTAGCTTTTCCTCACGCTCTTTGTTAACTGCGGCTTGGAAAAGTACCTGGTCACACTTGAGCTACAGTTTACAGTAGATTGGATTTTAAACTTTAAACTTACTGAAGAGTTCCACAGAGTAGAACTGCATTACTTTCTTTACCCAAAAACCTGATGCCAGTCTGAGTTATTGTCCGTCCCCTACACTCTCTGCATTCCCACTCCATTAGTCTATACTAGGAATTCTCCAGACCTGTTAAGTCTTTGTATTCCTCATGCTAGGAATAGAATGTGGGTCAATGCCAGCTCAGTAGAGTCCACATGAGCTTACCAACCACTGACGCTAGCAGCCACACCACAGCTGCCGCCAGGTTGCATTATAGCTGCACGGCTCCCTGTGTGTCACCGTGATAGCTACCACACCTGATGGTTGCACACAGTCATCGCTGCAGCCACAGGGTGCTCTGCTGACAAGATGTATGACTGGACCCCCCACCCAGATGCATCAGTGTCACCTCACTGGCCCCCACCATCCCTGCCTGATGAGAACAACTCACTCCCCCTCACTCAGCTTTTTCTTTACTCAAAAGTTTGCAAGCAGGAGAGAGAGGAGAGGTGAAAGGAGGTGTGTGCCATAGAGTCTAAAATAAGACTTCTCCTTTAACATTAAATTATTGATATTAAAAGGTGATGCTGTTCACTTCTTCTTGCTCTGAAACAGCAGCTAAACATTTTTATGACTGAAGTCTGACATAAGTGATCATTTCCAGTCAGCCATTAATAATGGATTAGATTAATTCACAGGTGTGCTTTAAAACTGCTTCAGCCAATCAGAGCAGAGAACAGAGGCTGTCCATTTCATGATTAGGCTATAAAGCTGCATATGCTACATTTAGCCTACCTGTGGGTGGACCGCGAGGCTTTAATCTGCCTGATGTACAGTAAACGTCTGACACCATTTCACCACTTCTTGTAATGTTTACCTTGTTTCCTTATTCTCTGCAGCTCATCTAGTTGCATGTGGCCCTGATACTGTGGCTGTAGAAGAAGAAGAAGCTAGGCCATCAGCACCGACAAAGGGCCCATTAATGTTTCTTTGTCAACAGTTTGGTTTAGGACTAGACACAAAGACGAGCCCCACAGCTGATCAACTGACTTACTAGGCTACACCGTAGAGCCCTATCACTTAGCACAGCCGCCTAATCGATACGTTCGATCGGCTTCGAGGCCGGTTATTGTTAGGGTCTATAGCTACCTCACAGTCGTAGAGGTCCGTTAGCTGATCGATAATCCACTCCTCCAGGTTCAGTCTCTTCCTCAGCTCCTTGCGGTCGTATTTGACGGTAACTCGTCCCTGCTTCCGAACGGGTGTCTCCGGCTCCTCCGTGGTGCCGGCCGGCGTCTGGAAATATACCCGGGGTTGAGGGCTCGTCTCCGGGCTTGTTACAGCAGCCATGGTCGCTCGGGTTTGTGTGTGATTGGCGGGGGGGAAAAACCCCGGAGGTGTGGAAGTGTGAAAGGGGGGCGACGGAAAAGAGGCGAAAGGAGGTCTGTGTGCTCGCTTTTCCGCACTGAAAAGCCCCACTGATGGATGAGTGACTTGAAATCCCCCGAAGACTCAGCGTCGGACCTGATGCTTTTGTTGTCCAAAAGAAAAAGATCGCTCAGAGGGACATTGGCAGTGGTCGGCCGCTTCCACGACACAAAAAAGGGGACGACGGCTAACAGCGAAACGTAAAGAGCAACCGGCTTATTGCGCTATTTACAGCATGCAAACTCTGCTTATATAAAAAGCGAAGACAGCGGCAGCGGAGCCGGCCTCAACTCTTCATTCAGTACAAAGAGAAATCACTCGGCTCTCTCTCTTTCCCTCTGTCCCCACGAGAGGTGCGTGCGTGCTCTCTCACTGGGCTCGAGCGCATCCGACGTAGCGCGACTGAAAAAAGGAAAAAGACACACACACACACACACACACACACACACTCAATGTGGATTCTCCCCCCACTTTAAAATCCAGTTGTATAAACACACACGCCCCCCCCCCACACACACACACTTTGAAAACCATTTGACCAACTGTTAAACGTTTTCATTCACATTTCATTTCCCCTTTTGTCTCAGCTTTGAGATCCCCCCCACACACACCCCACAGAGTTCACTCTTCATTTTAACACGGTTCAACACGCTTAATACCATGCTCAACAGCAGACATCATCAAATATAAACATCAAGCACATAGGTCTTCCTCGTCTTTGTGCTCTAACCCCACTTTAAATTCATTATCCACACTGACCCATTCAGCCTCAGCCAATGGCTTAACCTTTGACAAACGTTTTGACTTTCTGATGCTCTATTATTTGCCATTGTGTCCACTATTAACCTGCCAGAGGCCCACCATTACAAGTAAAGGGCTGTTAGACCTGTGGTGCATTGGTGCACTGTGCAACACTTTGCCCGTGCATCGTATTTAAACAAATTTCCAGGCCTAACTGCTTCAAGCACCATTTGAATGCTCATTTGACTGGTTCCAAACAATGTCTCCACAGGAATGTATGAACTGTTTACAGGCAAAACTTCACACCTACATTTCACACTTTAGGAAAAGCCCACATCATATGAGGGTATATTTCGCAACATAGAAAAATGACATTATTGTCTGTTTTCCATGTTTGTGAAATCTCTACGATCAACCTACACACTCTTATCTATAAATGGAGAGGCGCTGGAGAAGCTGGACTTTCTCATTTGGAACTGGTTTAGGAATTGAACTGTTATTGGCTACATCTCCAGGCTACATGGCATGGATGAAACCACTGAAGGTGTTCCATTAACAGGAAACCTGTCACATTTTTTAACACTGTGTCCATTGTACTGTAACAGCAGGAGACCCCCCAACAACACACCCGGCTGAGCTGGTTAACAACAGGAGTTTTAATAATAATAGATGTGTGAGGTGAAGGGGGAGGTTAAGATGGGGGAGAGTGAATTCATAATGTCTCTCCCTCCTTTGGAGTGTGTACCGTCTGTCAGTCAACATGGACATAATGGTGTGTGTGTGTGTGTAATACTGGCCCAAGAAACCACTTCATGGATAACCGTGGCAACAAGATGTAAAAACCTGAATTATTCAGTGAGTATGTCTGAAACTTACAGTTGAGTAAGCACAGACAGACCTACACACATTCATACACTCATAAACACACACACACCCTGAAGCTTAAACATTCCTGAGTGTTTTCATACAAAAACCCTCACACAACACACAACACAGAAAGCCATGCAGTTGCTGCAACACAAACCCAATGTGTCGCCAAATAAAACAATGCATATGTGAGGTATCTGTGTACGTATGCATCACTACACTGGCTGGAGTTGTACACTTCAGCAATATTTGGGTCTCTCATCATCATGTCAGACATATACCCCAGGAGAGGAAGGTCAGTGTAATGTTAGCATGTGATATTAAAACTGCAGTGCAGAGAGTGAGGTTCATGGTATAGGGTGTGTGAGAAAATGTCACCACGAGGTCAAGTAATCTCTCTAAGAACTTCAAACTTGCAAATAGCCAGAGGACTGAGCTTATTGAAATCTATGTGAGAATAAAGACTGGACATTGTTGTTTGCATGTGTGTCAGCGTGTTGCATGGTGTAAGAGGTCCAACAGGAGGCCTTTAGCACCATGAGAGGCCTACACATGACACAGGTCTGACACAGACTTGCTGCTGTTACATAGCTGTATTATACCGAGCCCTAAAGTCCATGATGAAATGGTTTTCCGCTGTGAGAATTGTGTCGGCTTGTGTAAGCTCAACCCATGTACAGTTTAGAGATGGCTGTAACAGGAAGTGTGAATTTAACATCTCCAGGCCCACAGATTTGAGTTTTAGAAAATCCAAATGCAATACATTGTCATGCATTAAACTGTGGCTTGTCGTGTGTCTTTAGCTGCATTGCTGCTTTAACTTAAGTAAAGGATGTGAGTACTTCCTCCACTCCAACAAACACTGTAAACATTTGCACAGTAGTGAACATTAGCGGAAGGGACAGATCCTCTTGTCAGCTCTCACTTTTCTTTTCTACTTCTCCATCCAGCATGAACATATGTCATCACCTCAAACACGAACCTGACCTGAGTTCATCAGAGTGGCCTTATTGTGTACTCACATACACTGTTGGAACCTACAATAAGCAGAGTTGCTCTCACACAGATACACTGACTGGAGTTTTCCTTCCACATGGGGGAGCTGTTGAGCTGTTTCCCCTGTGCTGTCAGTCAGTTTTGAGAGACCATACAGAGAAAGAGCACCAGAAGAAACCATCTCACTGGAACAGTTCTATCTCAGTACATGTACAGTACATTGTATATACTTTGTGATCACTAATTGTTCTCTTACCACTGCTAATGAGTCAGGATTTTGTTTGTCAAAACAGAAACACTCAGGAGGTCAGAGGTCAGATGTCAGAAATCAAGCACACCTGTGGAGACCACTGCCTCTTGAGGTTTACCAATAACCGATGATGATTGATTCCAGGGCTAGCTCCAGACATGGACCTGGGAGGACACCACCAGTTGTAGGGGTGGAGGAAACATTTTGTAATTGCTCCAGATCTACTTTTAAAAGTCACTTTCAGCTGTTGTGTGTGTCACTTAAAAAAACCTCTGCTCACATTTACCTGCATCCTGATAGAGGTAGCTTGAACAACAGCTGACACTGAAGGCTTTGCGAGTGAGTGACCAGATGAACACATGTCCGCTGTCAGGTTGAAGTGTCTGTTCAGTCCAGATCACACTGCTTCATTTTCAGTGACATCTGGCCTCTTAGTGTAGTGTTTACAATGTGGACTGAAAGGCGTATAATCAAAGAAAAAGCAAGAAGTGAGAGTTTCTTAGCAAAAAAAGTGCTCTTTAGTACAATAATAGACACTGTGATGTAGAGGACCAAACTCTGGGTAGTTTGATTATGTTCAAATCATACAGAGATATGATCAGGTTAATTTCAACCCTGAAACAGGATGGAACAGTTCAACTGTGATATAATAAAGTTTTATAGAATCAGTAAAATCCTTAAATATTTGAATGGAATGAAATCACAGGCAGACGTCTCATGTGTAGGACATTAACTCCAGGAACGGCCCTGATTGAAGACCATGGAATATTCAATAACATGAACTGTCTGTCTGTTTCGAATTGAAGCCCACACTACATCCTATGCTGTTTGTATAGGATGCTTTATTCTGATGCACCTGTGAAAATGTACTCACACTAAACACAAATCACTGCAACTGATATGTGTGCACACGTTCAATCACTGTGGAGGACAACTGCAGCTGAGGTGGAACTTGCAAATCCACATTCCTGGTTATTACACAATGAGCTTGCTCTGCATGGAGGGGGAGGGCAGCGGCAGCAAATAACCACTAGATGGCAGTATAGGATTCTAATATAGCCATATAGAGGCAGTGCAAAACTTTGAAAGCCAGGCAGGAGAGGAGGGAGGGGGCCCAGAAGCTGCAACTAAATCCATTGTGGACTGTATGAATGGATGCCATGATAGTAAATCACACTTGTTGGTCATATCCATCTGCTTCGTCTGTGATTGTCTCTTCTGGGGAAAATCACACCCAGCACTTTGCCTACACGCCCCCATGGCAGCTTTTCTTCAAAACACCTCAACAATAATGCTGCAGTGTTATAGACACAGATGTGTCCAGTATCCAATGAACTGTCAGTGATTTTAGGCCAAAATTTCAACAGGGCTGCAGAGAGTAATCTGATCAAGTTTTTATTGCTACTGTTGACTGAGTCAGGCCTTTCCCATTAAAACTGATGTGTGTGTGTGTGTGTGTGTGTGTGTGTGTGTGTGTGTGCGTGTGTGTGTGTGTGTGTGTGTGCGTGCGTGTGTTTGTGTGTGTGTGTGTGTGTGGAGTTGGTGCAGTGTGTGGACAGACAGTGAATATGCCTGTGTTTCTGTATACAATGTGTCTTTGTGAGTCCTTGGCTGTGCGTTGGAGAAAAAGATCTGGCTGTTACTAGAGAGAGGGAGAGAGAGAGAGACAGAGAGATAGTGAGAGGAGAGAGAGATGAGTGGTTGGGGGTCTTCCCTTTCTCCACAACATCTTTTCCATGTGTCTCTGTCCCTGGCTTTGTTCTATTTTTAACCTCTGTTTTCCCCTTTTGTCCCTTTTCTTAACTCTTTCTATCAATAGAACATTGTGATTCCTGATTTTTCCTGTGCTGTCTCTTCCTCCTGCTTTTCCCTCTTATTTCACATTTTCTCTTTGCTTTACTTTACTTAAGCAGATACTTTTAAACACTTAGATTTCTCAGAATATGAAATACTAATATTAGCTTCCACACAAAAAGTAAATACCTTATTAAGACTAGATCTTACACGCACTCCAGTTAATTTTCTTTCCCCATGCACATGATACTTCCTTTAGCTTTGCTTTCTCTTTTGCTCCCTTCCTTCTCTCAGCTTTATCTCCTTCCTTAATAGAAAAGTGGAGTGGGGGTCTTTACATACAGTGTTATGTTAGCTATCCTATGCTATTTTTTATGCACAGTGGTGCACTGCCTTACTTTATTGTTTTAGCGTGCTAACATTTGCAGCATTTGGTCACAACATGAATGGACATTAGTATCTGTACAAATTAGTAGTTAGTAGTTTTCGGTGCACATGACTTCAAACAGAAGAGTTGACCTGCTGCTGAGGCAACAGAAAAAATCAAAGGATCATAACATTTCTTTGGCTTTATCCTCTGGGAATCATGAATCTCAGAATCAAGTGGATGGTGAAAGCTCAGAGAAGTTTTTGAAGGTTTATCCTCTAGGGACTCTGACCATCAGTACAAAAAGTCATGGTAAATCAATATTTCAGTCTGGACCATGACTGACCATGGAGCCATGCTGTTATCATGCATGTCTAAAAACCACCCGTCATGCAAACACCCACACACACACACACACACACACACACACACACACACACAAACACATGCAGTAACTAGGTTGTGGCGTGAACACAGCTGTGATAGATCTCAGCACAGGACTAAAGCATCCTCACAAGATCCCAATCTTATTCTGTTACAGTTACAAAACCACCATCTGTGTGCATGAGAGACCTGACTGGACCACAGTCAGAAATGTCGTGGGAAACCAAACTATGAACTAGAAGTATGAAGTTGAGGTGGGGAGAGACCGTCAGAGAACAGCCTGCTGATCTACGTTTACTGTTGTTGCAGAATAGACTTTAGAATCTTTAGTTGCCCAGCTGCACATGTATTCAGATTCCTCGTACTACAGGTCCCAGTGACCAATGGGAGGCGGACACCTGTCGGAATGAGAGATGAGGTAGGAAAAACACAGAGGGGGGGAGGGAGTGTGTTAAAATATAATAGAGAGAGAACAGAGAGAGACCTCAAGAATGAATGCATTTGTACAGAGAGAGAGAGAGCAGGAAGAAACAGTGAGCGGGGTGAGTGGAGGTCAGAGGCGGTCTATTGAAACCACAGGTGCCTGCACTTCACATGCAGCATTCAACACAACAGTGTCCAACTAAAAACAAGGTGTGTATGAGAGAGAGGAGAGATAATGTGTGTCTCTTATTTATGCACTGGAGAAACACAACAACCCAGTTTATGCATGCTGCGCGCTGCACTGCAGAAAGAATGCATATGCATGTGTCCATCTTGTTTTTGTTTGCCGTCATCTGAGAGGTTGTGTTTGTGTGACTGTGCATGTGGTGGTTTGAGATCAGATTAATCAGCAAGTCTACCTGAGCTCGTCTGAGGCTCAGACATACACACACACACACACAGCACACACACACACAAACACACTCACCAATGCCAGCCTGTCTAGCTGCTGAATTGTTAAACAATGTCTGTCCTCCCCCTGAAGTTTATGTAACACTGACACTGGCACCCTACTTTCTACACAATTATAAACTTGTGCGTTCACAAGAGATTATTTCTGATTCTTGTGGATTTTTTTTTTTCATTTCCTCCTCCGTTCTTTGGTTGTGGTTAAGGAAAAACACACCAACACTAAGTTACTCCATCACTCAGTCAGCAGGCTGCAGCATAGCAGACATTCCTGCTGGGTGTAGTTAGGGAGTTGGAGAATGAAAATGGTTGCCAAAAAATCTGTTGCTCCATAGTGTGTGTGTGTGTGTGTGTGTGTGTTTTATGAGGAGCCCAAGTTGTAATGTTGCTTGGCAGCAGGATTTGGACGAGCTGGGCCTGTGACTGTGCAGCCTCCACGGCTCTCAAGCTTCTTACAACATGATACGATGCCACTGATTTGGGAGGAGGCTGGGTAAAGTTACCTGATGACATCTAGTGGCATCAATTACCTTACCTCCACATCCTCTAAATTATTTCCTGTTTATGTCATTCAGATTTGACATGGTCATTAATAAAATATGTCTTTAATCTCCCAATCTTCCTGCCTGAGTAGCACTACCACTTATCCCCTATTGCTTTAAAATGAACTCTAAGCTGATTACTGGTTTCCAATAACTGCTAACATGTTTTTAATCAAATTCGAGATCACAGCAGTAATCTGTCACTGTCAGCGCCCAGGAAAATGATTTAAAGTGGCTGAAGGCTAATTCAAACAATCACAACAGATCTTTACATGTTTGCATCCTGCAGCTCACTCCAGAAATGTGAGTCTGTGATATTAATCTTACTTTCTTTATTGATGCTATAGTCCAGTAGCTCCCAAAGGATTAGCTTTTGGAAGTACACAAATTCACAGTTATATCTGTCTGTTAACAGGGTGAAACAAACTGGAGAGTGTTTTTGCACTTTTTGCATAGATTAAACAAACATGATACAAAGTGAGCACGCTTAGCTCTCTTTCTTATGCCTTCTTTCCATCAGCATGTGTTTAGTCTGTGATCAATGTATGCGACAGCTCTGTCTTTATTTTAGCACTGTGCCACACAGTCTTGTGATTGCTTCAAAGACACCTCAGTTTTCCTCCTGTTCTATTAAAGGAGTCACTCAGGCTATCATCACAGGGGCAGCCCATAGATTTTAAATATCAAAGTCAGTTAGTGTTTGATCAGTGTGTATGTCTGTGGTGCTTTCTCATCTTTAAAAGAAATGATAAATGTCATCAGGCTTGTGCATGGAGACCACACATTTGTTATCCTTGTGGCAAAAGATGGTGAAGCCATGGGGTTGCATTATGGGAAATGTATGAACCAGTATATTTTCGGTCTGAACTTTATGCTAGGTAAAAACAAATCAAAGGAACTCCACCTCTGCTGCTTTGATCTGATTTAAATCTGTTTGTCATAAGTCTCCTAACTTTATGGAAGTGAAACGTGAAAACAGTGGGCAGAACCTGGAAGTTCCTGCAGAAAGCAGACTTCAGTGGGTGTGTAGACTTTGAGCAGTGGCCACTACAGAGGAATTATTCCAGGAAAAGAACATGAACATGAGGATCATGTTCATATTAGTTGTCATGTAAATGCGAGCAGGCACACAGACAGGCAGGCAGGCAGGCAGGCAGGCAGAGGAACTAAATTAAAACACACCCCTTTCACACAAACTCTGACCCCCCCCCCCCCGCCTCTCATTTCTCATTCACTCAGCTCTATCTGACGCCGTCCTTCTCCCTCAGCCTCTCCTCTCGGAATCTTCTCTTTTTTCCCCCAACAGAAAACATGCAGGGAGGAGAGGAGGAGGAGAAAAGCAGCAACGCGTCGGAGGAGACAAGACAGAGAGGAAGCAGAGAAAGTTGGTAGAGGAGCGAGAGGGCGACAGGAGAGGAGAGGGGTCGACCAGATGGGAGGAAGGAAGGAAGGAAATGATCTCTATGCGGGCTCAAGTGCGAGATTAAAGGATTCTGCATAAATAAACAAATATATGAATCAAAGCCTATAATAAAAAGGGGAATTATAGGCGCGCCACCGCGTTGCGTGGACGCGGACAAGACAGCGGCGGTGCGCGCTGAAACAGCCAAGTCCTGTCTTTCTCTCTCTGGATTTTACTCCTCATGTTCCTCAAACTCTCGGTGAGCTTCACTAACTTTTGAAGTCAGTGCCTGGAAAACTTTCCTCCGCCTCGGCCTTCCACTCAGCCTTGTCCCCGGCACAGAAGAAGAAGCTCCGGGGGTGGAAGTAGAGGAAGGAAGAGCGTTTTGTTCCTTCCGAGGAGTCCAGCTCGCCGCAGCCGGGGTTTAGGCGTTGGCACCCGGGCAGGCAGTCCCTCGCCATGGCCGGGGCCAAGCCGGGAGTCCACGCGCTGCAGCTCAAACCCGTGTCCGTCCACGAAACGCTGAAGAAGGGGGGCAAGTTCATCAAATGGGACGAGGTGAGAATGAAATGTTTGAAAGTTGGCTCCAGCCCGTGCAGAGTCAGACAGACGGCTCCCACACTGCTACATGTGTCGCTGTAGAAGAAGCCGCTCCTGATGTGATCAGCTCTGACTAACACAGACATGAGACATGACAGCAGCCTGTTCGTGACAGTAGGCCCACTGTTGTGAGGTGACACGCGAGACCGACGCGCGTGTGTTTGTTAGTAAGCTTCAGACACTAGATGGTGTGTGTACGGAGTGTACAGGTGTGTGCACACAGAAACCCACCATAGGTGCGTGGGTGGGTGTGTGTGTGTGTGTGTAGGAATCAGGGAATCTAGAAAAAAAAATCCCCTACAGTTGCCAGCAGGCAATCAGTGCTTGTATGTGTGTGTTGTCTTGTGTTGTTGTGTTGTGTTGTGTTGTGTTGTGCTGTGCTGTGTGTGAATTCTTGTCAAGCCGGTTTTTCCTCGGGCTCATGTTGAGCCCTTTGACGCCCTCTTCTCTCTGAGCTTCTGTGCTCGCCTCTCTGTTCCCCAGCGGATTAGGGCAGAAAGCACCTGTCCAGCTGGGAGTCAGGAGGAGCTGCCTCTGTTTCAAGGGACTTTGGGAGCTTTGAGTGACACCTTGATCTCAGGCACAGAAATGTCACCTTGCTGTATACATTGTTAATGTATAGAAGGGCAAAGGTCACTAAATCACCTTTGGAAAGATCTACTTTTCTATCTTTCCTTCTTCTTCAGGTGTGTGTCTAACAACCCTGACATGAACCTGCCTGTGTCACTGACCGTAATAACTATGCCTGTGCACATGCGCGCATGTGTGACAGTGCAGGGCCTTTCTGTAGTCGTCTCCACAGAGAAAGTAGGTGTGTGTGTCCATGTGTCTGAGCAGCCATCAATGATTAACTCGGAGGTGGACTGATCCACCCTGACTGCAGGCCTGTGTCTTCCCTGCCCTGGATTCACAACACAGTTGTGTGCAACATGTGTGTGCCATTGTGCAGACATGAGTTCAGGTGTGGCGTTGACATTTGAACATACTGTACACACACGTGTGCACATACAATCTTAAGCTGCTAAGAGCCGTTAAAGGGAAAAAATGAACAACATTCACACTGGAAATAAACAACTTATCAGCAACAGAGCCTCACACACATTGTAATAATGATGTGATACTCCTGCGTGTCAACTCCTGCATGTGTGTGTGTGTCTGGCCTCCGAAGAAGGGTCTTGTCACGCAAACAGTGAATGCCATGTCCTTTTGATTTCCTTTTTTTCTCTCTCTCTCAAACACACACTAACTCTCTCTGTCTCTCTCCATCTCAAAGGGAATTCCCAGGAAATGGTTATACTGGTGATTAAGTGTGTGAACACTTGAAAACATGTGCAACTTTTCTTCTTGTCTGTCCTTTATCTCCTCCTCCCCACTGTTTACCATTTCCCCCTAAAATCAACAAATGTATTATAGAGAATAAATGAAGAGAGAGCAAGGTTGTAGGGAGGAGGAATGCGGGAAAGATGAGAGAAGAAAGGAAAAAAAAAAGTGAGGAATACTTTTGTGCATGGGCTAGGTGCCAAAGACGCTCTGTTGTGAAACATCAGTGTCATAGATGAGATCATGGTTGAGGTTAAACAGGTTTGATCTACAACCACTCCTCAAATGAACTCCAGGAGCTGTCTCATAATTCAGGATTTGAGAGATTGTGAGAACTGAGACTGAACAAATTCCAGGACCCCTTTAAATCTAGAACAGAAACACTCAAATGAGGCATCAAGTCCAGTTTTTCTTTTTCAGTTTATGCAGTCAATCAGCTGCTGTGTAATCATCCTGCTTCATGAAGCAGGATTCTTGTCTTTTCTTTCATAGAGTGATTGTGACTGTTGTGAGATGATGCTTCTACTTGACCCAAACTTACAATAAGAGAAACTGAATGAAGAAACTGCAGATCATACTGTGTATAAGGACAAGTCTGCTCACTTTACCACCATTACATCTGAAATATCTTGTCAGTGTTGTGGACAAGCACTATTTGGTTATTAACTGGATTACAGGATGTCATTTGCACTCTTCTTTGTATGTCCAAGTTGTGCCGAAGCAGTTGATTAATATTTGGATGGGTAGTTAATGGAAAATCAATTGACCAAAAAGTTTTATAATTGATTTACTGTGTAAGGCTTTTATCAAAGTAAAATGCTACTAACTAAATACATCTGGTTGATGTGGGCATTAGCTGCTTTTCACGTTTCTGTCAATGCAAATTGAATATCTTTGAGTGTTGCACAAAGTGCATCAAGCTCTTCTGGTATTTTATGGACTCAACATGCTCTGTATCCACCATTAATCCAATGGTTTCCATCAGGTCAGAAGCTCAGTGAAGAAACAGCAGACTTTCCTGTTTAATCCTTTTAAACATTTCAGTGGTTTTCCTGCTCTTTCATGTGCAGGAGAGAGATTAAAACAGTCCAGGCTGCACATCAAGTATTTTTTGAATATTACCCTTTAATGCCTGATATCAAGGCATCGTTTCCGAATGAAGTTTATTTTGTAAATTACTCTAAATCTGTGGCGTGTAGCACAAAAATACATTTTCCCCGACTTCAGAGCGGACTCTGGGGACACTGAAGGTTATCCATTTCAAATTAAGCATTACTCAGTCTGGCTCTGTTGTGCAGGAAACAAATACAATTTGGTCCAATTGTGCTACAAAAATAATTGAACGAGTAGTAGCCCTCGGTTTTCTTTCCACAGAGGGTTGATTAGAATTTATTGAGGTTAACATGTGAGATCAGCTGATTACCTGGACATGTGTTTCATTCAGATGTGATCTACCCCGTCGTGTCAGAGCCGTGTGTGTGGAGGTTTGAAGTTGGAGCTCAGAAGTGAATGGTCTAATGGGGACAGAGTGGTTATTTTAGTGTCTGTCTGTGTTCTATTAGGAAACTTGACCAATGGGCTGCTGTCCCAAAAACTTGGTGTGTTCCTTTAAGGACTTTAGCAAAGTGAGAAAAGAATTAGGACAGACACACAGAGACCAGAGAGTGCCGGAGGGCAGTGCAGTTTGTTTACATGAAAACCCACTTTTGACCCCCCCCGCCCCCCTGCCCCCCTGCCCCCCATCACTCTGTTTCTGTCCCACACAGCTCATATATTCACCCTTCTCTGTTACTCTCCGTAGTGTCCCCTTGTAGTCCTTTTGTCTCACAACAAAACCTCTGTTTCTCAATGGGTTTGGGAATTCTACTGTAGGCCCATCAAATGACACACACGCACACACACTGACTCACGGGGGGGGTGTGGGGGGGTGCATTCCAAATTGACCCTCTTTTCGTCTGTGCTTTGGCTTGTGTACACATGTGCGCTCACATGCGTGTGAGCGTGTGTGGTTGTTTAGTTCTGGGTGTGTGTTTCACGTTGAATGACTTCCTGTTCAAGCTTGTTGTAAGGCTCCAGAGCCAAACCATTTTCCTTCTCCCTCCCTCCCTCCCTGTGTCTTTGCCTCAGCCACTGCTGCCGCTCCGCCCTCTGCAGCCCGGCCACAATTCAATTTTGTTGAATTCCGTCTGGAATTCAGTTAAAATTCCTCCTAAACAACCAATTAAACAAAGACAGTCAGACAGTTTGTCTACAGAGTAGCTTGGCGCTCAGCGTGCTGTGGAGCGCCTTGATATGAATCTTAAAAGCACACAGCAGTCAAATAAATAATCATTTCAACACATTACATTATCTTTTGCCGCCTTTTGCGGAGTGTTTACAGGTTTCAGTCCACTTGGTTATATCATTACACATAAACCTAGCATTCAAAACACTTCTGCATTGCTACTTCCCTGTCTGTTATGTGCCTGTGCATGTAACCAAGTATTATACATGCATGTTTTCATATTTAAAAACAACAGGAGGCCAAATCTCAGTCTGCAAACATTCGGTCTTTGGTTAGAGTGGTGTGAGAAAAGTGCATGTTTCTTTCACATTTGCAGGACTCGATTTGTTTATATTCACATTCGCAAGAAAACCAGGGCTTGTAAACAAAGTCGCATGGGATCACAAGTTGTCCATTAATTGGACAGAGCTTTGGGAACGTGACATCCTTTTGAGATTAGGGGTTTTGGGTCCATTTCAAGTCTCTGTAACTTGAGCAAAACATGATGGACCATGAAATGTTGCATTTCAGGGTTGTTTCCTGCACTTTGGTTGGGATTACTTCTCAGCTCCTATAGACAGCACTACAGCACAAGAGGACAGAGCTAAAGTCCTGGCAACAGTTTGACACTGTTATTTTCCTCACTGTTTATCTGTGCTGGTTGTCAAACCAGACTGACAACAGACACTTGTTCCCCATTCAGACATATCCTGACAAATCATTTTTGGATTTACTGTTGAATCTTATCACCCCCATCTCATCTGAAGATGAAGTGTGTTTATGTATTGATTGACAGATGTGAGTTCCTGCCCAGGACTTTGACCTTTGGTTCACTGTGAGACTGCAGGAAGGAATATGTCCTCACTGCTGCCAGGCTGAGTCTGGGTCCCAGCAGCCCACATTAACATATGCTGGAGCATATTTCAACTAAAAAGCTTGAGATACCTGTGTGATGGGTTTTAAATGACCCATTCCTTAAAGTTACAAAGAGTTGAAAGTGGAGAACAGATAAAAGTTTGGTCCTCAGTCAACTTTGAATTTGTGGCTGGTGATTTTCAGGTTATCTTGGACATGAGGTGGATGAGCAAACATAGATTTGCATAAAGACAGCAAGTCACAGGCCTGAGAAAACTGGCTGCTCCACCAGTGAGGTTTTAAAGGCTGATAACTAGAAAGACCTTTGTCCTTTTCTCATTAAGCTGGAGGTTAGCTTTTGCAGTCCAGCATTTGATGTCCTCAAGACAACTTAAAAGGAACAAAAACCATAAATGCTCTCAGTTGCTTTCTTCTCTGCTAACTTAGTAGGTAATAGAATGTAAAGTTCACTATTTGTTATGATGTATCCTGTTCATTTGTTCAGAGTGCTGCAGGAAGTCTGCAGACTGAAAAGAGTAGCTTTCTTGTCCCTCGGTGAATGTTTTTGATTTATTTTTGTTAAATGTCCAGAACATGTCCTCTGTGGTTAACACAGATTTTATCCTACAAAATAAAATATGCCAATTTCAAAGTTTTACCTCTATTGTACAATTAAGGCATATGTAGCTGTGACTCCCACTAATTCCATTGGGATGATCTATTTAGTCGACTAAAAATATCCTTCCAGAGTAAAACACACATCACTTGATCTTTCTATGAAGTTTCCTCCTGTGTTTTCTCTCGTGTCTCATTGGGACGTCATCGTCATCGTTGGGACATGTTTGTTGTTGTATTTTTTTTCCTGCTTCTTATGATGCCACAACACTGATGGAAAAAGATCCACAGCCTCAAATGATCACTGTGTGTGCACCATGAGTAAGATGAATGAGATATTTTCAGAGGATCCCAAGTAACTCTGTAACTCTGTTCATATGTCAGTATTTACTGCTCACACAGCACGCACTACTTTTTGATATATGAGAGTGCCAACAAGAGGCAAGAGGATTTCATAAAAGCTTGGAAAGCATCTGCACCTGAAAAGCTACAGCCTGTTCTTCAAAATAAAACCATCTCTTCTGTAAGCAGAAGTGCTTTGTCATTGTGACCTTAGAGGAAAAGACAGTGGGCTCTGTTTTCATGCCTGTTGCTCCTGTGTGCCAGTATTGTCAGAAAGTGAATATGTTGGTTCTGCATGAAATAGATACACGGAAGCAACAAGCCACAAACTGTCGTTACGAGATTAGTGAAGGGGGAAGATGTTCTGGAGACGGGTGGAGGGAGAGGAGGAGGAAATGCAGGCTTGTGTGAGGTTGTGACGCCATTCTGAGAAACGCTGCTGACATCCTGGCAGAGTGGTGAGAAACAAGGGATGGATGGACAGAGGGAGGGAGATGGAGAGCTAAGGAGAGGAGAGGGGTGGAAGGTCAACCACAGCCACATGTGAAGTGTGGGACTGACATCTGGACTGCTCCAGCTCTACTCCTCCTCTTTCACTCTGTGCACAATTTTTCCTCCATTCATTCGGCCTCCACACGCATACATGTGTGCAGCGGCACCATGGTATCTGTAACTTACACACCATCATTTGTCATTTTTCTTTCAGTCTCTCTTCCTCCTTTTGACTTTGACTTTTGTTCTTCTCTGTCTGTTTCCTGTCTTTTGTTTTGTTCCTTCGTTGACTTTTACTTTTGTTTCCCCTGCGTCCTCCACTTTCTTCCCTTTCTTTCTTTCTTTCTTTCTTGACTCAGTTTCTGATGACTGGTTTGCTCTGACCTGGTTTTTGTGGCTGTCTCGTGGAAAGAAAAAGTATCGAGCACATTTTTTTGAGCTGTTTTGACATCTTCAGATGGAAGATGTAGATTCTTGTCAGATCATTTCCCTTTCCAATTTGTGGAATGGGGAGACTGAATCAAACGAAGTTTATAGGTTTTTAAGTTGTAAGGTGGATGTTAATGTTCATACAATCAGGATTTGAGCTCCAAGGGGAGGCTCTCTGAAAGTGTGCCCAGTTATCCCAAATTATACGATTCATTACATCTTCTCACTATCACTGATCTGTGGCCCGGGCATTTGGAGCAGCCATAAAAACTTTCAGATGTGGTCTAGACAGCACTTTGTAAAATTAGTTTGTTTAAATCTCAGATTTCACGGGCACCGATCAGTTCTCTGCAGCAGAAAAAGGGTAACGACAGTCAGTGGACGCTTTGATCACACTTGGGGTAGTGGTAGAGAAAGAAATGGCAGGGGCAGAATTTGACATTTCCAACAGTGGGACAGGATCTCAACATGGCACTTGGCTTAATGAAACCTGTGTGCACACTGGGGTATTGTTCAGCATGAAGAGCATGGCTCTGCTTGCCAGGGTGAATGGCTCATTTCCTGTGAATAAGGTCAGATCAGATGAAAGTTAATGACACCTGTGGATAAATTTAAGTGTAAGAAAAGAGTGGGACACATAACAAGTACTGGGCAATACAATAACTCTTATATAAGCCTCAGATACTACAACTAAAGTAAATACGATTCTTACCAACCTGCTAGTTTAATTCTGTCCTTTTATTCTATCATATTTTTCCCACTCTAGCCCCGCCCCTCCCTCTTTCTTCTCCTCACTACGCAGTCCAAAGGTTACCTGCTGTCATCAACTTTTACCATGTTGCCAAAGCAGCACCTCAAACACTCGCTGAGTGAGCAGTGGCTTTCTTTCTCACACCACTCCTGCAAGCTCCCAGAGCACACACACACTGTGGCTGAGCAAAGGTGCACTCGGAGCAGCCACTTTTATCAGTTTCTCACTAATGGCTTTCTCCTGACTGATGTTACACAACACACATTCAAGAAGTATGGTGAGGACAGCATGTAGGAAGGGAGACAGAGACAGAGAGCAGCCATGTGTCAACCAGTGTATGGCCTCACAGGGGCTCATTAGCTGCTGGTTTTCTGACCTCAGCTTCAGAGGGGGGTCGGTCCAGAGAGTCAGGCCTTCGGGAGACACATGATCTTTAATCAATTAAGCTGGAAGAAAGTGCTGGAGGGAGAGAAAATGATTGACACAAAGAAAGAAAGACAGATGTGAAAGAATGAGAATGAAAAGAATGAGAAGCGCAGAAGGAAGTGAGACTTCAGAGGGGTTTTACATATGGTGGTTAATTAGGGAGAGGGGTGAGGTCCAATTATAGACCTTACCCACTCTCGCATAGAAAAACACTGTAGGGTGCGTGTTTATGGTAAACAAGGAATGTGTGTGTGTGTGTGTGTGTGTGTGTGTGTGTGTGTGTGTGGAGGGCGTGCACTAATCATTTCCTGGTAAGGTTTCAAACATTTTCCCCCTAATTTCAACTGGAAACTGAAGAGTACTCAGAGAGACACTGAAACACAGCACACAGTCCACTTTGAATTAAAACTTGTTGATGACTGGATGATTATTTTCACCTTTGATTAAATGTTTGGTCAATTGAATGTTAGAAAATAGGTTGTTTTTTGTCTCATTAACTCAAAAAAACAAACAAACAAAAAAACAACCCAACCATCCAAACTTATAGTAGAAGCAATAATTTGTCATTTTAGAATTGACAAATGTTTTGTTGGGTTTAAATATCAAATCAATTATAACTGAAGGCAGAGTGAAGGTAGGAAGTTGAAAGAGTGGACAACATATGAAAGAAGCAGGCAAGATGGGCAGAGGTGAGTATAACAAAGACATCTGTGTGTCGTGGTGAAAGGCATCATTAGAAAGTAACTGGCAGGTACAGTATGTAAAACTCAGCAGGCATTACATGCAAATATATCAGATCACAATGGTGTCTGTGTGTTCATCCCTGCAGCCAGCGCTGGCTAGAAAGCTGTATGGGAGATGTTATATTACTGGTCACATGAGCCCACAGATCACATTCCTCTTGGTAAATGTATGTGAGGATGTTTGTGGTCTAGTCCCAGTGGAATTCCCCATCTACGGCGAAGTGTGTATTGACACACGATATTCCCTATAGTGGATTTATAGGGGGCAGGGGAGAAAAGAAACAAAGGTGGAGGGAGGAGAAGTAATGACAGAGACTGGACCTGTTGCACAAAGGTTAATATACACTGTAAAATGTGTCATCCAAATAGATGAAATGAAAAACAATGCAGTTAAGAGACTTAAGATAACTCAGTGGTTACATTCCTACAGAGGCCATTCAAACAGGGTACACACAAAGGGTATATCAAACATTGTACTTGTGTGATCTTTCCAGTACTAGTCTGGGTTAACAAAAACAAGCTTTTAGCCCGGGTTAGCCATTTGTCAGTCCCGTGTGTAGCAACTTAAACAGCCACACCGTGCCAGATCTGACAACCACATTACACCAGCCATAGCAAACACAACAGGACGGCTGCCAGTGTCAACACTGAGAGCACCTCCATGATTTACTTTCATTTGCTTTTGCACACCAACACAACCAATATAAGCTCACAAAGCATACTGGGACTCTTTGGATATACTGTATCTGTTGCTATTAATGAATTTTGTCATTAGCATCAAATGTAAGTATTTATAGTGTTTTCAGAAGTGTGTCTCCAGTGTAATTCTAACCTAATCATATTAAATGGTAAAGGCAGACCTCCATGTCTTCTAACTATAAATTGTGTTCTTCAATCTCAGGTAAAATGCAACATGGTTTTTGATTGCTACACCCCAGATGAAGCCTAAATATTGAGACAGCCACTTTGAGTTTTGGGCAGGGGTTAGTATTAGGATGTAGCAGTTGTGCAGGGTCTTTGCAGTGAGTGGGTATTTGCCCATGACATGTCTGGTATGAATGGGTCAAACTCAGGTTACAAACATATTCATGATCAAAAAGTTACAGTAAGTTTTTTTGTTTTTCTTGTTACACTTAATTATTGCATGGCTGGGTACCACATCATCATTTTTTTTAACATATAAGAAGTGTTTATTACAAAATGCCAAAATATATTCCTCCACCACGATGGCAGTCTGTCTTTATGTATTTTCATATTGCTCAGCACAAGTGATGGAACATGAACCAGCTGTGAAAATGTAACATGAGATTGTTGTGCTGTTCAGGCTTTTGTCAGGATTTTGAACTAGAACTAGTGCCATGGATGGCACTGCTGGGGTGTGATCTCTGTCAACATGGGAATCAAACCCATGACCCATGTCTTCAGATCAAGAGTCTCATATTGTACAGACAGAGCTAATCAGACATGATCATCTCTCCCTTACATTAAGGAGCTGTCAACCTGTGTGTGTGTGTGTGTGTGTGTGTGTGTGTGTGCTGCATCATGCTGCCAGGTGTCAGATCCTGAAATATATTCAAGTTAAATGTGGTGGAGGAATGTGTGCAATGTGGCTCATATCTTTTTGCATATATTTTTAAGAACTACATCATTTCCCACAAATTTTAAACAATAGGCTCATTTGTCTTCGATGCCCAAAGCAGGTGGTTTGATTTGCAAATTTTTGCTCTTGATGCATTTGATAGAAAGCACGGTTATCCCTGCTTCTAAGGTTTGTTGTTGGTTGTGTTTGTACTACTTTGGAAGTGGGAACATCTGGAATGTTTGAAGTTTGCTCTGTATTCAGCTCTGTTGTCTCAGAGAATTTAACCTAGCAGACAAAAGATAAACAAACAGCTTCAGCTATGCAGACTCAGATTTCACTGCAAGTTAAGGAACGCTTTTGTGCTGACATCAACAAAAGAGCTTCTGACATCAGGTCGCAGCCTTGAGATAATCACGGCATGATATTGGAGTTGTACAGTTTTCCAAATTCCAGGGAATAAACATGTCCCAGGTTCAATGATTCACGCTGTGCATTTGAAGTTAAACCCAATATAAAAGCGCTGTAACAAATCCTGGTAACATCACTACCCCACACTGACATGTACTGTCTCATATTACCTGACTCAAAGCTGAGGATGCACATTAAAGGTACTGTTGTTTGATGGAGGCCTTGTGATGTGGCTTTTGTTTTATTCCTGACCGTTTGCTAGTTTTTTCTTTTTCAATCTTAACCTTTTCTTCTGACCTCACACCTGTTCATCCTCCAAACTTTTTCCTCTTTAACCATCTCTCTTTTCCCCCTCTTTCTTTTCTTTATCACAATCCAAACTTCTACCTCTCCTGCTAACCTCCACTGTGTTAGCCAACCTTGGAGCCTAAACTTAAGGTATGTTCAGCTTTTCTCCAAGGAATGGGACGAAAGTTCAAACTGAGGAGACATCTTTGAGGAAGATTGACATTTTTTGGACATATACTTATTTCCTTTCTTGTGTAGAAATAAAGGAGTCTCTAGAGCAGTGAAACACCTGGCCTGACTTATTAACACTCACATTAACACATTAATTGAACTAGCTTCAAGCTAAATTCAGCTAACCATCTGTAGCATACAGACCAGTGATACGAACCGCTCATCTAACTTTCAGCAAGAAAGTGTAATAAGTTTATTTCCTAAAATGTCAAATGATTCCTTTAAAACCTATTGCTATGTCTGTGCAAGTATTAATATTAGATGAGGAGCGATGTCTCTTCAACAAGATGTCTTCAATATCAACAGTTTCATAGTTACTTGTGATGATTTTTTGCTTTTACTTGAAAATGTTGTTATAAACCTCTGTTCACAATATTGTTTTATTGTTAGTTTTATGCCAGTCTTATAACTCTTGTTGGGTTATCGCAGCATTTATGATGTTGCTGAGAGTCTTTTATGGAGTCCTGTACAGTTCTGCCACCTCTGCTTTGGTGTCTGTACATTGAAATGAATTGATTTGCATAAATGACATGCTATTATTACCTTCATTATACAGATGATGATTCAAATGTTCAGCGTTCAGTCTTTCAGTCCATGTTTGCACATTTAAATGTTGAAACATGAAACTAAGACCATTTGTACATCAGCTTTGTTGAAACCACGCAGCAGCCGTTTTATTTGTTCTGCCCCACATAACAAAATACCTTCTGTATGTGGTCAGTGGTGAGGCGTCTGTGTGTTGCCGTCCTGTAAACTTATTTCCTCTGGTAGTCCGTTTGTGGCAGAGTTTTCTGTGAGCTCCCACACTGACCTTTCCTCTTTTTTCCACATCTGACGGTGATGATGATGATGATGCTCATGACGACATATGTACATGAGTCATCTGTCGCTGTAATAACAAACAATCTGGATCATCATGGTCGTTTACCAGGATGTCTGGACGATATGTTTGTTGGACAAGAGTATGACCGCTTACCGCTGTAATTACAAAGTCAGTTGCAGTGTGCGTGCGTGTGTTTGTTTGTACGTGAGTGCGTACGGCTCCATGATGACGATGCTAATGACATGATGATGCAGACTCCAATGCCATCATTATGTTGCACATGAATGAGGACTTCATGTTGGTCAGATACTGGTTTGAAGCGTCAAAACAGCTGTTGCATGACATGTGCTAACAAGCACAGTGTCCCTGTCTGTCCTTCTGTGTGTCTGTTAAGGAACCATAAATCAGCCACTGCTGCCATAGGCCTCTTATTATGCATCACACTGCCTTTCTAAATGAGACTTTAAAGATGATTTCTTCTGTGGTGTTGAATCCAAAACACTTCCTCACATGGTTTAGTGTCCTTCTTGACCCTTCAGACAAACTTCCTCCATTTAGCATTAGCACAGACAACAACAACAACAACAAGTGCTTTTTGCCGCTGCAGGCTGTTGTTCTTGTGCATATAATTACAGTTAGAGCAGCAGTTTTAAGTTTGACTTAGAGATAGTGTTCAAGGAAACTGCTAAAGTGTGAGAACATGGCAAGATTGCTAAAAGCAAACAAACAAAAAAAATCACGTGTTCAATGTTTTCCTGTACTTTTAAGGGTTTATGACTGATATTTAGTGCACTCACTTTTCAGTTTACTTCCAAACATAGTACTGGCTGATGAAAATGAGTCCCGAATAAGACCTGTTTTTTATCTCTCAAGTGCTCAATAGCCACAAAGCTCACTTTATCTCATCTTTATTTGTATGTTTGTGAGAGTGAGAAACGGATATAGTGTGTTTATGTGTGTGAGTGTGAGTGTGTGTGTGTGTGTGTGTGTGTGTGTGTGTGTGTGTGTTTGCGTGTGTCTGTATATGTATCCCCTGCTAACAGTGCTATTTCTGTTGTCTAGGAGCCCAACAGCGGGCCTCCCACCTTGGTTACCCTGAAAGTTGACCCAGATGGATTCTTCCTCTACTGGACTGGAGGCTCCAACCTGGTAAAACACGTACACACACACACACACACACGCTGGTTGGCCACATACACTGCCTCTTATCTCACAAAGTAGTGAAGATCAAATACAAATGGGCACAATGGACTTTTAATGTACCAAAGTGCAGATATGGATATTACTTAAACTCCACCACATGCCGTCTCCTCCTCTTTGTTCAGCTGTTTCAACAGTCTCTCTAAATAGTTGTTTCTCCCTCCTCTCCCACTGTGTCCTGTGCTCTCTTACTGCGGTTGATTCAGTCCATTAGATCAGCTGAAATGGATTTCATCAATTTGCCTTGGTCTTGTTTTTCCTCATCCTCTTGTTCCTCCTTCTCCCTGATGTCTTTGTGGTCTTCGTCCTTTTAGCACTCCATCTCTTTCACTTGATCCATCTATCATCCCCAACAACCATCCTCTCCTCCTTATCCTTTCCTCCTGTGTTTAAACCATTAATATGGGGTTTTACATTTGTAGGTATTTGGGTGACATAATTAGTCAAAAGAAACAGTGAGACATGCCGTGAGTCAGCAGGATGGAGCGTTTTGAGAATTATGCAGTGCAGGTTTTCATAAACAAATCCCCTAGACAAAGCAATGTTAATCCACTCTTTGTTCTCTCTCTGTCTTATCTCCACCTCCACCTTTTATCTGTGGTTATCTCTGCTCTCCTTCCACTCATCTGCCTTATGTTTATATATAGTATACTCTGGAGTCCAGGAGGCTGAAACCACTTTCCCCCAATCACTTGAATGGGAAAGTGGTAAGTGTATGTGTGTGTGTGTGTGTGTATATAAATATATATTTATACATGTCTCAGTGTAATGTTGGCCTAGTCAGATCGAACAACATTACAGAGCAGCTCATTAACCCCCCACCTCCCCACCTCCCCATCCCCCCATCCTAATCTCTCTCCATGTGTGTCTTGCTCCCTCACACACACCATCTCTCTCTTTATTTCTGGCTGTCTATTTATCCAGAAGGCACGTATGGAATGACCTGTTGATAGCCAATATTATCACTCTCTTGTGTCCTCATGTTTTGGAGTGTGAGTGCAGCGCAAGTGTCTGTGGGTCTACAAATCTGGGCCAAAGCTCACGTCATCCTGCTCTGGCTGCACGTGTGTCAGCATGTGTTCATGTATTCACATAACACACAGAGTCTTTAAATACTCATTTTATCCTGATGTCTTGCTTTGTGCGTGTGCCCGTGTGTTCCTGTGCGTGGTGTTAAGATAATAGGCCATTTGGTGCCTGAGGCGCAGTAGTGACACTGTTTAGCGAAGAGTCGGATCGTCTTTTCAACATGATGGTAAAAACCTCTCCACACTGCCTGTGAACAGTTTTATTGACAAGAAATTGGAAACAAGAGGCTGTTTGTTTTTCACATCATTTGGTGGTGATTTATAATTTGGCCATTGAAAAAAAAGAGTAATAACCTTGAAATAGTACTCAACTTTAACACCTCATTTACCTCACTGTTGAAACCAGATATTCTGTGTTATCATTTTTATTACTTGTATCCTTCATCCTTGTCAGAGCTGGAGCCTGAATTTCCCACAATGCAACTTAACCATGACAGTTCAGTCAAGGATTCAGGTGTTTGTTGTTACTTACTGCCCTTGACCTGTAAGCAGGCTTTGATGTGAGTTTCCCTTGAAGGCATCAGTCAGTACTGAACTCCTGCCTGGGTCTGTAGCAGGTTACTTAGAGACGACCATACTCTACCAGCAGCTTCACTTTTTCAAATTTCCATTTCAACCATGTTAAACTGGGATGTAATTCTCTATAATTAGTTCACACAGAGTCTGTGTATCCCTGCTCTTGTTGTTCTGCTCACTCCCTGTGCCTCTGAGGACTCACTGTGTGACAAGCTAACAAAACTGTTTGACATCTGCATTTTACAAAGTCTGCAAACAGCCTCATGTTTATCCATGATTTTTCCATCAGTGGCGTTGAATCCAAAACGTCCCCTCTTACTATTTCTTATGAAGCTGTGTCTCGTGGTCACTACTGTTCTCTTTTTAGTGTCAGTTTATTGTTGAGGTAACAGCATTTAAAGGGACTGGGGCAGGATTTGTGAAAAATTAAACATGCATTTAAGGTTTTTTTTAATGCTAAAGGGTGATGAAGCGTTTAAAACCAAAAAGAATGAGCCCACCCATGTATCTCTCCATGGCCTTGAACAGTCTGTGTGCTGCACAATGTACTGCAATTCTGGGCTTGAATTTCCCACGCAGTTCCGCGGACGTGACCTCGGATGAGGCTGTATGCATGTTCTCGACGGCTTTAGATATGATATGGTAGATATAGTCTTGTCAGTATTGAGTCTTATTTCTTGATCCTGCCCCAAGTTAATGGTCATAGCATGCAACTTACTCTGAGTTTTGAATTCATTACATATTGAATAAGAGTGAGCAGAGATGATGTTATAAGCGAGGAGGCAAACCTCTCAAAGAGTCCTGAATAAGAAGGCCTGTAACAGTCCATGGCAGGATGGAGCAGGTGCAGATAGACTTCAGTGCATCAACTTTCTTTATTTAACCATAAACTGGCTCTGGTGAAGTAGCACACTGACACTGTCGCATCACTGCACTGTTGTTTGAACTGTAAAAGAAGTTGCTGTATTGAAATCTGGTGTGTGTGTGTGTATGTGTGTGTGGTAGAAATATATCTCTACCTTATTTTGTGCCATAGTTTCTGATCAGTTTTTTATTAGATATCAGGGTCAGGGTCAGGGTCAAAGTGCACTTCAGACTCTCTCTGCATTCATTTAAATAGGAGACTTGCCCATCAGGATGCATGATATACTTGCTTAATGAATTTCTTCACAACATTGCTAAAAGGAAGTAAAGACCGGACCAGTCAGTCATCTTTCAGTCAGACTTATCTGGAAGACACAAAGGCAAAATGATGGATCTATTTTTAGTCTTCTAAAGACAATCAACATGAAACAAGGCGCTTTTTGGATGCCACTGAACATGCAGCGTGGTGTGCTGTGGAATGAGAGACAGACGCTGAGGTAGCTTCGCCTTTTCTGGACCTCTGTGAGAGTATTTACAGGAATCTAGGAGAAATATCAATGAAACTGGCTCTGATATGTTTAGTCACTTGGAAACGGCCATGTGAATTATTTATTTTTACTACTGTTTAAAGATTTTATCTTGAGACTAATTCCTAAGGCAAAGCAACTTCCGCCTGCCTCAGTGCCACCTCATTTGCCTTGTGCGCCACAATATTTGGCTTTTCTCTCATGACTTTCTTACTGCTTTTCATCTTTGTTACTGTTGGCTTGACTGTGCTGGACTGTGGCCACTATTCTTACTCCAGTAGCAGGAACGCAGCTCGCTGTCAGTCACTGCCATAAAAAATGAAATATGCCTCAAAGCATCCAGACGTCTAAGGCCAATTACTGGGAAATCTGGGTATTTGGAGATGTACAACAGACTGTCAGTGACTGATAATGATTCTTTATCTTCTCAGCAGGGTTTAAAGTGTCTTGCTACTTTTTTGTGATTTTTTTTTTTTTTTTTTTACAGTTTTTTACAGTTTTTCGAACTGTACTTTCCCAGAGATCACCTGTCAGTCAAACTGTGTGACCAGTGCCATGATGTCTGTTTCTTCAATTTTTCTATGTATTAAGTTTCTACAGTGACGCAGGTTGAAATCTGGACAGTAGTCATGGAAACGTGCCCTCTGCTCCTCTGCAAAGCTCCTTTTGGTCAAATGAAACTCCTCTGCACCGCTGTGAGGTGAACGTACGCGCTCCCGAATAAACGTGGCTTCACAGAGGTCTCGTGTCAAAGTGACAGGATTTTGAATCCAGCGATCTCAGAGCGAAGCTTTAATTCAGCGTTGTGGCTCCCCAGGAGATTTTGAACCAGAGCTGAAAAGAAAGAGGACATGGCAACACAGATATCCAGCTATTATTAATGAGAGCAGTTAATATGCTTTCACACAGATGACAAGGGTATTCTGGATGGAACCCATTTCTCTGAATAGAGGTACCCAAAATATTTGATCTCCAGTGCAGTTTTTATTCTTGCTGCTCTGCTCTTATTACTTGAGACGTCAAACCATGCAGAGTTTCATTTAAAGACACCTCTCTCTTTAATATAAGGATGACGGTGTATTTGCTTTGTGAAATTTGGGGCTGCTGTGGTCACGGAGCAGAACTGGATCACGCTCACTAAACTATCTCAGCAAAGACATGCAAGGACTTCCAGAAGTCTGCAACCCAAAAATGTCAAACCCACTCTAATGGTATTCAACTTGAGAAAAGAGAATATAAAGTACAAGTCACTGTATCAAGGGGAGAAAGACACAGCACTGACGGTGTATTTTTACAGGGCGGACACACACCTGCGTTTAAGCTCAGCTCCTGTGGATTTGAGTTCAGAGGGAACTTTTAAAAAACACACTCTCCTCCCCAACTGTGTAGAGAAACCTGTGCTGTACTGATGAGGTAATTGAGTACTATCAATAATTGTGATGTAATAAGCAGTTTGCCTTCAGGTTTTGCTGTGTCTTGCAGTGATGAGTGATGATAATGCAGCTGCTGTGGAGGAGCTGTGTACAGTATGCAGGAGCTTGTTGGCTGATTGGGCTGTTGGTGATTTTCAAACCACCTCACTGGATGTTGACCTGTGTCTCTGTTTCTACCTTTTCTCTCGCTCCATCCATCATTGGTCTATTAGCCTCATTTTATTCCTCCCTGGCTTCACCTCACTCACCTCCTCTCACCTTTTTTTTTTTACACTTGCTTCACGACTTTTCCTCCTTGGATCTGGTTTATGTCGCTCCCTTTCTTTCCGCCTGCGTCTATCAATCTGAACATACACCTTTCACCTCTCCTCATCCTCATCCTATCCTCAGTCATTTTCTTTCTGTTCACTCATCTCCATCTGTTTCGTGTCACCTTCGTCTGAGGCCTCACTTTGTTTAACATTTTCCTTTAAATGTCTCTTTACCTTTCTCTCTTGTGTGTCATTTGTCTCTCTGTCCTTTTTTAAGAATACAATTTCCCGAACTTTTCTTAAACAACATTCTTCCTGCTCTACCAGTCAGCTGATATTTCCTTTCACCCTCCACATGTCTTTCCTTTTCTCACACTCTTTCCTCCATTTTCTCCTCCCACTTTTTCTGTCAGTTATCTCCCTCTCTGTATCTTTCTGTAATGCTCAGAGACTCAGCCTTCAAGTCCACTGTGTGTGTGTGCGTGTGTGTACTAAGAAGCCAGAATTTCCCATAATGCCTGAGCCAGTGGCGATAACAACCAACTGTCACTGACAGACACATGCACACACACACACAATGGCTTGGCGGTGAAACAAGGGTGACACACCCCACCACACACTACTCTTCACTGTGTTTTTCCCCCCACTGTTCTTCTCTCTGTTGTTGACTCTTTAAATCCATCCTCTGTTTGCACTCTGAGATAAAGTTGTCATTAAAATGATCACATTTTACTTTATCTGCCCAAAGCACAGCTACATGTGTGATCTATGTGAGTTATTATGGGTGTTCTGAGAGCATAAATCCAATGAGTTACACAGAGGCTGGATTTTATAAAAATATTTAAAAGCACCAGCAGAAGGACTCACTAACAGAACATGCTGGCCGGGGTTGAGTGTTAGTGTAACATGGCTGATGGTGTTTGATGTAGCGCCTTGGAGATGCTCTCTGCTCACACTGCTAATTTATGGAGTGCAAGAGAGTTTTCTTCCAAGTGGTAGCTTTAATTAAACAGTGCATACTTCAACAGTTCCCCAGTTCCCAAACTCTGAAGCTGGTCAAGTCCAGGAGGAGCCCAACACACATTTCCATTGACCAATGGACCCTCTAACAGTGTAAACGTGGAGCTCATCAGCTGTTAAATACTATTATTCCCCTTATATGTTGGAGGTGGACGTGTCAGACTGAGGCTAAATGCTAAAAGCTAAGTGCTGGTAGATGTGAGCTGCACACATCCACATGCACATCCCAGCTCCACACATCTGTTACAACATATGCTTGCAGCACCCTCCTGCTAATCTGGCTGTGTGTGTCCTTTCTCTCTGTCCTCGGGCCGAACTCTCCCCCACCCCCTCCTTTTCACATTTATAACCATAATTAGCCATTTAGCAGATGTAATTGGGGTATACAGGATGAATATTTTTGAATTAACATCATCAAATCACCAGAATGAAGGAAAGAAGAGTGGTGAAAGATTGCCTCATGCAGTGCAAACATGTCCGACCAAATTCTTGTTCAGTACAGTGTGTGAAGGCCAGGCTGATGTCATCTCTGTACTCATAGCCAATAAGTGACCCATCATGCCTTATGAATGAGGGCATCTCCTCTCCAGATTATCGCTTGTTGCCATCTTGTTTCTTAATGGATGTCAGAGAGCATGAAGTTAAATGTATCATGCAGCAAGTCTGACTAATAGAAACTTTTGTTATGTTTCCTCTCATCTCTTTAGGCATTCACCTCTAATTTGTTGTCCATCTGTAGATTCTGACTGCACCGCTCCTTCAGTGTTTGTGGACTACACTATCACATTGTGACAGGATGACAGCTCACATCATTTGTTCTCAGCCCCATGTGGCCATAACATGAGGATTTTTCATTTCAAAATTCCCCTCCGCTCCATCTTTGCTCCATACAGTGTGAAGGGAGACAGTAAGTTTAGGGTTCAGTGCTTTGTTTTAACTGGCTCTCTGTTGTAGGTGTTCAACAGTGCAGTCACAACATGCCTGCACTGATTTGGGGGTTTCCAATTTGTTCTTGTAAGTCACTTTTCCATTTCCTATTTCCTTCACTGGGAAGCAAGTATCTGGGTTAGAGAGGATCGAGGCAGGACGTGAGAATGCGGTGGGATTTGATGATTCATGTGGTTTTAAAAACCAACACCATGTAAAGCTGGGTCTGTGCTGCACTGTCAAACAGTGCTAATGGGGCCAGATGTTATTCATGGCACCTTGTTTCCTTGTTTAAGAACATTTCTGTGATAATTATCCACAGTGTCACCGCCATGCTGATGACTTGTCAGCTAAAATGTAGTTTCCAGTAAACAAAGAGGGGCCTTTGACTTGGTGGTGTCAAGTTGATCGTGGAGGACCGGGCTTCACCTGCCACAGTGGGATGAGTTGAAACACACCTGGCACCCCGGATAATCCTCCCCCACGCTCTGTTTTACTTTGGCTATCGCTTCCTTCACACTTTTGCTGTTGGCTGCTGCCGTGTTTCTACGTTGCTAATCCACCTCCAATTTGTCTTCTTCTCTTCCCTTTTCCTTCCCTGTGTCTGTCCATCCTGGGGCAGCTGGTTGCCGTCAGAGAGAGGAGGCCAAGGTTGTTCCTCTAATATAAACTGGAGGATGACATTTCCTCCCTCTCTGCTCTCCATCCTTTCTTGCTCTTCATCCGCCTATGTCTCCTTCTCTTTCTCCATCCCACCTCTCCCTTCTCTTCCTCTTCTCCCTCTCATCAGTGCCTTTTCTCACATGGTGCTTTCTCTCCAGAGTTATTGCTCCTTAATTTCTTGCAACAACACTTCTAATCTCCCTCATTCTCTCTCTTGGCGTGGGAAAGTGGGCAGGAAGTTGCTCAGACGGGGAGATGGGGGTTCTGGGGAATTTTGTCGCCCCCTCTTCTCCCTCCCACTCCTCCCACTTCTCCCAGTCCTCTTCCCCTTTTCTCTGAATTCAGCTCTCACTCTCTGTCCTCCTTCCTGCCCCTCCCTCCCTCCCTTAAGGTGTGCAGGTCATGTCAGTAGCACCTGTGCTTTTAGACACTTTGCCCGGGGATGTAACTGAGTCGCCACAGAGCTCCAGTTTAGCCTGTAATGCTGTAGAATTGATTTCACATACTTTGGACTGACTGAGGGGCAGGGAAGACACACACATACTTACATACACATGCATGCACACACACACAAACAAACAAGCAAACCACAAGCAAGGTGTTAGCTGTGACATGATTTTAACAAACACCCCCGGGAGCTGCCCTGGTGTCACCACAGTCAGTGTAACGTAATTTCAGGTATGAATGTAATTTGAACTGTGTCAGTCAAATATGAGATGAAGTGATTGTTTAGGGTTAACACAGAGCTAGAATGAGTTTTCTTTAATTTGCTGTATTGATTAATGTGCACATTTATTTTCTGACACACTGATTGAGCACAAAATCAAAATCACTTTGCTGCTGAGGGCTTCATGAGTGGGTTACTGCTACTGTAGTGTGTCTGCTGAATATGAAGCTGCTGTACAGCCTGGAGCCAGCTAGTTTAACTTAGCGTGGAGACACAGCATGGCTCTATGAACAAGCCAGGCCCAATGACTTGTCACACAGAGGTTTGCAAAATTACTTTACCCACTTCACTTCCAAGGTGCATGGAGAAATGAAAAAGGTTAAGGGGGTCAAAGGTCAAAGGCCTAGAGTTTATTTGTGAGGACAGGCCTTATCAGGTAGTGTATCCAAAATGCAAGTAGTATCAGCTTCTTACATTTCTCATGGTACTTTACAGCATGTTTGTTTGTGTGTGTGTGTGTGTGTGTGCGTGTGTGTGTGTGTGTGTGCACGCTTATAAATAAGCCACCTTGAATTGTTAGAATGACTGTTGGCAGGTATAAGTAGAGATCTACTAGAGATTATCTCCCTGGCTCAAGTCAAACATCCAGAAAGAATTAACTTGGAACAAGCGTTTACATAACACACACACACACACACACACACACACACACACACACACACACATGCAGGCGGTCATTCTTGTGCACACACCCAGTGAGTGGCCTGCAGGGAAGTTGAGTGTGTCAGTCGATAATGTGACAGCTTCCCCCCTCTTTCTCCTCCTCCTCCTACTCCTTTTGGTTTCTTTACTTTTGCTTGGTCACATGTTATGTCTTCTGTTGACATTATCTGTCAGTGCACATGGCACAGCAGTCCACATTCTGTCTCTACCACACACACACGCACACACATACGCTCACACGCAACATAGAAATTCACTTCTTCTCTGTATGATGAACTGAGATCCTGCATGGTATCGAATCCATTGTTTCAGCAGATGCTTCCTCCAAAGTGAGTGTTTGTGTGGGTGTGTCTCCACCGCACTGTCCTGTTTTTCATCTCCACTTTGCTAATGAAGCCGCAACTGTGTGTGTGTCCATGTGTGTGTGTGTGTGTGTGTGTGTGTGTGTGTGTGGGTGTGTGCCAGTGGCATGCCTGAAAATCCACACAACTTTATATCGTATAATTCAGGTTTTGGCCATGTTTGGTTTCATTTGGTAGTTTTTATGATCATTCCTGTCACATCTAATAACAGTTCACTCAGTTAACTGTGTGTGTTGCCAAACAGAGCAACGTCTGCACCTCATCACTTGACCACATCATGGTTTTGTGGGTTGTCATCCTGAGACTATGGAATAGTAACTAACAGAGATGTGACAGTTCAGTACAGTCGTGGGCTGTTTGAGGAAACAACGGCCTGCTTGGTTTAATGTGGAGTCGATTCTCTCTGACCAGTCAGTAGTCTGCTGTGTCTTCAGGTCACCTCTGGTAAACCCTCTGCTCACTTTGAACCTTAAAACAAACATGTTGCCAGATTAAAAATGAAAAAAACGTGAGCAGAGAGAGGTGCACGATCATGCAGTGTTCTTCACATCTTGTTTCTTTTTTCTGAATTTGTACAAAAACCAAAGTATAAAACAACAGGTTGTAGTTTAAGTGATTAGCTCTGCTGACTGGCTGCTGCTATGCAAGAAAGCAAATAAGCATATTTCCCTAAACTAGTCTTTTTCACTTCACACACACACACTCACATACAGCTGGACTTTTCTTGCTGCTTTGTCCGACTACTCCTCATGTTTTTTTATTGTGTGTGTGTCTGTGTATGTGTGTTTGTGGGCTTCAGGCAGCTGTGCACTCAGGTTTGTGTAGTTACTTCAACCCTACTGCTCTATGTGTGTTTGTGTTTTGTGAATGATTTATGATCCCTGCAACTATTTTGTGTGTGTGTGTGTGTGGGTGCGCACACACTCATTTTGTTGATGTTTGACTTGTTTTTGCCTTTCTTCTCATAAATGGCAATATCTTCCCATCTTCTTATTTAGATGGCATTAATCTTTTATGTTGTATTGTTTATCTCTCTGTCAGTCTTCCATAGTCTTTGCACTTCTTCTTCTTCCTTAACAGACACTAATATTTCACTGATTACACATCACCCTGGCCAATTCGTCAGATAAGCGGCTAAAATGTGAACATTAATGTACTCGCTCTCGTGTTTACTCCCTCTTCATTTTCTCTGTCTCTAGTCCACAGAAGTATCAGGCTGAGTGAGGGGAAAGACAAATGGCAGGAGAGGCAGAGATAAACAGATAAAGGAAGGAGCGATAGAGGAGGGACAGAGAGGGAGAGTGACATCCTATTGATATACACAGAGGAAATATTATGAGGTGACAGAGACAGAGTTATAGAGCTGTCCCATGCTTCATGGGGGTATTAAGTGTCTCCATCCCTCTCCTTCTCTAAACACCTCGCTAACTCTCCCATCGCTGGCATAAAACAGTTTGAAGTTCTCTTTGTTCTAGTTCTATGATGTTTCTGTCCTTTAAAGTCCTCCTCTGCTCTCCTCTCCTCTCCTCTCCTCTCCTCTCCTCTCCTCTCCTCTGATTGGCTGGGGTTGGGTCACAGCCAAGCGGTACAGGGTGGAGACGGACACAGTCCTGGCACCATGTATGTGTTAGCGCTTGCGTGTGTGTGTGTTCACAAGGATCAGTTTTCTGTATGCCGTCATCATGTGCCATTTGATAGGAGCTGTGATTGGTCATTCAAGACATATTTAGCTGTGGTCATCTTTCAAACACGCACACACACACACACACACACAGGCGCGTCACAGGAAAGGAGTGGTGCTCTCTTGATTGTTTGGTTGCCCTTTCATATTTTTCTAATCTTGGGAAAATGAATGGAGTAGAGTTTTAGGGGCAGGAGGGGAAGTGGAGAGTCAATCAAAGAAATGAAGGAAGGAAAAGAGTGAGTGAGAGAAAGCCTAATCAAAGTACAGTAACATTTAGCGTATGTGATTAGCACCTAAATATAGACTAACCTAATAACAATTACTGGATTAAAAAAAAAACACCTGGGCATGAACCTAGACTGTAGAACAACAACAGGTTAGACACTAGAAGTTATGTGTCACAAACTGTTATTCAAAGCAACAGTCCAACGTTTTATGAATGATGCATATTCACTTTCATGCAGAGAGTAACATGAGGAGATTAATGTTGGATTAACGTGAGGCTACAGTCAAGAGCCAGGCAGCTCAGTGTCATGACGGGAAACAGCCTGGTGCCTGTGTGAAAGTTTCAAAATCCACCTGCACCTCTACAGCTCACTCATTATATTACATGTTACATATGGAGTTTATTTGATCAAGATAAAAAAAAAAAAACAGAGCTTAAAAATCAATTTTTGTAAGGAGGGTGTTTGTGGGACTAATTCTCGGCCTTTATGCAGTGACCTCTCGGAGGAAGGAAATCTGCTTTTACTCTTTGGTTTTTGTAGGATTAAACAAACAAGATACTTTAGCGGAGCTCTACTGGAATTCTTAGAGTGACTTTTATTACTGACAGAGTCAGGCTGCTAATGGGCAGCTTCATATTTACCGTACAGACATTATGGATCCATCTAACCCTCAGTGAGGCAGGGAATAAACAGCCAGGCTGATCCTTTAGGATTAACTCATCTCCTGTCTGTTTGAAACTTTAAATGATATCACATGAATAAAATGTTCATAACGTGTATGTTTTTTTAAATTAGATTCAATAACAATAACTTAATAAATGTAACAATAAGGTAAACTCTGTAGTCCATGGTCAAACATAGGAGTGATTGTTGGTGATTGTAAATGGATTTATGTCACTAACCCTCATAGGACATTGTTAGACTTTGACACAGCTGTTACAAAAACAGTCTCACAGTCCATCAGATACTTGTGGAGTTTTTGATGAGATCACATGATCTTCATCTGGATACAGTGTTTGCACAGCTGTGATGCTCAAAATGTTATTCTTCTCCCTCTCACTTCTTGTCCATGCTGAGGCTTAAAGATTCATTCTTGATTTTTCATTTAATAGCTGAATAGTTGCACTAGCTTGCATATAAAGGTCGCAGTTTTATCATTATTTTGTGGCAGCAGTGGATCAGATGAGTGGCACTGTGGATGATTTAGATGATTCAGTAATGTACAACATCAGCAGTGATGGTTTCTATGTCAAAGAGGGAGAGTGAGCTTGTTCTGGGCCTGTTTGAACAAAGGGTGCTTTTCTCAGCTGGAAAAACTCCCATCAGCTACCTGTCCCTGTAGTCCACAGCCGAGTGCAGCAAGTTCACATCAGTTTCCAGAAGAGACGTGGGAGTGCATTCTGGGAAGTGTAGGACACCACTAACTGTGGCAAAAGTCCATGCGGCAGGTTGAGGGATAGTTCTTCGGTCCACATTAACAGTGAATTAGAAATAAATTACAGCACTTTTTCACAACATGACTACTGGAGCCCTCTCACCCAGACTCATTTGTAGCCATAATGAACCTGCAGTCGAGTCTGCAGTGATAAATGAAGCGAGCGGTGTTTGGGCTTTGCAGTGAGAGATGAATGGAGCGCTACAGCTGCCATGACTAGCTAAATATTACACACTGAAACACACAGATACACACACGCTAACTGAGCAGAAGTCTGGAATATGTTAGGAATGTGCTCTCGGTGATGACCGACCTTCACACAGACACACTCGCGCACACACACCGTGTTCTCAATTACATGGCTATGTGCAAAAACACACACATTCCACCTCACATTCACACACATCGCACGCTGACACATTTGTTCTTGTCTTGGGTGAAGATTTGCTCATGAGGAATTGCTCACACTTCTGTGTCACTATCTAATGTGCCCTGACTTACAAGGCTTTTCCCACACACATGCACACACACACACACACACACACACACACACACACACCCTATCTTGCTCAACAGGTCAGGATGTTTCACAAGTCGGGACCTGCATGTCGAGGATATGCCTGTGTGCGTTAGTGGGTACACTGAACATTAGTCTGTGAGAAAATGTTAACTGTCAAACACACACACACACAGACGGCAGTCAAAGTTGTAGTCTCATTACTGTGGTCTCCAAGGAGTCACTATGGCAATAGAAGAATGAAACCACGGCCTGTGGGAGTGGTGGTGTGTGTGTGTGTGTGCGTCTGTGTGTATGAGTGTGTGTCCTTCAGACCCAGAAGCACTTTATTCCCTCAGGAAGTAAGTAACTCTCCGTAGGCCAATCAAAGTACAAAGTTTGAGACAGAGTTTAATTCTATTGGTCCAATTCTTCTGACCTTTGTTACTCACAGCCAATCCCCGGGGGAGCAGAGTGCCTGCTGGGGAATGACATCACAACCAGAGTGAAATAATGAAAGAAGGAATGAGGAAGACGCGAATTTCAGCGTTTAAGCTAAGGGCAGCGACTTTATGAGTTTGCATTTGTTGTTGTTTTTGGAAAGGAAGTATGGGTAGGGCATGATAAAACATGTTTGACAAACATACAAACAGACTTAGACAAAGAATAACAGGAAGAATGACATAAACATTTAATGTTGTTTAATGTTGTTATTTAAATTCTAACTATGAATTTTGCCCTAAAAATGCATCAAATTGCTCTGCAAAGCCACCCAAGGATGGGGAGGAAGATGAGGAGGAGGAGGAGGAGAAAGTGGAAGATAAGTGATATGGATGCAGGGAGACAGCTCAGGGAATGAGTGCAGGGCTAAACAAATATTTACAGTGCCTCCTGCTCTGTGTTTATGGCTGGGTTTATGACCGCACTCTCCACCTCCTCTCCATCCTTGCCATTTTCGTCGCTGTCTTCATCTCTACTATCCTTCAGGTGGAGAGTAAGGTTGTGTGTGTGTGTGAGTTTTGGGTTGTTTGCGTGTGTGGACATGCACTCGTGTATTTTTGTTGCAACATCAGTCATCCAGATTAGCTCCACAGATATGTCTGTGTGTGTGCATGCAGAGATCTTCTCTTTAAATAACAACTATTTCTGTCTGTTTTCAACTGTCTCACAAACACACACACACAGTTCATGTGTGTTGTGGTTGTGTTTTATGTCTAAAGAAGCAGCGAAGTCTGATAATAGATAAATAAAAGAGGATTTAATGGAGGGAGGAGAGAGGCTAGATGGAGCATAAGCTTTTAGCCTGAGGAATTAATTTCAACACAGACAAGGTTTTTATTCAAGGTTTTCTTCTTTTGCTCATCCATCTTAAAACACACTCCGCCAGTATTTTCTGCTTCTCACAAAAACACAGCAGAGACTAATCACCATAAAACCAGTGCGTCACACCAGAGTGCTCTCACCTCATAAGATCTGTTCATTTTTCATGTGAATGTAGCAGCACTGTGAGGTGTTGCTTTGAGCTAAATTCTAATGCTGGCATACCTGCTCACTTGTTTGGTGAACATCCAAGATGTTAGCATTACACGTCATCTGTACTTTGAGCAATTTAAAAACCATCATCATCAGGTGGTGATGCTAACCTGTTTAGCAGGTATTGAATACTGATGGCATGTTGGATATGTCACCTAATGTAATTACTTCTTGACTTCCTGTGGACGTTAGGCTGGTGGGGACATTTTTCGTTTTGTGTCATCCCTACAGCTGCAGCATCTTTTAACCTACTGTTTCCTATAAGATCAGATTAAGATAGGATTTTCTTTCACAAAGGAAATTACCCACACACCCCAAGTATACTCTCACTATTCTTCTTTCCTATGCTGTAAGTGACATGAATAACACACTGGAATGATATATTTATATGCGTAGCAATTACTGATGGTGAAACTGATCTTCTGTCAACAAGTGATGACATCTTTGGCATCTGTGTTTTAGGAGGTGGAGACTCTGGACATTAGCAACATCAGGGACACCAGAACAGGAAAGTACGCCAAACAACCAAAGGTGAGTAATTTGTGTGTGTGTGTGTGTGTGTGTTTGTGTTAGGGAAAGCGAGAGAGAGAGGGAGAAATAAAGAAGCTGTCACCTCCTGCTGTTGATAACTTTGTCCTCTGACCAGCAATGTGATGCTCAAGTGTGACTGTCACCAAAAGATGTGTTTTCCCTATGTGTGTGTTTCCTCTCTCAGCCAGTCAAAGGTGGCAAAGTGCTAATGAGCCTGCTGACAGATGGACTGTCAGACAGGAAGTGATATAACCAGTGACTGTTGGCGAGGAAGCCCTTGTGTAAGAGTGTAGAAGTGGCCGACAGGGACGCTGATATAAAGCTGTGTATTAGTGCTGAACAGCTCACAGGGATGTGTTGACAGTGCAGGTGCTCTGATTCACTGGGTACAAGAAATAACAAAGTGCTCTCACATTATCTCTTTAATCACATCACATCAACCTCTAATTAAAATCATAATCATGATTTTGTTTTGATTTCATCAGCATATAAACAAATAGAAGCCTTTTATCATGTATCACAAACGGCTGTTATGTGGTGTTGAAATGTGACTTTAGGACTGCTGAGTCATGTTAAAATGTTTAAGCTTCTGTATTGACAATGGATCATAAATGTTATGTTGGCTCTACGGTTCTCTTCAGCTCCGTGTGATGGTTGTGCACCGTGCACCTCCACCACACTTGTTGTTTAAAGTCACAGCTGAAAAGAAAAGCTCTCATAAATTGACTGCATGCTCCCAGCCCAGCACTTTAATGTGCAGCAGACAGACACTGGCGACGAGCTGGTGAAGATCGTGAAACATTTAGTAGCTTATGATCCAGATGTTTCCCTCAGCAGCTGGTAGAGATCAGAATGAATACTGGACTACATTCATCAGACTGGCAGAGTGAATTTCTCAGGTTGATTTTTATTTGCTGGCTGTGTGAATTAGCAACTGTTTGTGAACACGTTCTTATGTCAATGCTGTATTTTGCTTGTTGACCTTAAGTCACTCTGGAAAACAGTCTTACAGGGACTATTTCTTATTCCTTAGGTAAAAAGTAGCTCCAAAGAATATTGTTCATAGTCAGGTCTGTTTCATCTTCACTGACAGACCGACAGGTGTCTGCTGACCATGTGTTTTTCTTGTTATTTTGGGTAAACAGATCCTGTAAACTCTCTCCTGCTGTTTAATGACTCTGTACATTTTGTACACTGCTCTGGCAGTCGTCCATGTTAATTTATTTAATTGAAATGAAAGAGAGACCTGATAGAGAGGGTGTGATGGAGAGAATGCCTAATTGATAGGGAGACATTGAGTGTTCAAGTGAGTTGGTGGCAGAGAGAGTCGTCTAAAAGGGAGGAGAGAGTCGTTTGGTTAATTAGATCAGAGTGCTACACCACATGCATCACATTTAGTGTTCTCAGGAGACAGAGAGACGGGCAAAGATCAGATGTAGGATGAAGGATGGTGGACTTGTATGCACGAGTCAGACCAGGTTAGGGTCAAAGTGTTGTGTTTGTCATTTTTAATTTCAGTGTAATGACATGTCCCAAAGAGTGCATAAGAACACCTGTGTGTGTGTTTGTGTGTGTGTGTGTGTGTGTGTGTGTGTAAGGATCCCAAACTGCGGGAGGTGCTGGGCTTTGGCAAGGGCGACAATGTAGAAGGGAAGATGGTCACTGTCGTCCATGGCAACGACCTGGTCAACATCTCCTTCCTCAACTTCCAGGCCATGCAGGAAGACACAGCCAAGGTAACCATGGAAACCACTGTCCTATAGCCTGCACAAGTAACTTAAATAATATTACTTCCTTTTCCCTTCCTTCACTCCTTCCTTCTTTTCCTCCTTCTCTCCTTCCTTTCATGTCCTCTCTGCCTCCCTCCGCTCCTCTAGTTGACTCTCTTTCCTCAGGCTATATGCTGATTACTTCATTTACGATGTTGACACAGAGGCATGCATGTTTAGGAGTTGTAAAAAGGAATTAGGGTGTGTGTGTGTGTGTGTGTGTGTCTGTGTGTGTGTGTCTGTGTGTGTCTGTGTGTGTGTGTGCGCCTTGTATACTGTATATAGAAGCTGTTTCACTTAGTTTTGAGATGGGACGAACAGTCAAACAAGCCTGTTTTATCTTCTTGTTCCTGTCTGTGTGTTTGTGTGTGTTTCCAGACTTGGACAGATGAGCTGTTCACTTTGGCCACAAACATACTCTCCCAGAATGCATCACGGAACACCTTCCTCCTGAAAGCGTAAGACGTCGTGTGTCTTATCTTGACACTAGGCAGCTGTAGATTCAGGATCAGTATTTTTATAAGCTCACTCTTTCTCTCTGTTTCAGGCACACAAAGTTAAAGCTGCAGGTGAACCAGGACGGCAAGATTCCAGTGAAGAAGTGAGAAATGAGCACCGACCACTTTTTAAACTCTATGCAGAATCATAAACACCGTCACTTCTTCTTTCTTTTCCTCTTCTCTGTGTCTCTTCCACTTTCTCTTCAGTTCACCTCTAGTTTGATTCTGCTCACTGCCGGACACTTAGTGCTCACTCATGTAAATCTCATCGTCCTCTGACCTGATTTTTCATGATGAGAGCGATAACCTCAGCATGATGACACTCTCTTTAACTCTTCCTCTTATCTCTCTGTCTTTCAGTATTCTCAAGATGTTTTCAGATAAGAAGAGAGTGGAGACGGCCCTGGAGCAGTGCGGTCTTGTCAATAACAGGGTAATCATCAAAAACAATCACTGACCACAGAGCTATTCAAGATATGTATGTATGTGTGTGTGTGTGTGTGTGTGTGTGTGTCTGTGTGTCTGTGTGTCTGTGTGTGTGTGTGTGTGTGTGTCTGTGTGTGTGTGTGTGTTGGCTCATTTGTGACAACAGGTCAAAAAAGTTGCAACTCAAAGTCTCTCACTTAAGGGTGTTACATGGCATTCCTCACATGCCTCGGCAGGAAAGCCAAGAAAAAAACATTGTTCTCTCCTGCAGGACAGAAACCTTAAATGTGCTAATTTATGTTTTAATTAACTGACAACTAGAGGCACAAGTTTTTTATTTCACACTTTTATACTCGTTAGAGGCGCTGGTTATCTTTGGACTGACAATGGCTAACTGTGCTGCGCTAAGATAACTGCCTGCAGCTTCATCATCACTCTACAGACATGAATGTGGCATCTACCAGTATATCCTCATTTTATGTTTGTCAAGAAAGTAAACAATCTTCTTCTTCAAAAGCCGCTTGGTGACACTGAGAATGCATTGCACGGAAAGGTCATTAATCAAACAAGCAGAGGAGTCAGTATGTTTAGCTTAAATGAATGAGTTGTGAAAGTGGTAATGGACAAACAGCTGAAATGATCAGCTACGAGAAAAGAGTTGAAATAAGTAAATTAAAACAATTGAAACAATTAGTATAAACTAGATTTAAGATAGAAAGTGTATGTAACAAAAAGTAATTTTTGGTGATGTGAGAAAGACTTTAAAGTCTACTGAACTGGGACATTTGGGATGGGAGAGATGGGCTCATCTGATAGGGCTGTAGGATTTAAGACAAACTTATCTCCCCTGTTATCTGGCCTTGCAAATACTTTTCCCCTGGTTTGATTAACTGTCAACAAAGGTCACATGCTTTGTCTTTCAAATTTGACAGAAAAAGTCAAAGAAACAGTCAGCCATGGTTCAAGCTGAAACTCTTGCAGGCTGAATTTAATTAGTTTTAAGCAAGAGGTGTGACTTCCCAGAGAAAACAAATGTGGTTTATAGCTACATTCACTCTTTCAAAGCTGAGTCCAGTTGTTTTGTGTTTTTCGTTTCCTGCATTGTCCTTCTTCAAGTCACTGCTCATGTTATCAGTGTAAGGTACCACAGGCCTGTGGTTTGGTAGGTACAACAGGGTTTCTTGTGTTTTGATCAGTGTGTACAGTCTTTCCTAAAAATCAGTTTGGAGTCACAAGACATTTCTTTTAGAATCAGAGACCAGATTGTGCAAACTGCACCGTCAGCATTTCCCCAAGTGTTTTTCTCCTCCTGTGCCCCTGCTGGTCACATAGATGAAGACACACAGTGGTGACAGAAGGCTCTGAGCCACAGCCATAACAGTGTATTTATCCTCAGCCTATAGAGTCTACAGTGTTGTACAGTTTAGAATAAGTATGTCTGTTTTTTTTTTTACTTCCAGTGGGAGGGAGTTGGGTGTCAGGGTGAATGTGGAGGCAGATGGCTGCTGACAGTGTCTCTGCAGCTATGATGCCTCTGTGTCAGTGCAGCGACCCCTGCACAGCCCCACAGAGACTTTAAATCTGTAAATCTACCAAAGTCCATGCAGTCTATGAAAGACGACAGGAAATGGCAGCGATACGCCTCACTTGTTTTTGAGGAAATCCAACAACAAAGCAGGAGTTTAATGTCTTTGGGTCCAGCAGTGAAGACTTTAATCATTTTCACAGACTCAGTGGTGTTTTTTCTTACATGTACATGTGTTAACCTTTGCATTGTATCCTCAGTTTGGCCATTTTCTCTCCCCTCTCATTGTCTCTGTACGTGACCCTCTACGTTCTCTTCCTGCAGTCAGAGGGAATAAAGCCAGATGATTTCACGTGGGAGGCCTTCCAGAAGTTTCTCGACAGTCTCTGCCTCCGGCCCGAGATACAAAGCATCTTTGAAGAAAGGTATGTGCTGTCATTTTCTATTTATGTTTATTCCCTTTCCCTTTTCCCAGTGTAACATTTGGCCTTCCACCTGTAATCCTTTCAGGATCAGTTTCATATTTAGTGACTACACACACACGGACTCGTTTCTCTCTACTTTTCCCTCTCTTTGCTCCAGTGGCTCAAAGAGGAAGCCGTTCATCTCCCTGGACCAGCTGATGGACTTCATCAACCGCAGGCAGCGAGACTCCAGACTGAACGAGGTGCTCTACCCCCCACTGAAAAGAGAGCAGGTCCGACAGATCATGGAGAAATATGAGACCAACACAAGCCAGCTGGAGAGAGGTTAGTGACCGTGCACGTACGTGTGAGTGTGTACATTTTGCTTAATGTTATCATTCTATTTACATTTCAGACATTTATGTCCTCATATTCAGAACAGTGTAAAACATGTGGATTTCATTTCACTGAATTATTGCTGAGAAGGAGAATCAGTCTCTTGTTCTTTTGCTTTCATTGTGATTTTAAAGGATCACCCAGTTCTCTCTAAGGAAGTGACCAGGACATTTTCATATTGCTGAACCACATAACAGCACCGACAAAGACCCAAGACTAATAAAACAATGTCATTTTGCTAGATAACAGTAATTTAACTGTGTCGCCTTGTAGATTGTATCTGTTTGTCCTAAAGCAAGCTTTCAACAGCAGCACTGCTTAGATAATTATAGGTTTATAGGTGCCATTAAATTCTTGACTTTTATTACAACAAGTGGAGCACAGGTCCCCTTCTTCTAAAACCCTAGGCCACAGACCGTCTCAGTCTGTTGTAAAACATCCACATCGTAGGAATCATGTGCATGTCTTGCTGTGGTCATCTTGGGGAAAAATGGAACCATGGCAACTGTAGGTAGCTCTGCAAGGACACTGTTAAGCCTAAATCTGTAAGATGATCCACTGTCCAGCGCACAGTGTTCAGCCCTAACCTGGAGCTGACCTCTGAGTCTGTTGACGTCTGTCCTGAAAACAGAAGCCTTTTGCTGTTATGGGCATTTTACCGTTAGATCAGATGACGTAAATTCGTTTTATCGTCTTCCAGTCCTTGCCCTTCACAATCAAATCAGTCATTTGGCAGATGGATTCTGGTCAGGACGATTAAACCAGCCGTCAGAAACCAGTTTGACTGTTTCGTCATTAAAGTATATGAGCTCTGCCCTCTCCGTCTCCCCTCCAGACCAGATCAGTTTACAGGCTTTCAGTCGGTACCTGGGAGGAGAGGAAAACAGCATCGTGCCCCCAGAGAGGCTGGACGTCATCGACGACATGAATCAACCTCTGTCTCACTACTTTATTAACTCTTCACATAACACATACCTCACAGGTAAAAAGCACTCACACAACACATATGTGCACAGACTGGTATGAAGTTTTGTACTTAATCTTTTGGATCTAAAAGGCTTGTTCCCTCCTGTCTGTGTGTCTGTTGTCAGTGGGTCAGCTGACTGGTCTGTCCTCAGTGGAGATGTACAGACAGGTGCTTTTGACCGGCTGTCGCTGTGTGGAGCTGGACTGCTGGAAGGGCCGACCACAGGACGAGGAGCCATACATCACCCACGGTTTCACCATGACCACTGAGATCCCCTTCAAGGTCAGAGTCACTGTGTTTTCATGGCTTGATTAGGTTGAGTTTAATTAATCATAGAACTATGTAATAATCACCAGCTCATGAAGGTTTCTTTCTACATTGTATCTTTATACCCACTCTGCAAATTTACTTGATAGTTTATTGACTTTTATACACATTAAAAATACCTGACAAGTAATTTCTCCCACTCCAGTAGCTGAAAATCAATAGGAAAATTTGCAGTGTACAGAAATACCGATGTGAAGGCGGCGAACACAAACTGTTCAACTGAGACAAAACTCTCAAGTATTTTGGTTTTATTCAGATACTTACATTTTCACTCCCCCACAGCACCTTGTGTTCTTACTGTGTGAACAAGTCAAAGCTCTGCTGCTAATTCATAAACACAGGGTTGATGTGAGGAGTGAGATGTATCCAACAACTTGAGGAAATTGAAGAACTGGGTTCAGTTTTTACTCATATCTCCTACTTTCCCCGACTGCAGGAAGTGATTGAAGCGATAGCAGAGAGTGCTTTCAAGACGTCACCATACCCCGTCATCCTTTCCTTTGAAAACCACGTAGATTCGTAAGTAACAAGAGCTGTGAGATTGTTGGTCCTTATATGGGATTGTTTAGATTTGTTTGTTTGGTTGGTGTAGATTAAAGCAGGAACTAACCTACGTGTCTCGTCCAATCAGGGCCAAGCAGCAGGCCAAGATGGCAGAGTACTGCAGGACTATCTTTGGAGACGCTCTGCTCATTGATCCACTGGAGAAATATCCAGTAAGACTGATCTCCACACAGATCCTGTGTTATCCTGCGTATATTCACATATCTACTGCCACTGTGTGGTTTTTGTCTTTACTAAATAGATATCATCTTGATTCTCACATCTTTCCCTCAAGGAATCATTCAGTAATGACTCACTAATCACTAATTTACTCCACTCTCACGGTGTTAATCAACTCACCACCATCAAACCAGATGCAGTTCAGTTCATGCTCTTGAACCCCGCTGTGATACAGAGTTTCACCACAGAACACAAACCAAAATGCTTGAAATAAGAAGGTGATTGAAATGCACCTCAGCCTTGACCCAGTCCAGAGGTCACAGCACTGAGCCAGTTTGTTACAGAAGAGCAGACATGTGGCAACACATACTATATATGGTGGAGTTTGAACTTGTAACTTGCAGTTATGTCCTCTTGCTTCAGGAGTCATCCACTGTGTGGGCGAGTGGGTGACTTTTAAACTAAACACAATCATTCACAGTTTTATGAAAACAGCAACATTGTTGTTGATACTGTCTGAATTTGGGTTGTGTTTATTTAGACTCACAAAACACTGTGGCCCTGTGAGTCCTGTGATGTTGCAGCATTAAATTTGGATAATATGCTGTGGCTGCTTGTCTGCACATCCACTGTGACGTAGATCACAGGGCCTCATGATTACTTGTAGTCCAAAACAAGCTATTCATCCCAGTTAATCTAATGTTTTTCTCCTATGTTAAATATAGTTTGATGTTCCTGTCATGTCAGAGGAGAGTTGCTGACCTGTCCCTGCTCATCTCTGCTACATTAGATCTGGTTTATTGTGTTCTTTTTCTAAAATGTTTATTTCATTGTTTCTTTTTTCTGCTGTTTCTTCTATGTGGCTTTAGCTGGTCCCTGGTCAGCTGCTCCCATCACCTCAGGAGATGCTGGGAAAGATTCTCATTAAAAACAAGAAGAAGCACCACCACCACCGGCCCTCGAGTGGCGGTAGCATAAGACGTAGAGAGCTGGAGGAGCAGTCGTCACCCAACAATGGTACAATCACCTTCTGTTTGGAGTGAGAATGAGAAGCTGTGGTTATTTTAACATATATATAGCTACTACACATTGATGTCCTGTGTTTGTTATAGATTGTCCTCTCACAGACGGTGAGGGGAGCCAGCTCCTGTCTAACGGGGAGGAGAAGCTGGCTGAGAGGATGGTCAAAGACTCTGAGCCTCGCAAGTCCCTCGGTGGGTTGAAGAAGAAGAGTGAGTGGATGATCTAGAGAGGCTGGGTGTCTGTGGCTGATTTTGTGTCATTTGTTTTTGTCACATCCCTCCAGGTGGCGAGGGAGAGAGTGAGGAAGACGATGAGGATGAACCGGTGACAGACCTGAAAAAGCCAAACACTGATGAGGTAAGAGGCACCAGGAGCAGCACTCATGGTGTTTGACTGGTTAATGGGCTGATTGATGGATGAGTAGTATGTGCCTCCCTCAGGGTACAGCCAGCAGTGAGGTGAACGCCACAGAGGAGATGTCAACTCTCGTCAACTACATCGAACCTGTCAAATTCAAGAGCTTCGAGGTGGCAACCAGTAAGTGTGTGTGGGAGAGCTCACGTCCTTGTTAGCCCTAAATGACTCTCATATGTAGCTCATTAGTCGGGCAAGTTGGCTGTGTGGACTCATTTATGGTTGATTATCAGTCTTGTCACACAGATGTGTCGCATTAATGATCTTAATCAGTTCCTGTACCTGGGATCGTTTTGCCTCTCGATCTTTCTCATGTTTTTTAATCACATTTACACTCGTTGTCTTTTCATTCTCATTCATTTCTCGTCCACCAGAGAGGAGAAAGTTCTTTGAGATGTCATCATTTGTGGAAACCAAAGGCATGGACACACTAAAGAGCTCACCTATAGAGTTTGTTGAGTATCCTTTGGAGGCTTATGATCCAGTGAAGACACTAGAAACACAGATAATGTGTATGTAGATAATCAGGATGCAGAGTCAAGTTCCCAGAGCTGAAACATTTGCATATTGTACAGTCTTGACCTCTGACCTAAAGATCAGGAAAAGTGATGCTATTTATCTTTTGCAGTTTACAACATGTAAGAGACAGTGTGGACACACATACACCACCACCACCATTATTCCTTAACACAGCTCCTCTAGGTACAATAAGAACCAGCTGAGCCGAATCTACCCCAAAGGTACGAGGGTGGACAGCTCCAATTACATGCCACAGCTCTTCTGGAACGTTGGCTGCCAGATGGTGGCGCTTAACTTTCAGACTCTTGGTAAGTCCTGTTACTTTATTCTCAGACATTAAGGAAGGAAACGGGAATAGAAGTGCAGAGTACAGCTTTAAATATCCACAGGACCATTTAAATGTTTATGTTAGCTATTAATATTCCACCTGTCTGTGTTTTTCTCCTGTTTTCAGATCACTCCCATCTAACATAAATGATTTCCCAATTTTCACTTTTAAATTGCTTTTAAATTTACTATCTGAGTGAATACCAAGAAGCATAAATAAGGTCTTTAAAATGAAAAGTCTGGCTCTCTAAAGCTGGTAGATGTTGTGGTAAATAATGATAATATAATGTCCCCTCAGTCTTATAAATAATTTTACTCATGTATATCTCTCTGAATTCATCCATCCCTCATTTTTATTGGTGTTCTCTCACCCTGGCTTTATCTCATTCACATCCCTCTTTGTCCCCATCTGTTTTTCTTCCCTTCATACCTCTCTCTCTCTCTCAGACCTTCCTATGCAGCTAAACGTGGGGGTGTTTGAGTACAACGGGCGAAGTGGCTACCTGCTGAAGCCAGAATTCATGAGAAGGACGGACAAACACTTTGACCCTTTTACAGAGAACATAGTGGATGGGATAGTTGCCAATACAGTTAAAATCAGGGTAAGAATACAGTGTTAAAGTGTGTGTTTAAAGGGGTTGTTTGGAAAATTTGCCCCAATAAATGTGTACCATTCAAATGCCACTAGGTGATCTCAGGCCAGTTCCTGACAGACAAAAAAGTGGGTGTGTATGTGGAAGTGGACATATTTGGACTTCCCGCTGACACAAAGAGGAAGTACAGAACCAAAACATCCAATGGGAACTCGCTGGACCCTGTGTGGGATGATGAAATGTTTGTCTTCAATAAGGTAACTGTCTTTCTCACATCAATTTCTGTTGTTAAATGGACCTAAATCTGGTGTGAACATCACCACCCTGTCTGTCTGTCTCTGTCTGTCTGTCTGTCTGTCTGTCTGTCTGTCTCCAGGTGGTCCTCCCTACCTTGGCCTCTCTGAGGATAGCAGTGTTTGAAGAAAACGGCAAGTTCATTGGACACCGCATCCTGCCTGTGTCAGCCATTAGACCTGGTCAGTACACACACATACACACATACACACGTTAACACACTTGAAGGTTCTCACATTTAAAGAAGTCAACTTGTTTCCTTTAAGTTGAAGAAGAACCAAGCACTGCACTGATCCACTGCATATCTGCATTCATTCACATGCTGTAGCCTCTACTGCCCTGCACCTCTCTGCAGGAGTCATTTATTTATGAGTTTGTTGCTTCTTTCCAGGCTACCACTACATCAACCTGAAGACGGAGCTGAACCAGCCCCTGCTCCTGCCTTCCCTGCTGGTTTGCACTGAGGCTCAGGACTACATCCCCAATGAACACCAGGGTAAGAACACCACATCAGCAACAACACTGTGCAGCTCTACACAACTTGACGCCACCCACATAGGCCACATGACTTAACCCAGACTGGACATAGGTACTCTAAACTCATCTTATCTTTCCATTGTCTGTCCATTTCAAAGTTTGTCCAGGACTTTTGGATAAAGAGCTGAAATAATGAGCTGATTAGATCAATGTTCGCTCATCTATTCTATGAAATATGCATATGTTGCCACAAGTTATATCATGCTCATGTCAATGTGGTAAATATGAAACGGCTGGCTAGCTTAGCTCAGCACATAGACTGGAAACAGAGGGAAACAGCTAGCTTCTGTCCATTGGTTTAAATATCCAGCCACTTCCTCTAAAGCTCACTAATTAACACTACTAATCTACGCTGATTAATATGCACAAATTGTGTGTGTAAAAAAAAATAAAAGGAGAAGTTTGGGCTTCAACAAGGAGTAAAAGGTCAGCATTCAGAGACTTTAAATCCCACATTGTAAATAACTTTCACTTTGCGATATTAGAGCTGGTTAAACACTTGAAGACTTGATACTGGCTCTGACAGGCTCAGGCTTCTCTGGATGGGACTCTGAATGAAATATGAAGCCGGTGGTTTCCATGACATTAAGCTTCTCCTGGTTCTGTTTTGTGTCTGTTTATTCTCAGAGTATGCAGAGGCTCTGACCAACCCCATTAAGCATATCAGTCAGCTGCACAAGAGAGAGACGCAACTGGCTGTTCTCCTGGAGGACAACAGTGAGGTAAGTCACATCTGTGACTCAAACACTTCCCATACCCCCGCCCATTTTTAAAAAGGCTCCCCACTGAGTCAGTAGTAATTGGCTGTAATGTGTGTCTGATGCTTTGTCGCAGCATGTCCCCGACCAGGCCAAAGATGGAGAGACCAGGAGAGAGAGTGACGTCAATTCGGGAGTTCGATATCCCTCCCCCTTCCCAAACCCCCTCCCTGCTCACTGGATGACGCCAGTGAGATGAAGTTACCTCCACCAGGTAGAGACATCCGCGAGCAAAACACTGCCATAAACGTCTACAAACACCCACGTCTGTCATTTGTCTGCGTTAATCGTCACTATTTTAAATGAGTAGTCTAACTTCTGCAACACTGCCAGTTCATTTGCCATCATCTGTTTCAGTCTGCAGTACTGGTTGTTTGCTAGTTTGGTAGCAGATCAAGTTTAGCTGTGCCTCCACATAAACAGGATGGACCAAACTCCTGCAAGGAACTGTTAGCTCATGTAATGTGTGCAATGCATGTCTGTGTGTTTATTGCACAAAGATCCATTACTGTCTTTTTCATGTAATGATTTTGTGCAACATGTTAAAACTGTGAACTAGCAAGTGATGCATCTCCCAAAATGTCAAGTTTTTGAGCTTTTGTGAAGACTTTCCATCCATCCATTTCACGCTCACTGTCTCTGTGCTTCTCTTGTATTTCTTTCCATTTGTGTCTAGCACAAAATCCGAAGGAGGACCTCATAGCCAATGTCCTGACAGGTAAGGTTGTCTCAGCCCATCTGTTTCCACAGAGATGAGAGAAGTAATTTGAGCGACGTGTATAAAATTTAAGTTGGATGAGCCCGAAGTGGCTGATCTCTGTCTGTCTGTCTGTCTGTCTGTCTGTCTGTCTGTCTGTCTGTCTGTCTGTCTGTCTGTCTGTCTTTCTCTCAGATGTCCAGGCTGACCCTATAGAGGAGCTGAAGCAGCATAAGGGCTATGTGAAGCTGCTGAAGAAACAGAGCAAAGACCTCAAAGAGCTGCGCAAGAAACACCTCAAGAAGGTACACACACTGATGGATGCATAACTAAATGGAATCACTGATATCTAAAGCCATATTTGTGGAGGTTCTTCCCTAAAAATGAATTCGATAAATGTTGGCTTCAGATGTAAAAATCTGCGTTCTTTTGTATGTGTGCTGCTAAACATATTTTTGCTGGTGTGTGAGTGCAGGTGTGGCAACTGAGTAAGGAGCAGAAGAATCGGAGTAGCCAGCTTCAATCTGACACCCAGAGGAAACGCAGTCAGATGGAGAAACATCTCAAACGCAGCATCAAGAAAAAGTAAGGATGGGTGGATATACAGTATGGGGGAGGGTAATGAGGGAAGACTGGAATACAAATCCTCTTAAATATCAGGAGGAAGGGAGGAAGAAAAGAGGCAAAGATCTAATAAAATACACAAATAGATGAAGATGATGATGGATGAAAATGAGTGTGTTTATTAATGGGAGATGGAAGCTGGGGGAAAAGCCACTGAAAGGACTTGAGCAGAAGAAAAGCTGATGACAGGGGGTCATGTTGCAGCTGCACTTGGCCTCATTATCTGTGTGTGTGTGTGTTTGTGTGTGGTCAGTGAGCCCCCAGAGCCAGTGCAACGTGAGCTGACAGCGCTGGACCAGGAGCTGGAGAAGCAGACGGTCCAGCTGAGGGAGTGGCAGATGAAGGAACTTCTGCAACTTCGACAAAAGCTTCACTCACTGGAGAGAGAGAAGAAACAAGCACAGCAGCAGGAGGTAACAACACTGCACATCACACACCTGTGAAGGTGACACCTGGAACAACATTTAGCTTCCTCCTGTGAATACTTAAATACACACTGACATTGACGCAGAGTTCATCTCTAACTGACCTCCAAGAAACTTTGTAGCCCCTCCGTACGTGTGTCCAGTGATTTGCTGACAGGTGGTGGTCTGCTGTGGTCTGTTTCAGGCCTTCCAGAAGTTAAAGGAGACGGCCCATGAATGCCAAGCAGCTCAGCTGAAGAAGCTCCGGGAGCTGTGTGAGAAGTAAGTTGTGGCTGTTTCACCTTGCAGAAGTTTGGACCCTAAAGTGATTTTATGCCTTTAGTTATTATTAGTTTATGTCACAATCGTCCTCTATAGGATTTAAAATGGTAGTTTCTCCAAGATGGGTTAATTATTTTTAAAAACATACATAAAAACCTAAAATATTTCTCCAAGTCTTGCTCTTTGTTTGGGATGTCATGCTGCTGTATGACTGTGTCTGCAGGGAGAAGAAAGAGCTCCAGAAGATCCTGGACAGGAAGCGACAAAACAGTATCAGCGAAGCCAAGACCCGAGACAAAGACAAAGCTGAAACGTAATAAACTCGTCTGTGTTTGTTTGTGTTGCTGCGCAGACGTTGACATGATGTTTGGCTGATTTGGGGTGGTCAGACCTCACTTTTCTCTTTTCCCTTCATCTTCCCGTCTGACTGCAGGGAGCTGAATGAGATCAACAGGAAGCATATTCAAGAGTCTGTCGCCTTAATCCGCGGGGTAAGAGCTCACACTAACACACACACTCTTATCACCAGCGGTCCTTGAGAACGTCCATTTATCTACTTCATAGTACATTTTCTGCTGTTGTCATCAGCTTTACTGCAGTCTTCTCACACATTATCATCCATCCCCTTCCTCTCTTACTTTCCTCTCTTTTTGCCTCCTTCCTTCATCTTTACATTTTCTGTTTTTTGCTGTGTTCACTTAAATTTCTCTCTTACCTTTTTATCTCTTATCTACCATCTTTTTCTTTCTTCTCCCATTTTTCTTTTTTCTTCCACATCTCCTCATCTCTCCATCCTTAACCCTCCTCTCCTCTCTCCCTCCTTTGTTTCCTGTCACTGCAGCTGGAGGAGGCTCAGAGCAGGAGGCAGGAGAAGTTGATGCTGAGGCAGCGGGACGTCCTGCAGCACATAGATGAGGAGCTTCCCCTGGTGAGACAACACACACTGACTCACGCACACTAAACCATTCAAGGGCAGAAGATGTTGTGTTGTACTCCTGTCTGCCCTGAGGGCAAAACAGAGCCCTGTTGAACTCACTGCACTCTGTCACAAAGGACCAGGCAGCTGTAGCCACACTAAGCTCCTGAGATGGGAGCTAGTTGGATACTCTACTTGGAAATGAAAGACAATAGGTTTGATGACCTTGTTAATTCTAATTGTTCCACATGACTAAATGAGACAGTCATGATGGTGCAGTAAATGCTACTAGCTTCACAGTAACTATGCTATTTGGTGTGGTTAGGCTGTAATCAATGATTTAATTAGACTAACCACACCAGTAGTTGAAAAAACAAATTTTCGTGTGTATTATTTAGGCTGTTTGGTCATTACTTTACTGCGGGGCTGCAATAATCAGACTAAACAGAGTGTGTTTTACACAGTGTAAAACAGAGGTATAGATACTGCAGGCATGTGTTTTTGTTGGCCAAACCAAAAGCTCTCACCACCCTGGTTCTCTCCAAGCTGACGTCACTAAAAGCCAGTGAGATTTTTCCATAGGCTGGAAATGACACATCAAGCCATGTGTCAGCAACCAACCTTAACCTCAGGAGGAGGGGACCTGAGGTAGAAAAAGGCTAACTAATGTCTGAGTTATTGTTACGTTCTACTAATGTAGACATTAGAATATATAAGAATAAAACAAAAAGAAACATCAGCAGAGTCTCAGTAACTAGAGAAGGAATTAAAAACATAACTATTCTGACCTCTTGATGTTTTTTTCTCTCACAATGAGATGAGAAGATTCATACCACTCTCACATCTGTGTAAGTATGTATTTGACTCAAAAAAAAAGCAAACAAGTGAATTTGTCAAACTTACACACAAGACTGATGTTTGGTGTGCAGCTGCAGTCTCAGCTGGAGAGGGAACTGGAGGAGGAGCATCAACGACTACCGGAGGAAATCTGCCAGCACCTGCATCTGGAGCTCCAGAACAAAGGTCTCCGCAAAGACGCCCTGTTCTCGTCCGTCTCCAACCACAGCAGCTCCAGCCCCAGCTCGGGGTCGGGCCCCCCATCCAACTGCTCCACGCCCTCTTACCCGTCATCTCCCAGTCGGAGCACCTGGAACAGGAGCACAGACAATAGCACTGCCTCACTGGCTGATTCCACTTCCTCGTCCACTCCTGTCCTATCAGAGGCAGAGATGTCCTTCAGTTAAAATTATTATTTCTTGTAAAAACGAAAAAAAACAAACTTTCAACAGGGGTCTATAATGATTAATATGTGGGATAGTAATGATATAGATTATTAACTAATTTTATTCCTTTTTTTTATTACAGACTGTTTTTGTTCATGTCTACAGAGCTATATTATTTTTTATTTTGCAGTTTTTGTCAGATGACACGTGATGATTTCATGAGAATCATAACCAAACCTTTGTTTTTACATTGTTTTTTGTTGTTGTTGTTTTTAAATTCTCTTGCCCTTCCATAACTTTTTCTTTGCATCTTTTTGAGTTTGGCCTGGTCAGTAAGCTTTGCTACATTTTTGCAGCACCCCAGCTTTACATCCACACTAAATTTTTTTTTTTTTTTTTTTTTTTTTAACTTCTTTTTGACATAAAAATTGAAACTATAGAGAGCAACAGTGTCAGAACATACCTCTGTGTAGAATACCCTGGTAACATAGATACTGTACGCCCAGGTGATTACAGTGAGGGTTAGAAGAGCTAATCCTCACGAGAGGAACTACAGGCCACAGCCTATAGAGGTGCCTGTGTGCTACAAGTGTCATCTTTTCTACTAGACATGTATGTCCCAGGCGTCAGTGTCCAGAGGGAATGTGGAGGGAAAGAAGAGTTTTTACTCAGATTTTTTTTTTTTTTTAAGTCAGAAAGTCAGATCTGAAGTTTTAACTGTAATGTCAGTAGCTGACCAGTGAGTGGTGCTGCAGCCTTAGTGTTTTTTTTTTCAGTTCAGGGTTTGAGCTGCCCTTTCATGTAGCCTGTCTATGTTCATGCACTGACACACGCACGCACACTTTACCGGTTCAGAAGTCAAAGCCCTCTAAAATTCTCTTCCCATTCAATCTGCCTCTGTTTGAAAAGTAGAAAACACACAAATACAGCCTTCAGGAAAGATCCACAGTCATTTCCTAAATATCTCCATCTGTGTGTGTATGTGCGTGTGTCGAGAAGTTAATCTCTTGATGAGACATCTGCTTTTGGTGGCTAAATGGAAACTGTGTGTGTGTCTGTGTGTGCGCCTATTGGTGCACTGTTGGTGCACATATTTTGCTACTGTGGCAGCAAACTGAGAGACACCACTGGTGGAGACAGTCTTTACATAATAATTAGAGATGTGATGTTTTAAATAAGAAAAAAAAAAAACCATTTTACTTTTAGTTTAAATCTCCATTTAAAGCAACTGAACCAGAGTTGTCTTTACTTTTCTAATTGAAGCATCAGTTTGATTATCATTGGTGTATGGGTGTGTTGCTGGGTCCACGGTTTTCTGATGCTTTAACTTCTTCCTCTATTACTGCCTTTATGTGGAGTTGGGCTCTCATTTCCATAACTGATATCAGACATAGGAACAACAACTCTGTACATTTTAGGGTCATTATTCCCTTTGAACTACCCACACAGCCAGATACTGAATGTTTGGTGCGCAAACTGAACGGTACTTCAGACTTAAAACCTGTGGTCCATTAGAGCTTCTGTGCTTTTTTTAATGCTGTTTCTTTTTTTTTTTAATTTTTTCAGCAGAAAAATGTTGATCGTTGTTTTTCTTTCTCGTCCTGTCCACTTTGAGCGCAAAATATTGGCACTCTCTGTATGTTCCTGTGTCTATGTTTAGCTGTACGTGAATTTTACTACTGAGCACAAGTGCTGGAGATGGACGGAGGTCAGGAGAGGTCGAGGATGGAGAAGAGATTCTGTGCTGTCTCATCCTCTCCTGTCTCCCTGTCTCGATGAGCACTGGCTGCCTGTCTGTCTGACCCCCCCACCCCCTCCTCACACACACTCACACACGCACATCCTTTGTAAACTATTATCTATTTAAATTGAATTTTAACAACTTTTTCTTTTGTGGTTATTTAAGTTTTATTGATGGTCGAAGGTTCAGGCTGCTTTAACAGTTTCCAGAGTGCAAAAGGTTTTCACCCTCATATGTCCTCGGTGTGCTTAATGTGAAGTCACTGCAGAGATAAACACAGGGGGTGCTTCAAGTTTGGCACTGTAAAAAAGAAGTTGAAGCCAATAATGGTTATGAAATTGTGTAATGTAAAATGTACAGGAACATGCAGTTGCTGGGTTCTATGTTTCTTAAAATGAATAGACTGACCTCCTGATCTCTAATAACACAGTCATAGATTGCCAGCCTGTTCACCCCTGGCTGCCCTGCACCCTGCGTGCCACACTGCATACAGTATGTAAATGTTTTCCTCACCTATCTCATTTTGGACACTAATGTATACACTGTGCTGCAGAGTCAGAGGATGAGCAGTGGACTCGGAGGTGAACCTCCTGCCCTCAAAACCTTAAAGTTTAATTGCCAAAAAAAGTCGACACATTCCTCACAGGTCGTCTGCGTTTAGGGTCCAACTGCTCCGAGCCATTCCAAGTGCAGGGGCAAGTATTTAAACTAACATACTCTGTTGGTTTTAAAGATGATTGTTGTATGTTTATTACCAGGTACTCAGTTTTTCACTCTCATTTTGGAGGTGAAGGATCCTGTTTCAGCTGACTGTCATGTTTAAATGCAGTCATACCACTCTGTTTTTATTCCTTAAAAAACCTTCTGTTCCTGGGACATGGACATCAAAACAACTGCTCTCCAGTCATTTTTAACCTGTGGTGTAAAAAATACCACTAGTCCATTATTACAAGGTTGAGTGGCTGTTGGCAAAAAAACTATTGAGCACATTTAAAATATTTGACAAGGTACAAAGAAACTGTTTATTCTTTGCTTTTTGATTTTTTTTTGTTTTGTTTTGTTTTTTTGTTTTTTTTTTGTTCTTTTTTTTTATATTAGATATTAGGTCAAAACATCTGATACTGGATGAAACATCTAAGTTAAAAGCTGTCACAGCCTGTCTGTGAAGTGAACATATTCAAACTTGAGGAATCAAACTACATTAATAAGTACCTATAACTACAACTACCTACAGTACAGTGTTAGTGTTGTGCAATGAATTTCAAACCACTTCCACAGGTGCCAGTGTGTTACAAACTGTAGTAGAAGACAAAAGAAGTAGCATGACAAACATTAAGACGACATGTTTAATACACCTATGAAAAATACAACAAACCGCAAGTACATCACATATATAAAAGTAGATGTTGACCTGTAGACTCTCACAGTCAGTGGCTTTAAATGGACATGTAAAGTATTTGTACAGAGCTGACCATAGTTTGTATGAAGCCAACCAGAGCTACTTTAAGTTCCCTTGAGAATCGGCATCAGTGTAATATTGTTTCATATGGCGTTTTGGGAATGTTAATGTGTAATCAAAGTGTCTGCAGTTCCTCTCAGGTCCTCTGATCACTTCAGTGTCTTTCAGCTGTTTGTTTACATTTTGCAACTTAAATCTTTTTGATTGAATCTCACCTCTCACCATGTCTCCTTCCTGCTGCTGATGTGTCCTGCAAAAAGCCATTGTACACTGGCCAGACAAAGTTAGCAAATGTCTGATAAACATGAGGAGAATTCAAAGCAAAATGAACAGGTTCTCTCCTTAATGTGTGGAGACCAACACAGAGCTTAAAGAGGAGTCGATACTGGACTCATGTTGAAATCATAATGTCAAGTAAATGCTAATGTGTTAGATATGTAAATAATACCTCTTGTTTGCTAACATATATTAGCAATACAGTGTTAAATTTGCAACACTAACAAGCTGTCCTTAAACTACCTGCTAAATAATCATCATGTGCACTGTACATGTAAACTAGTGCTGTGTGCCCAGGTTTGTCCAAACTCCCAAAAGGTCAACATAGCCAGTTACAATGGAGAAAAAAATAATTGGACATTAGCTTTTGAATCAAAAATCTTTATTGACTTTCACTCCAAACCATGACACTAATAAGGGCAGGCAGCGTCAGTTGTGTTTCCTGGAGTACATGTTCAGACTTTGGCCTGTGCAGCCATGGCACACAGGGGAGAGAAGCCGATATGCTAGCGCCGTTAGCTAGTTTCCTACCCACCAGAAGGAGCCTGGGGGCTGTTTCTCTCCAGCCATGAGCTTCAAACTCTGTTATTTCTGTCCTGTTTATGTTGAAAATGCACATTTCAACAGCCACATACAGCATCATACTCCAACACTAACACTGCAGTGTACCATTAGACCCATGTTCTCTGCAGCATCATGCACACGAGCTCTCCTTGACTTTTCTCTTATTAGACATTTGGTGTGACTGTTCCCCCCTCCGGGCCCACCCTGAGGCCTCTGCTGTCATGTCTTCTCTCCTTCTTTTTATCTCCCTCTTTCATCCCCACTGCCCCATTTCCTTGCCTCCAGTTTCACCCAATAATGAGACCATCTTTAATGTTGGACTAGTTAAATAAATCAGAAGCAGCAGCCGTGTTTGTACACTTCAGATAGTGAAGACAGCATGCGATATACATTAGACAAAGTATGTAGTGAGACTTGTTGGCACTGTATATGTAGTGTATATGATTGTTGGATATAAAGGGAATACTATACAATGATCCAGATGTAATATTTTATTGCTCCTTCATAATTAATATAAGTATATGAGTGAACATCCAGTAATAAACTTCCAACTTCCTCCTACAGAGCTTAACCTCGGCTTGTCATTGGTTTTCTTTTTGACACGATGACATGATTTATTTCATTCTCCAAACTTCTACATCACTGCATCATTTTCATTTCTACTTCAGGTTTCCACATGAGGACTGTACTTTCAGGATAGCTTCTCTTTTATCTGAGAGTCTCAGGCTCTTTGAGTGCTTATCTCCCATTCATTTGTAATGAAATGTGTCTATTATTTAACATGTAATGTGTTTTGAGTTAACTACATGGGACAGACTAGATTTTAAGTTCACAACTTTGCTTCACCCTCTCTTCAATTCAGAGATTTTTTCTGCAGAAAGTAGAGAAAAGAAGCTGTGAGGGGAAAATAGGTTCACGCTGTAAAGTGTCGCTGAGGTATCACTGAGCACAAAGCAAACCATTAATACTATGTTTGTGTGTGTAATACTGATGTGCTAATTTTATTTTCTCAAGTGTGAATAGGCAGGACTGAGATTGTGAGAAAAAGTCTCCCTCCCTTCCTTCAGAGGGAAGGACATTTTATTAATAAAGGCAAAAGTTATATTTATTGTAAGTTTTATTCAAAGGGAACAGCAACAACCTCAGTTCACCCTCAGCAAGAGCCAGGATTAAAACTTCAGCAGTTTCACATACTGATATCAGTCATTTAAAGAAGCACTGCACAGGTTGACCTCACTGACCTAGTCCTCAATATTTGCCAGGTCCTTGATGTTAAATATGACTGTACCATAATATAATCAATCGATAAACTGTTCAATGGTGTGGTTTTTTTTAGAATTCAGACATCAGCTGGTGCACTCAAATTCAAATATATTTGATATTAGGTTCATGATAAAGTTAGAAAAAAACACAAAATGACGAAGCAAAATATTGTGGTCAATACAGAGCATGCACCAGTGATACTATGTTTTCCACACTACAGGGATGTAAAAACCCGTACACCCATTTGGACTAATAAGTGCATTAATTGAGCACATTAGGAATAGTTGTGCAATATTGGAGGAGCGTTGGTGATCAGGCCATGAGCTGCACAGGAAGACCTCCCACAGTGGACCCCCGACACATGAGATGTTGAGAGAACAGAGAGCAGGTCTAGCTGAAGCTGTGGACAGAGCACCAGCCAGATGAAAACCGGAGGCGACCAGAGTGGAGCAGACACTGAACCGACCGCTCACAGCAGGTGAGAAAGGAACAGGCTTTGACAACTTGGAGACGACTGAAGTGAAGGGAGGTGTGAACACCCTCAGCCAACTGGAACTGGACAGGAAAAGTGTAAATACAAGAGAGAGCAGGAGAGCTGGACTTCCTGAGTGAGCTTCATTAGAGTTTGTCTGCAGCTCAGCCTGACCTCTGACCCCTGTGGAGAAAGGAGACAAGACTTGAGGTGAATGTGAACCATCTGGTGGACTTTAAGGGAGACAAATATCAGTCATTAGTCTCACTGCAATCTCCTGCCTTCACTCAGAGTGACACTGCATTGATGTATCATCATGTGGAAGTAGCTCTGGGTCTTTTCCTCCTTAACCTGACTCACTTTCTGTGTGGGTCACAGTGTGTTGTTTTGTTACAGAAAATCACTGCTGTGTACTCTCTACTGTATATTCTGTTCTGTGCTGGACATGTGTGTGTGATCATGGATGTGTGTGTTCCCTCCTTGTCGATCTGTAGCTCCCGGGTGGCTTTGTGTTGTCAATTGATATGATGACTCACTTCAACACACATGCACACATGGTCACTTGCACACACACACACACACACACACACACATTAAGGAAAGGAAGTGACACCATTACAGTAGCTGCTGTTCTGTCCAACCACCATCTTATAAACCAGACACCAGCTCCATCCTCACATTCTCATCCCTTCTCTTTCCCCTCCTCTTTTCTTTCATCCCTCTCTCATCCCTGGCTGCTGCTGCTGCTGCTGCTGCTGCTGCTGCTGGATGGGGTCAGGAGGTTAGTGTGAGAATATAATCCGTCACAGATCACTTATTACCTGCTGCAAATCCTCAGCAATCAGTCAGACAATAGAGTCTGTGAGGAGGCAATTGTTTGGGAGATTATGTACATTTAATCCAGATGCAGTTATTCACAATGTCTCTAACCTGATGACAAATCTGTGAAGTCTGTCCCACTCTCTGTTTTTTATTTTACAGAAGTCATTTTATTATTTCAGTTCTTCTCTTTCCTTTCCTGCATCTTTTCTCTCTTTCCACCACTGATTTAATCCCGGCAGGAAATATATTATATCATTTCAACCTCATCTTTCTATCCCTCATCCAGCAGTCTCTGTTCATTTTCCCCTTCTTTCTATCTCTTTCATCCTCCCACTCACTCTCAGTTCCTCCCAGAATCCATTATCCCTCCTGCTTTCCTAAAGTCCACTGTCCCCTCTCTCAGTCAGAGCCACCTCTGGCAGCACTCATTCTTTGATTACATCTGCTTCTTTTTATCCCTCTCTCTCTCTTCATCCACTCCTCTCACTCCAGTCTATCTGTCACTCCCTCTCTCCTTCCTCCTCCCTATCCCTGCTGACATTGCTGTTTGTTTTTATCCTTTCATAATTCTCTGAACTGCACCGGACATCGTCTTTCTTTCTCTGGCCATAAATCCTTCTTCTCCCTAAATCTGCCAATTATCTCTGCTGCCTTTTCTTTTCTTTTCTTTTCTTTTCTTTTCTTTTCTTTTCTTTTCTTTTCTTTTCTTTTCTTTTCTTTTCTTGTACTCAGAATCTAAGCCTTAAAACCAGCTGTCAGCACTTCTGTAACTTTGTGATGTCACAACATAGCAGCGTTTGCCTTCAGCCACGGCTTAAGACCCGCCCACCCACAGCTCCCAACCAACCATGTAGGATGTAGTTTCTCTGAGTACTGACCTGAAATCTGCTATATTTGTTGTGCTGCTATATTTATATGGTTAAGTAACAGCCATCAATCAGAAGAGAGGCTCAGAGTCTCCTCTCATCTGACTGGTTCAATGACCTGCTGTTAGCAGAGCTCCAGAGGAGAGGAGATGTAAAATTACATTGTGTTTTTTTTCTTTAAACATCAAATATATCTTCTTGTATGTATGTGTGTGTGTGTTTACATATGTATATATATGTGTGTATGTGTGTGTGTGTGTGTGTGCGTGTGTGTGTATATATATATATATATATATATACACATACATATATATATATACACACACACACATACATGCAGACATATATATATATATATATATATATATGTGTGTGTGTGTGTGTGTGTGTGTGTGTATGTGTGTGTATATATACATGTATGTATGTTTTATAATCGAAAAACAAAACAAAACAAAACATCGTCGATCGATGTGTTTCCAGCAACATATATATATATATGTATATGTGTTCATTTTACATATGCATAGCTCCTACTGTACATGACTTTGTTGCTACATTATGCAAAGATATTATATATAATATAGACATATACATTATGTGCCCTTCTATTAACATGTAACAGTGTCAAAAATACATGTCAATCATTCTTCTTAAGTGTCAGGTCATTTTCAGAATTTTGATGCTTTTATTTTGAAAAAAAATAAAATAAAATAAGCGCTTTACAACTCGAACAGCCATGCAGCTGCTGTAGTAGATAAATGCCTGAGAGCATTAGGAAGAGTGGCACCTCGTGGTATTATGATGGATGGCTCAGTCTTTCAACATTTTTAAAAGACATGTTAAAAGTTGGTTGAATTATTTGGCAGTAATCTTGAGCGAAGCCTCCATCACTATCTGACACAAGGCAGCACGTTGCTGGTGTGATACTGCAGGCTTCATTCATCATCAATGAAAACCGCTCTGCTTCTGAAGTCCATGTGTATTTTTGTATTCTATTAATTTACATTCAGTAAAAACAGTCTTTGTCTCTCTGTGTTTCATGAGCCACAGTGATGCTGCTCATCTGCCAGAGACTGGGACAGAACTTTCCTCCTCTGTTGAGGAACAACATGGTGCTTGGTGAATACTAAGAAGTTGTTTGTAAAAACTGCAGAGCCAATTAACCAACTAAGAAGTGTCAAAATCAGTTTATGCGTGGAGGCAAACACTCAGGCCCAGGAGAGGGGGGCGATCAATGTAGCGTGTCACTTCCTGTCTTCTTCCTCATCCCACAGGATGAATCTGTGTCAGCACCGACTCCATCACTTCTTCCTCTCCCCTCAGTTTGTTTAGTTTGTTGCTTCAATCTCAAATTGTGGTCTCATTCACATTCTGCCGTCCTCCTCGCACACTTTGTAGCTCTCCCTCTGTCCCCCCTCCCCCGTCTCTCTCTTTTTGTTTCTGCCTGCATCTTCCTTCTTGCCCCTCCTCTGTCTCTCCCTCAGGACTGTTGTGTTTACTCTTCGTCTCCTCGTCTTGTTCTCCTCCAGTGGAGGATGGAGACGTGTCTTGCCGTCGTGGTTACTGCGGGTTGCTGTGGGAATAACAGCTGCCACTTCGTTGTTCAGACCTGACAGAGAAGAAAGAGGACAGAAATGCAACAACAGAGTAAAAAAAAAAAAAAAAAAGATGCAATACATGAACTGTTTAAACCTCTTGGTCATAGTTTGTGTGTAATTACACCAGCCTGAATGTGTGTGTGAGCAGACACACCTGGACCAGAGAGCGCAGAAGAGCCTCCCTCCATTCTCTGCTTTTCCCACAATGCCTCAGGGAACGACAGTCGCGCTGTTTATTGGCCAACAGAGCAGCGCAGCGGTTGTGCTGGTCACATCCCAGGTGTATGTGTGTTTGTATGCGTGAAAGTGCAGCCACTGCCCTCTGGCCAGTGCTATAAATACATCGCTCATATTGTCAGGTTAAATAACAGCTACAAAATCGGTGGTGAACACTGATGAGATAATTAACCATGAGGTAATTTTGTCAGTTTACTGAAGGTAATGTAAAACCAAGTAGAGTTTGCAGGTTGACCTCATCCTACCCAGCGCTGATGATGCTGTGTGACGACATTATAGAAACCATACAGTAGCACATGTTTGGTGTTATTTCTGCCTTACAACTCGCATAGTACAGACACAGATACAGAAGAGATGAGTTCAGGGCAGCTCTCATTACAACATCTTTGAAATCTCCATCATCCTCGTGTCCATTTTTAATCATTATACAAAGATATCATGTGTGAAAACGTGTTTGTTCATGGTGCGTGAAGAAATCACTGTGTTTGCTGTGCGAGACCTGAATATAAAGAGTTTAATGAAGATGTAAGAGATGATATTGGTATTCTGTGTCATTAAACATATGTGGTGTAATGTTTGGCCTCTCAGGCAGCGTGATAAGAAGTAAACACAACAATTATGGTTCCCAGTTTACACTTCTTGTACAAACAAGACACACAGAACGATGTTTTCATTTATTTGGAGTTGTGTTCTAATATTCACACTCCCTCTTTCCCCACACACTCCTTTCAGCAGCTTCTTAACTGCTGCATTTTCCACTCTCTGAGCTACAGCTGATGAGCAGTGAGAGTGAACCAGAACTATGGGCTAAAGCAGGTTAAGGAGCTCCAGGGTGCGGACTCATTCTCTGTGCTTTGAGTCTTTATCGAACAGACTAAGAAGGACTCTTATCTGATACTTTTATGATGCATTTGATTGTAATCAAGAGTTCAACAGGGTTAATGTTGTGTTTCGGCCACAATCAGGATATGATCCACTGATCTTTTGATTGCTTGAGTCAGAATCTCTCCCATCTCATCTCAGTCAGCTGTTCACCGGTCTCATTGTTTGCTTGGTTTAGACAGGAGCAAAAGATCGGAGCCTTTGGGAGGCTGATCTGACCTCATCACTGAGGGAAAATGCTTGTAAATCCAGCCTAATCCCTGCTGTATTCCCAGAGCGCATCAGTGTGGATGCAGCCTGGTGAATTCTCTTTGCTGTGACCACTCACACGTTCAACCAGACCTCAGCTGAAAAGGAACAGTGGAAAATGTTTGGAGGGGGACGCTCTGTTCCTTTGTAAATGCTAACTTGCTATAACATAAGCATCAGTCACAGTCAGAGGGAGGAGGGAGGGAGTGGACATACAGTCCAGTCACTTGTTGCTCCCAGAGCCTTTGTCATTCTCACTTTGACTGGAAAATCTATAGTTTCAGGTTCAAGTAAGTGCTGAGCTCTTCTTATCTATATTTAAGACTAAAAGTATAATTCTGCCATTTACTGTTCATTAAACAAACTGTACAAACTCCATCCATCCATCCATCCATCCATCCATCCATCCATCCATCAGTCTCATACTGACACAATGTGTACAGCTGTTTGTTTGCTCAGTAGTGTCATTCCCATCACCACAGCGAGTGGCTGTTTTTAATGTGTACAGTTTGTCTCACACTCACTGTATTTATGTTGTATTATATTTTTCATGTTTACTCTAGGTGTCCTTCAAATTGCTCCCTGGAGAATAAAGTCTCTTGGGTTGAATTGTATTAGATTGAATAAAGTTGTGGGACTCACAAGAGACAGTTCAAAAAACAATTCAGAATCAGAGCAGACTTTTTCTCCTCTGTGTGGAATGAGCTTTAAAAACTAATGAACAGCCTCATTGTGTTGGACCCTGAAACATTGTAAAAACCTCTTATTACTGCCTCTCTGTTAGAAAAGAATTGTTTCCAAACTCTTGACTGAGACAGATACATTCTCAGTGAAAGCCTTTTTCCATCAGCTGACATTAATGTGCTAAACTCTGCTTTAAACCTCCTCCTGTCACAAATCAGAGTCACACACTGAGAATACTAATGTGTGTTTTCCTCTCTGTCTTTGTTCCACACTCATTATCTTGTGTATTCAGTCACATCACCACGTCCCACCTTAAGACTGGAACGTTAATTAGCATTAATTTCTGTTGATGAGACTCACGACCAGGCCCCTTGATGCGACACAATACTGACATTACAACAAAGATCTTAGAACGACAGACATCACAGGATTTTCTCTTCTCAAAACATTTACTCCTTCCTCAGACGTTCATGCTGATCCAGATAATGGATCGTTTCTAATTATTGATCTGTGTGAGGCAAATAAACACAAACTCTGACACAGAGTGATACATCCATGCTGGTGGTGTATGTAGGCTTTTTGAGATGACTCCAGGCATTTTAACTAAGCTTATTCTTAGTAACTGATTGTCTCTGTGTAGACTGTGTCCTTTACTGTGTTACAATACGGCATCCTGACACTCTTCCTCTAGCGCCATCAGCAGGTCAACATTATACATGATATATGCTCTGCTGCACAAGGTATTGATGCAGGATGAGTACAAACAAGCTGCTGTCATGTCACACAGACTTTTCCACTCATCTCTCTGGACACTGATTCAATGATTAAACTTGGAAATCTGATGCTGAAAATCAAAACCACTGAGTTCATCCATCTCTGTGGGGGTCTGTGGCTCCACAGCTGGAGCGGGTTGTCCACTAATTGCAGCACTGATGTTTGATGTTTGTTGATGTTTGAGATGCTTGCAAATACAGATATAAACCAGGGGCTCGAGTATCGACGGGCTAATCAATTCATTTCAAATAGAATTACATACTAATTGGAAAGCAATTAGTGAAATTAGCATCTTAATTAAGAAAAACAGTCATGAGGGTTCAGACTTCATGTGCGTCAGTAGAAAAGACAGAGAGGTGCTCAGGAGCATTTGCCAGTCAGGTTTTATTTCATCTTTGAGAAAAAAAAGAGAGAAAAGAAAAGTTTGGTCTTTGTAAACATCTACATCATTTTCATGTCAATGTCATTTTCAGCTTTTAAAAATACTTCACTCTTTACTACGACATTTCCAACATCAACACTGTTTTCTGAATGAGTTTAGTTCATGCATCGACACACTCGTGGACGGAATGATATGAGAAGATGCAAACGCACACACACACACACACTCTCTCTCTCTCACACACACACACATACACTAATAAGTGATTTGTTCCTATACCTATTTGCTGTTCTACTCTCTGAGGGCTTTTTTCTTTAATGTTACAAACAAATCACTGAAACAACACAAAACAATGAAAACAAATGCAACAAAAAGTACAATAATATAACAATAATAAAATAAATGGAAAAAAAATTAAAGTACCAGATATATATATATTTTTTATCAAAAGCACTTTGTGACCTCATGACTGGGCCTGATGATATGTTCATGAAATTATGAGAGCAAAGTGATAAAATATATAAATATTTGTAAGTCAGAGAGCAAGTGGCTTGAAGAGAGAGGGAGAGAAGAGAAACAAGACACACACGCACACACACACACACACACACACACACACAAAGAAATGTTTTTAAACCAGAAATATGGCAAATCAGAAAAATGTTAATATTTGTTCAGTAAGTCTTCACACACCAATCCAGTCATTAATTATCATGTGTTCTTATAACAATGTTCAGCTGCTCCACAACGTCAGGAGAATCTAAAGAGAACCAGCATTGACTATTAGTGAAAGTTATTAGAAATAAATAAGACATTATAAAATAAATAATTATCAATATACACTATATGTACTCAAAACATGAAGTTATCATAATCCAAGATAAACAGAATATTAAACCATGACATACACACAGCGACACATAGAAGCATCCTGTGTTTCTACTGTAACACTGACAAGTTTAAACAGGAAAACTCTGAGTGTAGAAAACAACCAGCAGGAGTCTGTCTCTGCAGGGGACAGATGCAGGACGTAGTATTTCATGTAAAAAACCATTAGAGTTTAACAAAGTGACTGGATCTACCACAATGTCCGGCTTATGTTTTATCTGAACTTATTTATTTCATAATGTCTTGTCTTGGATTTAACACTGAACTCCTCTGGTTTCCATATGACAAACAGCTTTGCATTCATGTTCACGTTCATGTTCTCTCCTGTAGGTGAACATCGACGCTACAGAAACATGGAAATGAGGCTCATGTAGATCTGACAGCAACTTCTTGCTGTCGGCCTCACTTCACCTGAACTCTAATACTTCACACATAATCTTTCTATCTCACCATCATCAAAGTCAAAAACAGTAACGTCTGTGTACACCTCAAATATACAGATACGCACCAAGCAGCCACGTCCTTAATGACACTGATGGAAAACATTTGTTCTCACATGTCTTTCATTTACAGACCAGAGAGATGTGTGTGTGTGTGTGTGTTTACTTTATATGCGTATGTCCAACACATTGTATCTAGCCATCAGCCAATCAGAGACTGAGGAGTTAGCAAAGTGTATGACAGTAATGCAGTAATAACATGTGACATAACGTACACACACATACACACACACTCCCTTAAAGAAAGTGCCACCATCTATTCCCAGTCTAAACTGACAGCCAGAACTATTATATATCTAATCTTATTTGACAGGCACACACACACATACACACACACACACACCTGGTGAGGGAATCCAATTTCCAGGCATTTTGGCATTCTAATTCATTAATCTAGCGTATGGGACTCAGCCAGGGACACACAGGGTGAGCCCCATAAAGAGATTACAACACACACACACACACACACCCAAGGCACACATACGCATGTAGATGTGCACACAGTGGATACACATGCAACACAAATAGGGGAGGCACAAGGAGCGTAAAGTAAAACACACACACGCTGAAAACATATGATCAGGAACGTATGTTGAAATTCACCCGCAGAGAGAGAGAGAGGGAAGTGAATGAGAAACTGTACTGTCACAGTCACTGCAGGAAAGGGCGAGCAGACAAAGTGAGAAATATCAAAAGAGAGAATGACACACACACACACCAGCAACAGTCAAGAAGACAACGGCTTGCAGATAGATGGTCACTAAGCAACAGGCAAGAGACTAAAAATATGGTTGCATTTCTTCACTCACTTAGAAAGCATGCATACGCACAAAGAGACACACACACACAAATACACACACTCGCGCACACTCAGCTGTCCTCCAGCAAGGCTTATCAACCTTTAAAAAGCCCACATTTCTAAATCAGTCCCAGTATTCTTGTGTTCCTGTGGCGTCAGCAGCACTATTATCCTGCCCACTCATTCTTAAACTGGCAACTGTTACACAGGCTTAAGTCATTGAGAAAAAGAGCTTGGCCCTGCGGGCGTGCTGCCGTGTCAGTGGGCCACGAGCCATGCCAACGTACGAGTCATGTCAAAACTGGCAAACGGCTGATGACCCCCGTCACCTCGGCTCGGCTCCTGCGTTTCCAGATGCTGCACGCTACAGAGATGAGTGAAGCAGCAGAGACAATGACAGGATTGGGTGGTGAGTCAGTGCTGGTTCAGCTGGATGATGTGGATGCTAAAAACGCTGTAGCAACCGGAGAAGAAACTGACGCCATGGCCTGTGTGTACTTTTTTTTTTTTTTTTTAACATTTGGCCGTTTTAGAAATTTGTAATTTAACATCAGTTGCAATAAGCATCCAGATCTCCTCTCGTTCTTCTCTCTTAACTCATGATACACACTTTTGGATTCAATGTGACACATCATGTGATGATATAGTATCAGTGTAGGGATGGCCATTGTGAATAACATCAATAAATCCACTGAGAAATCTCAGAGAAGGCTCCAGCTCCAGCCTGAAAATGATGATACTTCTATTTTCTTCAGTATTGATGTAACACAGTGATAGTTGTCTGTGTATCCATGGGTATGTTACATATAGGAGCTGCTGATAGCTCATCTGGGATCATTTCAGTGGTGCTAATCTGCCCAAATGTGAACAAATGTAGGCTGACTTTCTTGGAAGTCTAGCCAAAGGTTTCTGAGGATGGTTGTGTTGTTGTGTTGCAGTGGCTTAAACACAACCTCAGTATTTTTGACAGCACTGCTTTGGCTCTACAGGTGTCTAACCTGCTGCTGAGCTCCAGGCCACTCCTCTCTGGTGCACACTCAGGGCATGCCATCATGTCTAATTTCTAGACAGCCCTGTTAAATATTTGCAGCCAAGACATATTCCTTTGAAACGGGGCAAGAGCATCATGGCACAAGGCCAAACTCCTACTATCTAGTGGAGCTGGACTGAGCCTTGCTGAAAAACATCAAACAGCGAGTCACAGAAGCTTTCGCTGATTCTCTGCAAAGAAAGTTTGGAATTATTTCACTTTCTCCTCTCGTTAATAAGCTGTGAGAGCAGAAAGTGCGAGGAACTGGTGTGGCATTTAAAATGTCACATTTGAGGGAGGGGTTAAGGTTAATGCAGACAGGCGGGGGAGGGTGGTGTGGTTGTTTTTTCTCTTTTGAACAGCAGTGTGACTATAATCTCAGTTATTGTTTAGTCTGAGGAGGATTTTCCTTGAAGCTCTCAGTCGGTCTGCATTGTGAGCAGCTGAGAGGAAAGGCCTTCCTGTGCTTCCTGCAGAGGTTTTCCCTCCTATGCTGTTGTTAACAATGCATTTAATAATAATCTGCACTGACAAGCCATATGTCATCCCTGCTGTCCAGCCTCAGTCTAACCCCTGGGCAGGGCACGGCTATTAACACAAACATAATATAAACCTGGGCTTTAACAGTCACATGTGGCATCATCTTCTCTAAACTAGTCTGATGTCTTACTTTTACCTTCACACACACACACACATACACACACACACACAAACACACACCATGCCAGAATCAATAATAAATCTTTCACAAATAACCAGATAAATCTGATACAGACTCACACCCATAGAAACGCCATGGTCGAGCACATGGAGCTGTAGCATGTCCAACTTTATGAATTGAGATCTGCCTGTTTTTTGAACTCCAGCCGGTGGCTTGTGGGACGTGTTTAACGCCTGGAGGGTAAAACTGCACACTGAGAATGAATGGCCCTCTACCTGTGAAGTGATTCGTGACAATGTTCTTCTATCAAATCTTTGGATAACAGAGACTGGTGTTTTTGTTTTTCTTTTTGTACAAAGAAACGTCCCAACGTTGCAACTGCTGCAGAACAGTCGTGATATTTCAGAGCTGCCGTACGTTTCCCTCAGAGCGCTCCACTCCTCCTGCTGTCTGTCACTCATCTCAGGCGTTGTGATGGAGTTCTGAGAACTGAGAAATGGGGGGTGTGTGGATCTTTCCCGTCGTCCTCCGGGGTTTTCCTCGCATAGAGAGGGACTTAACACAAATAAAAGAAACAGTGTTCTTGCGCACACATCAATAAATGTCTCTTATATTATCATGTACAAGTAGAAACACTGGGTGTGGTCATAGTTTGATTTGCCATCATCAACAACATCATGGCCTTGGTGAGATCCTTCATCTTGATCCATCCTTCCTGTGTCTTGATTATTGGCGTTGTGTCATTCCTGCTTTGCTCGGCTTGTTCACATTTCCCTGTAATTGAATGATAAATAGTGTACCTCATGACATGTAGTGCACAATGTGACATCAACAGCTGTCACTGCTCGCTCATCGCTCCTCCAGACTCTGTCTCATCCAGGTGACGATCCAACATCTTTTCATCTCTCCAGTCCACGTCCTCATCTCATCTCATCTTACTCTACGAATGTCTTTTTTGTTTTTGTTCAGTTTTTCTTTTTTTTTCTTTTACAATTGCACGGTAACAACATCAACACGTGACGCCATTGAAAAGTTTTGAAAAAAAAAGGGCGGGGCCAGGGTAAGTTGCCTTCATAGGACAAGTGAGGCTGTCGATTGGCATTTAAAGGAGAGGGGGGCGTGTGATTGGCTCATTTAAGAAGAGGGTTGGTGGTTGGTGGGTGGTGACTACAGCGTTTCATCATCACGACTTGAAGAACGTTTCATACAGCATTTCATTGTCACGACTTTATGACAGTTCCTACAGGGGAGGTAAGAGTAAGGCAAGAGGGAGGGACAGTAGGGGGTGTGTATGTGTGTGTGTGAGTGTGTATAGATAGACTATTCTGCACAGTGTATTCAAGAAGAGAAGGAATACAGAAAAAAAAGTTGTCAGTTTTCATTTCACCTGTAAGTTGGTGAGTCCCCTGTTTTAGAATCAACCAAGGGTCCCAAAATATGTGTGTGTGTGTATGTGTGTTTGTGTGTGTGTGTGTGAATAAAGTTGGCAGAGAAGAGGTTAAAAGTCAGAAGTCACTGTTAGTAGTGGATGGAGTTCAACAGGTGTGATGGGAGGATCCACTGTTCCCATGATGATGAGATACAGTTTTGACAGAAGACACAAGAGAAAGTGAGGAGGGGGTCCATCTCTTCTTCTTTTACATTTCCCCCTTGTCTTCTTCTCTTTCATCTAGTCTCTCTATTAATGGTTTACAGACTTTTCTTTAGTTTTGCTGCCTCCAGCTTCTTTCTCTTCTTCTTCCTCCTCACCTACACTCTCCCCCTCAGAGCTGAGTGTCTGACTCTCTCCTGCTGGCTTGGCAGTATACTGGAGCAATATCAGTGAGTTATTAACTATTCAACAGAGTCGTCCACTGGAGATGAACAACTACATAAAAGTGCTCTTTAAAACCCGCACTGCAATTTTTGTCATTAATGCTTTAATTAATTCTTCGTTCAGAGGGATACGGACGTCATCGGAGAAATTTAGTGTCTCGTGATGCTTTAAACTCTTTTCGGGAAAAAAAAAACCTCACAAAAAACAAAAACAGAAAACCCCAAAAGTCTGAATTCTGGACTCTACAAAAAAAGACAAGTGGAGATCAGCTGATTTCATAAAAAATATCAGAATTGGCCCCAAACAGTCCAACTCAGCTTCACATATTTCCTCATCCCTCCCTCTCTCTCTCCCTCTCCCTCTCTCTCTCTCTTCATATTGGCAGTGGGTTTCTCACCCTCCCCTCTCCTCTCCATTTAAAACACTGTTAAATGGCAGTAGGCCTCCAGTGAAGCCAGGAGGATGTAAATCAGCCACAGCGAGACGAACAACAGTGACGTAATTATTTTGCAAGTCCGCGGCCCGCCCAGCTCACCGCCGGCCACTGACGCCCGCCGCCGGTACAGCAGCGTGAGCACGCACAACACGGCCAGGATGGTGAAGAGGGTGACGGAGAAGGCCAGGTTTCCTGGGTCCACCTTGAACGTCTTGCCCTCTGTGCGCCAGGCGATGGCCGCGATGGTCCACGCCACGCCGATACCCAGGAAGACATTGACGGCATTGGAGCCGGTGACGTTGCCAATGGAGGCGTCGGCGTACTGGTCCTGGATGGCGGCAACTTTGCTGGCGAAAGTGTCTGGATGAGAAAATACAACCAATCATTAATCTTTAAGGTTCATAATCATTTCAATTCTCTACACAAACGCCCTGCTGTTTTTCACCTCATTTGTATAAATATGATTATTTTTGTTATCTATCTTCAATCTTTGAGCATTTTTAAAAATGACACAAATAAAGACCAGATTCCGGACTGCTAATAAAATCTGCAGCATAAACAAGGCAGGGAAAATGATAATATATGAAAAACAGCAACATAATGCAAATGAGCCTCACATGAGTAACGTTTGATGTTGTGGAGAATGTCTTTTTCACAGCCACTGAGGAAAACACCTCAAGGTAACGTACAGTACAAAACCCCCCCCTGAGTATTCTCATAGCCATACACTCTCTCTCTCTCTCTCTCTGTGGCGTACATGTATGCAAAGATGGAAAGAGGTTATTAAAGATCAAGGCATATAAAGTCGTTATGAACCAGTTGTGTCAAAGATGTGAGTGTTTATGGAAATAATTATTCATTTCATGTACGTTAGAGAGAGAGAGATGAACTACTGCAAAACAGGAAGAAATGCTGAGATAGCTTAAAGCTTTTTTGTGAAAGATATGACACATTTCAGTCCATATATGAAGGACCACTGGATTCAGGTTGCCTTTTTAAGCAGCTTCCTGTACAGTAGCACAAATATAGTTAATCCTGTGAAATCACATTTCTTGTGGTTATATGTTATTCGGGAGACATTATAAATATGACTTGGATTATTCTCAGGAAGATTCAGGATGTGCCCCTTCCTGGATCCTTCAGTTGTATGCTGGCATCAGGCTTCACTGGAGCAGATGTGAGAAATGCTGTAGGTGTACATGAGTGAAGCTGTTTAGTGCTGAACATTTGAGGAGGGATTGGATAAAGAACGCGGAGACGCTACAACTGGGTTGGCAGGGAACACCAGGGAAACAGCTGCCAGTTACTGTGCGCCTGTCTTGGCTTATTTCTATTTTTAGCCAGGGCTGGTGAGACGAGCCTCAATTCTCATTTGAATGTCAGTGAGATTAGTTGAAATTCATATCACAACATGAAAAATATCCTCGAATTCTTCGTCTTTCAGAGGACAGGTGACTGTAATCCTGACCAAATAAAAAGAAATGAAAAGTTTGGATGTGTTGACACATGAGACTGTGGTTTGAATCTGAGTCATGAAACATGTACAGGACACACACTGTTAAATTTAGATTTTAGAAAAACACAGCATCATACACCTAACACTGGACCAGTTTACCAGTTCTGCTCTTCCAGACATGAAACTGGACAAGACAAGCAGCACATCAACACAGGCAGCCTAGTGCTGTATGGATGTATTTTCTGCCCATCAACAGCTAACACTACTGACTATGAAGGTCCTGTCTTCATCGTGGAGCTCTGGGGTTTGTATTTATGACAACAGTGTGTTTCTGTGTGGTGGGCTGTCTGATGTCACTGTCTCCAGACTGTGTGTGTTTAAAAAAGAGCCTGACTTCAGGAAGTCAGGGGCTGTCCATCTTTGGTTTCAGAGGGATTTATAACACGTGTTTGAAAGATTTTATTGCACTTAGCTTAACGAGTTATCAACCTGTCTCGCCTCTACTGCTGCGCCTGGTGAGGAGGGAGGGGCAGAGACACACACATATGGAGGAAAACTTAAATCAGCAGATTTTGTGTGTGAATTACAAAGACTGATGAGACTTTTTGGAATGTGGGTGAACTGACTCTTTAACCACTGAATGCGTCACTAATCAAAAAGTCAAATTATGTGTTGTAGCAGTGTGTAAGACGAGACTTCAGTCTGTGATCGCTGCAGGACTTGTTCACATATTGAAACAACACTACTGTTTCAATGGCTCAGGTGGTTATGGATGAACAGCCAAAAACATTTATTAGTTCCCCACGTTCAACCGAGCATCTGATCCACATCTGCCTCTAATTGCCTGAATCTGCAAATCTGCTGTAAATTGGCCCGACAATCCTCGAGCATCGTTCTGATGTAATATTGTAGAAATGCTTTTATAAATCTGGAGGAGGGCTGAGAGAGAGAGAGAGGAGGAGACCAGAGACAAGATAAATGTTCCTAACAACTTTGAAGGGGAGATCATACACACATACACACACACAAGGGAGCACACGCTCCCTGTGGAAGTTATAATGACCTGCTGGACTCATTGCACATAAACTTGTGTTACCTCAGCACTGCAAGCACACATCTTCTCACACACACACCTGGGTATGATGGATGATACAATAGTGAAAACACAACATCCAATAAGAGGACGGAGGAGAGGGAGCAAGGAGTAAGGTAGCACCTCGTCAGAATAATAAATTGACCAGGATGGGGCACAAGAGCAAGCATAACAGATAAGTGAGGTGGAATATGAGAGTGTGAGAGAAGGACATACAGAATGACAGGGAGGAGAGAGAGAGAGAGAGAAGGGTAGGTGTGAAAGAGACAAAACAAATCAGAGTAAAGGAGATTCAGAAAAGCAAGACAAGCCAACACATTAACATCAACACGACCTGTGACAGGACACATGCACTGATAATGGATATCCAATCCAAATTTACAGCCTCCAATTCCAACGCGCAACATAATACGGCTGTTGAGGGAATTGATTCAAACGAGAGACAGGAGACCTCGCCGCACTGCATCAGAGTTATCGTCTGCAAGGGGAGCAAAGGAGCGATTTCTATAAATCATGTGGAGGGACAGGCAACAATAAAATGGCTGACGAACAGAAAGAGGAAGTGAATTGAATTAGAGCTCTGGGATGAAGCGTCCGCTCCGTGCGGGGAGCGGCTCAGGCTGGAGGCTGTGATGGAGCTGAGGTCAGTTTTGATTTCATGCCTGCTTCCTGAGGGCAGCTACTGAGGAGGGAGGAGGAGATGGAGGAGAGAGGATCAGTCCCTCTGTCATTTGTTTACTCACTTTACTAACTTCAGGACAAATTGAGTAAAATATGCATCTCGTTTCTTGTACTGTTTACTTGTTATGTGAGGAAATGTAAACTACAGTACTGTGCCTACATCAATGGCCAGTGTTGAAATAAGATGATTTTCTCCTGGGTTTCGGAGCTTAGACGTCTGCCCCTTTATAGCATTTAACTTTAATGATCCCACACCAGGAAACCTTGCTGTTTCCATGACCTGGTTTTTAGCATGACTGAGCCTTATCTGGGTGAGAGGCATTATTACCGTGGGACTCAATGCTGGGCTTTAATTAAGGTAAAGACAGGAGAGCAGAGTGATGGTCCTCTTCCTCTCTTTGATCCTCTAGGACATGGGAAGCCAGGTTAACTCACTTCTGCTCGGACTGTGGAAAGTTAAATGTCACTATTTGTCCATGTTATTTCAGAGCCTGTCGAGTCAGCTCCTGCTCTCACACGCTCTGTCTTTCGTGGGTGCGGTTACACAGGAGAGGTAGTCTGGTACCCTCAGCATCACATGCATCATCCTATGATTTTAATTACAGTAGGCCATAGTGTAGTGTACAGGACGACAGTGGAGGAACATATGGAGACATGCATACTGCCACACATACAGTATAATGCCAAATAATCAGTGATGATAAAAATGTGCATCCCTTATATTTTCAGTCTCACTGTAAATACATACTAATCGAATCACCAACCTGGCACTGATGTTCCCAGCGCCACAAACACCACGGCGGTCACTGAGTCCTTTAGTCCTATCGTGCAGCCGAAGTGCGATGCCAGGTCGCCGGTGACCGCCGTCAGGACGCCGATGAGCGATATTGATACAATGAAGCAGGCCCAGCCGTTCCAGTACTCTGTGGGCGGCACGAAGGCGAACAGAACCTTCCAGAAGACGGTGAGGAAGTGCATGATGTAGTCGAAGCAGGACGGCAGCCGCTCCTCGCCGCTCTCCTCCTCGTCATCATCTCCTTTCAGGTGTGTCAGGAGATTGAAGGTGTGGAAAATAGTAAGAAAAGAAAAAAGACAATTGATAGAAGGAGGGAGAGACGGGGAAGTGGACAAAAAAAGGAGGGAGACAAGTCAAGAGAAACTGATGAATGTGACAGAGGCAACATTTTAACTTTCAACCACAGCTACACAGCTAGCATGGCTCTCTGCAAAGACATGTGCCTGCCATCAGCTACCAGCTAACTAATTAGCATGCTCATACTAGGCTGTGATGACTTCCCTAACCCTGTTGCTATTCACCTAAAATATTTAAGGTTCATTACAGATACAATAAACTACACTCTGGTTAATTATTGAGATTTAGAGCTAAAAGCTACATATTATCTCTCATTCCCAGTCTTTATTTTAACATAAGCTAACTGCTGGCAGCTTCATACACATAAATAAAGGAGGGGTGTCTATCTTCTCATCCAACACGTGTTAAGAAAACAAAATAGTGCATTTCATCAGAAGAGGATTAAAGGAAATGTTCTTTTTATCTAGTGTTAATGGAGGACATGGAGAAAAAAAGTCTATAGAGCCTATTAGGATCAGTGGCAGTGATGAGACCTGCATAACAATAAGACTGAGAGGTGGAAACAGATGCATGAAAAGCTTCAAAATAAAACTGCTGATGTAAATGTGTATAAAATGTTCTTTCTCATCATCCATCATCCTTTCAAAATGATGTCAAGATGTCAACAATAACCACTGTTCATTAATCAAAACGGTGCTTTACATCCTCTATTGGTACGTGTGTGTGTGTGTGTGTGTGTGTGTATGTGTGTGTGTATGTGTGTGTATTACCTGCACTGACAGTAACAGCACTGACAAACTGTTCCCTCCAGCTGCTGCTTCCCACTACCAAGGCCAGGTTCGTCTTCTTGATCAGCTTATCTACAGTACTCTGCACACGCACACACATGACCGCGCACACACACAGAAAAACAAACATGCAAGTGCACACAGACCAGAAGAGGAAAGACACAATGCTCAAGTTGTTAATTCACCCACAGCCACACAGATAAGGGCGTTATGCTGATTTCATGCCTCTCAATTTACTTCCACATTTCAAAGGTACATTTATAAAGTCTTCGCTTCACGACTCTGAGGTTTCGAGGTATAGGATGTGCTAATTAATGCAATACAGTGAAATTGTCTGTGAAGCCAGTTGCTCTGCTGATACTCCCAGTGAAATCTAGGAAAAAGCCTTCAGGCACATTGGTTGAGCTCTGTGTCTAAAGCAGCAAGGAAGAGGAATAATAAGAGATGTTGATGCAAAACAGCTTGCAGCAGCTATGGAGCATCACATCAGCAGTCATTATCATAACCCAGCTGACAGGGCTTTGTGAGGAGAAAGCCCTGCATGGTGTATTATCTAATAAGTGAAAGGCAACATAGGAAACCACCCCCGAACACACAAAATACAAACACAAATCAGCCGTTTCAGGAAGAGGAAGTCCAGTGACAATTAAGGCTTTAAAGATACATTACAGGATGTCAGCATCCCACGAAAATAGAGGAACTGTCATGGCATGCAGAGGAAAAACTACAGTAAGAGAAGGAAAGATAACCTGGTTAGCCTGCCAAAGAAGCCTGTCTACTGCTCTCTGCACACACACACAAACACACACACACAAATGACACAAATGGACAAATGAGCAAACGAAATCTGCAACAAACAAACACAGTATGATTGGTTACATTCAAAGACATGAACAAAGTCGTAGACAGATAGAAGCAAACATGACTGTGTGAAGTAATGAGACACACACGATCTTGTTTATTGTGTCTCTCTGTGCTTGAGTGACTGAATGTGAGAATTCATCAAATAATTAAGTCAATATACTGTAGTTTCTAAATAAGCAGAAGAGGACTGTGAACTGTATCTGAAATATTTCTCCTTTTGAGGCCTGTTGTGTCCTGAAACAGGACGTCAGCTCACTTTGAATAAATTACTTGTCGTGTCTTGCATGTCTCCCATCAAAATGACACGGCTCTCATTATAGAGTCCATTACATGCTAACAAAATGAATCATTCATCCTGCTGACTGGGGCAGCTTTGAATCATTTTCGATGCAATTTGCATTTTAAGTCATTTTGATTTTTACGACATGTTTTCTGACACCAATGCATTTTTTATTTATTTATTTATTTAAAAAAAGCACAGAGACAGTATCTGCTTTAGAGACTTGACTGCAGGGGACATTCTTGAAGACCCTCAATGACTCTTTCTATGACTGAACAAGCCGAGGGGAAAGCCAGCTCTGTTCTGAGATGACCGCTTGACCCAGTGGAGGTAGAGGGCGACAGGCAGGTGATGGTGAAGTTATAATCCCACCCCACAGAGCACAACATAGTGTGGTACTGACATAGTGCAGTTTGGGACCAATACAAGAATATAATATCATATCTGATCGTATTGTGTCGCGTCATGTCTCATTAGAATAACTGAAATGTCTTGATGCATGCACACACACAAACACAAACACACACACCCACATACACACACACACACTTACCTTAAACTCATAGGACTCTTCTATGATCACTTCTACTTGTGTGTGTTCACCCAGACTGGGACAACCCATCTTGGCCACCTCCTCCTCCTCTGCTCCCACCAAGGGCTTGTTCTCATTGGAGTCCCCTAGGAGACAGCAGAGGTCAAGAGGTCAGTTATCCAGTACCAACTTAGGGAACTTTCCTCTTTCACTTACACACTGTACTCTGTCAGTGAAAGTTTTCACTTTTGATGAAAGTGTGCTGTTGAAATTCTCTGCCAGGACACTGATCACTGACTATATTAACATTTACTCTGACATGTCAGCCTCAGCCTCAGTTCCAGTACTGTCCTCTCCTGGGGTGGATACGGCCTAGTGCAGCCATGTTCGGACTTATCAGATCATATAACTGATTTCTCACAGTCGGCCACTTTACCAACCACAGCAGGCAAAAAGCACAACTCATCCAAAAAACATTTTCAAAATACCACTCAGAGATACAGTATGTTTCTGCCCTCACTAATGATATGGACTGTGTTGGCTGACCTTTGCATTTAAAATGTCAAACTCCTGGAGTCCAGCCTCTCATCAAGCTCCCCTCATTTGAAGTCATGGCCACACTCTCACAATTCTGGCCTCAGTGTGTTTGCTCCTGTTATATTTCTGCACAATGACACTACCACCATTTTTACCCAAGTTACACTATGTGTGAATATAAGTAAAAATGAAATTCATTACTATAAACAACTTCATGCTGTTTCATTTTTTACATTTCAGCAAATCCCTTAAAATAATTTCCACAGGGCACTGACACTGTAGTTTTTAACAGATGTTACAGGAGCAAATAATTCCTTTTTGTCAAAGCCTTTCAAGGATCTCATAATAAAGTTTTTATTTTAATTGATCTGCCAATCTGTCAGCTTTTGTACGCCATCTTAGGTCCAATCACAACCCATACAGTTTTCTTCATTTGCCTGATTTAAACCAGAGCATGAAGTACCGTACTTAACTAGTTTTGCTGATACTTCGTTTTATTAAATGTATGCAATCAGCTGTGAAAGACAGTCATGTAAATGCAAATATTCTGATGATGTGTCACATGGGAATCCAGGCTATTAAGTATCTCATGCTATTATTAAAAATATGAATACCCAGAAGGAATTTATAATTCTGTGCCATGAAACGTCTCTTCCATACGTCTCCTCACTCACTCTTCATACAGTGACATTCATTAATTGAGTCAACTCTTATCAGCGCAAACCTGCTGTAAGTGAAAAGCTGTGTACAGGACGTTATATAGCGTGTGTGGCTGAGTGTGTGTGTGTGTGTGTGTGTGTGAATGTTGTCCACTTGCACTGTGACAGTGTTATAAAATGAATTATATTTCTGTGTAATGAAACATGCCCGGGCTGTCAGCTCTTCATGTCTGACATCCAGAGTGCAGACCCTCGCACCACCAGGAAGACTCTCAGTGTGAGTGTGTGCGTGTTAAGAGGCAGAGAGGGAGATAAAACACTTGTCGACCACCGTGGAGACTTGGCTTTCAATCCCAGACTGTGGCTGCAGGCTCCATCAAACACAGCCACTACTGCTCACAAGAGGGAACCTGATAAGGGATCATGTTCTTGTTATGAACACTATAAGGAAGAGATGTGGCTTGACCATGCCAGCAGGCTGAGAGTCACGGCTGACAACTTCATGTCTACTGGAAAAAGCACCAGTGGTGAGTCTTAATGAGCAAAACCACATTTGAAAAGATGACAGTCTATGGCCAAACCAGTGGCTTAGACAGGTGTGAGCTAAATACTTCTCAGCATGCTAATGACCTCACCATGCCAATGGTAACTTGCTGATTAGCAGATATAATGTTGAGCCAATTTGATTATTAGCTTTGAACACAAAGGTTGTTCAAGTTTGTGCAGGTGTTTGACCATAAAGCAAAGAACTGGACCGATTGTCCTGATAAAGTAATCGGGTCATGATATGATATTTGCATATGTTGACTCTTTAAGCGTTTGAGGCAACCCACAGGTTGAGAGCCAGAGTTCAAGAGGTTACAATAACACTCAAAATGCAAATGCATAGAGCTGCAGTCAAGAGTAAATTAATAAGGATGGGAAAGATAAACATAAAGAAGTGAAATGAAGTCCAGATTTGTTGCTGAAATTCTTTCAATTAGGAGCAAGGAGGGGAGGGGAGTGAAATGCAGCGCACACAGCTTTGACGAGCCACATCCAAACCTTAAGAGGCGAGAAAAAAAGGTGTGCACAGTGTGGCTGAGAAATATAATGATGTGTTTGTTATTGCCACTGTCAGTATGTTTTCAAATAGAACATCATTTAATTTGAACTGTGTTGTGTCAATGTTATATCATGTGCATCAAATGGACTGCTGCACTCTGTGTTTCTATGACTTAGAACTTCCAATGGCATTTCTCACAAAAACACACAGTGGGTATCCCTGAAGTCTAACACATGCTTAAAGCCTCATTCCGTCTACATAAAACATGTGCAGAGCTGATACTTTGAATAATTTAAATCATGCAATGTTTATGCCCATGTTGTCATCTTCACTGCCTTTGCATGGAGCGCTGCTTTGCATCTTTACTTCTTTGCATGATGATGCCTCCGTTAGATAAGTGTTACAGCAAGAGAGCTCTGCATCACCTGTGCATGCATGCGTGTCCTTTTGTACTGTGCATGTAATTTATAGATACAAATCAGAGGCCCATTTTAAGTTAAATTATACAAGAGTGCGCCTCGTGGAAGTAAAATGGTGCATGGGAGGTCACTCCAGATTTCATTTCATCTTGTAAAGTTCCATTTGAAAAGAAATATCAAAGCAGAGTGAGCTGCAGAAATGAGTTATTGACTTCCAGTGTTAGTTCCCTTTAGCCTTGATCACCTGCCAGAGATTAGCTGTCTGTCTGTAATGAGCCTTTCAGCTTCCTACAATCTCACAAATGTTGAGGAGTGAAGTGAAATGTTTCACGCTGATCGATTTCTAAGCTTTTTTGGCAACTATGCAAATTCACAAAGTAGGAAATGACAGAACAGAGCTGAGAGAGGAACTTGATCAAAGAAGTTCATTAGTCAGGAATGAACTGCAAATTGTTCAATCTGCTCTTTTCTTGCTGCTAAGCTCAGTGAGTCTTCTATTTTACAGTCATGACCTCAGAACACACTCAGTGTTCAGAACAGCATCTGGCTATTTATATTCTGTATATCATATCACTTATTTATGTGTTTATAGCAATAAAGTGGGCCAAACGCTGTGCAGAATAGGTTATTATTCCTGTTGTCTGGCCCAACGTGATGCATCATGGATGCTGTGATATCAAACAGCTCACTCCTTGAGCCTGGTTCTTATTAAATCCAAGCCAGCTCCTTTGTGCTTCCAAGTAAAATGTTTCCAAGATAATCTGAGTTTTAGATCAACAGCCTCAGACGATCAATGCAGGTCCCGGCCGGTTTATAAAGGACAGGTGTGCAGGAGGCCTGAGACGCTGGTGGCAGTTAAACAAAGACTCCATTCTGTCTGTCACACTCTGATTGCTCCTGGCCCTGCTCCTGCATCCTTAATATTCCCTTTAAACACACACAGACAAAGCAGACTGGCAGACAGACCATGTTTCTGTCCTATCTCCAAAAGAACCGGCTCTCCCAGCTCGATGGTAAAGGTCTTGTTCTTCTCATACTCTTCATCATCAATGATCTTCACCTCGATGATCTTCCTGTGAAGCAGAGAAGTGAAAGATGAGACTGAGTGTGATGCAGATACTTAACCTTTCATAATAAAAGCAAATGCGTTTTGTGCAGTCTATTAAAAGTAGAAGAGTTTCTGTCTCTCTCTCTGTAATTAGCCAGGAGGTAATTTCTGCTGCTTAGGCACAAAACACAGAAACATGAGTAGGGACGGCACCAAGAGCCTCATTACTATCAAAGTACCTTATTAGCCCACCATAAGTTACAAACAGGATAACATCACAGAACAGTAAAATGAACATGATTAAATTTGCACTCCTCTGTTTTCTCTTGCAGATGACGAGGAGCCTGTGCAAAGATGAAGTTTGAACCACAAGTCAACACAACATGAGGCTGCTAATTTGTCTCCAGCTGATGGTGATGCAATGTGTTGTGTGAGCAGCACTGCCAGTGTTGAGACATTTTCAATTAGGAGCACCCGGGGGAGAGAACCCAAACGCAGTGCAAGCAGTCAACGAAGTGACGAATGCCATAACCGAAACTCAACAGATGAGAAAAGAAGGTGTGCATAGTGTGACTGAGAAATATAATGATGCTTTTAATATATACATCTCTGTCAGTATATTTACACATAGTGTCATTCAGTTTGAACTGGGTCATATCAATGCTTCTGCGAACACAGTTGTAGACTACTGTATGGACAGAAGAACAGAGATGTTTCTGTCAGACTCTACATTAGAACATTACATTACATTACATACCTTAAACTCAAATGCTCTTCTGCAAGTTTAGCTCATATTCCTACAACTTTCTCACTGAAAGCACATTGTGGGAATCCTTGAAGGCTAACACATGCTTAAAGCCTTATTCCTGCTACATAAAACATTTGCAAAGCTGATACTCTGAATAATTCAGATCATGCAATGTTTATGTTTGCTACTCTAGCTCTTTGTCTTCTTCTCTGACTCTCCATGGAGCGCTGCTTTGCTTCTCTGTGCGCTGTTGCCTCCAACCGGTGTTCACTGGATAAATGTTATGACCAGAGCAGTTATGCATCATCAACCATGTGCTAGTGTGCATTTGTTGCACACCTTTAACTATGATACATATGATGTGCATATACTGTAGGAAATATATTGAATATACACTGTTGCCATAAAGTTGGAATCATTTTGTTTTCACATTCTTCTTTTTATTTCTATTTATACACATCAGTAATCATCTTTGACCAGGTGCAATGATTATATACTGAGTCCCAGTTACCAGTTTTGAGAACATATACAGTTTATCTATCAAGAATAAAGAAGAGGTAAAAAAATATATATTCCAACTTTATTGGCAACAGTGTATTATAGCTGTGCATATTGAAAAGTAAAAGTAATGGACATATGTGATGCAGATGTGCTGGTGTATCAGTTTGAATATTAACTGATGGTGTCTGCAAGAAGAAGAAGGGGAAGTTACTAATCAGAAAATCCCACAAGTTCTGCAACTTCTCCAATTTCAAAATGTTCAGGAAACCAATCTGCACGCAAGGTTTCTTTGCCTCTGTAGAAATCACATCAGTTCGGTCTCCATCTATCTTGTTTCACCCAGCGTATATAATCTTCATTTCAGCACTCAGTCTGTGTGTGACAGGCAGAGAGGAAGAGAGTTCATTTCCACCTGGTTGTGTCATCATATGCTTCACTGTCAGCCATGTCGACTCTGACGCCGCAAATAGGCTTCAGTTCAACAGAGAAAAACAGGAGGGAGATGGAGAGGGAAGATACCTGGGAGGATGGAGGGAGGGAAACGAGAGAGTGATGGAGGTGTAGAGAAGTGGAAGCGCATTGTTTTTTATTGGTGGGCTGTCACAGCAACAGTGGATAAAACCAGCTGGATTTGTTATTTCTAGCATCACATCGGCTCGAACAGCCAACTCTCCACAACGGTCCAAACTACATTAACATGTTGTGAAGTCAGATACAAAACACAAAAGGAAAAACACTCAAATGTATAGTAAACCCATTCAGAGAAGAGAAGGAAGAGAAATACATACATCATAATTAATTACCATTTGTTAGCTCTTTTGTCCGTATCTGATCTGACACTATGCTTTAAAACACAGCTCTGTACAAAATGAATCATTGTGTGAATGGCTGCTTGTAAAAAAAAAACAACTTTCCAAAACCAAAAATACTCGAGTGTGAGTAATGGCTACATTTTTCCACATCAGACTGCGTTAGCTATATTTGCATATTTAAGACCCGTTTTATCTGAGACGAGGTTCAGCCAAAAACAACGTGTTTAACCAACCATTTGAGCTAATGTTAGCTTAAATAGCCACCAAGGCAAAAACTCCCAAAGTCGTTTCTGCAGTTGTTGGCCAGAAACCAGAGGCCTGCTTTTTTTCTTCTGCTTCAGTCAAGGAGTCATATGCTCCAGAAACGACTTAAGATTTTGATGTTAATGGTGAAAGACTGACAGGTGCACAGAGAGAGAGAGAGAGAGAGAGAGAGAGAGAGAGAGAGAGAGAGAGAGAGAGAGAGATGGGAGTGAATACAAAAAAGATGAAGACAGAGACAGGAAGAGGCAGAAAGAAGAGTATGAGTAATGCACAGACTTCACTGAGATGTGGAGGGTTACGATTCAATACACACTGAGTTCACTCAGGGGGACAAGAGCACACACACACACACACACACACACACACACACACACACTTTATATATACACAGTGTTCTTCATGTTGCACATCATACACATTACACAGATTGTATGAACAGACAGTCAGCCCACCCCCACATGCGTTCATGCTTCACTTGTGATACAATAACACACACTCATGTAACAAACAAAACACAAACTCACAAACAATTCAGCTCAACGTACACAAACATGCAGGAAAACGTGTTCCAGCCAAACACTTTACTGGATTCATTAACGTACGTATGTACTAATCCGGCCAATTTACACACACACACACACAAATACTCTCACACTGACTGCAGCATGTTCATTATTCATACTTGGTGCTGGCTGGAGCAGCTCTCCCATCTGTGCCCCACTCTCTCTCCAGCTCTGTCTCATCCCCTGTCAGGGTCGCTTTTAGCCTGCACACTCCTCCTCTCTCAAACATTTCCCTTTTCAACACATAAACCAAAGACTTTTTGCTTTCAGATACACAATACAACTATTAGAAGGATGGGACCTTTAACACCTTTGCCCAGTTATGTAGTTAAATCACAGTGTGTTTGAAAACCTCTGTGATGGATTTACATGCTTGTGTAAAGCTCCAACATCCCTGAGCTGAGAGTCAACAGTACTTGTCCTCGAGGCTCCTACTGGAGGTCCAGGGTCTTTTGAAGCTCTGGTTTTAGATGCCAAGTATATCAGTTAAGGTTTTAGTTTACACCAAAGAAAACATTCTGTCAGGATATCAATGTTTTCAGTCTGGACCAGCCAACATGGCTAAAGATGATGTTCAAATTAGAACTGGAGTGGTAAGCTTGCACTTTGGAGTCGACAACAGTCAAAGGATCAACAATTACTCAAAGTATTACTGAAATCACAATATGACCCAGTGCAAGATCCAGCATGGTAGCTGCAGTTTGTATCACAACAGAACATGATCAGTGATACACAGTGGTGCTATGATGTCTAAGCCAACCAGTCACATCCTCCAGATGTCTACAAATTCCTGCAAAAATCAGACCACCAACATCTCTATTTTTGAAAAATATAAATATTTGCGCACATGGCTCTGCTCCACATGACATGACTGTTAAAAATCTGTGTGCTTTTTCTATAACTGCAAAGCTAATTGAGCTCCCACCATAGAACCTGAGTACACAAGTGCTGAGGTTGGTGCTGAACCTCACTGGCAACATCAGCTCCAGTCCCAATGCTACGATGGTGGACACTGACATCTTTTTATTGTTGTTCAGTGTTAGCTGCACATTGTTGGGGATGTTCCTATTGGAAATACTGTTTGCTGCAATGCCAGGTTTTTACCCAGCACCACTCTGATCAATTTGTTCTGAGATCTGTAGTCTTTCTTTCCCAGTCTCCACTGCTGCTCGGCTACAGCTCCACTGAGAATTACACATCACAGGCAAAATCCGAACCTCCTTCCAATCAAACACAAGACGTCCTGAAAATACAGTTACCCCTGAATTTGACACACAGATATGTCCCATGTATTAACAAACTAGAAAATAGAAGCACAACCGCGCAGACTGCAAACTTGTTACGACTCTGCTTCTCTCCCATCCTGATCCCCCCCTCCCCTCCCTCCGTCCTCCCCTCCTCCTCCTCCTCCTCCTTCTCCTCTGTCTCGCCTTCTTCTCTCTGTATTTCTACCTTGTTACTTTTTGACACCTGCTCCCCGGAAAGTTCTTCTGTCAGAAAGTAGCCTCAGTGCCCCGTCTGTCAACAGACTGACACAAAGCACACACACAGACACACACCAGCTTCACAGAACATAGATTGTGCACAGCCAGAAATAGAGGCTGAGAAAGGGAAAGGAAAGAGAGAGTGATAAGAGTGAGAAAGGTCAACAAAAGGTACCGATGATTGAAAAGCCCCAAATAGAATGGAGAGGGTGTAAATTATCTTAATGGAAAAGTTTTATATTGCTGCAGTGTGTGTGTGTGTGTTTGATTGCATGAGGCTTAAAGTTCTTACAGAGGTGAATGATTGAGCGACAGTTTGATGTGATTAGTCGAGACCTCATCGCATTACTTAATGGACAAAACCTCTCTTTATATCTCTGTCTCCATCTCTTTCCATTTTCTTTTGGCTCTGGTTCTGCTTTTGATTTACAACCACTGGAAGCCCTGTGTTTATGGGGCATGTGCGCATATGTGCGTTTTCAGGCAATGAAAGGTTGCCCACCATATTTTTAGGCGCTGTGCGTGTGTGTGCGTGAGAGAGAGAGAGGGCACCTCGGAGAACCGCAGCAGCAAACAACTCATTTTCTTGAGTGATGTTGATCTATACACACTCCAGTTTCACCGTTTCTGCTTCTACAGACCACTCTAAATCTTTCATTCTCACACAAACATGCACACACACACACACACACACAGCTGGGAGAGAATTGCTGCAACTTGAGCCAAATTGAGATCATAAAAAATTAGAGCTAAACGTGTAAAACCTGAACAACAACGCTGGCTGCTGTCGTTTTCATTAAGTAAAACGTACAGCCACTGTGACTCAACGTCAGGCAGGTGGAGAAGAGAAGATGAAGACATACAGGTACTACAGAGACAGGCAGCCGACCAGCAGCATTGTGCATTAGTACACTTCTTGAATCATTGGAGAAACTGGGGGATGATACACTGTAACATGGGTGTGTATGACAAGGCACCTGTAGCTGTAGCATTATCCTGTATAGAGTTAATGCTCTTTCAACTGCAGGCTGCAAACATCCACTGAACCTGTTTGTAAAAAGCTGCATTAAGTGACTCACAGAAGAACCTGTCATCACAGTCTGTCCATCACCTGACAAAACCTCCTCCACCAGATTCTGATGAGAAATATCTTTGACTTTGCTGGATAGTCAATAATTTTGTCAGCTGTTTGATGTTGGGAAGATGTGGAACATTTGTGTTTTTGATCTTTTTTCCTGACAACATATTCCCTCTTGTGAAACTAGAGTGATGGGAGTGCTGAGAATGAGAATAAGTTAGTCTAGTTTCACTAGTGTCTTTTTGGCTCTTAATCATGATTAGATTTGCCTCATTTGTTGTCTGTGATCTAACAGACTGGATTACTAAGATGTCAGGTCATCAAAAATGTTTAGGCGACCACATACAGGTAAATGTACCTTTCTGTGTTCTGTGCTATAGCCTCCCTGTAGCTCTTTCTAGTATTAGCTGTTTCCTGTTTGTCTGACCTGAGATCAGATTTCAAGTTAGATTAGAGTCTCTTTTATACTCACTGCGCACACTACTCTCTTGGAAATTTCACATTTCTACGACATAATTACTTTTCCTACAAAACAAATATGGCTGAATATGTAGTCATTGAGGTTTAACTCTGTCGATCAGTGTGCACCATAAGTTTTGGAAACTGCACTTAAACTGCAGGCAGCTTCATTTCATTTCATTTTTCATTTGAACTTTGACTTGTTTGATTGACTGTAATGCTGATAATCTAATAACTGAGGCTTATTCCTCCTAAAAATGCAGTCCTGCAGTATCTACAGCCACAATAACAGGAGCGAGTGAAAAAAGAAAGCAGTGTGAGAATTGCTAACATTGGAGTTGGTGGGACTCTGAGTGACAGCAGCTTTTTAGTGTTTAGAGATAGTAGAAAGTGCAGCGAAGCAAAAACATACGAGCAGAGCTGTGTGCGATGGAGTGATATGAGACACTGAATCTTTCTGTCGTTGTCACACACACACACTCACACACAGAGACACACCCACCCATGCAATTCTACAGAAGCAGGTAGGTTGAAAGAAATCCTTCATTCAGCTCTTCTTGCCTGAGTGGAGGCAACGCAAACAAAACAGTCTGAAGGAGGCCAACAGAGAGAGTGAGCGAGATACAAGGCTTTTAAGGGGAGATCTATTGGCCCCTTTAATGATATCATGGAAGGAATAATGCGAAACCACAACACACACACACAAACATTACTAAGTGGTCTCCAGCTGTGTTGAGTAATAAAGTTGCATCTCTGGTGTGTGTGGGAAGACAGAGATGGATAGGTGCAGGGGATGAGAGGGGCAGATCTCAGATATGGAAAGAGGGGAATTAGTCTGTGATAGAGAGAAGGTAAACGAGGAAGGGCAATAAGACAGGATGAGGAAGATGAGGAAGAGGCCAGGATATGAAGCGAGAGGGAAAAAAACAGCAGGTAAGGAAGAAGAGGAAGAGATAAGAGATTTCCCCTGCCTCTCACACAGGAAATTCAATATAGTCCGGACAGTTGGAAAAACACACAGTTGACACTCTCTGGCTCTCCACCAGTAGGTTATCGTATGTCCAGGCCTCAGAGATTATTTTCTAGACTAGACACAGGCGATGAGATCTGAGTGAAAGCTCCAGAAACAACAGTGTAACTCAGACCATATCAAACTGAAACAAAACCTCTGATATTACACATTAAACCACTGAACTCTGTGGAATTGCTTTTTATGTAAATAGTGTTCACGGTATTCGTCATTTAAAAATATTTCTTGTTTTGTTTTTTTGTTTTTTTTTTCTACATATTTGTGTTTTGTGATCTCGCCAATGAAGCCCCTGCTAACATGAATGTAAATGAGATTTCTGAGAACACAACATGTGATGATGTATGCCACATCCATCTAGGGGATGGCAGTGATGCTGAGACAGTTAGTGTGTGAAACCCTACACTGAACTGTAATCCAGTCGCTGCATAAGAGGCTTCCTCCGTGTGCTGGAACAGCTAGAACACCTTGATGGAGAACACAAATCCAGCTGGCGTACAGCTAGCTACATGCACATCCATGGGAGAACTTCACGTTCAGAGGGACCAGTCTTTGGGTTTTCTACCTGAACTAGACTCAGTGCTGGAGACCAGGAAGGAGAAGAAGGGTAGGAAGAATGACAGATGAGCGGGGATGAAAGGGAGGGAGGAGGGGTGTTAGAATCTCTGAAACACTTATGGGTGATACAGTGTGGAGGATGTATGGTTGGCATGGAGACCGTGGAGACAGTGAAACCCAGAGAGTATACAGTCAGACATTAAATATATGCACACACATCACACTCACTTGTACACCTCATATATTGTACATGTACATGCATGTCTGCAGATCAGTCCTGGAGCTCTCTCTCTCTTGCACACACACACACACACACACACAGAATATGTGCACACTAATACCCTATCTGTATTAAGTTGTGCAGGATTAAGCTATGTCACAAATCACATCATGCATACTGTACATTGCCCCACACACACACACACACACACACACACACACACACACACACAGACACACAAATGTGCATGCTGTACTGTAACCCAGTGGAGCTACTGTACTGTTATCCACTGGGAATAGAGGAGAAAAAATTATTAGGGGGGAACATGAGGGGAAAAAAAGGTACAGCGAGAAATGTCCAACGTAAAACAGAGGATGGGAAAAGTGAGGAAAAGACTGATGGAGAGAAAGCGACAGAGCATAGAAGAGGAGCGGTGTGGGTGAAGAAAGAAGATGAAGAAAGAGGAAGGACATGGAGATAAAAAGGGGGAGTGAGGAGAAAAGAGAAGGGGTATGGATGGGAAATGAGGATGATGGAGGAGAATCAGGAATAAGAAATGAGGAGATTTGATTTTAGGCGTTGCTCACATGAGGCCTGGACTACAGAAAGAAGCACTGTGACTTCTCCCAGTGAAACAGATCGGAGCTGACACAGACACATAATGCACAGTGCACACATGCAGAGTGGCAGCGGCGCAGCCTCAGACAAAAACAGTGGGACTCTTCCTCAGATTTCCATGGGAGGAGGTTGTCTGCAGATATTTGTGTTACTTCTGGAGCCATTTTTATAAATATATTCTTTCTATTTAGAGCAGGGATGTAAAAAATGCTGCTCGTCTCTGCTGATTTATGTGCCCTAATTGAGATTTTTACGTACCCCCGCGTCTCTTTTTCGGCCCCTGTTGTGTGTTTGCGTGTGTGATGTTCTTCTTGGAGAACGTCTTGTGAGGAAAAGACTGCACTTAATAATTTTCAAGAGGGAAGAAAAGAAAAAATGAAGGAGAGGAGACATTAAAATTTAAAGGAATTATGCATAATGATCAGAAAAGAGTGAAGGGAATTAGTAATGGGCATTGTGCATGTAAGTATGAATCAACCACACATGTAACCTAAACACAGTCGCAGCGGTGCAGACTTCATTTACATCTTTTATATAGTACACATGTAAAAAAAGAAAGAGAGTTTGATTTACAGTGACAGGGCAGGGAGTCAGGAACGAGAGCTCTGTGCAGCTGAAGAGTCTTCAATCATACGAGACAGACAGACCCAGACTCCTGACACTCTCCCATGGCAACCTGCCCTCCTATACTGATCATTTGTGTCCATCCAGAAAGTGAGATAAGAACACATCAGGACTCCAGTCTGACACCGCGTTGGGTTTTGGGTACTGAGGAATCTCAGCTTGCCGCTGTTTGCCTCTGAGGGGAATCGCCCGACTTCATCCGAGAGCACGTGAATCTGTGAATCAGCTGAGAGGGTTTTTTTTTTTTTTGATGTGGCTCGTTCATCATGGGTCACGGGTTTGACCAAACACTTGACTTTATGTAATAGTTTATGTAATGGCTTGTGTTGTCAGCCATTTTGCATCCTTCCCAAGAAGAAGGCAAGCACAGCTCAGCCCTGGCAAAAAGGCTGAACGTGACAAAGAGACGAGAAAACATCACTTGACAGCGACTGCTGCGTGTTGGGATAATTGGTATTCATTTAGAAGGCGGCAGTTCATTTAGTCCCTGTGGCATGCAGTTATTTTGAGAGGTGAGCTTAAATTTATTTAAGACACTTTGCTCATCTTCACAGTCACACTGTCACCTGAACTTGTAAAATAAATGCTAACTGGCTTTGTTGCTACAGTGCAATTATAGATTCTTGATCTGACTTGTCTCATAAACAAGGAAAATGGAAACAGTATTAAACCAGTTCTGGTGCCTTATAAATATAAACTTGCTACAGTGTGCATCACCGATCCCAGACTCTTCAGCTTGACAGGATTTCAACTTGAGGCTGTCATTAAGCAGTTGCCATGGCAATAATGGCCAAGATACCTAATGGTCACCCAGTTCTCCCGGTGTTATTGTTGCGTTTCAGAAAATGTTGTTCAACCGTTAGCACAGCCGCTTCCACTCAAGCCTCTCCTGCGAACCCTTTTAGCAGCTTTCAATTATACATCAGTTTTTCACAGAGTGCAGAGATGCAGGTGGATATGGATGCAGAAAGTCGGGGGGGGGGGGTTTAAGAGGGAAGACAAATAAGGGAATTGAGACAAAGAATATAGAAATGAAGAAACAAGCCAATGGATGTAAGGATGAAGGATGGATCAGTTAAGGGAGGACAACAGATGAGGGGATTAAAGTGAGTGAAATGCAGGGTGGGAAGAAGGTTCTCAATGACAGTGAGAAGAATGAGAAAGAGACAAAAACACAGAGAAATAAGCCGACAGACAGAGAGACAGACAGAGACAGACAGAGAGACAGACAGAGACAGACGGACGGACAGACAGACAGACAGACAGACAGAGACAGACAGACGGACAGACAGACAGACATTACATCATCTTAATTGCTGCTCATCCATCTTCCATCTTCACTGTGGCTGGAACAAACACAGATAAATGAGTGACAGGAACTCATCCTTCCTCCTCTCCTGTTGCCCCCCCCCCCCCCACGCATACACACCCCACCCCACTTCTCTCGATCTCTGTCATCTCGTCTGTTCTCATGTATGTTTTAAGCTTTTCATCACGTATTTATGTTTTGGTCAGATAGGGGGGCTGCCATGGAGACCCAAGCTGTTTGAGGAATGTCACACACGCACACAAGCAAGATCTGTTACACAAGCATCTCTGTTGTTTGGTTCGGACGTCAGGACATTTGGTCTGAGGTCAGTTTCCCCTCAACGCAGCTTTAACGCTGCTGAAGCTGTCTTCTTCCCCTCTGTCTGACAGCACAGTACATGTTGATATGCTCCAGTTCTTCACTGAAGCTATATAAAATTTGTTCAAACCCAAGACTCAATGATCATTAAGGCCTCATAATTTCATCAAATGCAAATATAAAGATGTCTAGTGCATTATTTTCTACATGTCTCCCAGATTCTTAAATATTTGATAGTTTGAAACACATTCTTTCACTTTTACTGTATTTTAATGGTGAAATAAAAGCTGATCCAGATTTATAGTTATTCCCTGCATGAATTTAGAGATGTGCAGCAAACAGATCAACCAGGAAGACTGAAGATCTTGTCTTTTAGTGTAGGCCACAAGCACAGTACTCCTATGGATGGCTTCTTCATGATGACCCACTTCTCACTATCTCTTACTATTCACAATGATGTCAATTTATTTTATTTCACATTTCTCACATTGTTTTCTCTCTCTATTAGTCACTGATTGAACTTTTTGTTGCATTTTAAAGCAGAGCCAGTGTTAGAAACCTCTCTGGTACCTCCTGTAGTTAGTGGTGCACATTTCTGAACACATCTTTAATTAAATGAGCACAAACCACTTGACACACTGAGCTTGGAGCTTTAAGGCCCCTGGAGTTTTGGGGCCACTGGCCAGTTACCCAGTTTGACCAGTTGCCAGTTTGTACTGGGTTTGGACCGACCTGCTGGTAGACTGCTGCTAGAGAGTGAACATAATTAGTGGTGGTGCTCACTAATACAGACAATCTGCTGTGAGTGGAATGGCACCTTGGTTTGATTGACCGACATTAGCAGCTCAAGGTGAGAGTCTTTAAGCAGTGGGATATATATATCGTCATGCCAACCGCTGCCAAGCCTGCATGTTGCCGACTGCCAAAGGCTTTCACTCACAGACACAGACACAGACACAGACACACACACTCCCTGCCCCGGCACAGGAAAAACTACTGCTCCTCCATCACCCACCTCACCATCTCTCTCACTTGTTCCTCCCTCTCTTTCTTGCCCCTCTTCCAAACCTCTCATCCCTCCATTCACCACCCAGGGTGCCAACAGTTGGCCTCACCAAATGTGAGCTGTTCTCCTCATCCATTGTTCCTTCCTCTCTTCCTCCTGCCCTATTTGTTTTACCTCCCTCCCTCCAGCCATCATTTGCTCCTGTTCTCTCTTCCCACCTGCACCTGCCCTTTCCTCTCCTCTCTTGTTTTTCCTTCAGTGATTCATCTGTCTCTCTTTCCCCTGACTCAGTCTGTGTCTGTCTTTCTGTCTCGGCCCCCCTCCTTCATCCATTCGTCTTTCTCCCACTCTCTCTATCTCCTACATTCTCATTTACTGCCTGTCCCTAAACCTATTCATCTTCCTGTGACACCTTCACTCTCCTCCTGTGTTGTCTTCGTCTATCTATCCATCTTTTATCCATCACTCACAGTATCTGCACAAGTGTGTTTATAACCTGGAGGTCCTGAGAGGATTTTATCTTTGACCATCAGGGAAAATTAGAGTCAGGAAAGTGAATGAGCCACAGAGGATCAAGTGCTGCTGTAATATATGTGAATTATAAAAGTTAATGTAATTGACCCTCCAATTTCCCAGCTGCATTTGAACCTCTTGTAATGTAATAACATTTAGACTGACATAAGATGAGAAGGTAATGTTCTTGAAATGTCTGTGTTTCTCTTGAAGGAGTAATTGAGAGAGTTGAGTGTTGAAGAGGGAGGTCTAGATTAAACATACTGAACTATATTTGTACACTTCCCATTAGTTTTTTTCCCTCTCTGATTATTTTAATGCATTTTAATGCAAATGTATAATGAACACGTTAAAGCAGCATTACAGGTGACCTGGAGGCTGCAAAACAACTAAAAAACTCCTCTAATGTCAGTGTGAGTGTCAAATGAAATAGTGCACCTACAGCCAATGGCAAGGTTATCATAATATACACACCACTGTACCAGTATATTGATCATCACCATGGTTATTGAAAGAACACCGTGGCTTCCCAGGTTTTGGCACAAAAACTACTTGATTAGGTTCAGAAAAAGATCTTGACTTGTGTCGAATAAGTACTTCCTAAACATTAGATGATATTTGTTGTCATGGCTACTATCTATCTATCTATCCATCCATCCATCCATCCATCCACTCTGCTCCTGTCATAGTTTCAAAAGCATCTAGATGTTGCCTAACAATAAAATGCATAATAACCTTCTCCACAAATGGCTGTGTTTTTTTGGTTTTTGGTTTTTGGTTTTTTTTACTGAAGGTCAGTCTAAAACAAATTATTAACATGAAAGTTGACATTTTTATGACCATATAATAAGAGGGTAATTTATACATCCTGCAAATATGCGTGACATTTAGTTTGTCTCTTTAGCTTCTAAAAGCACCAGTATGTTCACCAACTCATCCCTAACAGTGTTTGCTGCAGGTTTCATACAGTGCGTTTGTTAAAAGTTTCCTTGCTGAACGCTGCCTGCAACACTGACGAGAGCAGTAAAATGACACCATAAAACCAGAGTAATGAGCAAAAAGAGCTTTAAAATGCTCCATTAAAGCAGAACTGAACTACTAATTCAAATTCAGCTAATCACTATGTGGAACCTCCATTATTTGACCTGCTGTTTACATAAAAGCAGTGATGCAGCCTGTTAGGTAAATGAAAGTAAAATTAAATACATATCCTCTCTTTATACACTCTTTCATTCTTCTCTCTCCTTTGGTTCTCCTGTGTTCTGACGATGTCATCTGCATCTCACCTTTATCCCCTCTTATCACTTTCCTCTCACTTCTCTTTTTACAGCCTCTACAGAATGCCCCCACCTCTCTATCATCGCCATCACCACCACCACCACCACCACCACCACCCCCGACTGTGTCTGCCCTTACATTCAATATGCACTTAGATGAATCAGTGCACTCTCAAGAACACAACACAGGATATTTGTTTGTTCCCAGCATCTCTCCTTCACCTGCGTATCTCTCTCTGCAGGTTCCCCTTCATCTGCCATCCTGACCACTGTTTTTCTAACTAGTATTTACCGGCACTCTGCGATCTCTACACTAAGCTTTACTGGCAAATGCTTTCATAAGAAAGAAATCAGTAATAAGACTGGAGTACAATAACGATGGCTTATAAACATGCATGTTAAAGTCTGCCAGATCCTGACCTTTAAAACGTCCTTAATTTCTCCTCTTTTCTCACTAACATGTTCAAACTTCACCTCCTTTAACATTCACGGAGGAAAAAATGAACAATAAACGTAAGGAAAAGAAGGATGCATGAGAACGATGATAAAGTGAAGGGCGATAAAGATGGAGGGTAAATGATGAAGTGGTATTAGAAGAGGCGATGCGGCTAGAGGGAGAGCAGAAGAGGTGAGAAGGAACGGATGGGTGAACGATAAGGCGGTGAAGGATGATATATCATCCTGTAAAATATAGAAGGAGAAAGAAAAGATATCGAAAGTGATTAATAAAGGAGAGGAGGGAGAGACTGATAGAAGGGTGGATGTTGAGGAGTGAGGGCAGATCAGGGCACGATATTAGGATGGGATGGAGAAGTTGGGGGGGTAAAAGAGGGGAGAAAGAGGGACAGAATGAAGTAAAGCAGGGAGACAGAAAGAAGAAAGAGACAATGAGTTAAACGTGTTGGATGGAGGAGAAGAACTGTATTGGAAAGAGTACTGAGAGGGGAGGGTGAGAGATGTGAGTTGAGATGGAGAGCTTGTGTGAGTCACATTGTCTCCTCCGCAAGCTATTAGTGATTTAATCACTCTGACATCAGTGTGTGTGTGTTTGTGTGTGAGTTTTTGTGTGTGCGTGCGTATCATACCAGATTACCCTGAGCTAGTGCAGTCAGGAACTGGCTCATCACTCTCCCGCAGCAGCGTGCATTCATCATGTCAGAGTCAAGTTTCTCAATCTCTGGGCTGAGACCCCGAACAGGTCGCAGGTTCTCATGAGTGGATCTCCACCAGACTGATGCGAGCTCTCACTAATCTATGTCCTCTGTGGGACTGATAATAGCACTGCGATTAACCTCAGAGCTCAGCTAATATGACAGGACTGTGGTGAGATGGCAGAAACACAATATTTAGCAGCCAATGTCCATGGAAACACAAAGAGGAAACTATGTCTGCACAAATCCTGCAGATGAATTCTGCTCACGTCGCATCAGATACTGAAGGTTGCTGCCTAAATGTGATCAAGATCAAGCACGAACGACTTGATTACTTCCTCAAAATTCTTCTCTGTACTGTTTTTGATTCACTGTGAATGAAAGACTGTTGATTGAGCGCTGCTATTATCATCACCTACAATCAGCATTAAGCTGCTTCTATATATAGGAGGTCATTCTATTTGAATCTAATCCTCATTCTCTGTAAATGAAATCCAGAAATATTGTTACCCAAGCACTTATTATGAGAGTGCACCATTGATTTCCACTAAATGTATTAGTTTTTGCAATCAGAGTATCTTCTTATTCGTAAAAAAAAAAAAATCTGAGTGTTTCCCTAGTGTACTGGATAAGAGTTTAGTATTCCCCATAATAGGACAGTCCGGGGCTGCATTATCATTTTACTTCACTTCATTAGTTTGATACTGCCATCAGAGCAGTATCCAATCATGCGCAAGCAGAGGTCAGTGCTCTAAGTGAATTTAACAATGCCCTCTGACCAATCAGAGGCAGAACTGTTGGGTAATACGAGGTCATGCATGCAGTGTGTCAGCAAAAGCAATTAAAGCAACGAAATGAGAGATGCTGCCAAATTTTCTTTAGGATGTGAACTGATAGAAGTCAAATGTGTGGAGGTTCAGAAAGTGATGACACAGGACACAGGAGAGGACATGATTAATTATTAAACTTAACTTACAACTGAGACCAGACCATAGAAGCATCAGCAAGCAGTGAGTTGGTCAACAGTATTTTGTTTTTGTCTGTGTGTAGTTTTTTTCCATGAACTATGAGGTTACTATGTGTCAGCCAATGAATAAACGAGAAGCTGTGAACCTGAAAGATAAAAATGTCTTTTGGACAGAAGAAAGGAATTCAAACATCTTGCATTCAAATAGACTGTTTGTTTGCTTTTTCATTTCATTCCACATGTGTAAACTCAGATGTATTTAACGTTCAACACTAAATATTCTGCTTTTAGTGGTTTGCAAGATTCAGATTGACTTGCCTTCCCTGTAGCAGCTTCTGCTTGGCTGCTACCTTCCAGATTACAATCTACCTCCAGCATGGCTTTAGGGAACAGAGCAGAAGGAGGGCGCTCTTCTTCTAGCTCTTTCAGGCTCTTCCAATGCCAAATGGTGGAAAGAGGGCAAAACTGATTGCCCTCTTTCCACCATTTAAAAAAAAACAACACTTCCCACATGTTCAGAACCACACACACACAGAGGGAAGACTGCATTTATGGGAAGCCAAGTGTTTTCAGAACAAGTGCAATGGTGTGAAGCAGAAACCAGAGGTTTGTTAACCTTGAAAAATCGTATAGTTAATGGTATAGTTAATTTAATTACTTACTAAAAGGGCCATCCATGTTCCATGCCCAGGCCTTTACATACATATAGTAGTTCAATCAGTGTGCTGTGGAAGTGTTTAAAGACTTGCAGTCAGTCTTCATAAATACAAAAGTAGCACCCTTGGCTGATCCACCCTGGAGCTTCTACCACGACCTCATTGGTCAGTGAACCCAGTACTTGGGCCTTTAATGTGGTTTCAGTGTGGCAGGGTGGGGGCCAGTGGAACAGGAAAGCCTGGGGCAGATGGGGAACAGGGAGAAGAAGGAGGTACAGTGGGTGTCTCTGCCCCCCGTTGAGGCTCTAATCATGGGCGAGGAAGGGCAGAGCACCAGCAGCCTCTTGCCACAGCCTCACGGTGGGTCTCTGAGTGATTACAGGGTGTGTACAGTCCACGGAGGTTTGATCACAGGGATGCATTGGCAAGAGTCAGTGTGTGCATGTGCTTGTCTCTGTGTGTGTGTGTATGTGTGTGGGGGTGCAGGACTCTGACCATAGGGTGTGTTTGCACGAGTGTGTGTATATGCTTGGCAGAGAAAATTGCTGGGACTGCAGGGCTAAAAAAACAACCACAGGGCTAAAGAGAAAAGTAGAAAAAGAGAGACACAGAAAGACTGAAAAAAGAACAGAAACAGGGAGTGACAGAGATGCTAAACGGCAGAATTGTGTAACAAAGACACAGATGCACGGAGGGAAAGAGGGAGCAGCAACAACGAGGGCAAAAAGGCAGACACAGACAGGGGAGGCTGGGTTCACATTTTAAAGCCGAGGCTGCTTCAACAGAAATCGGTTTTGTATTTTAGCATCACAACATCTCCACCTCTCAATACACCTGTCTGAAGCACTAAAAAATCCTCTGCTACAACTTGTTGTTGGCGTCTTCTCACACCCCCACACCAACAGGCTCTTCTCCTGTTATACAGCAGCGCCGCAAGACAAAGACGCTGAGCAGAGCCAGAGGCAGGGATTAAAAATGAGGTGAAATAGTGTTTAGATGAAACCAGAGGTGCTGTGTGGGTATGTGTGTGTAAGGCAGCCAGTAGAATTACAGCAGCGCAGAGAAAAACGTCAATAGTCAAACAACAGACAGCGGCATCGATTTCAATACACAGAAGAAACATAAAACACACACACACACGGACAAAAGGCTGCGCACACACAATAAAGCTTCTGAAGTTGTTACAGATGTTGATTTAAGCTCCTTAACTTTGACTGCTCTGACATTAGAGGAGATGAAGAGGAGGGTGGAGGGGTGGGGGTCGAAGCGAGAGACACCAGAAAGGGAGGAAGGGTGAGAAACAAGAGGGGACATGGAGGAGAACACAAAAGTGCAAAATGAAAAACATGAAGGGAGGCTGGTTTCATTTCATCTGTCTGTCCTCTCCATCTTCATTTTTGCTCTGAGTCTCTGACTCTTTTTTTCCATCTCTTTCTCTTTCTGTCCTTCATCTTTCTCTGTCAGGCAGACCATGACTACGCCAAAATGTGATTTGCTGTTTTGTCTGCTGCTAATCTTTATAATCCATGGGCCAGTGAATGATTTCCTTAACTAATTAAAGCCTCTACAAGGAACTTTCATTTTGTGTTGATTTTGGTGACCCGTGCATAAAAGTGGTAGGTTTCTCTTTGTGGATCTCGTCCCAGTATCAGCCATGACGAAAACATACCCCTGAAATTGAGCTCGTTTTTTACTCGCTAGGGTAGCAGCAACACAATGCTAATTTACAGCCTCCTCAAATGTGCCGTCTCCTCCTGTCTGAGTGCCGTACATTGTTTCGGACGACGAAACAATGACGAAACAGCACTGGCTAACCCTAACCCCTCCCGAAGGTAAAGAGTTACACTATTTAGAAACAGCTTATCTTCCCACCGATGGTCTCTTTGCTGTTGTAGGTCACACGGAGACATCAGCAGAAACCAGAGACTTTTGCAAATCCAGTTAAAAGTTCCTTGTAGGGGCTTTAAAGAACAAACAATGGAGGTGCATCCCACACACACAGTGGTGGATGTTGTAGAATCTGACAAGAGATGTGACAGAAATTCAATAAGAGATGAAATCAATAAGAGAGAAAATTGGGAGCAAGAAATTATGTGAATCACAAAAATGTGGCTCTGCATTCAAACTTTCAGTGCAAAAAAAAAAATTGGATGAAAAATCATCAAAACTCAACAATGATTCTTTTTCTACTCCCATAATTTCTCCCTTTTATTCTTCATCTTTCTCTGCCCCTCTCTGCCATCTCCTCTTTGTTATGCTTACAATGGTAGTGAGGGATCAAAAGTTGCTAAGGCAACAAACACAGAGTAAGTGTAAAAAAGAAAACGCAGCCGTCCTTATGGAGCCGGAGGAATCCATGACGTTGTTGAGCAGAGAAGCAGGGGAAACTCAAAGTGTTTATCTGCCCATTAGCAGCCTGCTATTTGAACCTGAAAGGATGTGGTGTGTGTGGAACAGATGGGAGGGAAAAATGTTGCTGCCAAGTGTGAAAACAGTCCTGAAGTGTACAATGAATACTGACACTCTAATGCTACAAGCTTCAAGTGTGTTTTTGTACACTACTGTACTTTCTGTTGCAGCTCTGTGTTGACTCTAAATCTGTAGTCATGAGCAGGTTTGAATGATGACACTCAGTCCCTGTGACAGACTCTATATAACCAAAAATCACATCTGACACTAAAAGTTAAAGGACCCTAAACACTGTTACAATTCATAAATCTTAACTAACATTTTATCATCCAAACAAAATTGATATTCAATATCAAAATGTCCATAAAGGAGACAGATTTTGTATTTTAAAACATGACAGAGTTTAGTAGTACTAAAAACTCTAGCACTTACAATGTAATGATATTCACACAATTAGAAGCAAGGAATCAATAATGGATTATTTTACATGTCCACCCACACCTGAGCTAACTTTAGAAAAAAAATATATGTTCAATTTATGTTTTCATTCAAATAATCAGGAAGTGCTTAAAGAAAACACACAACCTTCTCTTCGGATCTTAAAATGATCAATAAATGGAACCAGCAGCTGATAGAGAGATTAAAATCAAAAATCTGTCTCATTTTTCTTGCAGCGAAGCATCAACAACAACATGGCTGCAGAACTGCATGGTTTAGAACCAGAAGCTGTTTTAACTGTAAACACTGAGCAACTGCCCATTCTGACACACATGTCAGCAGACATCCTCATAATACTCTTCATACTCACTGCCATACCTCAATGTATAATTGATGAATTGTGTCATTATTCCCATGATGCACAGCAGCTTGCACAACATCTCTCAAAATATATAAGCAGCATGAAAAGGCTTATAATTTTCAGTTACATACCTTAGGTTAACTATAAGTATGTGTTTTCCTTGCTTCAGTAGTTATCAAAAGCTGCAGCACAATACTAAGTCCTCCTCGTCACACAGTGACCCAGGTGATCAGTGAGACGCCTTATCCTGATTTCAGATGATCAATCTCAGGGTAATTTGGTGATTTACTTGCTGTTATCACCTCTAAACACACTATAAAAAAGACTACTGAAAACTTTCTAATGCACACATGGTTTGTAATACATATCTGACTTTAGAACAGTGAACACCAAGGGTCTTTCAGTCACACATCCAAAATCTGATGACTGCCATTAATGCACAAACGCTCCCTCACCTGCCTGACCCACCTTCATCAACGTGATTACTGCATCCCCACATCAAGACAAAAAACAATAGCTGAAAATGAAGCTAGCTTCCAGACACAATAGCCACAAGGAGTACTTTTTTGGATGTAAGGACAGATTTCACTTTACTTCATTACCGTTCTAATTGATTCTTGCTTTAAGCTTTAAATGGAGAAGCACTGTTTGCCTGTCCTGTCCTGTCCTGTCAGCACACCACTGTGATAAACAGTTTATTTATCAAGCAGTCTGCTGATAAACACGAAGGGCACAAGGCGCAGACATGCTGATTCTTTGAAGAATGTTAAAGATGCTCAAGTGTGTGTGTCTGTGTGTGTAGGAGTAAGCAGAAGTGATGAAGTGACAGTCAACAAATTGACTATATGCAAATACAGTGGGCTGTTGACACACACACAAACATGCAGACATGCATTTGTAGCAGCAGGCAAAATGAAGCACTCGTGTACATTAATGCATCTGTATGTACACGTGCAGAAAGACACACACGAATGCACAGACACTCTTACATACACACATGTACAGTGCACAGCTCTCAGGGATTTGGAGTTCAAAGGATGTTTTATTTTGGGAACAGCTTTGGGTTAGTCACCCTACTTTGGTGACAGACGGAGAAACAGGTTGCAAATATCAAACACTTTATAAGCACTGAAACACGCGCACGCACCCACTCGCCCACACATACACACACAGGCTCACACTCTCAGTTTCCGTGAATTTCCTCTGTGTCTCTCTTATTTCCCAGAATCATCTAGCCAAAGGGAGAATATGTTGTCTAAAACTTACACTCATACTTCTCCCTCTCTCTTACCAGCAGCTAATGCATGATCACAGCTCTTCTGACAGCTTTGTCAAAAACACTAAGACATCGTGTTTGGGATTCATTAACACATAAAGCAACATGGCAGGATGCTGGGATTACACTAGGTAAAACTCAATATTGTTGACTGATGATGCCGAAAAGCAATTGAACAGCTTCTTTCTGACTGAGGGGATGGGTGTTTATCGAATTGTGCTGTTGTCTACACGAGAAACAATAAACTACATTTGATCATTCCCAGTTTAGCAACCAGAAGTAGATACAATAGGCCACAGACATGTGCATGATGTTATAAGTCCTAAACTAAATTGAGTGGGAAGGTTCTTGTCTTATTTCTAGTCTTTCCAAAACCAAAAATACAGGAGAAAAACTGTGAATTAAAAAGCGTTCATCTGCTCTATCATGAGTTACAACTAGCTACTTAAGCTGTACTGACATCAAAGCTACATGTTCCAAATGCAGTATCAACCACTATGTGGCCCACAGGGGAGCTGTACTACAGGGCACCATCTCAGCTGATGCTAATGTGGCTAGCAGTATAGCCACATTATGTGTCCCAGACTCCAGCTATGTTTTTGTTGTCTCTCATTGTTTGTTAGTCTTCCCAAACCAAGAACACAACAGCTGTGTGTTTATCTCCTCTAATGTGATGTTAGCATCCTCGCTAACTAGCTCCCTACTTCACACATTAACACATTAACGTGACACATCACATGTTTTGCCATGCAGTCTTTCCTGCTCTGAAACCTAGGGGCTGTTAGCACCAAAGCCAATGTTGTTAGCAATAGGCTACATTGCAACACTTAATTTTCATTATTTGAATTTAAAAACATTTTTTAAACAATTATAGCAGCTGCATCTGCAAGCTACATCCTCAAGTACAGTTTTTAGAGATATCATTTGGAAAACAAAAAAAAAACAAACAAAACAAAACAAAAAAAAAAAGTTTGTGCAAAATAAATGCCCAGTAATATATTTATCTGAAAATGTTGCAAGTGGTGAGTGTCTGAACACACTCATGTCCACACATACACACACAGGGGAAGGCAGTAATTGAACAGGCGTTGACGCAGTTTGATGGCGACACCTGTTTGAAATTTATAATGAGCAGCCAGGGGAGAGCACCAAACACACACGCAGACAGACACACACACACACACACTCACACATAGAGTCATACACACATACACATGCACACACGCAGACAGACACACACACTCACACAGCGTTGTCTGTGTCTTGGCTATGACTGCACCGGGTTGCAGGTCAGAGGAAGGCTAAGAATAAACTGGTCCTGCTGAGCCTCTCTCTCTCTCTCTCTATCTCTCTCACACACACACAGACACACAGTTCACTTTGCCTTTGATTTCTGCACACACATGCCGACTGATTAACAAAAAGACCAAGTAATAGAGAGATAACAGAGACAGAGCTGCAGGTGGATGAAGAGGCAAAGAGAAACGACTCCACTGGTGAACAAAAGAGAGATAAATAAACAATGCATTAATTGACTGAACAGAGAGAATTATTTCATTCCTTCAGTCCCCTACTGTCCACTATATTAATCTATGATCACTTCTCAGAGTGTCTGTGGTGTTATGTTTTCAGGAAACTCCCACTGAGCTTAAGAAATGCTTATAAAATGGATTTCACAATCTTCTTAGCCTTAAGATGCTTTTGGGAAATAGGGCCTGGGTCTTTCAAAGTGGATGTCCCGCAAGCTTATAACACAAGCTTCCTGTTATAGTTTGAGCTGAAATAACCCCGATGACATTACTATGACATCAGCAGAGTTACATTTTTTCAGATTTGACAAAGCTCCCCCAGAGCCACAGTACTGCTGTTTTCACCAGAGTACTTCTGATGGTGGAGTGCCCCTCGGTAAACAACCAGCTTTCTGAGGTAGAAGTGAGCAGCAGGGAGTGCTCAGCTGAAACCTGACTTTTAACCTCTGACGAATGGCAGCATAAGAAATTGAGAATTGAGTGTAGATGTTTTTTTTTCCCTCCTCCACTTCCTTTTCTTCTTCTTTGCTTCTGTCAGTTCAGCTCTGGCGCCTTTCAGACTTTCCCCATGAACGGTCAGCAGTTTTCAGTTACAGTTTTCTTTCACTTTGAGGAAATTTCAGTCCACCAGATAGAATAGACAACAGAAATGACAGATTAATATTGGGTTGCTCTAATGCATCAAATACGAAAAAAGAGGCTAAACAAAACTATTATGAATGAGTGAAGGGAGATGTGGGCAAGAGAGTATGGAGGGAGTGTGGACACTGAATTATGTCTGGGTTATGATCCAGATCAACTGCCTTGGCAGCAAGTGCTTTTTCTCTGAGTAAAGAGTCTGACTGAGATGGATAGATGGAGAAGGTGAAAAGAGGAGAGAAAAATGGGAGGAAGAGGAGGTGTAGAGAAAGAGTGAGACGAGAAAGAAAAGATGGAAGAAGACAAAAAGGTGCCATGTAGGGGAGAAGGGAAGCAGAAAGGAAGGGGAAAGTGGAAGAAAAGTGTGATGGTGTAAATAAGTAAAGGTGAAAGACAGAAGGGAGGGAGATGCAAATGAAGAGGTGTCAACAGTGGATGAAGGGAGGGAGGGGGAGAGACACGAGATGACAGAGAGGTGAGGGTGGAGAAGGAGGTGAAGAAGTGAAGGAGGGAGCGAGCAAGGGAGGAGTGTGGGAGAAGGATGGCAAAACTCAGTGCATGGAGGAAAATCTAAAAATATCAACAGAATAGGGGATGGAGGCGGAAGAGTGTGACATGTGACATGATGCAAGGAAAGAAAGAAAGACAGAAAGAAAGAAAGACAGAAAGAAAGAAAGAAAGAAAGAAAGAAAGAAAGAAAGAAAGAAAAAAGAAAGAAAGAAAGAAAGAAAGAAAGAAAGACTGTGCAAACCAAAGTCAAGGTCAACTAATGGGAAAATTAATGAGGCAGAGACAGAGGGGACAGAAAAAAGGAGCTTACATTAGTGTAGAAGAGGAGAGAAAACACACAGAGGTACCAGTGATGAAAGAATAAAGAGGGGGAGGAATACTGTGATGTTGTGCAAACTGAATGAGTAGAAGAAGAGACCTTGGAAAAGAGACAAAGGAGAACAGGGAGATGGGAACAAAAAGAGGGATAAAAAAACTGAAGGAAAGGGCTTGTGGGATATTGATAATGAGGGAGGCAGTGAGCCACGTTAAGCCCTAAGGCAGGAACTGACTGGATATCTCAAGAATGGATGGATGGATAGATGAATGAAGGAGTGGATAGACACATGGATAGAAGGATGGATAAGAGTGAGGGTACATGATCTTAAAAGAAAACAGCACAATCACAGACAAGCGTCGATGGCTGAGGAGAGAGAGGACACGCCAGAGAATAAGGACGAAAGGATGAAAGGAGTGCTGACGAAACGAAGGACTGCGGAGGGAAGGAACGGGAGAAACAGATCAATATGTCAGTTGGGTTTCCTCTCCATCACATCCCTCTCTTCCTCTCCTCCCACTCCTTTACATGGAAACATCTGATTATGGATCCATCCCCAACTGTTCCCCCAGTTTCCCTCCACTCACCCAGCTTTTCCAGCGCACCTCACATCTCTGCTCCCACCATCCACTTCCTCTATTCCTCCTCTATTTCCCTTTTGGAGCAGGACACACTGATGCAGCCGAACCATGACCATGAAATCTCTGAAATTACACTGCAGCCGAGGCTTACAATAATCGCCTTATTTTAAAATAAACAGGGATAAAGGCTAAACAGCTAGTTCAGAGCGCGCTCAAGCATTTAAAAACACTAAGAGTCCAGATCCATATGGCTCTGAGGTTTGGAGCAGCAGCAGGTGAAATATTTACCATGCTCATCATTTTTAAGATGGTTACTAATTAGCATTACAGCCAGTATAATGCAGGATTGTCCCATATTTGACAACACATTATCCTGGATGAGTTTCAAAGCTACAAAAAACAAAGATTTTTCTTAGTGGGGGGAGTGTCTTAATAAAGGGCTAAGACCTATTTAAGTTAAAGTTTGAGTTTCCCACAGTGATTAGCTCCATACAGGTGCCACAGTAATGATTCACATCCAGCAGAGGCAGATGCTTAAATTTGCTTATTGTTTGTTCTCGACACACAAAGTTACAACCTTTGAGTTGTAAAATATCTGCGTAATCCTCTTGTAGCAAACACAACAATGGTGGTTTCAGTTTTAGATAATCTAATCTGCTTCAATCTCCAGCTCCATTCACATCAGCGCTCTATTTAGCTCCCTGTTCTGACACAGCAGCAGCAGCGGACTATTAGAGAGCTACCAGAGGGCATCCTTGATCCTACACTATATCTTTATCTTATCTCTCTCTTTCTCTCTCTCCCTCTGCAGCTCCTCCCTCGCTCCTCTCTCATCCCCTCCTGAACTCACTGCTCACTAAGAGCAGTGATTGCATCACTGATAGTGCATCATTTCACACAAATACAAACACACTCATGCAAAAACACAGTGCCCTTGTAATGACAGTCCTACGTAAGGGCTGCTTGGTATCAGATGGTAAGCTTCTTGTCCATGAGGCCATTTACTGCATTTTTTCTTGGCACAAACCCACAGCTGCTCTCCTACACCTGTAAGGACCCTCACTGACATAATGCACTCTCTAGACCTTAACCATCATAACCAGAGTCCACTATATACACCCAGAGCTCTTAACTTTAACCTCCAAACAGCCCTACAGACATAGATGTCCTCACTTAACTTTAAAACTATAACTATAAGAGCACACACAGTCTCACACACAGGTAGACACACACTCCATCTTCTCAGTCTTCCTCTGAGGGAAAGCCACAGATGGGCAGCTTTTGAATGGGGTTGCCAGCATTTGCTGCCCCGAGTAACACAAGCACACACATCTGTAGTATTACACTTGTGAGGAAATTGTCCCCATGTCAAAACACATGAGCACCGCTCACTGTTCAAATGTCCTGAACCTGACTCTGCTTGACCTTGTCATTCATACAACAGTTTGAGGAAGTGGGAACTGAGCAAAAATCCTGTCAAAAACTCAGACTGGTCCCCATACAGAAAGATTTACAAAACTGCACTCTCTCCCTCTCTCTCTCTCTGTCTCTCTCTCTCTCACACACACACACAAACACTGAGCACTTGGTTTATAGGCCCCAGGAGAAAGACTGCATTCCCAACCACTTTATGTATTGGTCAATTTAACACCGCTAACATCAGCATATTAAAAATGCATGCGCCTAAGGAAGCGAGAGCAATTTGGCAAGTGTGTATGCGTGTGCACAAGCATGTACAAGGATTTGAATGCAGAGTAGCCTACCTTAAAGAGCGGCATTATTACACTGTTATCTACCTAATAGAGCTATTTACACTGCAAATGCATTTTAAACACCTAGTTAACCTTCAGAGCGATTTTTGAATGGGAGTCAATCACACAGAAAGGAAACAGAGAGAGGAATGTGTTAATGCCAATCTAAAAATATGTCAGATTTTGCTTATACAAGAAACGTGTTTATGAGAGACTGAGGCATGAGGTATGTGATATCAAGTGGTCAACGTTGCCAAAAAGTGAGCAGTTTGTACTGGAACTTAATGACAGTCGAGGCCTCTGACTGCTCCATTATGGAACAACCTGGGAAATCATGCAAATGACTTGTCTGTGATATTGTGTATAAGGGAAATAAAATTTCAATGTGTTGTGGAGGAACTCAAATCCATGACTTATCACATTCTCAAATGAAATTACTGCCAGCACTGACTCACATGGTCTCGTCGTTCTGAAACTCCAGCTTGCCAGCAGCCAGTTCGTAGTCCTCCCCTCCTTTAGCAGTGCCATCCAGGGTTCGATAGGGGACGGCTACCAGGCCACGGGCTCCTGAGGTCCTGAGCACCTTCACCTCCATCACACCCACGCTCTCACTCACCCTCTGACTGGCACCCTCAAAGGTAAAGATACCTGAGAAAGAAAGCAAAAGAAGACAAGATAGAGAGAGAATATGTTGCATCACAGGGGAGAAGCACTAGAAAGACTTGAGAGATGAGGTTGTTGAACACCTACGCTCTCACTAGCCTGCTCTCCAAGGTGTATGGTATATATAGTGAGAGGATAATAGATTACCACCCACTCGCTCTAGATAAAAGATAATAAGCATTAGGTAAATGCCCGCCCTCCACTCATCCTCCAGCACTTTGATTCTCCTCAGATGTTATCAAAGTCCTGTAAATGAAGCGGGGAAGTGGAGACTAGAACTTTCTAAACCACTCTGATACCTTTGTGTGAATATCATGGGCTTTGCTGTAACAAAGCTATACATCCATGTGGATTTACATGCTCCAGAAGTATAATGTCAAAGTGAAATTATTGTTGTCTTTGTTTTGATATGTGTGTCTGAGAGCATTGTAGAAATTAAAAAAAAGAAAAAATAACTTATAGAGTGATGGTGTGAATCTTTAAAATGTTTGCAATATAATTTCTGTCTAACATCATCACAGGCAGTTAACCACCGCCTGCTCTGTGATTTTAGGTCTGTGTCTCTGTGTGCTCACCGTCATCAGTTACAGGAAGAACAGACGATCCCATATTGTATAAAGTCAAATTTCCGTGTGTTCTTTAATTATAAAGCAGGTCTAGGTTTAATGTTAACACTGTGCAAGTATCAAAGTTTCAGTTCACAGAGATATGCATACAGCCTGTATTCAGAAACTGAGTCTTAAAACTGACCGTCAGGACTTCCTGTGAGCACATATCACAACAACGCAGTCACCACACTACTCAGACAACCAGTTCAGGGTTTGGTTTCTCTGTGGGTTTACCTGAATTCTGCAATATATCAGTTTTCTGAGGCATCTAATCTCAGAAAGGAAATGGGAAAATATACTAAGATGGTTCTGGTTCTTAATACCATAGCTAGATCTTCTTATAGACATCAATAGTGAAATGTGTAAAGTGTGGGACCTTGAAGATTCTTCATGGCTCTTACCTGCATGATCGTCGTCGTAGATGGTCACTGTGGCCGTGTGGTTGTCACCCAGAACAGCTTTAGGGGTGGTACTGCCATCCAGAGGAACGGTGCCGACCTCAGGATAACCAACCACTCGAGGGTTACTCAGGTGGACGTAGAAATACTCATCCTCCTCAAAGATGTCATCGTCAATCACCCCCACTGTGATTTCTGGCAGAAGAATTGTTATTTTATTAGGACGATGATTTTACCACAGAGAGATAATGGTGCCGTTTTCAACAATAAAACCAGCAGAGAAAAACAATCTGCCTCGGGTTGTGCAGATGACCTCTGCTATTTGAGTCTTAGTCTCAGTGACATGTTTTTTGAAAATATATCATGAATTATTGCAATCACTGTTGTTTTTACCTTTCAGGGACTCTCCAGGCTTGAACAGCAGTGTTCCCTCTGCAAATTCATAATCTGAACCTGCATTCGCTGTACCATCCTCTGTGCGATAATCCACCTGGGGGGAGGGGGGGTGCAGAGATGGGAAGTTGGGTGAGACGAGGGGGAGACAGTGAGAGAGTGTAACAACAACAAAAAAAGAAAGAAAAAAAAGAGCCGCCAGAGATGAAACAGAAGTGAACAGATGTGAAAAGGGCAGATAAACACAAAGGGAGAAGAAATAGAATGCAGAGAACAGAGAAAGAAAGAGGAGGGCAGCAGAGATATAGAGGAGAGGCATTTGGGGAGATGGGAACAGAGGGTGAGAGAGAGAACATGAAAAACAACTTCATTAAACTGAGCCCTCTGGTCAGATACAGTCTGATAATAAAGACTTTGAAGATAGTTCAACAAAACTTTCCCTGTATCCTCTCCTTTCTGTCTGTCCTCTCACCATCTGCTGCTTCATTAACCCCCTCCATCCTACACGGAGGCTTACACACTTACCTACGTTACGTGATCAGTGATCTTTATCACCTTTTATGTCAACTTGAACAAAAAAACTCAGATTAGTTGAAAACCATCTGTGGCTGTTTGTGAGCAAAGACAAAGCGACTCATAGTTGGTGGTGCTGTTGTACCCATCCTCATGGCTCTGCTCCATTTTATAGCTCTTTATGAAATGTGTTTAAGTGGCACAGGTCTAAACTTATTTTTAAGCTCATGCAGGCTGATATTGCTGAGACAACGGTTTACTGTGGCTTGATTGAATTTCAGATATTCCAGACACGGGTTCTGCTGCTTTTCAATTTTTAGATTAATTTTAGATGAGAAATTTTTCATATGATTCTTAAAGTAGAAAAAAGATAAGATGATGTGTTACATTTAAAGTTTTATGGATATGATGACATATGCTCAGCAGGAACTGATTTTATATTGCAGGTTTAAATTAATGATACAACACTTCCTTCAATACCCCTGTTTCATTTGAAATAAGCTTTGCAAAAAGAGGTATAAGGAGTGGCCTATATCTACTCTAATACATTTTAATGTTAAATAGATAGTAGGAATCTTGCTGCCCCAGATTTTAAAGCTGCTATAATCAATATTTCCTTTTGCAATGTTTAATTTCATCATACTGTGTGAACTTGAAAGATACTGCCAGCAATGACAACCCAATGGTGAATTATTGCTTGACTCAGTAGCATTTAAGCATCTTTAACATCATTTTAGGATTTAGCACATTGACTTTGTTTCCAGACTTCACCTTTGCTGTTTTGGTTCACTTTTACTGCATTATGTTACAGTAACTGCATCAGTCTACACTATAGATCTACAAGCCACTTGTATTGTTACTGTACCAAAGGTTGACACATTCAGCCAGGGGCTAGTGGGCATAGTGGAACACTGAGCAGTCCAGGCAAGTTAGCAATATTAGCTTCAAAGATAATGCAATCAATCCTCTTTCTACTGTCTACAACTGGGCAGAAAACAAATGAATGAGGCTGAAATGTCTGCCTTGTGCTAAATTGCTAAGCCTTTTAATGAGATTTATTCATGGGTAATGCTTTGAATTTTGTTTGAGTGCAATAGATTCCTAGAACTTCTCACCCCATGACATAATTTCCTCATCTTTGGGTGTGTAGGTTAAATAGGCCGTTTGACTTGACAAAATCAGCTTTGACTGAAGCTATGCTATTAGCATACGTGTACACACGACACTGATGTTGCATCACCATTTCATTTGTACACAAGGAGAAGAATAGAGGGCGGCCTTGCATATTCCCTGTAGTGGATCAGATCAGATAGCACATCACTGCCATAGAGTCTCTGTGGGAGACTTCAAAGAAAATCTCTTACTCAGATTATCAGCTACAGTTAAGCCCTAGATCAATGAGTCTTTGCAAAAAGACATCCTTTTTTAGGTCATAACAAGAAAATGTAGAAAATGAAGAAAGTGCTCTCTATTGTGTCTCCCAGTTCTCCTCTTCTCTTCTCTCTTCACACATTTCTATCTCTTTACCAGCATCCAACCAGAAAAGAGAGCAAAGATGCTCAGAGCCTGTCGAGTGGATGATTTGAGTAAAACCAGACCAAACCCAGGAAAAGTGCCAAAGCTGTGAGTGAACTCAGTCCAGAGAAGAGTTTTGTTTCCTCTGGTGTCTCTTGGCATCTCTGCCTCAAACACAGGCTTTGATACAGCCTGAACATTTTAATTCCTGTTCTCTGAGCAGTCCTGTCTTGTACTGTATTCATTTCACACGCACCTTAACAGTAACTCCAGGGTCTCCTCCATGTCTGGCAACAGTCAGTTTCAGGGAGCCACAGTTTTCAAAGCACTGGTACAAAGAGGGTTCAAACTCCATCCTGGTGGTGTGAGGGTCGTCCTCCTGGGCCTGGGTCTCATGGCTGCTCACCACCTGGAAAGAAAACACACAGTATCAGATGTAATGTGTTCTTTCACTGTGGATTTTAGGTTGAATGGATTTTAAATGGGGAATCGTGTCTCACTTTGCGAGCCTGGTCAGCAGCGTGCTTCTTGAGGATGTTGCCGGCTCCGATCATCATCCTGGTTGCTTGAATACGGTAGAATGCCCTGCTCTTCTGCTGCTGCATCAGGACCTGATCAACAGAATCAATCAATTTACACAATGATCTATTGTGTAGAGAGCTTCATTTTCTCCCCAGATTCCACCTGCTTGTATTTAGTGTATAAGCTTTTATTCTTAAACTGTCAACTAGAATACAAAGGCAGCAAAGCTCGAGCAGCAAATTTCTAGTGGGTAAATTCTTTTACTGCCTCCACAGGTTGGTTAGAGATCAAAGGTCAACCACATAGTTAATCAAAGACACTTCATAAGGGTGGATGCTTGACATTCTAACCCTGCACTTAAAGAAGAAGGATGTGTGGGAGCTCCAAATAATTTGTGTTTTTTGATATATTGCCAAAACAGACCTTATACATCAATGGAATCACTGACAAAGAATGATTTCACACCGAAGCCATCCACTTCCTTTGAAATGAACCTCTCCAGCCTGTAGCTGGCTCTCTTAGCAGCAAACTTTAAATCTAATGAGCCTAATCAATCTAAAGTTAATGATTTCAATAAAAATGTATGTGTGACTGGCAGTTTAATATCCTCACAATCCACCAAATTGAAAATGAACAAATTGGCCACTCTAGCTGTGGAGATTATTAGATCAAATGTGGCAATGAAGCAGAAAACGCTGCATTTTTATTTATTTAAAGGAAGCGAGCCGGCAGTTTTACCGCAGAATCCTCATTTAACTCTGTGTCTCTCTAGATGAAAGAAGTCAGCATTCATATCGTTGTTAGTTTAGTTAAAAATTTTAACTGTTTTCACTGAGAAAGTAGGTCCAACGTAATAAAAGTCCAACTCCCTGGACCAGTGAGTGAGGAAACTATTGAATTTTTTATCCACAGATTCATCGTTACCGCAAGAACCTCAGTTTACCTAGTCGAGTTTAATCTCCCGGGCAGTTGTCATTCTTATTTACAGCACAGGGCTAAGGGCGTAGCTGCGAGGAGAGGGAGGTCTGAATACATCTTTGCCTGCCAAACTCCTTTCCTTCCCTCCTTCTCTACCATAGCCAAAGCCAAAAAAATTACTTGGAGAGGAGGTAAGGGAAAGATGAGGGGAGGGAGAGAAAGGGAGAGCAGCGGCAGCTTGGACAGCCTCTGTGGTTCAGCATTAAAGGATAAAATGTGTGCAATGAACAAAACTGCAGAATCCTTAATGTGCCAATTTGATGACTGCTTGTCATAGCATATACATGGTTTCTCTATATTTTGAGCAACTGTGGTAAATATCAGAACAAAGAGATGTGTGTGTAGTGAAGCTTGTTTCTTTCACCAGGGATTACAGCCGATTAACCGAGTGGGTGATTAATCGCTGTGACAATCAAGAGTCAGCTAAACTAGCGGCAAACATAAGCAAAGCAATAGGTTTTCATCATTTATAGAAATCAGCTAGGAAATGATCAAATCTAGATTCTCCAAAAAATCTTAACTCGAGATTTTGCATCTCACAGTTGGAAAATCAGGAGCGAGGCAGCATGTGGACCTCGAGTTAAACATTTTTTGTCATGTTTACTGAACTTTCACTCTCATATATCTAAAACTCATGTGACTTACCGGGCAAAAAATCACCTGGATGGCAGAGGGGTTGCATGTTATGGTGTTGTCAATCAAGTGTAGCGGCACCTTCCTCTCTGCAGACTAGTGGTTTAGTCAGCACATAACATTATTATATTCCTGGAAAACTAAGTCCTCTGCATAGTTAGTGAGGTAGGTGGCCAGTTTGTACTGTCTGTATTTGACTTGTTGAGCATGATTGGTTGTCTATTTTCTCAAAAATAATTATTGCAATAAAAGACGCAAATGGTGCAATTAATTTTAATCAAGTTTAGTGAGGCGGTGATGTAATGATTAGCCGTGGAATTGCAAAGTCATTTGTCAAACAGCTGGGAAAGTTGCTGTGGAACATTTTGAAATGTTCTCTGTGCAGCAGCTCGGTGTTGTCACCTTCAAGAACTGTCCCACCTGCTGTCACCTAAAACATCTTGTTCACAACCAAATATGTCACAGCGTCTTCTCCAATGCAATGTCACCCTGAGAGGGGGGCGCATGTGAAATGTGATGCTGTGGCTGCTACTGTTTCATTCTGTTACATGTAAATAGGTCAGAAAGCTCAGAAACAGAACTGAAGATAAAGCTGAATGGAGCAAATACAGCACAAGTGGAGACGGAGCAAACAAGTAGCTACAGTATACAGCAGACTCCTAACCTGATAGTTCGCCATCTCAATCAGCTGCTCCATGTCTTTGTCCGGGTGCCTCTGCTTCAGCTCCTTCAGCGTCCTCGCCATGTCCCTCCTGGCCTCGTCCTCCTCGTCCTTCGGTCCTCCCTCTTCCATCATCCCTCCATCCATCCCACTGTGACAGTTCAACGCCATCTGTCCGTCCAACTCCAGCATGTCCATCTTGGTGAAACCGCCCGGGCCCAGCGCTCCTCCTCCACCATCCATACCTAGTCCTCCGTCTGCCCCTCCCTCAGTCTCAATGATGATGCCGCGGTTCTTGTCGGCACGGTAACGCTTGCGGACGTACTTGTAGAAGAGGAGCCGGCGGTCAGCCACCCAGGCCTGGACCACGCAGAGGGGGAAGCAGAGGAATGTCAGCACTGCCTCCCATACCTAAAAGAGAGAGGACACCTTTTAACACCTTTGCTCCTTCCTTTGTTTCTTTCTTTCCCTGCTGCTTCCTCTTCTTTCCAAATTTTACCCCCACAACAGCTTTCATTTCTTTATATCCTCACCTCCACCTCTCCAGGTGAGAAGACACTCAGAATTAAGTAGAGCCATATGTAGGCAAAGATACTCCAAGCTGCCGTGACAAAAAACACCCGAAGGTGTTTGATTTTGCGCGTCTCCCCGTCGGGTACCACGTACACACACAGGGCGATGATGATAAACATGTTGAAGGCAGCACTGCCCACGATGGTGCTGGGACCCAGAGAACCAGCCTCAAAATTGTGGCCGCAAACCTATAGAAGGGGTGAAAATCAAATTACTGTGTTCCCATTACACTTTGTATCGGTTAATCTAATGTGTAACCACCCGGCTCATATTGTACCGACCTCAATAACAGACAGCAGTATCTCTGGGGCACTAGAACCCAAGGCCATTAGAGTGAGATTAGAAACAGTCTCATTCCAGATTCTGACCGTGGCCGTAGTGGTCTCACCATTCGGCTTCTTTATGGTGATCTCCTTCTCCTGGGAAGTTATGACCTGGAAAAAAGCAGAAAAAAGAATGAAACATTAAAGGGAAAGAAAGCAACGTAAAAGAGGCAAAGGAGTAAAGAGAAGAAAAAGGAAAGGAAAGGAAAGGAAAGGAAAAAGGAAAGGAAAGGAAAGTTCTGTTTGAATACTATAACTTTATTAATCTGCTGTAAAGTCATGGTCATGTAATACTGTGGAGAAATACATAATCGAAGAGATTAATGCTGAGGTAAGTGTGTGGCTGTGATGTTACCTACCTCTATAGATGACATGAATCTGTCTGCTATAATGCTCATACCCAGGAACATGTAAATGAGTGCTACAAAGTAAACAATGGCCCGCGCCACTTTGTCGCCCACAGAGGGGTTCTGTGGGTTCCACACGGGCAGCACCACTCCTGAAATGAACAAGACAGAGACAGGGTGTTGCAGCAAATGATCACAAACAATATTTGGTTGCAACGATTTTATGTAATAACCTCACTAATCTCTCCCTCTCTGAGCTTGTATAGGCTGTCACTGTGGACATTCTGTGAAAAGCCCACAGCCTGATTAAGGATTATAATAAGTGGGGGATTTCCCATATGGTCCCATTTGTTCTACTAAAACTTATTGAAATGGATCCGTGCGCTCTACTTCCAGGGTAGTAAATTGGCTAAAGTAGCAGATAACTCACCACTGGTGCTGTTTTAGCTCGGCAAGGGAATAAAACACCATCACCTTCATATGCTACGTCGTTACTGCTGTGGGTTTTTTGTGAATATTCTGCTGACGGCTCTGACTAGCATATTAGCACCTGGTCATTTTGCCAATAAATCTCTTTCCTATTGTTGTCAAAGCTGTCTGGACTCATCACACAGACTGAGCTGGCAAAGTATACTGCAGTACATACCAGGAGGTTAGGCTATGTCAAAATGAAAGAAGCCATTTCTAAGTTTTCCTGTTGATCCATAGTTAGTGTTAGAATCAACAGCTGTTTACTCCCCAGCTCTAGCCAAGAGCTCCAGCCATAGCTGATTTTACAAAACAAATACTGATAATACAATCTCCGAGAAGCAGTCAGTGGCTGTCTGCCCAGACAGGCCTGGCTGGTTAGCATGCTAACTTCAGCTAAGCTAAGCATGTGGGTTGGATTCCACAGCTGGAAACAGCACTCACTTGGTGAGTAAAGGAATTATGATGCTGAACCCACAACATTTCTTCTAGACCGGTAGCTGTTAATGTAAATATTATTCTGTCATTATGGGAATGGAATAATAGAGAGCTTTAGCTGACCCTCAGGTGAACTGTAGTGCCCTGTTTCCTTTATCTGCATAGCTCCAGAGACAATGGAGGCTATTAAATCTGCAGGATACTATCACTGACTAACCGCAGCCATGTAGCCATGTAATTCAATATATATTCTGCCTCCATTATAACATGAATATAATCATAGATCATAAATGTCAAGCTTCATTGTTTTTTTTTAACAAGGACCAATTGGATTTATTGAATAATCCAACTGAAAGAAAGGAGTACTGTAAATGAGCCAGTTTGAATGTGGAGGAGAGATGGTATTGGACACTGTGTATTTTTGTAATGATGTTAAATATCTTTATGTTTACTTGGCTTATCTATTAATATCCTATATACCTAGTACTTTAATAGGGGTTTTAAGTTATTCCTGTGCCTAATCCAAGCTGCACTTGTTGAAAGCATTACAGAAGTATAGGAATCTATCCTACGTAATCGTTTTAATCCCTCCTTACATCCATTAAACTGCAGCGCATTCATGGATAAAACCAACCCACCTTCCTGACAGACATCTCCGGCAGCTGTACAGTTTTTCTCAGATGAACCTGCATGGGCCGATCCAGGACATGACAGGAGCAGTAAGAAAGAAAGGGAGAAGAAGAGGATGGAAGAGGAGAGGCGGGAAGGGCGGAGGGAGGTGAGAGAGGTCGGAGACACAGAGATGGCTGCTGGAGCCATTACTGCTGATGCAGATGGACCTTCACTGGAGTCTACTGCGCTCTACTTGCTCCACTCAGTGTGAGGTGACGTCCAAAGCCTAGAGTTTAGAGAGAGAGGGGACAAAAGGAGAGTTTGTTTCAATCACATCACTTTCAATGTCAGCTACTTCAGCTTTGTTTTAATTCCATTCATTACAAGAAAAATCCTCTGCTGCTTTTGATTAGATTCGTTTGTATACCTTCAATTAAAAGTGAGGAAAAAGTCCTGAATGTGGTGTCCTGTCAGAAAGCTAGAACTTAGTAGAGTGTGGCTGAAAACTGCTTAATTGGTGGATTAAAAACAGATTAGATGGAATGAAAACCTACAAAATAAAAGGCCATTACATCACAGCACGTTCATACAACACATTTAAAGAAGGGCTGTAGATGATGTTACACATGTAGTCAGTGTGTGTGTCTGTGTTGAAGTCATCATGTCTGTAATAAAGCTCAAGAAGGTGCTGCAGGCCGATAAGAGAAATCAATCACCTCTTGTTTTTAGCCCGGGCTGCAGAACAGTCAACAGGGGCCTTTTCTTATATGTGGACCAAAGAGAAGGGAGTAGACACACGCTACATTTGTAATGTGGACATTAGAGCTATAGGGTCGTTTTTAATTTAGCTTTAGTTAGATAGAAATCTCTCACAGCACTGCCCAGTATGAAGTACTCATTAGAGTGTTTTTCTTGCCGGGTCTTCCTTCACTGAAATGTGACTCTTGAAAGCAGTTGTGATGATAACAGATAACCATTGCAAAATGGATTTTGGTTTATGTAATCTGGGCCAGAGTGAGGGCTTGGTTTTATAAATGAGCAGAGTCATGGCCCCCTCAGCCAGAACATGACTCTGAATCCCAGTGGTGATAAGTTTCCACAGCAGTAAATAAAATATAGATGTTCACAGACACTTCCCACACCACTTGCTCAGCACACACCAGTGGATGGTTAAAGCTATGCTGTTCATATTTCTATGTGAAAAATGAGACAAGTTATTACATGTGGTCTGTGACTGCTGGTGTTTACAGAGACAAAGCAGCAGCTCCCTTCAGCTCCACTGATGGTTTTAGCATCTCTCAGCTCATTGTTTTGGTTTTTGCAGGCTGCGTGCCTAACAGTAGTTAGCAATATAAGCTCAGTGGTAATATGCTTCTGTGTATGCCTTGTTTAGTCTTGTTTATTCTGCCCCCAAGGACCAAAAAAGACTTGTATGCAGCCAGAGAAGAGGTGGTGCCCAGGAGCATGAGCCAAGGGCCAAACATCTCCAGGCTCTCTGAATCTTGTCGCACAGTGAAGGCCAAAATATTCCAACTATAGTGACTCTTAACACTCAAGATCAGGATGAGTCCCTCTTAACTGCAGTGGGTTTAAAACCAGTTCTCCAGAGCGCAGCGGAGATAATGGCCTTGGATCAAAGGGCTTCATGTGATCATCTTTACACATTAGTCATTACAGACCACCCCATGTGAGTGCAGCCAGCTGTAAACGCTGCTGTGAATATGAGCTGAGCTCAGAACAGCAGCAATATGTTTCCATGAGGAGGAAGCAAAGTGTCTTTCCTGGTGGACCACAGACAATGTGTTGTGAGTGAAAACAGGAAGGTAAACAGTTTGAACTGACAGTGTTGGGTCAAATCAGTGAACACACACAGCAAACAGAGGAACAGAAACACACACACGCATAGCCAGGCACACACGCATACACACGCAAAACATGGAAAGAACATACACAAACACAAACTGTGTCACATGTGTGTGTAGTTCAGAAGTTGCCGACCTTGTAGATACTCTCACACTTCTAAATGTAGACACACACTCACACACTGCACACTCAGGGTTAGTCAGCCTTGGACGAAAAATTGCTGACCCTGCCTCCGCACAAACACGCACACACACACACCTATACACACACAAACAACCACAGTTAGTCATCTGTCGTGACATTAGCGGGGAGTTGCTGACCCTGTCGTCATCTATCTTCCAGGGTCTTGCTGCTCTGACAACAACCTGTCACTTCAATACTCCGCTCGCTCCTCTCCTCCACCATCCATCCCACCGCTGGCTCCCTGCACTCCCTCAGTCGCTCTCCTCTCTCCTTGTTTGTTTCTCTCATTCGCCTCAGACAGAAATTAGACTTCACACACTGCTGACTGATGAACGCCACTTTTTTTTTTTTTTAAATAATGAGGTTGGGAATGAAGTGTTCAGCTCAAAATAGTAAACAGAGTAAATGAATAGCTGTAGGCGTCACAGCTGTGGAACCTGACTTCAGCTTCCTGTTACTGTCTTAGATCTTCTGATAGAGAATATGATTTAGAGCTTTAAATCAATAAATGTAATCAGCATAGGTTTGAATATTGATGATGCTGAAAAGTGTCCCCACTTGCTTCACCTCCATCTTTTCCATCTCCACCTCCCTCTCAGCCTCTGACAGGTTCCTTCACCTCCTGCTCAATCCTCATTCTCACTTCTTCTCTGTGCATGTGCAGAAGTTAATGTCCCGTTGCCCTCTGCCTTTCCCTCTCTCTCTCTCCGCCTACACACACGCTCACCACTTCACGTCTCTAGCACCTCTACATATCCCCCGCTTGCTCGCTCTCTCCTTTCACACCTCCTCTCGGCCCAACCTTATCGCTCCTAACGTGTCGCCCTCATCTGTAAACAAATCTGTGACTGCTGCCACTGCACAATATGTGTGTTTGCTGGCACAAATTCAAGTCAATCTGGAAAGAGAGGTTTTTTTTGAGTTACCACTTTTCATACCAGTGAGTGTGTGTCCAAACCTTAAAAAGACTTCTTAATCCTTGTGCATGTATGTATGTATGAGTGTGTGATGTGTGTCCCTTATTTCCCCCGGGCTTCCCTTTGTAAGACATGAATCATTCTGACAGATCATACACACACACACACACACACACACACACACAATGCACGACCTGCTCTGACTTTTCTCAAGATTCACAGTGATGGTCATGGACATGTGTGGCAAAATGTATGCAAAAGTGCACACACACACACACACACACACACAATTGCACGCATGAAAACCGTGGAACCCTGAAATGTTTGTTTTGTTCTGCTTTCAATTAAACCAACAGGTGTTCACAATGTTGGTGTGTGCATAGGCTTGTGTGTGTGTGTGTATCAGGTAATTTGATAATTGGATGATGCTTGTTTGCAGCATTTTCTCGTAAAAGGCGGAGAGACATCGCTGTAAGATGAAGAGGAGACTTTTATTTTTGCAAAATGTCTTCAAATAAAAATCTGTGGGGAAAAACAAACTGCTGACGATGATCAGATCTCATTTTTGATACATTTTATGGCCTTTGTTATGCAATAGCAATTCAACATATTCATATTCTGTAACTACCCCTTTGTGCAGAAGCAGAGTCTGCCATGCAGGGATTTACAGGGAAATGAAGCAGCATGTAATCCAGTGTTACCGTCTCTCTGATAACATCCTCTCTGTTCCTCTCTGATCCTCTAACCCTAACCCGACATAATTTGTACCTGTCATGACGGTTAGCACAGACAGTGATCGCTCACCAGAAATGTGTCCACAAAACCACTTTGTTTGTTTTTTTATTGCTCAGTGGACTGGTTTAGATGATGTTAAATCACACTTGATATTACACAGATGTCAAATCGATCTTGATTGAAATCTTAAGGGTTACATCTTAGAAGCCTTATCTTAGATAAATCGGTAAAAAAAAATCATGTAAAATTCAACTGTGTTATCTGTCAGCTGCAGACACAGACACCAGTAACGACCTGCCTGGAGAAACAGTGGCTGAATAAACTAGACCAACAGTGTTTGCCTCAAAATTGAAATTTGGAAAATGTTAAGTATAGCATGTGCCCCAGAGGGGGTGGAGGAAGAGATGAAGGCAGACATCACACATATTCACACCCACAGTAGTGCGTGCACACACACACGCACACACGGATACACATGCACAAGTTTCAACCCGTTTATTGAAAACAGTAAGAAGACTGACCGCGGTTGTTGATTCATATCACATCAGCAGTGCTTCGCTGCTCTGCCTCGTTTGGCACCATGAATCATCACACGCACACACATGTGCATGCACACACTGCAGAGGGCTAATGTTGTCTCAGGGTTAAATGACATTTGATTCATCACATCTTTACAGACTCAAATCACATTCGGACTTTCATTTGTCCATGCCGGGTTCTTTTCCTTCACACAGCCACCACTGGCTTGACTAGGGATAGGACCTAATATAGAGTGTTAAAAAAAAAAACTGAACAAAGTGAGGTGCGATCATATCAGAGTTTCGGCGCAAATCACCAGTGACTCCTCAAACACCCCGAGGAAAGTGTGAGCTGAAAAGTGCAGGTGATGTTTTAGTTTTCGTAATATCGCTTCTCCCTGCAGGTAAAGACATTTTATGTAACTACAACACAGTAGTGGCAAGACCTGGATTTATATGCTCTCTGACAGCTGTGAGTTTATTTTGCCATTGCCTTCTCTCTGCAACTTTAGATCCAGAGTTATGCTCTTGTTGTTATGGCACTTCAAGGCCACACAGTATATGCTTCTTAACACACCGTCTGAGTGACACACAAATAACAACTAACACTTATTTTCTCTCAGATGGATTAAGACTATTTATGACGCACTTTGTTATGAATCATCTCTCTGTATGTTAGTGTGTATGCAGATCGGCCCTTATAACTGGTGTTGTGCTGTGCATCACAATTTGCTGGATTTAAGCATGTGCATGGGAAAGGTGTGTGTGTGTGTGTGTGTGTGTGTGTGTAAGAATGTGCATGCGTGACTGATCTTTGGATGCAGCAGTGGAAGCTCCATGCTTGGAGAGGACGGAGAGGAGGGGGTAATGAGGCAGTGAGGCAAACCCAGGGGGGAGCAGTTATTGTGGGAGGGGCAGCAGAGTGACTCTGGCTGCCTGTGGTACAGAGAGCTCACAGAGCTTGGTTACATGGTTAAAGGACAAGATTAGAGGAGAGATGAGGGGAGGGGGATGATGCAACAGACAGAGTGAGAGGGGATGGACAAAAGGAGGGGGTGGGGGTGGGGGGTAAGAGGAAAAGGTAGAGAGAAAAAGAAATGAGAGGTTGAGATGAAAACCCCAAGAAAGGCAGGAAGGAGATATGCAGAGATAAAGGAAGAGGTGGAGATAGAGAGGCAGAGCGTGAGGGTGTGTGGCTCTGGGATTACAGCTATCGAGCGGCTGAAGAGCTGATGAGATGCGTAATTAGGCAGATTTAAGGGCGATAGTGAACGCGCCCCACTGGGCTGTGGATACAGCTGTCCAAGCATGTTAGAGAGTGCTGCCCATACTCTGGAGCGCGGTGCAGATTGAAGGCGATGGCGAACGCAACCCAGTGGAACGAAAGGAGAAACATCAGGGATGCAGCCTTGCTGTCGCCTCCAAACACCGATAGAAGTGGCTGCAGAGTGTTGCACTTACATCACTGAGCTTCTGGTTGTTGGCTTTTGATAACATTTATAAATATATACATAAATACAAATATACGCAGAGTCTTTTTTATATATATTCTTTTCTTCTCTTATCTCATGACACGTTTGCACATTTCAGAAAGATGAAAAGATGTCAGTGAACGCAGCCCATTCAGTCTAGACTGTCACTGCAGAGGCTTGGGTTTTTTTCCAGATTTTGCACAAAATGGAGCACAGCACATATTTTTGTTGCTTCAAAAGCATCCCACTGGGTCTGGAAGCAGCAACTGATGCACCTGTTCCTCGCTCTGCTTTCATTTGGAGAGACAAAGTCAGGCGAATTAAAAAAAAAAAGGGGGGTGGACTCATTTACTAAATTTACTCCTTCAAACGAACACACACTGAATATTCTACTTGAAAGTCAAACACAGTTGGAGAAAAATTTCCCCTAAAGTTTACTGAAACAAAAATACTTCACCGGGGAACAGCTGTCAGCAGTGTGTGTATGTATGTGTGTGTGTGTGTGTGTGTGTGGTCAGTACTCTGGTGGTCACTCAGTGTCTCTCCCTACAGGACTCTGCTCAACATTGATCTGCCTCTGGGCTCATCCATCACTCTTTGGACAAACACACTTTTTCAGAAACACACACACACACACAGATCCATGCATATCTCTAAGCAAACACACAACGGTCAGCCACACTTGCACAGATGTACACACTGTACATATATTATACGTCTACAAGTACACTGCAGAACCAGTACTGTATGCATGCTACAGCATACACTGGGGGCACATATGCACACACAAACACACCATTGCATGTAACGTTTCCACGTCAGCTCGAGGCATATGATTTGTAGAAAGTCGGATCAAGCCTGTAGCCAAGGTCACAAAGGTTAAGACTGAGAGAAAGAGAAGAGCTTGTATATAATCCCATGGCTTTTGGTCACAACTTCCTCCTTTTCTCCGCTCATTCTCCTCCTCTCCCTCTAAAACCTCCTCCTCATTTAAAAACATCTCCCCTTCCCTCATGCGCCTGCACCGTAGGACGGCTCTCTGGCCTCAGTCTAATGTAAGAAACTGGAGAAGGTGAAGTGAAGTTCATGTCTAAAGACGTCGTGCTGCTCCCTGCTCCCAAAAGAGTCTGGCTCCTTTATTTGCAGCATACCAATTCACCACAGACTACCAAGTCACCGTAGGTTAATATTATCCTGCCTCTGGCAATAAAGCTCAACTCTGTTCCTGTTTCTTTCTATGTCTGAATGTTTTTCTTCTACTTCTTTATACTGACGTTTTTCACTGCTGTTCTTATGTCACATACAAACTATATAAAGTACAAGACTATACTCCTGCAGCCAAAGATCTCGTGTATCTTTAATAGTGTTTTCTCCCTTCTCATCAGCCGCACAAACACGTGGAAGTTCGTGTAGGCGAGGACATCAGTCAGATGGGGTTAAAAGGGTTTTAATGGGCTGTGACATTAATACGGGAGAAGATAATGCATGATATGATGAGACGGGCTGTGTGTGGAGTTTGCACTTATGCGTGATCATGTTTGAGTGTGTGTGGATTGAATATTGTGTATTGTGTGTGGGTGTTGCGTGTCATTGGCAAGAGGCAAAAAAATCAGCTCCCAACTCTGGAGGCAGAAATGAATTCATTTAATACTTATGTCAAGGAGTGTGTTTGTATATGAACACTTGTCTTTCTGTTTTTATGTATGATTTTCTTTATGCATATAAGTGTGTGCAAGTGTTAAGAAATGCTGTTTTAAAGGTCCCATATTGTATAATGTGAGATGTCTGTATGTGTAGTGTGATTATAAATCAGGCCTAGGTTCTATATTAATACTGTCAATGTTGTGATGTCACAATGATGCAGCCTCCAGCTGTCACCCACCTGGACTCAACATCCAACCTTGCAGGACTGGTTTGTCTGAGTGTTGAGATTGCTCAGAAAACAGTAAGCCAATCAGAGGAGAGGCTCCGATCCTCCTCCCCTCTGATTGGCTGACCCACCTGTGGTTACTACACTTTCAGAGAGAAGCCTGAGAGAGGAGATGTAAAACTGCACTGAGACGGTTTGTGGTGTTTCAAACCACAAATATATCTTCCTATGGATCCACACAGGGGAAGTGTAAAATCTGGGAGCTTTAAACTTTCATTTGGAACCTTCCTTACTTAATACCTTACAGTATTAGCAACAGGATTATCACTGCACAACAGATCTGGAGTTTTGTTTCTTTAGTTGCAAACACGGCTGCCAATTATGTGGGTGTGTAAGAGCTCAGGCAAGTTATAAGGATAAGTGTGTGCACCCGCGGGGAAATCACACTGTTGAGTGACATTATAGGGAGAACAGCGCATTGTCGGATGATGATAGATACTGTAGAGGAGTGTGTCATCTTCTGAACCGTTATCTGTCTGACTTATAAAGCCTCAATGTGGATTCATGTCTCAAGCAAGATCCTGGGGAAAAAAACCAAATTCATCACATATGGTGGCGCGTGATAAATGACACCTAAATTAACGTTTCAGCTAAGATTCATTATCAGCTCTGGATCTGCACAGAAAAACTGGATGAAGTGACCATTAATTTCAGCAGCATGTTGAAGCTGAATCAGTGCTAATAAACAGCTGATGTATGAGCTGAAGGCAACCGACGACTCAAGCTGCATCTGTGACAAAAGCTGGCCAACAAGACGCAAATAAGGAGGACGCGCATTTGCCTGTGTGTGTGTGTGTGTGTGTGGCAAAGTCACTGAGGGTGAAGATTTTATCATCACAAACATCCTCCTCACCCCCCAGGCTTATTTTAGATGGATGATGTAAGTTTTTCTTGCTTTCTTTTCCTCTTTCTGTTCCCTCCTTCCTTTTTGCTCCATCCATGGTCGTTCTCTTTCTCCTTCTCATCTATTTCTCTCTATACCATTTCATTTGTCTTCCGTTTCTGTCTCCAGTCCTTTTCTTCTCCTTCCTACTTCCACTACCTGTTCCTTTCCTCTTCATGTCTCTGTGCTTCTCACTCAGTCCTCTCCTCCTCCCCCATCCCTCCATCTCTCTTGTGTGACAAATAACAGCAATCTTAATAAAAAGGCTAAAGAAAATCCCCTTGTCACTGAGCTTAAAGGAATGAGGAAGAGAAAGAAAGGGGAAGGTCATTTGTTTATACATGAGTGTTTGTCCAAGGGAGGAGGAGGATGGAGGGAGGAGAGGAAAAAGAGAGGGAGCAAGGGAGAGAATGTAAACACAGGAACAATAATTGGAAGTTGCATTAATCCCTCCTGATCTCTCTCTTATATTCCTGGGTGATGAAGCAGATACACACACACCCTCAGACACAGTGTGCCTGTCAAAGCTCACACACACTTCATGTCATGTGTTCACATCATACACACTCACCAACATGCAATTTTCCACTTTGTCTGCACAAGCACTCTCTCCCCTAAACACACACTCTCTTATCTGGATCTTTCTACACACTCACAGCATCAGCCGCCCCCTTCATGCTATACACTGATAATAAGTTTGGTATCCCATTAGTCACCATGGTAACAGCATACAGCCAATCATGTTGTTTAAGCCAGCCATTTTCCACACTTTTCATGCTTCTTGTTGTCATTTCTAGGTTTCTATACACACACACACACACACACACACACACACACACAACACGCGTGATGCATCTGTTTTCTCTGGTTCACCATAATCCAACTCTTTGCCCATCATGTGTGGATTACCAAACTGGCAAAACACAACACAAAGACCAGCAGAGCAACCACTCAGAGTAACAAAGAGACCAGAGATAGACTCAAAAGATCTACAAGGACGCACAAGATGACAACAATGACAAGCAAAATGACTACAAACACATGTTAAAGACCAGAGGGAGAGTTAAAATGACCACAAAGAAGCTGAAAACAACTACAGTGAGATGCAAAACAATCAAACACAACCAAAATGACTACAAACAGATTAAAAAATGATCAGAAAAAACACCAAATGACTACAAAGATGGAAAACAATTCTTAATAGAAAATTAAAAGCTAAAATCCAGGGATTTCAGGACCGCAGCTCAAAAGTAGATTCCTCTCTGGCTTATTGAATGTGTTTCCTCTATTTGTTTTCAGATTAAAGTAAATCTAGGTATTTATTTTCTTCTAAAACACAAATCTGTTTGATGGCCAGATGAAAAGATAAACACACACAACTGAACAGGCATTAAAGTGGCTCTCAGACATTACACATTATAAAAAGACCATTAACCCTCAGACGCCATTTAAGTGCTCTGTGGTTTAAAAAATGTTCACACTTGACCAGGCAGTCATGTCCAGCAACAGTTATGTAGGAGAGAGACAGTGATAGATAGATAGACAGATAGATAGATAGATAGATAGATAGATAGATAGATAGATAGATAGATAGATAGATAGATAGATAGATAGATAGATAGATACATACATACATACATACATAGATACATAGATAGATAGATGCAGGTGAATCAGACACTTGTGTTGAATACATATTACTGAGACAACAGTGGGATCCTGTGGCTTGATGCAAAGTTAGTGTGTGATCACTTTTGCCCTATGATGTAACGTTTCGATGCTGACGACGACAGTGCCTCCATTGACAGGTCACCGAAAGCTCTGATGAGTGTGAAAATCACATGCTCTGTCCCTCACCATCTCAGTATGGGAGATTCTGGACCAAGATGTTAAACAGTGGCTCTTCACCACCTTCATCAAAACACCAAATGGGGGAAATCCTTTGAATAAATGCTGTTCAGAGACTTAATGAATCAAGGCCAAGGAGCAGTGAGGCAGTTCCTGCAGCATGCGGTGGACCCAACATCTCTCTGATATTTTACTGGTTTTTCTTTTGATCATCTCGTTCTTTCATTCAAACACACAGATGTGCGACAGAGAGCGGAAAAAAGACGGAAAAGGCGAGTGGGAAGCAGAGACCAAACACGCCTCTCTGCTGTTGTGGTGTTACCACAGTGATTAATGGGATGGGAAAGTTATTATCATTATCATTATGGGTATGAAATGAGTGGGCGATGCACTCAGTGTGCGTGTGTGTATGTGTCAGCCAGATGGGAGAAACCACAGAGTAATGTCAGCTGATTATTCATAGGGACGGCATTAACTAAATCAATTAGATAAGAGGGTTTTCCTCATAAATTAAACTGTTAAGTGGAGATTACCGTAACAAGCTGAGGCAAACGTCACCGCACCACACAGGATCTCCTAAAATAAACAGCACTACATTTAGCAGAAGTAGAAAGTGATCCTTATTTTCTCCCACTGTAGCTATATTAAAGCTTCAGTGGGATCTGGGACTGATTCATCCAACAAAATTACAATGTCAATCACAGACTGTGTTGCACATTTCCACTGGCGTGAAAAAACTGTGTCCAATATCTTGTTGACATCCTGCGAAACACTTCAATCAAAACTCAGCATGAATTATTTATACTCTGAATTTAAATCTATACTCTTCTTAAACTCCCCACGATCCAACACATGCATCTGCGCTTGCAGTGCAGCTAATGACAAACCAGTGAGAGCGTTCCTGCTGTAATTACAGAGTGGGAGTGTGGAGCAGTGCGTGGGTGTGTGGGTGTGTGGGTGTGTGTGGGTGCGTGGGTCGTGGGTGGGCATATGTACTGTTTGATATCCGAGAGGCGAGGGAGTGCTAATATTTCGCTCCTGCACACATGTACACCCACACAAATGCGAAGTATGTGAAGTAGCTGGAATGAGCCTTTATTATTTACTATGGAGACAGAATGATTGCTGCACCTGCTGGACTGGATATCTACACACACACACATTAGCATATGCCTTTTCTCACATGCACAGACACAAACAATGATTATGGATGGACCAGTGCTCAGTGTTGTAATGACTGGGACAGATAAGCAATGAGCATGGCAACACGAGGGGGGCGGGAGGCTCAGCCACAAATGAGCGAGGTGAGCAGGGACAAAGACAGAGAAGACAAAAACAGTGAGCGAGGGAGAGAGATTCAGATAAGAGAGGGGGGAAAATTTGGGGGGTGCTCGGCGCTGAATTCACAGCAATACCAGCGGCAACACCACAGAGGCCCTGGCAATCAGCGGCCAAATGTGCCTCAAGGTCACAAAGCAAGACACATGCGCAAACACACATTGAGAGGAGACGGCGGTGTGAGAGACCGAGGACAGGGCGCCGTTTCTAGGGATTTCTGCCTCAATTCCAACCTCCTGTCTCACTGTCACACACATTCACTCTGCTGAGATCCACCCTCGAATTCTCATCTCCCCCAATAATGTCACCGAGTTCACTCCTACACTGTCCTGGTTGTTATCAGCACACACAGTTGGGGGTGGGGGGGTACACTCTGTGCTCTGTCTTCATTGAGTATTTGGGTAGCTCAGTGGAAGGATTAGCCCGTTACTTGTGTGAGCATTGATTAAAGAACGGTGCAGGACTTAAATGAGACTCCTGCAGCCAAACACTTCTTCGGGGGGGGCTCTGAGATTTGAAAGGGGGGGGGCACTCTGAAGACACATCTAGATGTTTCTAAGCCCATTAATTGCTCCATATCCACAGGAAACCCAGAAGCGATCAATTGACTTTTGCTTTAGCAACTATCTTTATCACAAATCAGACTGCACCCGCTTAGGCTGCTGGAGCACAATGCGCCGCTGCATATGGATGATGATAATAAATAGAACAAACACAGCTGGAAGTTTTTCATTTTCATTGCTCTGATCTGCAGTAAACGGATGATTTCACAGCATCATTTCATGTTCCTTTTACACACCAATAAAGTCTAATACAGATGCTGTTTGTAGCTTGTGCTCTTTGCTTGGTGTTTCATCTAGAGACCAAAGTTTTGCACATAGTCACTTGTGCCACACCACAGAGATCATCCAGTGATTGCACTGATCAGACATCAGATAGAGGTTATAACTGCTCCTGATGCTCCTATATATTAGCAACCAATTAATTAAATGCTTTTCACAAAAATGAAAAATTGGAACGGGCAATCCTTTAAAAACACCATCTTGAACAAGGTTTTGAATGCCACGGACAAAATCATTGGATCAAGATGCATCTATCAAACTGCCATTTGCCCCCCTGCAGGTCCTCCTCTTTGTGCACTAATTGCATGCGTGCTCACGGTCTTTAAAGATTTACAATACAAAAACGCCAGATCCAAAGCTTATGCTAGCTTGCTAAATTCAACAAGACAGTTGAGGCAACGTTACAGCAGAAAACAAGCATTGCACCTTCCTGTGCTCTGGTGGTGGCTCTGGAGTCTGAAGAAAGGGGCTTTGGACTCACACTGTTTTTCCAGGATCTCCTACTCTACCTTTAATGTGACAAGGACAAAAAAGACAAGTCTACAAAACCCTGCACCGCATTCATTATCATGGTAACATCAACGTTTATGTAACATCATTTACAAGTGAGAAAGACTCATGAGGTGCAGAATCACTACTGAACTTAGGACATTTAAGTTCAGTGTCATTTCAGTTTGGAAAAGTAAGAATGACACACTGATGTGTTCACTAACGGCCTCTTCACTTATGAGCATACAGAGTTATTACGAGAGATGTAGCAAGATGAAGAGACAACTTTCCTCCTTGTGATGTGCAAAAGCCTGAATAAGCCGCCTGTTGCATCACTGCAAAACAGCAGGAGGCCTGCTGTTCTGACAAACACACACACACACACACACACGAATGCAAACAGAATGTATCCCCCCTCCCTCCTCTAGAAGAGCTTCCCCTGTGAGACATTTCTGAGACATAAACCCCATGATGCTCAGGAAACCCACTGCTCACCTCTTGATTTTTGAGAGTTGGCAGCATGAAGCAGCTATTTTCCAGTTGTTGGTGCAAACCTCTTGGGTCAACTCCTATAACTGCAATCTAACTCAAATCAGCTCTGGTGCAACGGCAGGGTGGTCCGAGTGCACCCTGACGATTGTGACCTCGCGCTGAAGGTCTGGCTGCACAGCAAGAGGCCGTCTCTACCACTGCACCAGGGTAATCAGTGTTTGGCTCATTAGGAATAAATTCTGTTAATTAACGGCAGCCACAATCAATAGAGGACGAGGCCGTGAGAGGAGAGGGGATTAGAAAACAACGCTTTGTATTTACGACGTGGCTGACAAAAGAGAGAGCATCAAATACAGCGGTGAGCGGAGGGAATGAGGGAGTGCTATCAAACAAAGGAGGAGAAGTCAGGAGCTGGAGATATATAGCCTGACTAATATAGACAGTGTGGATTTCCATTTTAACCTTGAGGAGGAATAAAAATCCTACACACACACAAGTGCAGATCCAGACACAGTCTTCAGTCGTGTATAAGCCTCTGGTAAGATGCTACATCCTGCACGAAATCCTTAAACTCTCCAATCATCTGTAGAGTGAAAAACACAGCATGCAACGCCACGTTATACTCTAATTGTGCTATGAATTACAATACTCGCTTTTCGTCTGGAAGCTCTTACATAAACATTAAAAGATAAAGAGAAAGAGATCCTTGCAGGAAAAAAAAAAAGAAAAGAAAATGCATGACATAATATTTTGCACAGGCACAATCTGTGCAGTGCCACTGGTGTGCAGGCAGGGATCAGTTTCAGCAGCAGCCATGCAGGGCAGTTTGGCCACGGCCTTCGTAGCGGCTCCATTAGCTCAGACCAGAGTGGTGGGGGCCACAGTTTCACCCAATTTGTCTGGCCTTTAATGCATTCATCTCTGGCTAGCAGACGAGCTCGAGATGTTTAATTTTGAAATGCACTCCATGTCAGATTAGCCATTACACTGAGACAAAGTGGAACTGATACTGTAACCGCAAGAGATCAAAGTAGATCAGGTAAAAAAAAAAAGTCAAAGCAGATCAGCTTAAGTTACTTTTTGCAAGAGCTGGATTCTGAAATCAGCTCAACCAACGTGGGGATCATAATTAAAGTTTCTGATTCTGATAGACAGCTTCTGAACAAACATGTTCCCAGATCAGTCATAGTTGCTAGAGATAATCCTGAGCTTTTCTCTGTACTTTGGAGGCAATAATAACAGCGATGGATCACATAACGTGTCACGTAATGTAAAAGGTGTCACTGGTAGCGAAGAGCCCACAGAGAATCCTCAGCCTGTTTCACTGATCCCCTCGGCTCTGAGCATTCAGCAGCTGAACTCCTGGATTCTTCTCTCAGGAGTTGATGGAAACAGATGAAATAAACCGAAAAGACAAACAAATGTTTGTCTCAAATTTTAATTCATCACAAAAGAATGAGGAGGTTGTTTTGTGGCTGTATAAGCAGCTGCCAGATAAGGTCGTGCTGTGTTGACAGCTTGTTACTGCCTGCAAATAACCAAAAATAATCAGTCTGCATCGCATTTGTTCCATTTTTTTATTTACTAAAAAGTCAGTGAAGCAGCCAAATGAGTTTTCCTTCTGTTTTATAAACTATTTAGGAAAGAGAGATAGACTATAGAGATAAGACAGTCTAGCGTGTTCAGCTTGTACCTACGGAATGAAATAAAACTAAATGTCAGCAAAACAACTCTTAACAGAGTTAGAAATGCTGAAGAACAAGCTTCTTGGACGCTTCACTCCTGAAACGCTGCCAGGCAAAACCTGAACACAACACAGCTGCATCCCGCCTGAGAAACATCACACAAAAGGATCTGATTTTTTTTCCATTACATCAGTTTTTCACAGAACTGAGAAATGATCAAAATTGCCTTCTTTTTTATATATACACCGCGGCCTGACACAGACGCTTCTATGTGATCTTCCAGTGAACTTTGGACAGACAACAGGCTCCTTTGATGAAACGGCACAAAGAACGGCCGCAGTCATTTCATGACTTCGCCCCTTTTCTTCTGATTAATCTAAAAGTGTCTCTTTCGTTTAAAGAATCGGCCAAAAACCACTGGTAATGTCTCGAAAGTCGCCAAAAAGTGCTCCGAGCACTGGAGAAATTACAGTGAAACCTATTTTGTCCAATGACCTCCATCAAAAATGCCCATTACTGTCTCCACTGTGAGACAAGGCTTTCAAATGTCCTCTCAGAAACTCACTAATATCAGAGCAGACGGAGTTGATGCTGCGACCGGTCGAGACCTTTCTGCTGGACACTTGACGATGCACAGACTAATTGTCCATTATGTTGGTGGGAGCGTCTGATCCCACCTCGTTCATGTAATGATAATGGCTTCTCGCAGTTATCTGTTAATTACTGCTGCTGTGTGTGTGTGCCTCAGTGTACATGCGCGTGCGTGTGTGTGTGTGTGCTTGTTCCTTCATTATGCTGAGCACACTCAGTGAGTGTGTGCAGCCATGGGTGAAACCTCCCCTCTGGTGCAGAGAGACAAAGAGATAGCCAGAAGGAGAGAGACAGAGGGAAAACAGGAGAGACAAAGTTAAGACGGAGACTCCTACAAACAGGTGTGGATGATCCCTGAGTCACCCTGACCTTCTGATTGGTCCACCACACACACACGCACACACACAGATATGCTGATGAACACACTGTACAAATATGCACACACATACGGAGAGCGACTGTGGCGTGGTGATGTCAGAGCACTTGATTTCAGCGGTCAGCACTTGACACCACCATCTGGCTTAGCTGCAGGAACCACACACACAGACAGACAGACAGACAGACACACACAATATTGGTACTATGAATGTCAGGGGACCACAAAACTCTCCCATTTTCCCAAAGATTGAGAATAAGCACTTAAATTAACACTCTGTTACTATGGAAACACAGGAATAAACATTAACACGAGTCATAAAATGCCTCACACAGACATCGTGCACACCAGCTACTAATAGGCGTGCATGTTTCTGTGCATGACTAATGTATTTATATGCACATCATTGAATTTTTTATAAATATCCAGCCTCACATCAGTTGAGATGCAGAAGCCCTCCTCTCCCACGACTCCCTGACAAATCTCCTCTGTGTTGCTTTGCCTTTGCCCAACAGTAAACTATATGAGTCTCTGGAGCTCTCCACCAAGCCCTGCATTAAACTACCAGCACTGAAATATTAAATGCGGACGTTTCAGAGAGAGTAAACAGCCATGTGGTGGCTGTGAAGTCCCTTCTGTTGCGGTGTCTCCACATTGCACTTCCCAATGTCACCTGTGACGTTTTTACCTCCGTCTTCTGTTTGGCATGCTACACTGAGCTACAGCTGTTCATCAGACACATTTTCCCAGTCAAACGTGTGTTTGTGTTACAAAGCATCAGAAAAAAGAACAGTTGTGTACTAATCCACGTCCACACCAACATGCTGAGGTTCTACCCCATGAGGACCCAGGGGTTATAACTTCATTGGGGCCGTTTCGACAAAGGAAGCTCCTGGTAAAATTTAGGAGGTGGGAACTTTATAGGAACATCCTCTCACACAGCACTCTAGACCGCTGTGTCTCCACTGCAGAGTAGGACCTGTATAGGACCCCCTGGACTCTTGAGGCAACGTAATCATTGTGCCAAAGTGTTTTTACTGCTCTTGTTTTTTCAGTCAGTGTAGATGCTTTCTAATAATGCTGGGATTTTAAAAATGCCAATTATTATAGCGCTTTCTTATGGCATCACATTCCGCTCTGAGTATACCCAATCAGCACAGAGTAAACCTCATGCCCCACACAGTACCTGCCCCGAGGCAGGGACTCGATTAGCTGTAAAATTTCCAGGAGATTGTCCTTGAAGTTCCTGCATTGGAAACGGGGCTATTCAAACATCAGCACTCAGACATACACAGATATTAACAACTGAGATTCTCAACCCCACTTCTGGTAGTTCCAATGTCCTCAGGACCAAAGGTAACACGAAGAGCCTGACAGGTGAAAACAGTGGCATTTGGCATGATCACTGCTGGTAACACACTGCTTATTACAGAGAAACTGATCAAAGATGACTGTGGAAAACAAACAAGTATGAAGCTGTTGAATGACATCTTTGTTTGCCCAGTCCCGTCGCAGAGCTGCCACTCCCCCCACTGTTTGAGTGAGGATTACCAAGGAACCAACTGATGGGTCTCACTGATGACCGACTCACCAGCAGATCTGTTACTGAGGTACACGTCGGTGTGTGTTTGTGTGTGTTTGTTACACCTCTGCGTGGTGATCTGACCAGCATGTGGACGTCAGTGTGTACTGCCGCTACTGGTTAATGTGGGTTAATCTAGTATCACTGCAGAAACAACACTGCCAATCTCTTTACAATTAGTATGTAGCACAGAGTTTGGAGCATATATAGATGATCTCATTTATCACTATATCAGTGAGCATAGGGCGGGAAAAAGGGACATCTACATAAAAATGTCACACATTATTACTTCAACCTTCCACTGAAAAGGTTGATTAAGCACAGCTGCCTTTTTTCACCAAGCTTTACACTCACACTTCTGCACTGTCGGCCTCAGTTAGGACTTTACTGTCTTGTTCAAGGGCAGGGTGATAGTGGCTGCTGAAGGAGGACAGTGTGCCTGCGTGTGTCTGTGTGGGTATGTGTGTGTGTGTGATGGTTCGTTTCTCTTCCCACCCAGACACGTCAGCCTGTCCTGGGATTCAAACTGACAATCTTGCGGCCGCAGCCTCACCTTAATAACCACTAGGTCCCACTTGTCTCAGCTGGAATGACTTTGGTCAATCATATTGCCAGGCTGGGGCTAAATGTTGCATTGGACGCAATATACAAACTACTTCAGATTCACCTCCATCAAATTCCAATATTAGACTCGACGGCGTGTGAAGGTAACGGCACTCGTACACACTTCTCTGCATGACTGTGCAGACTGGAGACAAGAGCATTTATTGAGGCAGTGAATTACAGATATGAAGCAGGAAGGCATAAGTGGTCAGTTCAGAATGTGACAGGAATGCCTGTTAGAAGAGCACTTACCTTGACACACACACACAACCATACAACGCGTCGACATTACACTATGTAAACCGTGCTCTTTGTCTGTTCCTAGCTCTGAGGTGAAGCTGAGAGACGTCCGATGCAGATCTCTCCTCAGCGTCACATCAGATGAGACAGCATGTCTCCGACTTTCACGTGGCGCTGATGAGCAGAGTGGAGCAAGGTCAAAGCTCGCCAAGGGCGAGAAGTAAAAACATTGTCAACCACACACACAGGCACACACACAGAGGAAATGAATCAAATACATCCTGATGCATCGTACATAAACTTCACTTCAAGCTGTCCAGTAGTGGCTGAGATGATGAGACGTGCTCTCATTTGATTTCCCATGTGAATCAACTGTGTCTCTTCATGAACTGTCCCTTTACCTTAAACTGGAGAAAATGCTACCTCATGTCCAGTCACAGGTGAAGGACCCTGCTGCCCCTTTTTTTGGTATGAACCCCTCAGGACTGGGATGTCTTGACGCATCCTCTCTTGATGCGACCTCTCTCTGTCTTCCTGATGCCTCCTTTCCTCGTCATTTGACCACTTTCATCTCTCTTCCTCACATTCTCTCACTTCTCTCCACCATATTGAAATCTATCTCCATTCAACACTGCTTTTGTCTCTATTTCTCTCTATTGCCCTTGTTTATTCTCTTCATTCATATCTCTGCTCCAGCTCCTCTGCATCTATAACAACCTTACACAGGGTTTTTGAAGACAAAGACAGAAAAAAGACCCTAGAATCAGTGTTTTTCTTCATTAAAGAGCTGGCCTGTCTCCATTCCTTATCTCCAACATAATGGCTTCCATCTATTCGTTTCACCTTACAAAGTCATTATAATGTTCTAATTAGGTTTAATCTTGTCCCACACTTCATCTCCATAGAAATCATCCATCCGTTCTCCACCTCCTGCAGCAGCCCTCTGCTCTGCTCTGCTCTGCATAAGCCTTTCATTTCTGATCATCTCTGCTGCTCTTCTCACCACTTTTCCTTCACTTGACCTCTGCCTGCTGCACCGACTGCAGACAGATGTGACTGGAAGACAGGCACATCTGTCTGCGGTCAGCTGCACTGTTGTTGCCAAATCGCCCTCCCTTAATCCCTCTCTCCCTTTGTTTTCCTACATCTTTGTGCCTGTTTCATCAGTTTCAGTTTCATACCTCACCCACTTCTACCATTTCCTGTTTCCTGTCTCCACCCATCATGACCATGGGACTCCTTCAGATTCTCATTTTTCATTTTCAACAGCTCACTTGTCTCTCTTTATTTTTTTCTCCCGTATCCAGTTTCCTGTGTTCCTCCATTTCGCTCTTTCTGGTTCCATTCATTTGTATAAATAGCAATAAAACAGCACCATCTGCACACATCAGCATCTTTGGAACATATGGCGACAAATTAGACAGTGGGTAAGTTGAGATCAGCAAAACTAATTAGGTCAACATTGGAATTAGTCACCATGCTAAATGCCTCAGAACCAAGGCAGTAACTCCTAATCAAATATATGACACACAGAGAACACGAAAGAAAGAAAGAAAGAAAGAAAGAAAGAAAGAAAGAAAGAACGAGGCTCTGGGGGTCAGGGGACCTTTGTTGCAATAGCCACTGTTTCCTGTTTCTCAGTCGTTATCAATTAAAAACAAAACGAAAAGAAAAATATCCTCTGATCAAACAAAAGAATGAATTTAAGAACAAAGGACAAAACCATAGAAGGAGCCAAAGTTCAAATTTGGGTACAAATGGAGGATCCAAAGAAAGAAAGAGCCAAAGAGCAGAAGAATGAACTAACTAACTGAAAAAAAAAAAATCAAAGGAACGAAACCACAACTGATGAAAGAACCAACTAATCAAAGAAAGAAAGAAAACTCAGCCTCATTCTCATTGCTGTGGTAATGAAAAAGACATTTTTAATTATTCTGGGCCAATCATGCTAGAAGGACTTCATTTGAATCCCACTCGCCCCCCGGCCCCTTCGGGAATGCATTTCAATTACCCACTCATGCATTCATCATTGATCCTGTGGTGAACCAATGCAATGATTCAGATATTGATCTGAGCCATGATCCATACAGACATGCTTATTGTGAAACCAGCACACATTCAGCAGCCATTAGCAAGCTGTTACTGGCTTATTTCATTAAACAGCGCACATTTAAAATAACCTTTGACCCTCAGGCTGTGAGCTGAACACACTGTACCTCTCACTCTCCGCTTCTCTCTCTTCCTCTGATTCAATTCATGACATGGTGATAAATTATACATGGATAAAATCAAATATCCTACAAATTCAACTCCAAAATTAAACATTTATATCTATCTGTGTCTGTGTCTCTCTCTCTGGGCTCTGTCAGTGTCTACACACACACACACACACACACACACACACACACAATGGCTCGTCTCTTCTATGCGGATCTATGGTGAAGCAGCGGTGTGCAACGAACCAAGGGAATTCCAAAGGTCAAACAGAAACATGGAGCTTGCTTTCAAATACAGGCACACGCCAACATGCACGTACACACACACACGCACGCACAAACACAACATGCACATGCATTGTGTTGTTTACCAACACAGATGCAGAGCTTATGCTGCACAGGGACAGAGAGGCAAAAGAACAACATTTTAAAAAATTGCATGGCTGAAACGCTTAACACAGGACAACACACACACACACACACATGCACACAGCCACAATTGAGAGTGAGTTGCAGTCTTGTCTAAAGGGCACTGTATTGAGTTGAGGGTGACTGAGTGACTCACTGTTGCAGCTGACTGCCTATTTGGCTGTCTGCAGTGCCAACAGACATAGAGAGTCAATACCATGTGCGCACTCACACACACACACACACACACACACACACAAACATTATTTAATGATAAAAAAAAGAAATAATATTTACAGCGGCAACCTAGGAGATTCACAACTTTGTTTTGTTACCCTTACCTCTGCAGTGTATGATTTGAAGCTGGGGACTTTTATCACCACATTACTGACACTCAAACCACTTTTATCAAACATACTATTAATGCTTTGTGTATTGCACTTGGCTCTGGTTAATCCGCTGACACCTGCTGGTGGTGGTGTGAGTGAAGGTCACAGAAGTGTAGGGTCACCTAAGAAAAATGGTTATTTTTAATGAATGGGCTGAGTTTATACAGTTATTTCATGACTACCACCAACCTTCTGGCAACCCACTTTACCTCCTGAGCCACAGTCTAGTGATAACCAAATAAATTACAGTTGCTTTCTGCGATTTTTTCTCCTGTAACTATCAACTCATGGTTTGCCAGTTAAACGTTTTCCACGTGAAGCTGCAGCAGTCCAAATCGGTCATTTTTCTGCTGTTAGCATAGCATTTGTGAAAGTTCTCAAAAATACCCACTTAATAATACTGTAAATATATTGTAATACTTCCACCAGTGGGCAAGAAGCTCAATCAGCATTGTGTTACCTCATGTGGTAACTGAACAGACATGTCACCTGGGAATTAGTTTGTATTTTCACCTTAAAATTTATAGGCTACACAGATTCTGTCAACAGTAACATGTTTGCAGGAGTTCAAATAAAGAATGCATGCACATGTCAAAGCAAAGTTATTAGCAAGCCAGTCTAGCATTAGCAGGTTGTAATCTCCTCTGTGTGCCATGTGTTGCATGTAGGCTCCACAATACACAGCATACCACCACCGCACTGTAACTGGATATCAGATAAGTCTAAAAGGACTCTGTGAAATAAATGGCGGCGGCTTCCTACATAACACAGAAGCCTTAAAGACGACAACCACAGAACTCTCCAGCAATTGTTGAATTCCCTGAGGGTGTTACATATGCGGGGAGAGTGCAAAGGCAGTAGTGACAATATAGTAACAACAAGAGGAGCTGTTAAATATTTCCTCAGAGCCCTTTTCTTTCTGCAGTAGCACCTTTCAGCACCTCCTGCTAACCACTGGGCCTCTGTGTGCCTGCAGGGTCTCCTCAGTGTCAGCAGCCAGGCAGGGCAGCTGATGACGCAGCTGACGGCAAATCACCTCGTGCTGATGTCTTTACCTCAACACAACCAGAAGGAGGTAACTGTGTTTGACCTGTGTTTTCAGCTGGATCACTTCTATCTGCTTAAAGCAGAGCAAATGTAAATGTGTGGAAGTGTTCCTTTCTAAAAGGAAAAAAAAGGAGAAACATTTTAATTTGCTCCTGGTGTTTCTCTGCTGTGCTTATAGGATGGCAGTCTCTTCCAAGTTGTGTCATTGCATGCTTTGCTGTGTCAGAGGTCATTTAAGGGCACTGGTGATCATGCCTCAGGCCTCAAACGCTCCAGTCTTGTTATAATGTCGGCAGCAGAGCCAGAGAAACCAGCTTCGTGTCACTTTCTTTTAAGACAACAAGTCTGTGCAGTCAGTCAGAGAGGAAAAGGAAAATAGTTCTATAAACAACAAAACCAGTCCAGGAGCTGCCAGGTGAACCACAAACAGGTATTTAACACGGCATCGAGTGCAGATGTTTCACTAAAAACAAATCTCATACATAAAATGATGAGCTCTAGAATCGGTAAGCCCGCTTATAATTTGTTTCCAAAGGTCACATCCAAAAGCTCATTCAGGCTTGTGAGTCAGCACCGTTGAAAAACATGATTGATATTCCACCATAACAACACCTCTCTGGAATTGTTATAGATTTTGCCCGACACTCAAATCCTCAATCCCTGCTGAGAAGCAATATCCCCCCCACCCAGCACCTTCTGGAGTACTTTGATTTAATGTCTTTCAGTCTGGTTGCAGCAGGAGAGTATCTCGACCAATTTTCAACCCTGACGCGGGCGCAGAACTTGATAGAAAACATCCTCGAATCAACTGCGAATCCAACTCTGAGGGAAGAGTGATCTCAAGAGAAAGAAAAAGGAGAGGAATTCACCAAAAGAAGATGACAAACCTAACAAGCTACATCGGTGCGGCGTAGGTCCTGTAATGTTACATTTGGACCCGAGTGAAGAAAACACACCACGGCCTTTATATAGCAGAGCGTCAGCTGCCTGCCAGGATGGAAAAGTAGCTTCAACTTGCCCACAACACTTGGCAACTACAACTGTCTACAACACAAATTACTCTCTGACTACAGAGATGATGGCTTCTTGGCTGAATGACCCCAGAAGTCAGGGTCAGCATTAGACACGGCGATGACGCTTGGGCCCTCTGGTTCTCTTCAAGATCATCTTGGTCTTACTATTGTTGATCTTGAAGAAGGCCAAAGGGCAGAAACGTCATCTGGCTCAATAGGGGAAAGTTACATATGGAGCCATAGTGTGCGACACTTTCCTGCTGCTCTTTGATTCATCACTGCCGATGAGCCAAGAAGCGTTCATGTGGTCAGGCTGAATTTACAGTCTCTACATAATAACGGGGTATAGGGTGTTGGTATTTTCAGCTCAGCGTTGTGATTTTGATTGATGAGGCCAGTAGGTTGCTCAAATTAAAATAATGCTTTGCAAAGCTTTAAGGTCAGACTGACAGTTTGGGAAACAAACCACTTTGATTGCAGGACAGAGTCATAATTCCTGTATGGAGCGTCGTCTGTATCTCACGTCGCCTGCTTGTTTGTGCTTTGGCTGGTAAAACTGCGTTTGGAATTGTGTTTATATAACCTCATCAGGGTGACAACCACACATACATACACAATCAGCCGCAGGAACACACACACACACACACATTATAAATGAATCATGTAGCATGCACTCCAATAACACTTGAGTTCCCATCTGCTCTCGCTCAAAGACATCTTGAGCTGTTCACACCTGCTTTTACAGCACAGAAACACACACACAGGCTACAGTTGAATTCTGTATTTATAAAACCTACATTAGCAATCCATAATGCCTAGTAATGCGGATGCCCCTGGAGCACACACACACAGACACACACTGAGAAACACACACATGAAGGATGTAGCACTGCTCTGTTGACAATGTAACTCTGCCCTTAGGGGGTTACACACCTGCTACTCCTTCCAGCAGACTCTCACTCATCCTGCTGCCACTGCTCCCACACACTCACTAGCTCGTATTCCTGCACACACACACACACACACACACACACATTATATATATACAGATATAGAGTAAGTCCTAATGCAGCAGCACAACACACAACCAGCAGGAACAAAATGTGTGCAGCTGTGAATATGTATCAGCAGTATATAACATCTAATGATATCCAGTGTAGAACTGGATGTAGATGTCATATACTGAAGAGGAATGAAAGCATAATCTGAGTGTGTGTGTGTGTGTGTGTGTGTGTGTGTGTATAAGTGAGAAAGACAGTCAAACAAAGATGGAGAGAATAGAAAGTAGGTCCCAAACTGTTTCCATGGTGATTAATGAGATACAAAAGTCTTTAACGTTATTATTACTGGTATGAGGGGAGTGGGTGATGTGTATGTGTGTGTGTGTGTGTGTGTGTGACACAGAGAGAGAAAGCGAGACAAGAGAAATGAGAACTCCTCAGTGAAATGAGTTTAGTCCAAGCCCCCGGCAGCTTTTCTATCTTTGGATCAATACTGTTTTCTCACATTTAAGCGGGACACCATCTGATGGGACGGGGTGAAGGAGGTCAATAAAAACACACACCATATATAGACCAAAAAAAATTCAGAGTGAATCAGAGTGAAATCATCTCTCTGCCTGCCCATCATGTCTCCTTTAAAATATGAATTAAACTGCTGCTTTTGAGCAACAGCTCTGGGTAAAACAGCTCTGAGAGCAGGGAGCGCTTCACCAGGGATCGGAGGTAGCAGCGAGGTTAGAGGAGCATGAGTGGGTTTGCAATTGGAAAGCTGCCAGTTGAAATCCCTCGACTTGGCTCTGTAAATGTGACTAGAAGTAATGAATAAGTAACCCCCCTCCCATCTCAAGATTTAGAGTTATGGCGGAAGGAGTCGTACATGTAATGCTCTAGAGGACTGCACTTCTACTTGTCAGCTCCTGTGTGTGTGGCTGGAACTGTCGACTTTTCCCACATTAAAGCGAGTTTAAGAACCACAGAGCAAACCAGCTAAACACATTTACAATGACTTCCCACCAAGGCATGTGGTCGCAAACCCATCAGTGAACATTTGATAACCTGCTCTTCTTTATCTATCCTTTGTTGATACATGCTAATATACTGTAGGTGTGAGCCAGGGCAGCAGCATCCCCGTCTTTGATTCAGGCGCTATTGAACTTCTAAGATCAAAGACTGAGCTTTCTGTCCTTGAACACAACAAGCTGAGCCTTCAGAAAAGTGCTCACAGCTGTATTTCCAAGAATGAATATTTGACAAAAAACACATGAAGGTGACTACATTTTCACTTTAAGGGATTGTGTCTGGCAAAGTTCAAATTTCTGCAGCTTCACTGTCAAACCTTAAAGAAAGTAACTGTAAATGATCATCAAACCAGCATCTGCTGTTTCAGTGTTTTTGTTCATCAAAGCAGAAGTGATGCTGATGAGCCGACTGGATGTTACCTGATGCAAAATGCCTTTTAACAGAGTTCAGTTTATTGTTTTGATTTTCCAGGCGGCAATTCTAATGTTGTGATTCAGTCTCACTGCTCTCATCAACTTCATGTTTTCTAAAAGACAAACTCCTTTCAGACAATAAAGTCGATATTATCTTATCTTATTTTAGTCTGCTTGACCCATAAAGTCACAACTGTTTGCTAAGACCTTTCAACTTCAGTAGATAATGATTAGTGGTGAAAAAGGATGACACGTTAAACACAATGTGTGTGAATGGAGAACGATATGGAACCAGAAATGAAAAGAAAAATCAACAGAATATGTCACAGAGTCATTATTGATGACTGGTCACAGCTACTTTCCACGCTGATTAAGAGTCTGTCCATCACAATTTCTCACGTCCCTATTACATACGCGTGTGTGTGAGTGTGTGTGTGTGTGAGCATCCTAAAGATCCATTAGGGAGTTCTTGCTTTTCCCAAAGGGTCAAATTAAGGTTGGTCAATCGATGGGCAGATCCAGAGGTCGATGCGACCTAACTGAGGCAGGCATGAAAGAGCTTTTGAAGCTTTTGACTCTCGTCCGACATCCTACTCAACCAGCACATCTGAGAATAACAAGCATTTATTACACAGCCAGTTGCACACTCCACTGCACTGCACACACTCACTCAGTCTCTCTCACACACACACAGGGTTGCTTTAATGCTCCTGTTTCCACCTCCATCCATTTTTATGTATATGCATGTTAACTGTGTGTACTTGTATGAGAGGGTGAGTGTGTGGGTGTGCATGTGAATATTCAGATTTAACACACTGCACAGCATTTATTCAGTCTTTGAAGCCAGTAATTGGCAACAGGCTAATTGTTAGGGTGTGGAGGTGGACACGTGATGGCCACATGTGTGTGTTCCCACGTGTGTGTGTATTAGTGCTTAATATCTACTCTGATCCATCTAAAAGCATGTTTGAAGCAGCGATTGAGATCCAAGCAAGCAACAGATTGTCATGCTGGTAATGGCAGAGGAGAGGAACAAAGTGATAAGGAAGGAGGAGAGGAGGGGAGGGGGGGGGGGAGAGGAGAGGAGAGGAGAGGGGAGGGGAGGGGAGGGGAGGGAGAGGAGGAGAGGAGAGGAGAGGGGAGGGGAGGGGGGGAGGAGGAAAGGAAAGAGATAGTGAGAGAAAAAAAACAAAGCAGACAATAAGAGAAAAGAATAATGGCAGAACAGAGGAGGAAATGAGAAAAGTGTCAGTGGACCCTTTAGGCTGTACAGGCCAAAGAAGGTTGGTGGAGTATCAGCAGAAAGATGTGTATGAATGTTTCATTCTACCACTAGATGAGGCCTACATTAGAGAATGAACCTAATGAACATGGCCCTGGGAAGTGAGCTTAATAGCTCCAGTGTCTTTATCAAGACCTGATCAGGGATGAGTGGGAGAAAAGACTACTGGATGGACCAGTGGAGAGACACTCAGAGAGAGTGAGTGTGTTAATAATCAACCAACGGTGTTAATTAACACTTATACTGTTGTCTTGTCCAGGGTTAAAGCTGGATTAAAGGAGATAAATGAGATATATTATTTAAGAAAAAAAAAAAAAAAAAGTCAAAAAGATGTCAATCAAAAGATTAAAATAAGTCAATTGTTCAATTACTGAGGTAAAATTAAAAAAGACAATATAAAAAGAGGTTTCATGGCTTTCTGAAAGACTGACCTAATGAGCATGAGTGCTGAAGTGTACAGACTCTACTTCAGGACAAAAGCTGCTTAGCTGTTGTTGTTTTAATGAATAACAGCTCTGAAAAGTAAAAAAAAAAAACATATCCACTCTTTGATATGAAATCCTTCATAATCTAGATAAGCTATAGGGTTGCCACCTGTCCCCAGTGATCATTACATAATTTTTTCACCACATTCAGTATGAGTTATTACTGTCTCACAATTTCTACCGTGACATGTTGGGATGAGCTCTGCTTGGCCGGTGTCTGTCTGGTAATTTAGTGCAATGTAATGTATACTGACAGAAGGTGTCAGATCACCACTGTGAATAAATGCTCCATTCATTTTATCATTAACTGTTGCATGATTGTGTGTGTGTGTGTGTGTGTGTGTGTGCGCGTCTCATGCACGTATGTAATGTATTTAATGCTACATAGTGTCCAGGTGATTCATAATGAGCTTTAAGCTGAACACCAACTGTGTAATATCCTCCATGCAGCTGTGGACGGTGAGAGTGTAAGTCTCCCTCTAACTGGCACTCTGACAAATCTGGAACTCCAGCTTTAGATAATCCCCATAATATAATGTATGCAATCTCATAATGCATATTACACGTATGGTGTTATGCAACACACAATCTGCATAATCTTCCCCGGGCTTTCTATGGATATGAAGTCATGGATATGTTTGGTTCATGCACATACGCATGTCCTCTGCTCTCACTGAGTCCAAGTCATATTGCAGATGTTCATATCCAGTATCTGCCAGCCCCCGTTTGTTTGTTGTTGTGTCTGTGTGTGTGTGTGTGTGTGTGTGTGTGTGTGTGTGTGTGTGTGTGTGTGCACGCAGATGAGGACGGGTATGTGTGATGATGTTGAGAGGTACTGGCAGCACGGTGCTCAGACTTCCATCCTTTGCTAATGTCACACACAGAGAGGATAGCACAGAGCCTGAGGGAGTAGCAACTTCAAGCGCACACACACACATACACACACACACTCAGACACACACTTATCATGCATAAATAAATGCATAAGAACACTGAAAGTGAACATTTAAACCTAACACACCCACAACAACGCACCATACTTCGACACAGGCTGTCCTCTAGTGTTTCTTCACTCGCATGGATTTTTTTGCTTTGGTACAATGACTCAGTGACACACTCACACACACACTTTACAAACAAATATACACACACAATCACTTACACTTCTATGCTGGCTGTTCATTTAAGTGTTATTGTGCTACTGCAAGGTCCTTATGACACAAACTCAAATGGAGTTCACAACTAAAAGCCACTGCAACATTTACATTATATACACAGAAACACACTCTTAACACACATATACACCCACACACACTGATTGCAAGCCGTCCTGAGGGAACTTCGGTCTTTGAGTATTTGCACTTTGCTCACCCTAGATGCCTTTACACCTCCACCCAAAGCTTCTCTACATTTTCATGTCACAGCCATTTGCTGCAGCAGCTGAGGCGTTTAGTCCAAGTGACGTGTGTTTGGACCTACAAAATATATATACTAAGAAAAACAAGACGTGAAGGGACCAGCAATCACTTTATGAAAAAGGTTTCAGAAGCAGTAGACTTAGTCAAGTCGACGGTTTATGAATCTGCATGTTCCCTACATGGTCAATTCGAGAGACAATGACAGTAATGACAGGGAAGAAGAGGCCAATGGACAAAATCCTTCTCCTGATCCTGCAATGTACAGCCTATACACTTTACCTAAGCACCTATACAACAATGTGGAAAATACTCCATTACAAGATTACAAGATAAGTACTGCATTAATACTCCTACTTCAGCAAAGGCACGGACGTACTAATACTAATACTAATACTAGCATTCTGTCTGATGACATGTTTCTAATCTGTGTCTCTTTGTGAAATGTCGGATATTTTTAGGCCAGAAAACAATCTTGAAATGATCTGTGAACAAAAAAAACATCTGGAGCCCCAGATGTTTTCTGTAAGGGGTCGCAAGCCCAAAGGGTTGTGAGGCAGAGGCCCAATATCTAACACTGTATTTTATTATCTTATTGTGTGTTAGTTCATATAAATTTTCATTTATGTGCACTGGAGAAAAACGGCATTATTTTCTTATACAGTGAATTTAAGTATAGAAATATAAAGCATAAGCAAAAAGGGAAACTTTATTCTGGTGCCTACAGCTACTGCTTGAGTGCAATAACTGAGGAAATGCATTTACAACACCTTTCACTTCCATGGAAATGTATTTCCAAGGAAGAAGATTTGCGAGTGTTGGTTGCAGTGTAATTAATCTCCATCCTCATCTATCATCGCTTCTTTATTTTATCCCACTGTGATTTATTCCTCTGTTGTTCTCCCTCCATCTCTCTCCTCCACACCTCTCTGTTTTCTCCACATCTTATTTTCATCACTCTCCTTCCAGCTCCACTGCCTCGTCACTGCTCTCCCCCAGCTAAGGAATAAGTGCACTTTACAAGTCCTCTGGCTCCACGTTCAGCCATATTCATAAAAGACTAGCGCTCCCCTACACCCTCGCTCTTCCATTTCTTTAATTTCAAATGTAAATACCCCTGTGGTGATGAAAAATTACTGCCGCTTTAGCTGAATGCGTGTGTGTGTATGAATGTGTGAGTGTGTGTGTGTGGGCCTGTGAGCTGTGCCAAGAAGCAGTCCAGTTTGATAACAGAGCAGATGGATAACACCGTTGCCTTTGATTTGTTTGTGTTCAGGAAATGGGAGCGACAGAGCTGTGGTAAAACTAATGAAGTTAAATGGAAGCGAGTCTTTCATTAGCTCAGAGCTTTACCGTATGATAAACCTCCACAGTGGCCTTTTTTTTTTTCCAATTTCACAGGAATAGCGGCGAGAGGTGGCGAAAACACTCCATTTCAGGAAAATACTTTCAAAGCAGGACAATGTTTTCGAGAAGCGGGAGAAAAGATAAAAACGGCTTTATTTTCAGATTCATGCTGGCATCCGTGTCCTTTTGAAATCGGTCACACCGAGGTCGGAGGGCTGGTGGACGACACGGAACTTCCACAAACACAAAGACAAACCATGGAAACATGAACAGTGAGAGGAAGTATAAAGACAAATTGCATTTTAGTGTCGTACTTTGGTGTGTTAGTGAAGCTGGAGGTGACAGGGGCCATAGCATGACAACAGAGGGGATTATGGGTATTTAAGCTCTCCTGTCATCCACTCCTGCTACATTTATTTTGTATTCTTCTCTTGTGAATCGCTCTCTACAATTGCCATCCCTTCTTTTATCCAATTAGGAAATCACCAGGCACGGCAAGGCTTCCTACACACACATACACACCTATACACACATGCATAGCAACCACCCGGTCCAATGAAGCTGACACTTGCAAGATTTCACAATCACACATGCACGCACCGGTGAACCCACCATCACACGCACACATTGCATGACGAAACACCCTGCAGTCAGGCATGCAACATGGCTGGACAGCTTATATGTGTGTGCGTGGACTCTTATCAGATTATGTAAGACAGGTTTGGGTTTATGCTGCTGTGACAGATTACACACAATTGAAAAGAAGAAGAGGGACTGAAACAGCCAGGAGAGAGAAGTTCAGAGCAGCAGAGACATGTAGATTAAAAAAGTAAGATAAAATGTTATGAGACGGAGCAGAGTGAGATCTCCAGTGATTGAAAGTTGAAGCTGAGTGAGGCAGTTACACAGACACTAACAAGGACATATGGGAGTAATGCTGGAAACTGGACGGAGGACAGGGGAGAGGTGAGGCAGCGGGGATAAAGGTTGTACACAACAAAGGAGAGGGGCGACAGAGGGCAGAGGAGGGCAAAAAGTGAGGAGAGAGCAATGGGGTGAGCAGAGAAACACAGAGAGAGAGAGAGAGAGAGAGAGGAGATGGTGAAAAAGACTGACAGTTAGAGGAGGGCAGCGAACCTGATGAGTGAAATAAGGAGAGTGAATGAGAGACGTAGGAACGGGAGCGACTGGAGAGCACTGATCCAATACCAGTGTGCTCCGCGTGTTTCCATGACTGGATGTGATGTGACTGAAGTGTATGTATTAAACCCAATGGACATGAGCCGTCAATTCTCAAAAAGCTTCAGCTGTAAATTATTAGTTTACAGTAGTTAAAGTACCTGCTTGTTTTTATTTGATGTCCATTTTGCATCGATACCAACAAAAGAAAAAGAATTCAAGTTGATGCGGACTACTACTGCGAGTGTTCACCCTCCCATCGAGTAACAAATGCTGCACGGGCTAGAAAAGCTTCAGTTAAACCAGAAAATGTAATGAGTCTGAGTCATTCAAAGGTTACAGGTGCAGGTCTGCATAGTGCAGCATCTGGAGTGCGGCCTACCTATTAGCGACCTCAGCCAACAGCTAATGTTGCACTATTACCAGAAATCAATTCTTAGCCATTGCTCTGGCGAGCTGATGCAGAGCAGCAAAGAAGAACTGACTTCCATAAGACTGCTGTTTTGCCTGGGAGTTAAACTATTAAGTCTGTCAATAAATCACATGGTATTGGATCAGGGGATAAACTCATGTACTCACCAATTCCCATTCCAGTATTTGAGACAGTATTGAAGGCCTTTCAGATAACCAGCATCAGAGTCAGATCAAAGAGGGGAAGAAACAGAAGGAGATAAATGTGGGAGAAACAGGAAAGAGAAAATGTTACACTGTGAACTTACAATGATTTCTGCAAATATTTGAGTGCAACGTTTTTCCATTGCTTTGGTCTAAGGTCTATAACTTTAATACTCTGGTTCAGTCTTGATCTGTGTAGTCATTATGTAAAAACTGTCTCATCCAGTTGATGCTCCACCTGTTGAATGATGCTCTGAATTCTAGAGAGCGGTGTGTACTGTATGTCAGTCTCACATACTGTAAAATATAAATATAGTATATTCTGCCACACAGCTAGACTGTGGCGAAGAGCAGCTGGGAGGATGGACATGGAGCGAGACGGACATGGAGACAGAGAAGGGGAAAATTAAAGAGCGAAAGCGGTGCAAACAGGGTGGAGAGCGAAAGAGGAATAACAGGGCAGAGAAGGGAGGGAAAATAAAGAGAGAGGCAGAGGAATGGAAAAAAGACAGTGCTTCAGAAACAAGTGCTTCATCTGCCTGACAACCAGTGGCCACTCCAGAGAGGCTCCATCTCCTTACTTATACTTATTGCTTCAGATTTCACTCTTTAACAACAAACACACTTCACATGCTGCCTTCAAGATCCATCCATTCAGAAAAGCTTTAAAGGTCAATGTATTTTTCAACCCTGCCCGTTTTCACAGTTGATTGGATCCGTCTGTGATTGTCCATTTCATATCTCGCTTGCCATTCATGAATTCAAAAGAGCAGATTGTGCTGAATCTGAGGTGCTGAGAAAAAGGACAACGGCTGTGTTTCATTCTTCTTACTCTCTGTCTCTTAAAATCATAACCACCTTAGTCACTTTTCTCCACTTAGCGCAGTTTCATGCTGCCAAGCGCCAAGCCATCCCTGAAATGTAATTTAAGGCAACAACAACATCGCCGACAACAATAATAACATCTCCTGGACGGTCTGTCCTGTGAATCATGACGCACACACACACACACATACATACACACACACAGTCTGAGGTGTAGACAGTTGTGGGCACAGAGAAAGACAGACTCACGGACATGGTTGCTACCTCTCACACACACTGTCACCAGTTCAAGTGTGTCACACGTTGAGGTTACTCATAAAACAAATGGCTCTCCTTCACCTTGGTGTTCTCTATTCTTAGCAGCAGCAACAGCAGCAGCAGGACGAGCCTCTCTGCATATCAATGTGCAGCTCATCTTTAAACATCATCCGGCGGTGACGGCGCCATCCAGTGAGCTTGTGTCTGTCTGTGAAGTCACGTCTGTCAGATTTTGGCAGACTGAGATATGTTGTGTGTATGCCGTTTTGGATTCCTGAGGATGTCTGTGTTGGATGTTGAGTGGAAGTATACGCTGACCCAAGGACTCTCAGGACATGGAGCCGTCATGTCAGATCATGTGTGATCTGTAAGGATCAATGAGATGACCTGGTCAAAGGGTCCTGGTGCACAGGCATCTTAAGCCATTCATCAATGGACACTAATGCCTGACATGTAAAACTATAGCTATTCCTTTTTCAGGTACAGTGCTATGTAAAATGCATCAGGTTGAAAACCCATGCCACAGGAATACCAATACGATTATTGTTTATATAACAAGTGCTGCAAAAAAAGGATAAGGGTTGAGCTGCATGTATCCTTTAAAGATACGCATGTGCTTTGTGAAAGGAGAACTAACACAATCATCCTTTTACAAATGAATTTTTTATATTATAAGATATAAAATGCACCCTTTTGCTGGTTTACATAGGCTTGGTCTGGTATGACCAGTCGTTTTTTGTAGCTAGTACTAACTAATGCTTGCAAACTTTACGTACTTCCTACCACAGATAACTTACATTAGTGAGTCAGTTTGCTGATTTAATGATGATTTTGACATGTATTACTGTCCAAGCACCAGAATCCTGCAAGTGCCGCTCCGTCTTTTGCTTGGCAAAAGTTACATAGGTTCCCGACACGTTAAAGAAACAAGCCACAGTGAAACCCAAATGCACATCACTCCTACTCATCTTCTCTGCAGCAGGCGAAGCAGGACAGACTGGTGTGAAAAAGGGAGGTGAACAAGTGTTTAAAATATTTAACTGTGTGGAAATGAGGGCAAAATGTACCTGGAAGCTCTGCAGCGATTTGCTCAAAAAGTGACAAAGAGAAAGTGTAAGTGTAGCGGTCAGGACATTAAGTCTTCACCTGCTGCGGATAAATGGCTGCGGAGAAGATTATTATTTGAGTGTCTGGGATCCCTTGCTACTCATTAGCTTGCAAGCAAAGACACATGAGCAAGAAATCACTGAGCGGACGCTGTCTGATTTATTTGCACACCGTTGGTCTGTACATGTGAATGCTTACTAATTTGCAGTGTGTGAGTTGAGTGGATTTTACTGTATGTTGCAGTCTTTGTGACGAACTTATTCCCCCACCTTTGTCAGGTGCTTAGCTTCTAAATTCTGCTTAAGAGAGGGTCTTTTAAAGCCACACAGGCCTTTACTGCATCACAGCATGACCTATTGAGGCAGCTGTCACTGGAGAAGCTGATAGCTCTGTCTAAACTGTGATGGATTGTTCCATATTGATGATTGATCAGTTGAATTGGATGCTCCTGCAGCTGCAGTATTTACATTTGCTACTTTCTTGAAGGTGTAACTCAGAAATGCTAAGTATGACAGCACTGTAAGAAAGATATTAAGGTGGATTTCTCCTCTCTGCTACCCCACGTTGTTGCCCTCTCACATAAATATGTACAAAACCTGGAGCTTTATGATGTTCACAGTGTATGAAGGTGTCAGCGACAGGCTGTCTTAATGAGAAAATAACTTCGCCCTGCCTTAAATATGTTGCACTGAGCGGTTAACACGTGGCATGTGATAAATGCAACGAATTTTTCTAAGTGAAATAACACCAACTATTGTTGAAATCAGAGTAATACTGCACATTCCCACTGTCCCGTCTTCGATCGAGCTTCCTGGTTTGGTCAATAACAGGACGGAGAAAAATGCTGCACGCTGCGTTCAGCACTAAACGCTGTTAAGGACTTGTTTCATCATTGGCCGCTTTGCCATACCAAGGTCTAAGTGAGGTACACAAGTGCGAGGGCCAAATCAGTCTGTCGTGCAAGCGAGATCACTGATGGTACATTGTAAATTCCCAGCTTGGAAATCACACCATTTGGTAATAAATGTGTCAAATGAATCCCCAAAGCGATGCTTTGAGAGTGATTGGAGACCGGGTGGATTGAGTGATGTGAGAGGCCAGGCCAACCTGTTTGGCCCCCAAGAGGGAAATCAGGGTGGTATTAGGTCAGCACTACTCAACTTTATTGCTTTTTTAAACTCAGAGGGTGTTTGATCCAGAATATGTCTGAAACCCATATTATTCCAGCCATCTGCATGAGTAGTGATATTTTAGCAGGGTATTTAGTTTCTTTTCATTGTTGATGGTGGTGAATTACTTTGATCTTAAATCAGTCGAGGCTACCGTCGCTTTATGTCAAACACAACTTTTCTTTTATTTCCTAACAGCCTACTGTTTCATCAGGTGCAGTATTTTCCACCTTTATGGCTATATTAACAAATGCCCACAATGGCTCTGAACATTTAGAGTTTGATATACTATAGTTCGAGAGCATAAGGGCCACCCCTTGACTCACAAAAGACTAAACTCTCAGTAAGTCCAGTAAGTGTTGAGGTGCCAGCATGTGATGCAGTGTTTGGGCACAGCAGACAGCGTGTTGGGCACTTTCCATGAATGTAAAATACTGCTTAAATAGAACAGGATAGGCCAGTGACTTAATGCCAGAGCTAAAGAAGAGATGAAGACTCTGATGTATCACTGTCCTAACGTTCTATTGTTATAGTGACTTAATTAATCAACTTGTAGGCAGGAGGCCATGCTTTCAGCCTCCAGGGGCGACTCACATTTGGGCTGCAGTAAGATTAAAATGCCTCCTGAAATTATCCTGATTAAATGAAAGTCTATACTGATGATGGAGATGGAGTGCACTTATGTTAAATATGAAATCAAGCCACTTTCCCAACACAAGATTAAATTAAACTGAATTAAAATGTTGTTGGCGAGTTGGTTAGAAATCTTGAGATGGGAGCTGTTCTACTGCCAGACACATGCAAGGTAAAACAGAAAAATAAATAATAGGAATGTGAAGCCCCAAAGGCTTAACACTAAATTAGTTTTTAATATCATTTAAATAATTATACCAATAAATCATATAGGCCATAAATTAACTAATGAAATACATCATTAGTTTTGGAGCTTATTTTCTGTTACAGAGAATTGTGTTTAAAAGAATAAGAGATGTGCTTTTATTTAGTGCTTTTATTTGTAGGTCGTTTTGTGATCTACACCTAAAGTCTCTCTTCACAAAACTCAACGAGCTATCAAACTGAGCCGCTGTTTATCTTTTGTTAGCTAGAGCAATAATGCCAATGTTGTTCTGAATCAACTACAACACTGTGATAAACGCGGTACAGAGACATTTTAACAAGCCTGTCCTCCTGTTGAGTTGTGAGCTTGGACTGATACTCAGTATGAAAGTGAAGAGCCTGTGTTAGCAGTGTTAGCTGCTGTTAGCTAGGAGAGACACACTGACAGAAAGATATTAGCCATGTCTCTTAGACTAGCAAAAACCAAGCTAGCTCCAGCTAACACTGGTGCACAGTGCTGGCTAACACATCTCTGTCAAGCTAAGAATGCTAACACAGCACAGTTTATTCACTCATTTATTCATTTGATTTATACAGTTGTTTATTTCATGATATATACTCTCTATCATTTAATATTGGCCACTTGGGGGCTCCATACAAGCATTGACCAAAATCTGCAGGACTCTAAACTTACTAAATGACTTTCAGAATTGCTTTCAAAATCAATAAGGTCATCACCCTGTGGAGCTGTTTTAGCCCAGAAAGCCCAAGAGAGACCATAAAAAATGATTGGTTAGTATTTTAAAGATTCGAATGTGATGTGTCACCTCAGGGGACCGTCTACCACTTCTAACTATGACATGACAGGACCCACCCACAGCAGTGTGCTGTGTAAATAGAATCAATTGTTCAATTAAAGATCTAAAATAATCATGTCAACTGTTGTTAAATGTCATTTATGTAAGCCCCCCCCCACCCCCCTTCTTCTTTAATTCTCTTTTTGTTTTTAACTTTACTGTTATTCTCAGTATTATCTTTCCCCTGAGTCACCATTCACAACACAAGGCATCTCTCTGTAGGGCTGCAACCCCCCACTGACGCTACTAACAACATGTAACACTCACACACACACACACACACGGGACAGAAGAGGATTATGACCACAGGGACTTTCCTGTCCCTCCCAGCCATTGGATGGACATCACTACGCTGACAGTAGACTAAAGGGATCCCTGGGTTCAGTGTCCACCAACAACACAAGTAGCCTGAGACCTGTGCCAGTGATACACATAACCAGATTAACATGGACAGGAGGCCAAGATGTGGGTAGCCACCTTGTCCTGCGGGCAAGCGGGTCTGTTGTTTAAGTCATTAATGGATTAGTTGAGGATACAGTCACAGGAAAGGAAAGGAAGACACAGACGGAAAGAGAGAGAGTCTTTGATATTTTTGGCAACGGCACAAACAAACAGAGACTTAGCAGGTACAGGGAGGAAGGATGTATTATGTACATACACAAAACACACCTCGAGGCAGACTATAAATGCCATGGCCTGACCAAATCAATGTCAATATTGACATTTCTAGGATTAGTCCTCTTGCAAATTAATGAATAAATGCATGTGTTTCTACTTCCAGACACCTGGTTTTCTCTGGACCTGCAGTCATTTACAGTCACACATCTCCCAGGGTGAATAACTGAACAGACAAGTGGCCTGTAAGGAAGCCCCAAACATACTGTTGCTCTCTGTGAGTCAGTTCAGAGCACAAATATAAAGAGTCGCCGAAAAAGTTTCCCCCTTGTTCTTCTGTCTGGCCTGTGACACAGAAGAACTTTGATTCAGCTCAGCCCAAGTCAGACTTTCTTTTCTTTTATTCATTAAATCATTTACTTATGCTGCCAGAAAACACTGATTCAAACTTCTGACCCTGTGATTGTGCGAACTGCCACTGTTGCCTCATGTATCATCACCCCGCAGACGCGGCCCACATTGGTTCAGTCGATAAATACTCACTGGACAGTAACAGCCAGACAGCATCAAAGCAGCTTAACACAGAGACTTACTGATGCTGGTGTAAGCTGAAAATGGTCCGAGATACGCAAATTAATTTCTAGCCTACATTTCCTTAGACAGCTTGGGTCCTTGAATTATTGAGAGGGCGACATATCTTTAATTAATTATTCATCTTTGTTCAAAAAGTCCCCATAACCATTACCACGCTGCCGTTAGCTCAGATAATCATCATCACCATCATCATCATGACGATGTCCATCATTATCATTATCATCATCCCCAGCACCATTATCATCAACGTCGTCCTCATCACCAGCATACTGTCATTATTATTAAGACCACAATCACCATCACCATCACCATCCTCATCCTCATCATCTCAGCACAGACACATCATCATAACTACCACTGGATTCCACCTTCACCACAATTACCATCAAAACTCCCACAGCGACCAGTTTCACCTTCATCATCACCACCGTAGCCTTCCTACTCTTCATCATAACCATCAACAGCAGCATTTTCACTGGCACCATTCTTCATCATAATCCTGTTGCCCCCATTTCAGTCATCATCACCTTCATCCACACTACAACCACTCTTATTATCATCATCATCAACAACAACAAAATCAAAACAGCCATCATTATAAAAACATCCCCACAGCCTCTCTCATCATCCACACCACCACCATCATCATCATCATCTGTCAGACCCAGAGAGTTCACCCCACCAATCCTTGCCTTTCCATCCCCTCCTGCACCCTGACCCTGTGCATAGCCCCCCCCAAGACCATCGCCCCCAGCCCTGACCTCCTCCCCCCTCTCCAGCCAGTTCCACGACCCCGCAGGACAGGGCTGTAACCCCTGCAGCCCCGGGTTAATGTCACTCACCGCTCTCCCCCGCTCCGCTCAGCCCGGCCTCGGTCAAGATCCGACCGTTTACGCACGTACGCGGAGAAGACCGAGCGCTGGATTAAAATCTTAATTGGAGCGCTGCTGAAGGCGTCTCCCGGACCGGAGAGGAGCTCTGCGGTGTCACACGCACCTGACAGACCCCAGACCCCGGATTCCTCGGCTCGGTCTCTCCATCAGGTTAACGGGCTCGGTCTCCCTCGCGCTCACCCTGCGCTTGATCTCGTCCTGACAGCTTTTGTGCTCCGTCTTTACGCACACATGCACCGGTGTGGAAACTGCACCACCCGCTGCAATTAACGGAACCGTGAGAGCGACTGCACCTCGCGCGTCTTCCACATACACACTTCTTACACACACGGCTCAAATACGACCACCGGGGCAACTAATACCAATTGTGATCAACGGGTACGCGTTCATATTCATAACAGTGGTAATACTCACGTTGTTTGTGTCTTGTGTCCGCTGGAACAAGCCCGGGTCGAGATCCGTTCATTCATTCACTCAGTCAGCCCTCTGTCTGCTCATCCTTCCCTCCGCTTCGCTCCTCATTCAGCAGCTGAATAAACGCCTCTCCTCCTCTGAAGCGGCGGCGACACAGCACTTCACCCGCTGGCTCGATCGTGCGCCTTTGCTCTCTCTCTCTCTCTCTCTCTCTCTGACAAGCAAGATTCCAGCTCCCTCCTCTTCCTCTCTCTCCTTCTGCAAAACAAGAAGACAGAGAGAGGAGAGAGATGTGAAACTGAGGGGGGGGAAAGGAGATGGAGACACTGGGGAAGGATGAGCGTGGTGGTGGTGGTGGTGGGGGGGGGGGTAATAATAAGCACAGAGCTAGACTGGCGCTATTTCTGTTTGTGTGCCTGCATGCAAGTGTGTGTTGGGGGACACAGGATGAATGTGAACCAAAGGAACATGCACTCCCAGCAGCATCACCCCAACACCCATCACCCCAGTAAGAGAGAGAAGAGAAGAGAAGAGAAGAGAAGAGAAGAGAAGAGAAGAGGAGAGGAGGCTGATCTGGAAAGCAGAATGAAAAAGAAGTGAATGAGGGCATGAAGAGAGAAGTTTGTGACTTTTACAAGTTCAGAGCTGCAAGCAATTATTATTCTCTGACTCTTTTCATTGAAGTCTCTGAAATGTCAAAAAAAACAGTGAAAGTGCTCATTAGTTTGCCTGCGATGGGTCCAAAAACCAAAAATATTAAATGTACACATTTAGAATGTGAAATGAAGATACTGGATCTGAAAGTGAAACTGGCTGTCATTTCTGTTGATGACCAACCTGACTGATTTAAGAAGCTACAACATGCTTCATTTGGACCTTTTGTCCTTCATCTCTCTGCAGTTATCCAATTAAAATGCCTTGAAAATAATATGGAAACAGTTGCTGATTAATTTTCTGTCAGTCAACACATCATTTCATCTTGTTCAGTGAAAAAAAAACAAAAACTCCTGATCAGAAAAAAAGGTTGAAGATCAGGACGAAGGGTTAAATTCTACCTGCACACAGTATCTATCACTTTAACTGTGAGCGTATTTTTCCAGGGACCCTAAAATGTGGTGTTAGTAATTTACTTGCAGATTTATAAGGTGCTGTTCTGCCTCACCTCACCTCTCCACAGAGGAGCGGGCGAAGAAAGATGGCCCCCAGTGTAGGGGATGAGATTAAGCAAGAGTTGGATGAGGGGAGAGAAGGGCAGAGAGAACAATGGAAAAGTGGACAAGGAGAGACGAATAGGGGAGGACGGAGGAACGAGCAAGGGAGGAGAGAGAATGGAAGGCGACACGAGGGATGGGGTGGGGTGGGTGCTGTGGAGACGGGAGAGGGGAGAGGAGAGCTGGAGTCGGTGTAAATAATGAGAGAGGGGAGAGGAGTGGTTTTACATTATCTGTCTTTTCGACACACTTGATCAGAGTTCTGTCTCAGCATGAAGCATGGCCTTTACACTGCAAGCTAATTCACACCCTAAGGGGACATCTCACAAACACACACATATACACACACACACACACACACACACACACACACTAACACTGAACAATTCCAGCCCAACTTCTTAAGTACGCTGGGAGACACACACACACACACACACACACACATATACAACAACCCACATCTAAATGCAGTCCAGCTAAATGCACAAGAACTAATTCACAGCTGGACAAACAATCACACTCGTACACACACATGCACATGCAGCATGACAAACATGCATGAAGGAACAAGACACACAAGCCCATGCATGTGCAGACATACAGCTGCCAGCACGTCCACCATGCCTCCACACACATTATTATAGCTACATGTCCAGAAACCAGCAGAACAAAGTATTCAGTGAATGGCTGCGCATGAAAAATTAAAGAACTTTGTTAATGAACAGGATGGGGGGGGGGGGGGGGGGGGCTGTGTTTGCACACGGGGACATATTCTCCTTCAGAAGGCAAAAAATACTACCTTTGCTTTCATCTTCTTCAGTATCTATAGGATCATTTTCAGCCACACATTCAGTGAGGGCAGTGTATTAGACAACAGTGATGATCGCAGTAATGACAGAACATGAGAGCCAGTACAACGCTGAGCGCTGGAGCTCTATGAACTGGATCATGGGATTTTACTGTAAGAAAACCATCATCTGAAGAGCTGAAACAAAAGGCAATTATCAACCTAGCAAACCACAGCAATGTTTTTTATTATGTGTTTCATGGGTCAGTGACAGAATAAAAAAAATGTTTGAAATGAATGAAAATAAAAGATTGAATTCACCTGAAAATGTCAAATGGTGTAACCACAAGAGAATGAAAATATTAAACATTTTAACCACCTACAGTGGATTTAAGTGTACCTTTGAAAAGTATACTTTCTTCTAAAAAACATTAAAATGCATTTCTATATTTGAATTTTAATGCATTTTAACAACACTCCTCAGATTTTTATGAAAAAACACTGCTTACACCACGTGACACTGGGTTGCATCACGTCCTTGACCCCGCTACTGTCAGCGAATGCCTCGTCAAACTATTGTGGAATTGTTTTAATGAGTTCCTTTCCTCCCTCATATTGCCTTTAGATTGACCTGCGTGCCGTTGATTTCAATCAAAACCAAGGCATGTGCAACAACATATATAGTAAACTAGCACGTGTCTGTTGTAGCTTTCACTTTAATGTAGTCGCACTACTGTCCAGAGAAGAAATTGGTGTTGCTGCAACAAAAAAAAATCTCTTACTCTGACTGGAAGCTCGACACCAGAATCTCTCGTGGGGTTTTTTCCAGCTCAACTAGAGAAAAGCCGTATCTTCACATGCCATCATGCAGGAAGGGGAAACGGGTAATACAGTGGCTAAAGATAGGAAGAAAAAAAAAAACAAGTTTGAGCAACTTGTGAATTTTCATAACTACAACGCATCTCATGTCATCTTGTCACACGGAAGAAACAATGTACAACAAAGGTAATAAAATAATGTCATTTAGGGAAGAACGAAACGCTGTGTTGCAGTTCCAGGATCAGTGTTTTTCAGTGCTATAAACCACTGGTTAACAGCACTGAGATAACTAATGTAATCAAGCCGGAAACATCAGTTTGCTGAAGGGTGACTGGAACATGAAGGTGAATGTAAAGCTGATACATCACCTATAGAGCACATTATTCATAATGAAGACAGGAGAGCTCAACTCACAATCTGTTATTCAGTCAACTGATATAATCTAACCACTTTTAGGGTAAAACCTGAAACAATATGCTGTGCTAGATTCCTTTTCACACCACAGTCAATCCACCACACACACCATGCCTCTTCTGTACATCTGCCTCTATACCAGCTCAGCATCACAGCGTTCCAGATGCAGTGCCTATTAACCCTCCCCCATCACCTCGTAGTGTGTGCGTCTGCCTGCCTGCCTGCCTGCCTGCCTGCCTACTATATATTCCCAAACAAACCTCAATGATATCTTCAGAGAAAGCTACATGTCTACCCAGTTTCTATGGCAATGAGAGAATACGCAGAGCTTTCTGTTTTACTACTGTAATGTAGCTGAAAATCCATGAATGTACCACAGCGCGTACACGTCTTTGAAAGCAGCAGTGAGAGCAGCTCCTGCCTGGAGGATAATTGCTGTTTTCCATGAAATATTAAGTTAATTCTTGAGCGTCACACATAAAACTGAAAACACTGGCAACATTTTTGTGTATTATGTATCGCTGGGTTGGGGTTTGGTTGTGTTTTTGCATGATTCTAACGGATATATGGGAAACATAAATAGTTTGGTTCAGCAAAAACCTCCATATAGCTCCAGTATCCACCCACACATTCTATTTCAGAGCAGGGAAACTTTTCTAGAGAACATCTCTCAGTCCCCCCCCCAATACTCCGGGCTAACAAACTAGCCCTAATTAGAGATGCAGTGAACATGAACAATGTAACACTCCTTTTGCCCTCACTGCTGATGCCCACAGCCCAGCTTTGCATCTCAGCAGCGAGCAAAATCAGCCTTTTATCTGTGCGCAACATACTGCTATGATACATTACACATGTACAGTAGCCAACTATATGCAGTACTGTGGCCTGAGGTTTTTAAAGCAATTATGTATTAGCAAGTATCATCTTATTAATCTGTATTGATCAGATCTTGAAAACTGAGCATGTGCAACACAGATATTACTACAAACTAGTTTTGACTTGAAGCCTGTTAGCTGATACCAAGATGACAGCAGTCTTCCACAGGTCTAAAGATCAGGAAAATAAAAGAAGAAATGAAGGTTACCTTTAGTGGCACAGCTGCAGGCTGTGACACCTGTACTGTGATTTTTCAGCTGAGACTCTTTTTAATAACCATAATTTTCATGCTGCCTTTGGTCTGACTCCCTGGGTGAACAATACATGCTGCTCTCTGTCATCTCTTGCACAGACTTTGGCAGACAATCAGTTGGCTCGACACAAAAGCCGGTTAAAAACTAGGCTAGTTCTTCCTCACACTGATTTGGCGCATGTTACTGTTCCCTATATTGCTTCCCTTTGTGGGTGACATAAGCTGCTCTAAACTGGCTGTACGGATTGCACCTAACACTAAGCGCATTTCACTTCCTGCGGCAGTCTACTCAGATATTTAACATGTGTTTATCAGTCTTTTTTCATGTGTTCTGTTGTATGTAGGATTATGTTGAACATTACTCTAATGTCCCAGGAGAGCAGTAAACGGTGCCTGTATTGTACAGCTCCACAGTATATCTATCATTTCTCTCCTGCCAAGAATGATATGAGGTGACTGATGGCACTCCCATGTCGGTATGGTAAATATGAATCTGTCCGCAGTGGTCAAGAAGTTTAGCCTAGCATGAGATCTGGAAATAGGAAGAGGCCTCCAGCCTGGCTCTGTCCAAAGGCAACAGGCGGACAGCATAGAAGTGTTGTCAATTCATTTAACTAGTTTATTTAACTAGACTTGAAATCTTTTTTCCTTTGACAGCAATTAAAAACCTTTGTTAGAGATACTCTTCCTTTTCCAATGCAAATAAAGATGTAATTCAAGATATTATCTTACATTTCTTCATATAAAAAGCCACGTAAGATTATAATTTACCTTTCAGAACATGCTATTATTCATGTTCTTGCCTTAGGTGATAAGATGGCTGTATTTTGAAACTGAAGCAACTTTTTGCAGCTAGTTAGCTTAGCTTAGCAAGAAAAGGGAAAAGCTTGTGGGAAATAACTAGTGTGAACAAGTTCAACATCATAAGGTTCTGCCTACCGTCTTTCCCCCGTGTCTTTTTTATGGTCCTGCCCTTCAGTTCTTCTGCAGCTTCCTGCCTCATTTAGCTCCTCTCTCCTCTTGCTAGCTTGAATTTGCTATAGTTTGTTTACCTGCTCAGCTCTGTGGATTCCTCTTTTGGTCCATTCACCTGCTGACCTGTGGTCTCCTGCCTGCGAACCAAACGCCACCATTGCTCTGCCAGACATGAGGGAAATAATTGGAGAGAGAGAGAGAAAAGCCCACAGGGCATTTGTTCATCAACTTATTAGTTGATGAACAAATGCCACTTGATGCGGCTTTTTGGGGCGGCATCAAGTGGTAACCATAGTAGTGTCCGCAGTAATTAGGACAACAGCAGAGGAGAGTGCGGTGACGTTATCAAAAGAGAACGATAGTACGTTCCAAAACACGGTTGGTTTAATTGGGAGGGGCAATCAGACCTAGGACTACCATACAGTGTGAAGTAATTTTAATGAATTATGGTAACCATAACAACCGAGGTCTATTACGCACAGCTGCCAAGCTCATATGGCTCACAGGAGAGAGTGAAAAAAACAATGTGGTTTTAAAAACAAACAAAATGTTGGTTGTTAAGATGTAAACTTGCAAAAGCTTACATTCTCATTAATTTATCAAAAAAAAAAAAAAAAAAAAGTATGTGACAAAAAGCTCGTGAGCTCTGTAAACAGGTCAGAGTGACCATCAACCTTTTTGTCTAACTCATGACAAAAGGCAAAGTCAAAGTGTTCCTTTACTACCAGGATCAAAAATAACTTTTTGACCTTGTTGGCTAATCTCCCTTACAAAAGCTTTCATACATTTCATAACTACAAATGTGATTCTAGTTTATTCTGCAGTCACATCACTTTCACTTCTTCGAATGCTTTCAATGTCCATTTTTTTCCCATCAGTATTATAATCCACAGAGACAAAAGTCATCACAAACACCACAAAGACTGATATTAGTTTGCAGCAGGGTGTTGCTGGAGAGTGTTATTAGAGATGTTACCTTTGGAAAGGCTAATAGCGGCCAGACTCCCTAAATCCCACCTCAATATCCTCCCATGTATTTAGTAAGAGAGCTTAAATATCGGACATGATTACACAATAACCTACAAATCAAGCCATCCTGCTTTATCTCCAGCCTTATAAAGCATTGGTGGTTCCTGATTATTCATGAGCCGCCACAGGCTCATTGTGTCAGGCCACCGAAGCAATTGGAAGTCATGCTGAATATGGTCCATAGGGGAGATGTGAAACAGCGCTCAACGATGATGAGGAGGATTGCGAGCAAATGAGCCTTTAATTTGAAAGGGGAAAGATGAGCATCACAGCCTCACTGCGCTTTTTCTCACACCCATTGAAATATGCGGGAAAAGGCACTCTTGACTTTTCGGATACACACACTCACACATACCCAGTCACATGAGACCACATTCAGAATCCCACAACCACATATTCTCCCACACCCACTGCTTGATTGTTTTCTGTCCACTTGGGTTATTATAGTGCTAATGGCCACACAAGCGCATCAAAGCATCTGTGGCTGTGGTGCTCTGGCTGTTAGGCACGTCGTCAATCACTACAGAAGTCAATTGCTAAGTGCTTGCGTGTCTCTGGGACCGACTGTTATGTGCAGCAACACTCACACACACACTCAGTGTACAGTAGCCTTTGAGACTGTGTGTATTCACTAAAGCAGTAACATGCATACACATACACATTTTTAGCTGATACATACTATACTCAAACTGGGGGAATTCTCCAATTGGGACACACACTCAGACTCATACAAAAGACAAAGATGAGATGGACCACCTCCATTAGCCTGCTGGGTTATTGATTAGTGTTGAAATGAAGTCCCTGATTTATCAGGAGACAGAAACCAATCAGGTGCACACACAGACAATACCCCCCATTGTGATTTGTGAAAATGAAAATGCTCTCTGTAGGCCAGATGATGCCTGTACAACTAAAGGTGACACTGCACTGTCATCTACAACTGTCGACAACAAAAAAAGAAGTGGGGGGGATTTTTTAATGCGTAAGTGTTACAATCAATCTTCCATTTGTGATGTAAACTGACACCACCACTTCTACAAACAGAATGAGTCGCGGTGGGGAGTTCTACGCTATCGCCAGCATTAAGTGTGAGAATTTGCCAGTTTTGCGCAATTCACAATGCACATTTTTGCAACTCAACAACTCAAACTCAGTCATTGTATTTTGTATACCATAAATTTCTGCAAAACTGTATCGGCATGCGCCTGTGCTCTTCCTCCCAGTGTGTCTCATACGGACCTTTGCACAGTTCGATGTAACCTGGGGAGCTGCATGGAAAATGGTCAGAAAGTGCAATTCATCACCTCTGTCTTTTCTGTGTCTTCTCCCCTCAAGCAACACTGACCTTTCACTGTGATTCATATCACTACACACAGGCAAACACACACACATACACACTAATTAGACATGTGTAAGTGTGGAGACACACACATCTTGTATCTTTACATATATGTCCCATATCTACACCTCAGTTTAAACACTGAAGACTTTAACAGATGTAAGATGAAAAATACAATGGTTTATTGGCTATGTGTTCTGGCTCCTTTCTTGTAATGATGGCAATCTATCACAGCCTTTATTTTATTATTTTTATGCAGATTTGTATTGTTATGCTAACGTTAGAGTTACATATCCCATTTCTGTTCTGCTGACTGGGACTTCCCGGAGCCAACAGTCAGTGGAAGCTCCCATTAGCATTCAATGGTTTGTTAATGTAATTGTACCGCTCCCTCAGTACAGTGTTTTACAGCACTTTTCTAACTTTGCTAAAAGTTCAATCAGAGGAGTGAAACAAAAGTTGTACCCATTGTGAAACTGCCAAATTGAATCACTAATGAACTGCACATCCCCAAACCCCCTGCAAGTAAAGTCCCACCGTCAAATCACATTCGCCCTGAATATTGCACTCACCTCTTGAGTTTCACCTCATTCTTGTTTGTGCTGGGGCTCTTACCACCTGAGTCCAACAAGTGGCTTGTTTCTATCAAGCAATGTCAAATAAACAAGGAAATGACGCCATCAACCAGTAAGCTCTACATGAACTAGTTCAGTCAGCAACCCAGATACACAAGGGGGGAGGAAAGGATGGGGGTGTGGTGAAGTGAAACTGCAAGAAAAGGAGGTAGAGAAGGACAGGAAGCATGGGGGATAATGGCTGAGGGAAAAGCAAGAGGTTGGGAGAGAAGAGGAAACAGAGAATAGCACAGATGTACAAACCATGAAGAAAGAAGAGAGAATGGAAGAACAAAGGAAAACAATGCAGAGAGTTTGTGTTGAGGGTGAAAGGAGAGGACTGAGACAAGGGAGAGAGACAAATCCAATCCATTAATGCAGATACCGTGTACTCTCATCTGGGCCGAAAATGTGGCTTTGTTTTGATCCATGTTGTGCCTCTCCATCCAATTTCCTGCCTCTCATCACTGTCAAAAAAAACAAATAAAATCTTTAAGGACGATGGATGACCCACTCCTCTTGTAAAAGGTAGAAAGGAAAACAGAGGCATGGATCAAAGCCCCTGAAGGCATCACCTGACCTCATAATTTGAAGAACAAGCACCAGTCCCTGTAATGTAAAGACACTGTAATAAACTGGCTTCAGTGCTCACATATTCAAACAATCAAAGCAATGTTACTTTTTTTCCACACACTGGTTGGTGTTATATCTTTGTAGAGAATTCTTAATTTCATCACGTGCATCTTGTTCAGTAAATGTAATACATAACCGTGATTTACACGTGGCTTTTACAAATGAATTTGCATCTACCTATGTAGATAATATACTTAGTCACCTATGGTTTAATTAGTCATAAGCATTGCCTATATAATGCATGACTCTGTGCTCTACCACGAAAACTAAGTGAACCATGAAAATATGCTGTGCCTCAGGGTAAACCTCATAGTAGTGAACACAAACTGATTAGCCAACAAAAACTACACTTATTGTACACAATTAAAGCAGCGTGTGATAATGCTTATGGTGGGGTGATAGCTACAGCTTACTTAATGATCTATTATTTAGTTCCAGTAATGTGTGAATAATTAAAAAGCTGAACTTGTTCACAGCGATATTTCAGGATACATTCAACTGAAGGTGAAGGGTTTAAGAAAGAGGATGTTACATCCATATCATCATCTTGAGTCTGAACCACTCTGAACTGAAAAAATAAAAACTATTCATTAACCACCATCACACATTATAATGACAAGCATGTACAAGTTCACCTTAAGCTTCACATATGGAGTACATATGGACCAGAATACATAAGTCTATCTACAGTCACTCCATACTACTCCAACCACATGAAACCAGCCCAACCATAATTGATGATGTAGAGGGTTAAAAGGGAGCTAGATCAGTGTGTGCGGCTTGTACGATGAGAGGGTAGAGACCAGACATGGGTGGAAGTCAGTGAGTCCCATAAAGTCTTCAGTTTTGATGCTCGTTTTTACCTTTTAGCTTAGCTAGACTCATAGAGGAAGACTTCATGACATCGCTGGAATCTAGAGGAGGAATAGTTTGCCACTTTGTTAGATGAAAAGATTGATACGCTGCACTCCTATGATTGTTCGCTGAATATGAGGCTGTAGCCAAGATATAGTTAAAACAGCTTAGCTTAGCTCAAAGCTTTAAGTGTGAAAGACAGAAACAAGTACCCTGAGTCTGTCCAGGGATAAAATATCATATCAAGTGCCTCCACAGTTCAGTAATTAAGAGGATATGTCTCTTCTTTTAATCTGTTGTGTTTCTTAGCAGGGAATAGTGAAAACTGCACATTTTCCCACTTTGGTCTAGATGCAGTAGGAGATAACATGTGAACTGATGAGCTTTAGAGGTGCTGATGGATGCATTGTTATACATAGGGCCAGAGTTCCTGCTTCTCCCTGTTTCCAGTCTTGCTAAGCTAACAACTCCATAGTTAATGCACAGATACATGAGATATCAAACCTTCCACCTAGTTGGCTTCAGGTTAACTTCTTGAAACTCAAAGATATTCCTCTAACCTCTGACAGATGTTTCATGTGTCAGAACACAAAGACAGATTGAATGTCCTGAGCAGGATGTATCTGTATTTTTAATCCACCTTGGAAAAAGCCAGCAACCCTTTCTGGCCCCAGACTTCAGTTTAAGAAGAGCTGGGTCATATAAGAAATGGTCTGCACAGAGGTGCAGTGGGGTGTAGTAGAAAGCCACCATATGTCAGCCTTATGATCACAGAGTTAGTTGCGCAGCGCGGGAGCGGTTGGTATATAATGAGCATGTACTGAGAGCAATGATGAAAGGGTTGGAGTCGAATGAGCGGCCTGGTGGAGTGTATTCACTCTGATGAAGGTTATGTTTGCTTTCTCCATGCTCGTGTCTCTTTCGCTTGAGCCAGTCCTCTGACTTAGACTCCTCTTTATTGTAAGTTAATCTTCCAAAAGTCTAACGTTCACCTCCACCTTTTGTGTTCTTCTATTACCTCCTATTACTTCTCTCTCTCAGACACCTCTCTCATCTCCGGGTCTGCCTTTCCTTTGCATCATCTGTTGCTTTTTCCGTTTCTTTGTCTGCATTTCTCCTTCTCTCCATGTCTGGAACACACTGTCTGTATTTCGGATGTGCTTGTTATCTCTTTTTGAAACCAATTCATCCTTTTTTCCCCCTTACACCATCCTTCCTTTCTTCTCCCTAAGCTCTCCCACTTCAAATAATTCAAAACCTGCCTTGCATCTTACTCAGCTCCAGCATCAGGCAGCTGACAGAACCTGGGTCTGCAGAGAGGGGAAAATATTTAAAAGGAGAAGTGAGTGAAGCTGCAGCGGTGGCGACACAGGCAGTGTCCTGGCATTGAATTGGAAGGAACATTTCAGGAGCCGCTTGGAAATGCTGCTGCATTTGCTCTCAAACAGCCTCACCCACACATACACATACAAGAGCACACACACACACACACACACAGTGAGTGGTGGTTTGGAGACAGTGTGGGAGTGCATACGCCTCCGTTTCCCAAAATAACTGCCAGATGAGGGGCAGGGAGGCAGGGCGAGGTTGGTACAGGGAGATATAAATGGATGCTAATTGTATGGCTCCTTCAGATTACACAAATACACGCCCAGTCCATGTAAGTGTGTGACAATGATTCTGCTTGTACATGAAACTGTGTGAGACCAGGTCCTCTCACTCAGACACACTCCACCTCCTCCGGAAGGTATTTTTATGGCTCTTAAATGCTACAGGGTTGGTGGATAGATGGCTTCTCCCTGTCTCACGCACACACACGTGCACAAGCTACATACAGATTAAAATGGATAATAATTGAATGGTTCTCAGACTGGACCCAAATCCCACCAAAAGGAGAACTCCAATGTATTATTTCTATAATCTTTCCCAAAATAGAGTTCAAAAGAAGAGAGACTCGACAGTCATCTTCAAGAGCTGGTCCATTCACACATCAGTGTATGGAAAGCTTAGTGAGCAGACTCTGCTTTGCATGTTTGTCAGTGCTTAGAAATTCACATTATTTCTTTTTGGATACAGTGAAATTAGAAGAAGCTGCATAACAAGATTCAAACGCTTCAAGTACGTCACAGTCAGTTTATAGAGTAAGTGACACTTACAGGAAGTGTCACTTACTTTGCAACATCGATTAATGTAGTTTCTTATCAAGAGGCTCTTAATGCATGAGAGGGGAGCGAGAAGAATGAGAGGGGGAGAGGAGAAAATAGATCCAGAGCTGGATATAAATGTTAGATAATTACATGGCTGAAGCTCCTGCACTGATGTGAGGAAAGTACAAGAAAGTAAAGAAGAGCAACAACCAGCAGTGGATACAGAGCCATACACAACACCACTACAGTGCTGCCCTATTATAAAGATTTTGTTTATATAATAAAAGGATATAGATGTGTTTATCACTCCTCTGCAGTATCAGCTTTTAAGGAAATACATGTACGTACTGTATGGAAAAACCAACCCTGAGATTATGAAACATTTATTACATGTCGTAAACAATGTTATTACAGCAATCAAGAGAAGACTTTAGCCCGCCCCCCCTTCAGCACAGCGTCAGTCACAGCAGCTCAGTTTGTTGTCCTGCCTCCCCTCCTGCTGCTCATGCAAGGTATGACAACCAATAGCATCCTGGGATTTTCTGTCCACTGCTTTCTCTAATTCCTCCTCAGTGTTAAAAACATAATATGATTTGACTACTTCATACCACGTTCAGTAACATGCAGTATGATCTGTGTGTGTTTACACTTGCAGGACATCTGAATTGTGTCACACCCTTTTCTCATCAAAGCCTCAACATCTGCCAAAAGCAAATCTCACAGATCTGCTGTTCAGCCAACACAGAGCCTGCCTTTCCTGTCTGTTTACTTTTGGCTGTCATATCTGACTGAAATTTCTTTTTGGAAAGAGAAAATAGCTCTTAGGAAGAATTACACCCAGCAGGCAATGAGGACGCAAGCATGCACCGTATAGTCAGTGTAGCACAGAAGAACAAGCTCAAGAGCAATTACAAGAGACAGTCCTACATGAGTATTCCCAGTTTCTTTTCTAATATGTAAAAAAAAAAAAATCCTGCACACTGTTCATCTTGCATGGGCCCATGCAAGTTGAACAGTGTGCAGGATTTTTTTGTTTCTTTTGATCTGCTGGTCCCTCTCCTACGCACTTATCAAAACAGACGTGCAAAGATTTTTTTCTTTCAGTGTCTTTTCTAAAAAAAATGAAGGAGGCAAAAGTGGCGGCTTCTTCCAACTCCACTATGACATACGATCACTTTATGAATTATAATGCATTAAGGAACATACTTCAGTATATTATCTGAGCCGGCAGAAATTAAGGCAGACGGAAAGTTGCCTAATTTCTGCTGCGCCTCTACACTGTACACTACGGTATCCCGGTGAGACAAACAAACCCCCAGCCCAGTCCTAGCTCGCAACAGTGACGTCAACGCGCAGCGGCGATACAGTGACGCGCGGCGATTGGGTGAGCGCGGAGCTAAAGTGTATGTACAGTAAAAAGACAAGACACCGACAACAATAACAACAGCAGCGGCCGCATGAGGCTAACTAAAGACACACTCGCACTTTTCGGGCTGGCGCGCTAAAGACTTCGGGTAAGGAAACGTATTTTTCTTGTTTTTCTCACGCAGCCTGTTAGCCTGAGCAGCCCCGCAGCAGCTGCCGCCCTGTCGGAAGTTTCTTTTGTCCTCTTCAGTCAACAACACAAGCAAGCGAGTCAGTTGTGTTGACCGGAGAACAAGGTGTGCTTGCTGCTTTAGTAGCTGTGTAACAACTAATCGATAACGATATCAAGTGTGACTCTTAATTGTCCAAACAAGTCAGTTATCTCGCGGGGTGGTGGACTGGAAATACCTTTGGACTGGCTTATATCAAGGAGAGCATAATGAAATAGATACCCTGCTGGGTGTGTTAGATAGGGGCAGCATCTGAGATACAATGAGTGATGCCATTTTATGATTCTGGGATAACTGGCCTGTCTGCTGTTTGACAGTAAATCAGCAGCACAGCTGTCAGCCAATGTGTTACCTTATTCAAAGGTAGGTACTGATCATAGAGCTGTACAGGAAGTAATGGGGTTTTGGTCATCATTTACAATATGTTGTCTACTTCTAGAAGACAGGTCAATGTTCCTGTTGATGCTGGCAACTGTGCTGTTAATAAGTCCTGTGCATGGACATTTACTAGTCTGCAGCACAAAGTACTTTGAAGGTTTTACTGAACCCCAGTTTCAAATCTTCCTTGTCCAGGTGTCACATGGCTGCAATGTTCACCATTTCAGACAGTGAGTCAGAGCCATCAGAGGAGGTAGACGAAGGAGAAATGAGCCAATCATCAACTGAGAAGGAGCCAAGCGTCATTCCACACCACACCCTCACCTTGCCTGAACTCCGAGTGGCAGGTAGGAACCCTGAGTTAAGAGGCACTCCCAGCACATATTGCTGTGTTGCAACACGTCCATCTCTGCTTGTTAGTGGGAGCATTCTGGTTAATCAAAATTGGGGGCATGTTTGTTTTTCTGCTCCAGTTTCATTTTTATGTAAACCTGCTATTGGTGGAGATCTTTGTAAAAAGATGAATATGGCTGTTCTCATGTATGTTTTACTGCTGTGTATTTTGAGTGCATAATTCCAATGATGTGTAATGTTAATTGATGACTAGAAATTTCTCTGTTCCTCTTTTATTTTCTCTATTGGCCTTACTCTGGATGCTTTATGATGATTTAAACTCAACCCACCTTATTCTTCCACTGTAGGTCGAACCAGGCTGAACTCAGAGTCCCACACATCCACTGCATCCAGAGACGAGGAGTTCCAGGGCAGGGGGGAAGAGGATGCTGGCACGTCCACCGATGGAGCTCCATTCCGGGGACGGTCCAAGTCAGCTCCACCTGCCCTGTGGGCGGCCAAGAAATACGGCCAGAAGCTCAGAAGGATGAGTGATGAATTTGACAGCCTGCTAGACAAAGGGGTAAGAATGAAGGGTCAGAGGATGAAAGAATGGTTCAAAAAAAACAACTGCCTATGGACATATCATGAATTTGTCATTTCATATCAGCTGTATTTACTTGCAAACACCTACGGAGAAAAATAAGAGGGACAGACTATCATTGTTTTATTTTTTCAGGCAGAGTGAATCAGTAGACTGTGGCCCAGCAATCAGTCAGGGACATCTCAGATTTTAGGGCAGTCATAGTGTTTTAGTTAAGTCTAAAACAGACGCCATGGATTTTCTCAATACAGTGTTTAGTTGGTGGCAAAGGACGTTCACTGTCCCAGAATGACACGGTAGAGGAAAGAGGAACCTAAAATTACCTTTTCCAGATTTAACTGATTGCTTAAATTTTTTCCTGCAGGAGATGAGGAAGATGAAGAACACTGGGACAGCCAGACAGATACACCACTCTAAAAGCTGGTGGAGCTACCTCTTCAGTCACCAGGAGACAGAAGGAGAAAACAACCACCATGAGAACCACACTCACCGCACCGAGTAATCACTGAGAGGGGGAATAAGGGTGACAGAAGCGCCTATGGGAGTGAGAAAGTGGGAAGCCAATAGAACAACTGTGACAAGAACAATGAGACCTGCTCTGAGCAGGAAGGTTGGTTTGATCAAGCAGAGAAAGAACCAAACAAAGAGGTGTGGCTAGCACTGGATCCAATCCTCTAGTCATGCCATTTTTACACACCATTGTTAACTACATTTATGTATGTTTTTTTTTTTTTTTTGTATTTTTTGGTTGTTATGGAAACACTGTAGGGCACTGTGAAATGGTGAGAGTTTGGGCCATCTGTATCCCATAAAAAAGGATAAAAGGATGGGCCAAAAGAGGAGAGGATGATCTCTTGAAAACACAATGGAAAGATATATTAATAAAAGGGGATTTGAAAGATGACCACCCAGTTAACAGATGCTTACCACTTACCAGTTGTCTCTCACATCAACACTATGCAATATACTGTGGATGGAGAGATAAATGTACTGGAAACCATACTATTGAGGCCCCATTGAAAGCTGATAGAACTTCCTTCCTTCCTCATTTTCTTAAGGAATTCACAGATGTCAGTGTGTTAGAAACGCTGGCATGAGCTCATGGACATCACTGTATTGTGTGCCAAAATAATCTTGAGGCAGCAGAGGAGGGAGAGTATATAAAAAAGGAGGGATTTTTTTAAGAATTCAACTTGGGGCCTTCATCCAGCTTCCTGTTCTACTACCTACAGGCCAGTACCATTGAAACCACTGTACGACTATCATTAACTGCTTTATATTTCAAACTTATCAAAAGAACAATCTCGTACAAGGACAATCTCTGACGATGCAGAAATAATATCTTTTGTACAACTTCAGGGTTAGATTATATCTGAAGAAAATGACATTAAACATGCATATAAAAAAAAAGCACAAACCAATATGAATTTATCTTTTTAAAGTCTTGGTTGAGCAAAAAAGCAAAACAGACTTTGTAATTTTTACATGTAAATATTTTGTTAATATTTTATCAAATGGCATTGAATGGGGTTATTATAAGCAACATGGTTTAGCCAGAATTAAATTTTACGAGTTCATATTTTACATGGTTACCATGCTATTTAAAAGTGGCCAACCTAGCAATAGGCAGTGTACAATCCATGGCTGTTGTGATAAATGTTATGTGGATATTTAAAGATGTGGGGATGGGGATGGAGAAACTGCTATACAAGGAGCCAACACAATAGCCTTTGGTCCCATTCACCCAGCACCCAGTGCATGCAGAGGGTGAATTCAGAGAGTCCAATCCCATTTTTAACATGGGAGGAAAGTCACTCAGACCGTTATTTGCAGACTGTTTGAGAAAACCAGTTTCATGTCCTGTTGTTTAAATGTGTAAACCTGCACTGAGGTAGGAATTAAATGGGACCTCAGTCGATCAAGCTGTAGGTCAAGGAGTGCTGATCTAATGCTAGATTTGCTATTTATGTTATACTCAGTCTTTTGAATTGGTTGCTTGGTATAGACTACTCACAAATATGACCTTCATGGAAGTTACTTTTATTTATTTTAAATCGTTAAATCGGCACTTCTACTCAGCTTGGCAAATATGATTGGGCTATTTGTGACTTGTTTATCGATATGTGATTATTGAAATTTGTAATAGGTTTGTTCTACTTGTGTCTTATTCTCTTCCTCTCAGTTGAGTTGTGAAGTGCTCGGGTCGCAGGTTGAGGGCTGCGCTTGTATTGTCTGTAAACTAAACTTTATTGCATCTTTTTTATAGCTTTTGCTAAACTTGGTTAAGGACAATTTGTAATCAGAGAATTCCAGACAATCTGAACGGCGCCCTTTTCTAAGTCTACCACGCATTTTGTAATATGTGATAACTTATTTTGGCAACCCTTTAAAACAAGTTAGTATATGGTAGAAAGCTCCAAACGTAATGAATACAGTTAGACTATGCTGTTAAATTTAAAGAGTGACTCCACTGTTTTATGATATCAGACATTGACAGGGAAATCAGGAATGAGTGTTAGGTAAATGTGCTGCCATTACAAATATTGCTTTACATGTTAATAGGTCACTCTTAATACATCTACCCATACTTTTGACACATGTAGTAGAGTTGAGTCAGCTGGCAGTGCACGGTGTTGTGAGCTTGGGGTCAGATATGAATGCTTTAGTCTCTCTTGAAAATAACAATCAGTTGGAATTAAAGAGTATAATGTTGTTATGAACTGCCTTGAACATGCTGTAACCTGTGATGTGGCACCACATAGCCAGCCTTGTGTTTTTACCCAATTACCGCCTTAAACTTCACAGCTCGCTGTCACACATTACGCTCAAGAAGAAGCACAATAATGCAGAGGTGTGCATGCTGTCACAAGTGTTCAAAAAAAAAGACAGATTTTGGCTTGACATTCAGACGAAGTCATGTGAGCACTGGTGGTTTTGATTTTTAAGCATTTGTGACAGTGAACACACCCTAGAGGAAAAACTTGCCTGGGCACCTGGAGTTTTGCAACCATCCTTAGTATTACTTGAATCTGGAGATGTGTGTGGAGAAAATTGAATTTTAATATTTCCTTTTTTTTGGTTATAATTCTTTTTCATTTTTTAAGGACTTTTGTAAATGTATTTTCTCTACAGCTGTCAAACTTCTGGTATATGCTGTCCTGAATAAATAATTTTAAGAGTGGTTTTAAAGTGGATTTCTCGTGTAATTTTTTTAAATTGTCCCTTGAAAAGTTTTGAGTTATAGGTGTTATTGCTAAATTGTGGTATCTTACAAACAATTTAAAATAGAAAATGCATAATACAAAAGCTTTAATAATATGTTGTATTGTGAAAATTGATGAGGCAACAGAGTCATGAATGTGAAACCAGTGTTAAAATGATGGCACATAAACATTAGTGAACTAGTTATCTATCAAGCCACTTCTGAGGGATCCCAGCAGTCCAGTCTAAGTCCACAGTCTAAGGCTGACAGTCTGTCCATGTCAGTGTCACTCAGTGTGAAGTCAAAGAGCATGGCGTTCTCCTGTATTCTGTCTGGATTTGAGGACTTGGGGATCACTGGGACGCCCTGCTGCAACGCCCAGCGCAACAGGACCTGAGGGTGAACACAAATCTTCAGTGTTTTCTATGACTTTGGTCAGGCTGATGCTAAAAGACTGTGTATAATGTATGTCTTTACCTGTGCAGGTGTGCGTTCACAGTTCTTTGCCACCTCCATAACCACGGGATCAGTAACCAGCTCTCCTTGCCCCAAAGAGGAGTAGGCTTGGAAACACACTCCATACTCCTTACACACACTTCTCAGCTCTGTCTGGCACAGCTTTGGGTGAAACTCTACCTGAAGAACAAACACACACATTGTATGCATTGGCACTGTCAAAAATAAAGTGCACCAAACTCCTTTTTTGTGCATTTATATACAACCTCATATATCACATTCAACTTGCTACACCCTTCTCTATTGTACCTGTAGCACAGCAGGAGGGATTTTGCAGCTCTGTATCAATTCTCTCATGTGTGCCGGTGTGTAGTTGGAAACTCCTATGGCCCTCAGCTTCCCCTGAGCATGCAGCTTCTCCAGAGTGGCCCAACTCTGAGCCCGGTTGCCTGGAATCAAATATTAACTACAATGTCATCATCACTGTTACACAATCACATTGTAGAAGGGGAATGTGAGAAGGCAGCGGATCTTATCTCTTAACTAGTGGAGCATGCATTTGTAGAACACTCAGTACACCCAGCCAAACAAAAATGTTTACACTAAATGTGTATATTCAATATACCATTACAGTTTTGGTGCACACAGGAAACTTGATTTATATGAATTCTTTACCCGGGTTGCGTTCATCAGCCGCAACCAGGCCCTCTGTCCCAGGCCAGTGGATCAGATAGAGGTCAATGTAATCCAAGTCCAGCTGTGACAGGCTGTGGAGGGCTCCTTCCATGGCCTTCTCACCCTGGTCCTTTGGGCCCAGTTTGCTGCATTGCAAAAGGACAGAAAGTGTGATTGTTGAGAGGAAGAATCTGCGCACTGTGCCCCAAAAAATCAAACATGAGCTGCACCTCCATAAGGTCTCATGTGATGTGGGCATGACACGTAAGCCCATAAAGACATGCATTGTTCATTTTACTCAGTTACATCAGTCAGACAAAGAAAACATTTTAGGTATTGCAAAACAAGACATTCAGTGCCACATCTCTGAACAAACAGCCAATTATTATATTCATCTCTGAGCTTTTTTGGAAGACACATAAGCCCATACATCACCTGGTTATAAATACATCCTCCCGTGTCAAGCCATGTTTGGGCAGGAGCTCCCTCAGGGCTCGACCCAACTCAGCTTCATTCTTGTAATCAGCTGCACTGTCAAAGGCACGGTAACCAGCAGCCAAGGCAGCGTCCACAGTCCGGTAGACATCCTCAGAACTAACCAACTTGTAGGTCCCCAGACCCAGGATGGGCATGTGAACCCCAGTATTCAAGAGTACAGAGGAGTTGGGGGAAGATGAGGAGGACATCTTGTCTGAAAGGCACCTACTTTCTGTTTGAAGTCTATTCAAAACAGAGAAAAAGAGTTGAGTGAATCAGAATAAGAAAAATTATTTACACCTGTAGAGACACTGCATTATTTACACCTGTAGAGGAGACAGCATTTTGAGAGATAAATGACAGAGATTTCTTTCTATTACACTTCCCCTAAGAGTCATTACAGAGCCAATGTTAGCACGTTAGGAACGGTTAGGAGCTACAAGTAGCCTACAAACAATGTTATGGAATATGGAACGTCATATCTTGCATTTGGAGAGCGTTGTCTCGGTAAAGCACAAACATTGTTACATTTACGCATTTTTAGAACAATATAACGTCACAGTGCTTTGGGTACAGAGATTGCAGTTTAAGAACATTAGATCGTGATAACGTGATGAGTACAGTTAGCACGCTGGAACGTCACAGTGTTGTGCAAAACCAGAGAACCTAACATCTCTGCAAATGTTGTTAGAGTGATGCAGTTTGACAACTCTGGAACGTGACGATAGTTTCGTAAGGATGTTTCGTAACAGAACGGTGCACTAGTGCAGACATTGCTACAAACATGGTGTTTTGGAAGATTTACACGTCACTAAACAACCCACACTCACCTTTTAGGTCAAAGCTGAATTCTTTTAATAGGGCGCATAAATGTAAAAATGTAAATGTGATCTTAACTGTGAGTCGATTAAACTGAATACTTCAGCCGACTTCAGCCGCTGTATCAGAGAGCATGACTGTTTACAACTGATAGTTCTTTATATGTAGTCAGCTGAGAGTCATGTGACCGTTTGGGCGGCTTTTGCCGTCACCATAGCGACACCTGCTCTGACGCCGCGGATTGGGAGAAGATCTAGCTAATCAATGCAGCCCAAGTGAACGTAAGGCGGGAACTCGGTCCGTCCTGCCAATCTCGAGGCGAGTTGGGTGTTTGATTGACACGGCTTTAACTGTTTACTTACTGCTGGAGGGTGAGGTTAGCCTGAAGTTACCACATTAGATACTGTGCTCGCCATTTTCTGTAGGTATTACGGTAATTGTAACAGCAAGCGAGTGTGTGTGTGTGTGTGTGTGTGAGAGAGAGAGAGAGTGAGTGGGGGGGGGGGGACTTCACTTAATACTCATTATCGGTCCACGTTAAATAACACCTAAATTGTTTGTAATGCTAGCTGGCTAAAGTAGCTTAATATTTTCCATGAAAAAGTCGATGTGTAGGCCTATGTTAACATGTTTTATTCTTCCCTTAAGCCAAGGAAGCCACCACTGCATCAAATGAGTGATATGTTTATTTTCTTATTTCCAAGAACAAATCTTCAGCCATGACACTACAGGCCTTCTCGTTTCCCTTCCCCGAGGATCGTCTGTTGAGAGCTGGTGGAATGATCTATAAGTTCAAAATTCTCGGGGGAAGCACTTTCAGGCAGCACCACACACCTCCCTATTGGTACTTGAAATCTATTCTTTCCTTTCTCACTGTTGTCCCATTAAGAACAGACAGTATATGAGAGCACGACACTACCACTGACAGATTAAATATGTTCATTAGTGGCATAGTGTGATAATCTTTCTTTATCACAATGAAATCAATCATTTAGGTGGTCCTACTCTTGACCACTGACCAAGTCCAAGAGGATTTAAAGGAAAAACCTACTCACTGGTTCCTTCCATTTTCTCCTTCCCTGTTAACCTAAGAGCAGTGCAAAATGTTTCAAAGCAGTCTCAGTCTCAAAAGCAGCAGCAGCAGGGGTTATAGCTGAAGCATTGATCTTTTTTCTCCTTTAAAACTCTGTTCTTTTAACACAACTGCCTAAAATGGCCACTATTAAATCTTCTGGTGTGTGTTACCCAACTTTGTCTTGCTATTTTGTTTCATCTGCAAAAAAGAGTATTTCAGAACCCCCAGAATGTGTCTGCTTTTTTTTAGGGTAACGTCCTAGAATAAAAGCCTTGGATTCCTTTAAGCTATCTTTCCTTGTGACTGAAGAAGACTCTTTACCAACCTCTTTACGACATCCCTGCATTATCTACTTACAGTTTGATATTTGCACTCAGAATTACAGTATTTGGTATGTTACATAGACTGGGACTGCTACTACATTGATATAATGTGTTTATTATTGAATTTTAATTTTAATATTTCCTTTTTTTTTTGGTTATAATTATACATACATACAAAAGCTTTAATAATATGTTGTATTGTGAAAATTGATGAGGCAACAGAGTCAAGAATGTGAAACCAGTGTTAAAATGATGGCACATAAACATTAGTGAACAACTAGTGATCTATCAAGCCACTTCTGAGGGATCCCAGCAGTATCTGTGTCCACAGTCTAAGGCTGACAGTCTGTCCATGTCAGTGTCACTCAGTGTGAAGTCAAAGAGCATGGCGTTCTCCTGTATTCTGTCTGGATTTGAGGACTTGGGGAGCACTGGGACGCCCTGCTGCAACGCCCAGCGCAACAGGACCTGAGGGTGAACACAAATCTTCAATGTTTTCTATGACTTTGGTCAGGCTGATGCTAAAAGACTGTGTATAATGTATGTCTTTACCTGTGCAGGTGTGCGTTCACAGTTCTTTGCCACCTCCATAACCATGGGATCAGTAACCAGCTCTCCTTTCCCCAAAGAGGAGTAGGCTTGGAAACACACTCCATACTCCTTACACACACTTCTCAGCTCTGTCTGGCACAGCTTTGGGTGAAACTCTACCTGAAGAACAAACACACACATTGTATGCATTGGCACTTTCAAAAATAAAGTGCACCAAACTCCTTTTTTGTGCATTTATATACAACCTCATATATCACATTCAACTTGCTACACCTTTCTCTCTTGTACCTGTAGCACAGCAGGAGGGATTTTGCAGCTCTGTATCAATTCTCTCATGTGTACCGGTGTGTAGTTGGACACTCCTATGGCCCTCAGCTTCCCCTGAGCATGCAGCTTCTCCAGAGTGGCCCAACTCTGAGCCCGGTTGCCTGGAATCAAATATTAACTACAATGTCATCATCGCTGTTACACAATCACATTGTAGAAGGGGAATGTGAGAAGACAGCTCAAATCTTATCTCTTAACTAGTGGAGCATGCATTTGTAGAACACTCAGTACACCCAGCCAAACAAAAAATGTTTACACTAAATGTGTATATTCAATATACCATTACAGTTTTGGTGCACACAGGAAACTTGATTTATATGAATTCTTTACCCGGGTTGCGTTCATCAGCCACAACCAGGCCCTGTGTCCCAGGCCAGTGGATCAGATAGAGGTCAATGTAATCCAAGTCCAGCTGTGACAGGCTATGGAGGGCTCCTTCCATGGCCTTCTCACCCTGGTCCTTTGGGCCCAGTTTGCTGCATTGCAAAAGGACAGAAAGTGTGATTGTTGAGAGGAAGAATCTGCGCACTGTGCCCCAAAGAATCAAACATGAGCTGCACCTCCATAAGGTCTCATGTGATGTGGGCATGACACCCAAGCCCATAAAGACATGCATTGTTCATTTTACTCAGTTACATCAGTCAAAGAAAACATTTTAGGTATTGCAAAACAAGACATTCAGTGCCACATCTCTGAACAAACAGCCAATTATTATATTCATCTCTGAGCTTTTTTGGAAGACACATAAGCCCATACATCACCTGGTTATAAATACATCCTCCCGTGTCAAGCCATGTTTGGGCAGGAGCTCCCTCAGGGCTCGACCCAAATCAGCTTCATTCTTGTAAACAGCTGCACTGTCAAAGGCACGGTAACCAGCAGCCAAGGCAGCGTCCACAGTCCGGTAGACATCCTCAGAACCAACCAACTTGTAGGTCCCCAGACCCAGGATGGGCATGTGAACCCCAGTATTCAAGAGTACAGAGGAGTTGGGGGAAGATGAGGAGGACATCTTGTCTGAAAGGCACCTACTTTCTGTTTGAAGTCTATTCAAAACAGAGAAAAAGAGTTGAGTGAATCAGAATAAGAAAACTTTATTTACACCTGTAGAGACACTGCATTTTGAGAGATAAATGGGAGACAGAGATTTCTGCAGGTTTTCTATTACACTTCCCCCAAGAGTCATTACAGAGCCAATGTTAGCACATTAGGCAAGGTTGCAGCACTTGGTGCTGCAAGGTGCAGTATTAACACTGAAACATCAGTAGCTACAAGTAGCCTACAGACAGTATAACAAAATGCCATATTACCACGCCGGTCATCAATGTTATAGAATATGGAACGTCATATCTTGCATTTGGAGAGCGTTGTCTCGGTAAAGCACAAACATTGTTACATTTACGCATTTTTAGAACAATATAACGTCACAGTGCTTTGGGTACAGAGATTGCAGTTTAAGAACATTAGATCGTGATAACGTGATGAGTACAGTTAGCACGCTGGAACGTCACAATGTTGTGCAAAACCAGAGAACCTAACATCTCTGCAAATGTTGTTAGAGTGATGCAGTTTGACAACTCTGGAACGTGACGATAGTTTCGTAAGGATGTTTCATAACAGAACGGTGCACTAGTGCAGACATTGCTACAAACATGGTGTTTTGGAAGATTTACACGTCACTAAACAACCCACACTCACCTTTAAGGTCAAAGCTGAATTCTTTTAATAGGGCGCATAAATGTAAAAATGTAAATGTGATCTTAACTGTGAGTCGATTAAACTGAATACTTCAGCCGACTTCAGCCGCTGTATCAGAGAGCATGACTGTTTACAACTGATAGTTCCTCATACGTAGTCAGCTGAGAGTCATGTGACCGTTTGGGCGGTTTTTTGCCGTCACCATAGCGACACCTGCTCTGACGCCGCGGATTGGGAGAAGATCTAGCTAATCAATGCAGCCCAAGTGAACATAAGGCGGGAACTCGGTCCGTCCTGACAATCTCGAGGCGAGTTGGGTGTTTGATTGACACGGCTTGAACTGTTTACTTTAACTGTTTGCCTGAAGTTACCACGTTAGACACTGCGCTCGCCATTTTCTGTAGGTATTACGGTAATTGTAACAGCAAGTGTGTGTGTGTGTGTGTGTGTGTGTGTGAGAGAGAGAGAGAGAGAGAGAGAGAGAGAGAGAGACTTCACTTAATACTCGTTATCGGTCCACGTTAAATAACACCTTAATTGTTTGTAATGCTAGCTGGCTAAAGTAGCTTAATATTTTCCATGAAAAAGTCGATGTGTAGGCCTATGTTAACATGTTTTATTCTTCCCTTAAGCCAAGGAAGCCACCACTGCATCAAATGAGTGATATGTTTATTTTCTTATTTCCAAGAACAAATCTTCAGCCATGACACTACAGGCCTTCTCGTTTCCCTTCCCCGAGGATCGTCTGTTGAGAGCTGGTGGAATGATCTATAAGTTCAAAATTCTCGGGGGAAGCACTTTCAGGCAGCACCACACACCTCCCTATTGGTACTTGAAATCTATTCTTTCCTTTCTCACTGCTGTCCCAATAAGAACAGACAGTATATGAGAGCACGACACTACCACTGACAGATTAAATATGTTCATTAGTGGCATAGCGTGATAATCTTTCTTTATCACAATGAAATCATTTAGGTGGTCCTACTCTTGACCACTGACCAAGTCCAAGAGGATTTAAAGGAAAAACCTACTCACTGGTTCCTTCCATTTTCTCCTTCCCTGTTAACCTAAGAGCAGTGCAAAATGTTTCAAAGCAGTCTCAGTCTCAAAAGCAGCAGCAGCAGGGGTTATAGCTGAAGCATTGATCTTTTTTCTCCTTTAAAACTCTGTTCTTTTAACACAACTGCCTAAAATGGCCACTATTAAATCTTCTGGTGTGTGTTACCCAACTTTGTCTTGCTATTTTGTTTCATCTGCAAAAAAGAGTATTTCAGAACCTACAGAATGTGTCTGCTTTTATTTAGGGTAACGTCCTAGAATAAAAGCCTTGAATTCCTTTAAGCTATCTTTCCTTGTGACTGAAGAAGACTCTTTACCAACCTCTTTACGACATCCCTGCATTATCTACTTACAGTTTGATATTTGCACTCAGAATTACAGTATTTGGTATGTTACATAGACTGGGACTGCTACTACATTAATATAATGTGTTTATTATTTGTCATCAGTGGAGAGGAGGTGATTAGAGGAAGTCAGGAAATGGAGGTAATTATGAATACTGCTCACCTACTTTGTCACTCTGTCAGCGTGCACATTTGCTGTCATTTTTATAAAGCACACTATAAAGGCTATTTTCACAGTAAATTAATTCATCCTGACCTGCCATTGTTTATATTTCTCATTCTGTCATTAATGTTCTCAATTTCTTTTCTTTTTTTCTTTTTTGCTTTCAGGACATCATCAGGACTGTTCTTGGGAACCTGGACAATCTCCAGCCCTTCTCCAGTGCCCACCTCAATATCTTCCCTTGTATCCCTCACTGTAAATTCACCAGTTTATTCACCATAAGTTTTTTTTCCTCTAGTCAGCTTTGTACCTGTTACACTATTAGTCCCTTCATCTCTGTCTCTCCACCACACAGTGATACAGTGATACATAAGAATGTAGTGTAGCCTAGTGTTGATCATCTAGTTGAACACTTCCATGTTAATAGTACTTTTTATATAAGTTGAGTGTTGAGTATTTTATTAACTGTGGCTAACAGATAAGAAGCGGTGGCAGGGGTTGCCCAAGGTGATGTGCAGTCATCAAGAGAAGAAGCTGAAAGCCTACCCTTTTGTTCTTGTCCTATACCTGGAGAAAAACATGCAGAGTGGTGCAGCTGCTGCTATGACACACACTATTCACCAAAATGCACAAAGTACTTGAGTATTACATTTTTCCAAAGACACACATGCCATATCCACTTGTTATTGCACTGATTGTCTTTGTCAACAAACAGAAATGGATGTGGCTAGGGACACATACATGTGTCAGACAACAGACACACTGAAGTAGAGTGCGTACAGACTGAACCTTCAAATCTGTGAGCACTTACAAAGCTGCACAGGACATCAGGGCTCTATAGGTGCTCTAATGTCAGCCGGACAACTCTCCCACTGTGAGAGACAGAAAGAGACACACAACACATGACTATGTCTTACATGTACTATATGTTGCATCTTGTTTCAGGGAAACAAGCAAAGGAGGAGCTGAGTCTGGTGAGTTTTTTGTTCTGTTACTTACATTAAAAGTGTCAGACTCCACACAGTGACACTGAATGACAGGGGGAAAAAAACAAACATTTGTTAAAAGTCAAAACAAAAAAGTCTTTGCTAAGCTAAAAATAAAGTTCATTGTGTCTTGATACCTTGTCACACACACTGGTTTTGTTTTGCATTGCATCACAGTCTGTGGTTTACTTCATATTTAGACAAAGCTGTATAAATCCTCTTTTGAACATATATTAAGGCACAAACTGCAGAGTACAATGTACCTTACAATATATACAGTGTAATATAATGCACTCTAGGACTCTAATAATGATCACAGTGTGTGTTTTCAGGAGAGAGCACAGCTGTCCTCTGGTTATGAGCCCCAGCCAAAGCGCTTTAAGACAGATTCACCACTAGAGGAGGCCATACTCAAGGACTTGATCAAAGAGTTGGAGGCTGAAGGCAAACTTTCAACAGTGGGGTGAGTCTCTCTTGATATTGTGTTTGTGAGTGTGTATGTCTTTAAATTCTTGCTAGAGTTATGAGTTAAATATATGAAGTAAGTTAATAATGTTTATGTGTATAAGAAGTTTAACTGATTAAAAATAAGTTTATTGTCTTAAATTATAATAGGCACCAAATATCAAGACGAGGAAATAGGACAATAAAAGTCAATATAATACGTAAAAGCAATAAAAATGTTTTCTGTAGCTGATGTCACAGACTAATATGATAATATCTGCACTAGGAACTGAATCTGTCAAATCTCAGAGACTGTATTCATGTAGGATGGTAGTTGTCTCTCTTATCTCTGGGTGTGTGAGACCATCATAGACACTAATGCACTGCTTTATGATTTTTGTAGGATTTTTCAAAAACTGGAAACTGAAAACTGGAAGAAAAGAACAACTAAAAACATTAGTGCTGTAATAAGATCTTACATAATAGAATTTCAGAGTTATCTCTGTGTTGCCTACATTTCTATTCTCTAGTACAGTGTTGGGTTCAGCAGAGAGGTTGCTAATTGAGGTCCACAGACAGGCCATGCAATTAGAGCAGGACACATGAGGCCGTCTCTCTCAAACATAAACAGTGTCTTTGTATCATCATAGCTGTAATGATGAGACTGTGAGAGGTAGGTTTCTGGCAGCAGACAGCACTGTCTTCACCGTGGATGATACCGTGTCTAATGTGCTGTATATTGACTAAACCAGGCAGCTGTCATTGCCTGTTTTCTTATTGTTCTTCGTGTGAACAGCAGGTTTTGTTGTATGGGTGTTGATGTGCCACTTGATGTGAGAAAGTAAAGGAAGATTGTTCACACTGGCGTCATGCACGATCGCACCACACACACTTGTAGACACATTTTGGAGAAATGAAAATAAGTGTTCTTGTCCATAAAATCACTAAGACATCCATTCTGACAACCAATCTGATTCATACACACACGCTCCAGTGAATCTTGCAGTTATGAAACAGACAAGAGGAAAGCGGGCGCCACCTCAATCACTCTGACAGATCAGTAGGGCGAAAATTATTATTTAAAATGCACACACACACAGCTCTACACACAGACACACTAAGTCTTGTCTTCCATTTAGTTTGTATTTAACTTGTGTAAACAGAAGTGTCTCCATTATTTAAAGCTCGAATTAGACACACTCAAGTTCACAAAGTGTGTAAACATCCTGAAAAAAGCAGGGCCTGCAGCAGCATCACCATTTCATAGGAAACCAGGTTTCACTGAGCAATTCTCCGCTGATTACCTTCACCACATTGACCATTACATTAACATGTCCTTACAAAGGTGCTGCAGATTAACACACAGTGGTTTGAGTTCAGAAAGGAGTGTGATGCACGTACTGTACAATGACTAACACAATGACTGTGCATGTTCTCAATATGTGAAGCATAAAGTCAAACACACACTGTCAGCATGATGAGATCCCCCTATTCTCAGAGGCTTCCCACGTACTGCTTCATCACTAGGGTGTGTATGTGTGTGTATACACATGATGCCCTGGAGGGACAGATGGTTTGTTTTTGTGTTAAACCTGCTGGAAAAATGGGAGCCGAATAGAACGAGTTACAAAGAACAAGTGTGGACGTAGGACGGACAAAAAGAGACAGCTCTTTGTTCTTCTGCACCCTCTCTGTTCTACCTGCTGTCTCCTCACTGTCACTGAGTGAGCACTTAATAAAATGTATACACAGAGTCTCGGGGCAGGAAATGAACCTGTTGAGCACCGGCATCAAATATTTGTAATTGTTAAGTAGAGTATCACGTGGCAACTGTAAACCTCACTTTTAATAAAAAGCAATTGTTCCCTTAATGTAACATGGTCTTGTCCATTCCCCAGGCTGCACATGGACAACCCACATGCAGAGGGAGAGGTCCAAGACCCAGGACACAAGAACGAGGTGATACTTCGCTCATAACATTAAACTGGTTAACTGGTCTGTCACTCCCTTTAAATGTCAAGTGTAGATTTCAGCCCACTGTTTCTAATGATTGAATGAATCCAACGATTCATCTTCCACTTTCCATCTCATAACACCCTTTCGTTTCCTCTCTATCACATGCACTCTCGCTCTCTCACACACACACACACACACACACTTGTAGCATCTCTGCCTTTATTGCAGCCCCAGGCTAACATTAGCGCAGACAGGTAGGATAACAAGTGTGATTAAGGTTAATAATAGCATTACATCAGACAAAGAGTAACACAGAAAGTGTACTTGTTTCTGTGAATGTGTGTGTTTGAGAGGGACCGAGTGTGTTTTTGCTGATGTGCTTCAGTAAAGCAGCTAAGTCTCCGAGCTTCCCTCCACCCTGCTCTCCTCTCTCCATGGCTCTTCATCTCATCTCATCCTTTTTTCACACTTGTCCACTCTGACATTTCTTTCCACCTTCTCTGACTTTTTTTCCCTCCACATTTGTTTCAAGTGGAAAAAATGATTTAAACTAATTATGTCAGCCCATTGAGTTATTTCTTCTCTTTTCTACTCTGAGAAGGAAGTGTCAATACAAGTCAACAGTGCTTTAAATGGATTTAGTTTGAATACTGCGCTGATCTCCAGGTGATGCTTTTAGTATGTCGTTCATGCACAAACAAGTTTAGGAGAAAAATGAATAAACATTTTTGTAAATTGGGTAAATTTTCCTAGGTCACTAAATCTGTGTTGGATGATGACTGTTTTGTTTTGTTCTTTTTGGCTAATTCATATGCAAAAACTGCATCCACACAAGTTGATGATTCATTTAGATAGTTATAATCAACTGGAAACTCATAAACAACTTTCTACTGTTGCTTTAGATAAAGTTACTTTAGATACACAAAACAAAGGATAGATTGTTGTATTGTATTGTTGTAAGTATTACTTTTTCGAATAGTATGTAAGGTTTTGAGGATGAGGACAAATTGATGAGCTTACCTTCTTTAACCTCTCTTGAACAGAAAGGGACAGAAGTGCATCCTGGGACATCACAGGAGGAGGAGGAGAAGGAGGAGGAGGGGGAACATGTGGACCCAAGGAGGCCTGCGGGGATTCTGAGTCGACTGGCCAGGTCAGTGTGACTTCACCATGGTCAATGAGCAGACGTACTGGTCTTAGCCTCTGTGTCCAGCTTTAGAGCAGCCACTCTACCAGTATACGGTGCGACTTCCATGCTACAGACACAAGCAGATCAGCAGATCTCTAAAAACGCAGGTGAGACTCAGACCTGAGAAGGCGTCAGAGATGTCACTGTCTTCTCTGCTGATTTGATTGACTTTTACACCCACAGGAGAAACAAGAGCTGATCAGTACTGCAGATCTGCAAGGAAAAAAAAGGTTGCCAAAGATTATAATGGATTGGGGAAATCCAGCTAACATGTGCACAGAAATTACAATGTTCCTGTCAAATGTCTGTTCAGACAAGCTGAGACACTAGATGTCCTCTGGCTGAATAGAAGACTGACAATAGTAGCTCCGTGTTGAAGTTAGATGTCAAACAATCTTACAAATGTATTCTTTTTGTGGTAACAATGATACACAGTAGCATATTTATGGAATAAGACCAAGAAGCAGGGAGCTGCAGTAATCATGTGCAGCGTGCTGACTAGAACAGGCTTGTAAAGTGTCTCTGTCTCTCTCTCTCTTCGCAGCCGCTTCCCCTTCTCCTTGTTCTTCAGGAACTCCTGACCTGCTGGGCTTTGTTTGGTTTGTGTTGATCGCTCCAGGAATAGTTTGTATTTGTTAGTTTTCTTTATCCCTCATGTATTACGTTGGTTGTTATGTGTCAGTAGAAGTTCCACTTCAGGTTTCTGCTCTTGTATTCTAATCATACAGTACATGTTGGACTCTCCATTTCATTGAGTTGCTGTAAAATTGGAAGTATCATATGTATCATTAGTGCAGTATATGTGGTATATATAGTATTTATGTCTTTTTCTCAAGCTTTTCATGAACATAGGCAAATGATGTTCATCCTCCTTTGTCTCCTTTTCCTGTTAGGACAATACAGGACACCACAGGCCACCACTGACTGACTGAGTCAGTGTTTGAGTTTCTACATCAGTCCTTGCACCTTCAAAATGAGTTGATGCAGTTTGTGTCAGGACGTGTTTACATCCTGCAGCCTTTATGTATTTCTCACTAGATTTTATAGTTTCTTATTTAAAAAAAGGTTTATATTGACAAAGACATTCTGTTGCTTCTGACTCATTTTACAAGTGAGTGTTGCCAAAGTCACTGCAGAGGCTCTGTCTTTAATTTACATGTGATGGATTTTGATATGATTTTGGTGATTATATTTGACATCACAGCACAGTTGTTAAAAATAAAATCTGTGCTCAGGGAATGTGTATGATGGATTTTTTTTGTACTGTTTTGTTTAATTCTTTCTCAGAATACCAACACAAAAGATTTGCTGCTTCTGTCATCTGTATGCCTGTCTTCTCTCACATTTCTTTCACACTCGTTGTTGTTTAGGTTTTCCCTCAGATTGCACAGTTCCTTTTATCTCATGTATGTCGTCCTATATGTGAATGCAGGCACAAATTTTTGTGACTTTCCTATCAGCCTTTTTGAAAATCAGTTTTGAGCAACACATCATAGCTGACACTGACAGAAACCCTGTAGATTTATCAGATGTTCATAGTTTCACTCTTTACCTTCATTGCATCCATTTCTGGGCTAATTATATTTTTCAGTGTTAACATGGTATCAGTGTGTTTTCATTCAGTGATGGAATTATGATGTAAATGTGAATCAGATGAACTGATGGCGACGTCTCTGCTCAGTGTGGAGACTGAGAGTTCACAAGAACTCATTCCCAGGCTTTAGTCTGGTAATTGGTGGAGACAATGGCAACTCTTTCCTAATGTTTCCACTTGTTTGTGTGTGTGTGTGGGTGTGCGTGTGCGTGTGTGTGCGTGTCCTCATAAATGAACACCTTGAGCTTCAGTGACTATCACCTTGTGGAAACTCCACTTTCATCCTGTCAGTCTAAATTAGTTAAGTGTTGTGTGTGTGTGTGTGTGTGTGTGTGTGTGTGTGTGTGTGTGTGTGTGTGTGTGTGTGTGTGTATGTCTGCATGTGTATGTATGAACCAAACAATTTAAAACAACTCTAACACACATTGTTAAACACAACATCTGTAACCTGCCACAAATTCCCAAACAAAACATATGTAAAAGGACAAAGATGTACGCATGTGTGTGAGTACGTGTGTGCCTGCATGCACGTGTCCATGCTTTCATGTGTGTGTTTGTATATGGAGGTAAATGGGTCAAACTGGGCTCAAACATCATCTTAGAAACAGGAAAACTTTGCCTAATCCTCTCCTTACATTGTCATAGAGCCCAAAATAACACACACAACATTTATCTTACATTCACATCTATTTACACATTTTGACCACACTCACAATGTCCTGTCAGCCATAATGATACACACACATACACACGTAGCATTTAAAATAACAGACACACACAATTGTGCCATCCCTAATTTCAGCTGAAACACACACACACATACGCACATAGGCTACATCATTCACTGCAACACAGAGAGACACATACTTGATATACTTTCATTCACACACTCTCTCTCTCACACACACACACACACAACACACACACACACAGGGATTAGAATAACAGGGCAGAAGTGGAAGCGGACACATTAATGATATTATAGTTATTCAAGACGCCACAGTTTCCACGGCAGCCGAGAGCGACGGGGCCACTGAGCGATACAAACATCAGTCACCCCGCTGAGTCACACTGGAGTAATGTGAGTGTGTGTGTGTGTGTGTGTGTGTGTGTGTGTGTGTTTCAACTACAAGAGTCTCGAGTTTAACAAAGTTCATTCATCTCTTTCGCTCTCTCTCTTGATGAGGTGCTGTGGTCCATTCAGATGTATAGTCTCTCCATCACCCCCACCCCACCACCTCTCTCTGGTTGGCATGGCATCAGAGGAAACACACACTGTGGCCGTCCATGCAACTTACAGTCAACACACTAATAGTTGTGTGTGTTTGTGTGTGTGTAGGTGGGGGGTTTAGGTGATGATGTCACACATTCCGTTTTCCATTGCCATAACTGGACTGGGAATGTTTGGGGTAGAGGGGCCGTAAGATGATAATTGTGTTTTTGTTAGAGGATGTGTGTGTGTGTGTGTGTGTGTGTGTGTGTGTGAGAGAGAGAGAGAGAGAATGTACAGCACTTGAAGCCTTGAGAAAATGATGTGAAATACATTGTCTTGCTCTAACATCAAATATCTTCATACAGAAATAATACATTTGTCAATTTGTTGGGGACTATTTTCAGCTGTGGATGAATACACATTGGGTGCTGTAGTGAGTATGCACCAGCAAAGAGGTGTATTCAGTCTAATGTAAATGCATAACCTCGGCACCTTCCATGAATTTACAGTGTACAGTTAATTTACAACCTACAACAACAACTCTTTAGGAGTACCTGGAATTCCATGGATGGATGGATCTCTGTCTATTCAGGGAGAGACAGTAATTAAGCCAGTGTCCATTTTCATTCAGTATGTTTAATAATGTCACCAAATGCATTCTATCTATCTATCTATCTGTCTATCTATCTATCTATTTATCTATCTATCTATCTAATTATCTGTCTATCTATCTATCTATCTATCTATCTATCTATCTATCTATCTATCTATCTATCTATCTATCTATCTATCTATCTAATTATCTGTCTATCCATCCATCTGCCTGTCTGTCTGTCTATGGTTAAATAATTTAATATAATATGTGTGGTTTTAGTGTCTCAGTGGCTTTGCAGACCCACAACAGCAGTGGTTATGAGTGCAGCCTGAACTCTGTAGAAGACATGGAAAAACTAATCCAAAGACCAAACACTGACCTCAGGAGAGGAGCTTGACATACAGGCCCCCTCCTCTGCTCCAGCAACTAAGATGTTTGTTCCTTTACCCAGTTTCATATGGAGACCCACCAAAAGAGAACAAAGGGAACCCATTTAGGGTCTTTGGCAAAACCTTTAAAGAAGTAAAACATCTGAGGAGTGACAGAGACCTCATCAGCAGTCTGACCTGGCAGTTTGTGACCCTCGGGACGCGTCACTGAAGCTTACAGATACCACAGCAACAAATAATCACATTAAAACAATGTCTTTACCCGCTGGAGTTTGGAGAGGGTGGTTGCTAAGCTGACATCGTCTGTTCAAGACAAAGAAGAGGAGAAGCAGAGCCAGGCGTTCCCCAAATATACCCACCATGTGCCACCACACAAACACACACACACACACACAAAGAGAAAGTTGACCAAAAGCTACAATATCTTCTGACCCGACCCTGCCCTTCCTCCTGCAGCCACAAATGGAAAACACAGATTTTGTGTGTGTGTGTTTGCGTGCATGCATGCGTGTGTGTGAGGTCTCCCATTCAGTTTAGTTTATTAGTTCACTTGTAGTGTGTATCAACTGGCAGCTGAGGCCTACAATATTATTTTTTGTGTGTTCTCTGTGTGTGTACATGTGTGCTTCTTCTGCAAACATGTGTGTGTTTCCTTGCGTGTGCATGCATGTGAGGTAAAGCTGTGTGTGTTCTCACTATTGTGGTGGTGCGTTGATGGAAAACCTATCTAGTTTTCCTCTGTGTCACAGCAGCAGTCCCCCTAAAGGTTTAAAACAGAGCGCGAGGATGGGGAGGGTGGAGGGACGCAGAGATGCGAACACACTCCAGGAGAAAGACTGAAAAGTTTTTGGCCATTTTCAAATTTGCAGGAGAATTTTCACGTGTTTTGTTGCACAGGTAGAAGGAGTGGAGAAGAAAGACAAAGAGGGACCTGTTGAAGAAAGAAAAAAAAAAGATTGAGACACACTCATCTGTCTGATTGTGGGTGTGTCCAGAGCTATAAGTGCCTTACCTGTGTTACTTATAGCACTGCATGAGGCTGTGAGGAGACACACTCACACACACACCTGTCAGTCGACACACCTGCCAGAAGTTGCACTCTCCACTCTACGTCTTCAGGTAAGACCCAGCTCGCTCTTACTTCACATCTCAGAGGTCTGTGACTTTGTCTGCAGGATTGTTGCTCTCTCATCGGTTTGAAGGGAATTTTCTGTGTGTAAAGAAGTTGCACAAGTCAGATTGAGTTGAATTGTACATTTGGGGGAAAGTATTTCACTTATAATTCAGCAGACAACACATTTGTTTCCTGTGTTGAAGGCAAAATGTTCAGTTTCTGGAGAGTTAATCTTGACATAACTCACATTTCAGCTCTCATATACTTTCATTAAGTGTATAATAACTTTACCACACTGTGTCATAAAGATAACCTCAGATAAGACAAACACATCAATTTATAATATATTTTCCTCTGTTAGTAAAGTTAGTAAAAAATGATTTAATGCCAATTAGTATGCAAGAATGTGTGGTCTTGATGCAGAGTCCAAACAGTCTTTTAGTTTTTAGTCTTTAAGTTTTATTGTTTTATTGTCATATAAAATAAACTTTGCTGCAACTTCTAAGTCAGTACCTAGATGACAGTGAATGATCTGAATGACCACCACAGTTAGAGCTGAGTTGAGTTAAACTATCACAGAGTAGAAGATCATTTTGGAGAGAGGGAGAGAGTGCATGTTTTTCCTGTTTTTCCAGAAACATCTTTTAGCAGTTTAGATGATTAAAAAGATGCGTGATCCGAATCTTGGATCAGCAGCTTGTGAAAGTCTCGAATTGAAGAAGAGCAGTGCATTGACTCTTTTGAGCTTTTTTTTTTTTTTAGATATTTGTTTCAAGCACTTCAGGGGTCTTAGTTTTTCCACAGTGTATTTGTTCTATGGACTGTTTTGGTGGTCTGAAACACCGGCCCTCCCACTGTCACCTCCCAAAGTGGCATGTGGTGAATTACACCCCACTCTCCTTAAAGACAAACTGAACCTTCAGGCAAGGAAACCCCACATGAGAGGAAAAAGCCAGGCATTTCCCCCTGCCCCGCTAGCTGACATGGGGTTAATGGCCTCACACACACACACAATCCCGACCCGTTAATTTGCTCGTACCAGCGGCGTTAATGGCGTCCCCAGGGCTGCTCCACCGTCTCCACAGTGCTTCCCAGTGCTCCCCTCAGGAGGAAACGGAGCTGGAAAGAGCTGCCAATTAAGAGGGCAAGGGTCGGGATCCCCCAGATTCCCAGGAAAATATGACTTTATTGTTGACACACGTGTTGGATTGTGAGTGTGTGAGTGGGGGTGGGGGGTGGTGGTGGTGAGCACGTGCATCCACAAACACGGAGGGCACACACACAGTATCCTCCACCTTGTGTCTTTCATTCACATAGAGGGATGCACTGGTTGTGCGACTGCTCCCATGTGCACAGCTACGTGTACATTTGAACGAGTCAAAGCAAAAATTATGTACATACATGTGTCAGCAGGTAGCTGTTAAATGAGGCAGGTGGAGAAGGTAAAGAGTGTATTGTTTTTATTCACATTAGCTGAGTGACACTCAGGCAGACGTACAGGATGGGAAACCACCTTTTGCGTGGATGAAGGAGGGGGCGACACTGATTTAAGGGCAAACTTGGTTGACGCTTAAGGCTGGATCTCGAGCCTTGTATCGTTTCATCAGAGGATGAACATACAACAGCAGTCACATCAAACATGATTTTAATGTTTAAAGGTCAACTGAGGTCAAACCTGTGCTGAAACTCTCATGAAAATGTTGGAATGACTTTGTATGGAGATAGTAGTGAATGCGTCTTACACTTATGTTGTTCTGTTTGGACCCTCCAGGCTGCCGTCCAGATGTCGTGTGCATGGCCTCCCACTTCTGCCTGCTGGTCCTACCAGTGATGTCGCTGCTGCTGCTCCTCTCTCCGATTGGTTGGAGCTACGATGGCCTCACCCCTGGCTGTCACCTTCACCGTGAGTCACCTGTCGAGTCACATGTGTAGTACACAGTTTTGGAAATCACTCAGTGTCATCACTGACAGGAAGCACATGGGATTATGGGTATTATAGTCTTGACACATCCACCTTTTCTCATCACTCTGTCGTGTCCCTCCCCCCAGCCTTCAACGTGACCATCCGTAGTGACCGTCGCAGCACATGTAAAGGCACCCACCTGGTCTACGCCTGCGTGGGCTACTGCGAGTCCAGCGCCTTCCCGTCCAGGTACTCCGTGCTGGTGGCCTCCAACTTCACCCACAACATCACCTCTGCTTCACAGTGCTGCACCATCAGCAAGGATGCCAAGGTGAGGGCAGGGAGAAAGTGACTGGGCGTGTGCTGCAACATTTGAGTTTTTATGTACCTGCATTCATGGGCCCCATCTTTCCCTCAGGTCAAAGTTCGCCTGGACTGCCCTCGTGGTCGCCACCAGGACGAGATAGAGATCCTGACAGCGAAGGCGTGCCGCTGCGACATGTGCCGCAAGTCCCGCTACTGACACGTCAGCACAGCAAGCTGTGTAGCAGATGTTCACCAGGAGAAGAACCAAACTTCAGCTTTAATGACAGAGATACAAGAGTTTCAGTGATGCACCAGTAACTATTCTTTTCTATCCACTCTATGTTGACTCGCTTTGAATGTTGAAGAAAATCCACTTTAACTTATTTGATTTGCTCCTGTCCAAACCAGGTCGACACTTTATCTGTTCTCTGCTTCACAGAGAATGAACTGGTTTGATCACATGATTGAAATTTTCCACTAAAACAAACAAAATGCCTTCAGGCAGAGTGAGATTAGCTCTGGACCCATCACCCATTATTTTAATTTGTACATGTACTAAGATGTGCTGTCGGTGTGAGTGTGTGTGCGCGTGTTCGTATGTTTTCTTGTGTGTAAATGTGATGTAAGGGCGGCTCTTCTTAAAAAACAAAACAAAAAAAAACTTGATTGACACACATTTGTGTTAGAGGCAGTGTAATCCATTCACACAAACTAAAGCTTCTCTATCTTTTGCTTTGAGGCTTGGCAAACACTTGATTTACTGTAAGCAGCTAGAAATCAAAAACACACTCGTAGTGACTCAGTAGGAGGTGTCGGTACTCAGAGACTTGTAATCAGACTCACTGGTTTCACCTTTTCTTTTCTACTTTGAAATACGTCAGCATGAACGAGAACATCACAGTTAATCACGTCTTCACTGACCCACGTTCAACAGAAAGGTCAATACATTTGAAATCAACATAAATAATCAGTTTTTTCAGTTTTTTTCAATAACCACTAAACACAGACGAGAGACTAAAGAATGTACAAATTTTATTTATATTTATGAATTTGAACTGAAAGACATTTTGTAAATAATATCTATTTGATAAAACCAAAGAATGTTTGAACTATCAATGAACTGAAAAGAGAAAGAATGCACTGTACAGTTTGTGATGAGATTGTGTTTCAATAAATTTCTGATCTGCAACTGTGTGTTCAGCCTCCCATTTACACACACACACACACCAACCTGTTTCCATCACTTAAGGTGTCATCAGATTGACTTTTACTTATTCCATGCTCACTACGTATCCTATCCCTAAAACAAGCCTTAAGATTATTTAATAACTTACATTGTGGGGAGGTGAATTATGTCCCCAAAAGGCAACAGGTCCCTGCAATGTCACAGTATTCACCCACAACAGCTGTACTCTCTCTCACACACACACGCGCACACTCACACACATGGCATACTGCTGGTGGAGGATTTTTGAGCACCCACACCTGACTAGCATTGAACATCTATCAGTTATTGGTTGTGTACATTGTGATGAGTGTGTGGGTGTTAACACACAGCATGGGCGCTGTCCTGGACAGATAAGCTGTGGGCTCCTGTTGACCACCACTACCATCTCTCTGATGATCAACTAGATACACAAGTTCCAATATGCACCATATGAGTACATTACAAACTCTTGATAACCAGGTATTACTTTGGTATGACAGTAAAACTATTATTTGAGACTCATACAGAGTTCAGTTAAAGCTTGTCATTTGAATTGAGCTGTAATTAAAATGTTTTGCTGAACAATTTTCCATTTTATGTTAAGGCTCCTGAGGGTCTGGGGCCCCAGGCAGCTCAGAATGGATGTAACATGTTATACAATCGGAGCTACAGCTGATGTATAGTAAATAATACAGTCATAGTTACACTCACATAAGTGCCCTTTGTTTTTAAAGTCAGTGTTTTTAACAAAAAGAAATCACAGGAGGCTCATTCTAATATTCTGATTTTTATTTATTTCTCCCTTCACACTCACAGACACACACTGTAAATTGATGTACACCTGGTTCTAAGTCTACAGCGGAGATACCTTTAGGTTATTGAATGTGATTGTATGTCCCTCAAAAGCTTTTCTGTTGTTAGCCTTAGCCTGTCTTTCACATCAGTGAAGCGCTTGGTGAGACTGTGTGTGCTGCTCTGTGCCTCAGAAAGTCTCACACTCTGTGTCCTGCGTGGAGCAGATGGCACAGTGGCAGTGCAGAGCCATGGGATAGTGGTAGAGAGGGGAGACGTGGGGCTGGCAGCCCGGCAGCCGGGCCGTCATGTGGCGGGTGCGGCTGTAAGTGCACACACGGTGGTGTCGCTGGATGTAGGGGGGATCCGGCACCGGTTTCTGCAGGGAGCGCACACACATACACACACACACAGGTCAAAGGCATGACCTTTACTGCACCTTCTTTTCAATTGATCAACAAACATTGAGTGTAACTGATACTAGTCCTTCTCACAAACCTCAGACACAGCACCCAGGCTGCACTGACACTGTTACAGTATAGGCAACACTGCAACGTCTAACTACAGACTGTTCTAATCAATGTCTCTTTCCAAAATAAAAGCTCCAAGATGTCTTTAAGGACATTTGTCCACCTTGTGTGAAAGTATTAAAGGCTTGGTGAATAAGTCTGATTTAAAGTTGTCTGTGGTTAGGGTTGAGGAAGATCTGGTTAAAAGTGCTAAGTGAACTTTTGAGTGTGATTAAACACTCAGGAAAAGGAATGAACCTTGATAACGTTGTGTTTTTTTGTTTGTTTTTTGTTGTGTTTGTCAAGCCTGCCGATCGATCTCTCCTGCCATGACATTTTGAGTCATCTCCACTGTGATTCACAGCTCCCTTCTCTAAAAACTTTGAGTCAGTCTGAGTTCCTGACCCACTAAACTTGGTTTTTCAATCACTCTGAGGTAAAAAATTTAATCTCTGCAAAGTATGACAAGTTCGGTAAAAGTTCACTAACCATAACCCAACTTGGATGGATTTGAGTATGTTTAATGACAGTGACATATGGGTCAGAGCTGAGAGTGGGTCATCAGCCTTCTTATGGTTTGGACTGAATCCTGGGTCATTAATCATTCATTTAAACTTTCATGATCCCACCATTATGGAAGCTTTCAGAAATAGCAGAGAAAGTAAGTGGGTCTCCTGCATCAGCTAAATGTAACAGATGAGCTGCCTCTTCACTGTGTGTTTTTTGTGTGTATGTGTGTGTGTATTTGTGTGGTGAGTTACCTCCCAGGTGTGGCAGCGCCCCCAGCAGGCCTCTGTGGTGATGCGTAGTCCCTTGCAGCCAGGCTTCTGGGCCACAAAGGAGAACTCTCGCACCGCACACCCTCGGAAGCCGTGGAGCGAGGTCGTCACGGTAACGCACACCACGGCTGCCTTGGCAACCAGGAGGAGGAGGCAAGAGAGGGACAGAGGGTGGAGAGGCATGCTGGGGGAGGATGGAGAGAGAGTGAGATGAAGAAAGCAACTTTGATGAGAGTGGATGTTATTATTCAGGTTTTTATGAACATCAGCTGCAGTGACCTGCCTCAGTAATGCTTACATTTTTATGAATGAAACAATGATGTCATCAGTGAATAACTCGGGCCCAATGTATTAATAACTATGACAAACTTAAATATTCAGTTTGATCTCTTAAAGCAGAAACACATTTATCCATCACTTATGTATACATCTCCATTATATATGTTAGTTATAAACTGCCAGCAGGTCACATCTATAGGGAGAGATCAGTATCCACCACAATGTGACATTCATCATAACTCACGCCGCCCTCTAGTGTCTGTTTGAGCTACTGCCGCCAGCAGCACCACTCACTGTGAAAACTATTTAATGGACTCAAAGGATTATTGTCCAAACCAAAAGTAATTAAATAAATGAAGAGTTCTAACACAGAAGCACATTTGATCATAAATCTGACATGAAGTTACTGTTTCCTTTCACTTGCACGAGGAGCAGCAGTTTCTCCTCTCTGTTTAGTTTGAATCAGAACTGAGAGTCATTTTCCTGATGCTGTTGGAGACATCTGCTTAATTATTTTCAAGCAAACTTCTTCAATTGAAACAACTGAAATGAGTTTAGCTCAGCTTGACTGCTGCTACTGTTAGAATACGACAGAAAAAAAACACGATGTGGAATATTTACATGAGCTCTAAAGCTACAGTACAATAACTGTTAGAGCTGACGGTGGTCAAAGACAGTTGTGATGACTTTTGGCTCTTAATCAGCTCAAAGTCTCCTAAAATAAATTCTAGTCAAACTCTGCTGCAGCATACCCCCTCTAACAAACTTCATAAATGTTTCAAAAAAAAAAAAAAAAAAAAAAAAAAAACCATCGCTCACCTTCTCAGCTGTAGATCTTGCAGAGATTTGAGCTGCTGGACTCCTGTGTCTCTCTGCCCAGACAACAACCAGTGACTGGAACCAATCTGTCCTTGTTGTTGTTTTTAGAAGGCCATTAGGGCGGACGGACACTCTGACATCATAGCAATTACAATGAAATACCATTAGAGACCCCAATTCAGAAATAATGGATACTCCCTGGAAAATACTGATGCTTGTCTATGTTTTCTTAACCTCAGCCTGTATCTCTCTCTGTGTGCGAGCGTGCGTGCATGTGTCCAAATGTGTGTGTATGTGCAGTTCTTTATCCAACTAGTCTACTCCCAATGATGTCAGCAATGTCAGTGCTTAACTTGACAGTTACTCCGACAAAGGGCTGGTGGTATGAATACAAAAAACTGAGCTTTTGAAACTTTTACTGCAACATTTGAACTGCAGTTTGATCAAATGTTCACTGACTGTGACTTGAACAAGTCATTCAGTCAATTTCAAAGTTAAGGGAACAAATGACAAAGGAAGTTGCAAACAGAGAATAGTTTAGCTAAACCCAGCAGTAGCGTGATAATGTCAACTTTTCCAGTTTTTGTCTCCCCTGTTGTTCCACCAGCATGTTTGTTGTTAAAGTCCACACCGCACCAGTGTTTCTGCATGTTTTAGCCCACTTAAGCTAACCATTTAGCAAACCTTGCTATTATGTTGTTGCCATGGTAACACTGTGCTGAAGGTCTCTGACCACACTTAGTGCACATTTGATGAGTTTGGATTACACAACATTTTTAAATGTTGCCAATTGATGTTCTATATAGAAATGAATTGCAACCAATAAAAAGACTTAACCTAGCATTTGAAGATGGTCTTCAAAGATGTGAAGTAGTTTTCTACGTGTTGTTCCTGATTTGTAAAGTCTTCAAAATCCAAAGGTTGAGAGATTATACCTGCATTAATTCAACTTTCAATCACTTAGTGGGAGAAAAACAAGATGAGAACATTACACTTTCACATCATCTCCTCATAAAGTTGATACAGCTAACAGCTAATGGCTAACTGCTAACAGTCAACAGCACCAACAAGCTTTCATGGAGAGCTGTCTTTGTGGCCTTCACACTTGTTGTAGCACTAGTTTGGTCTCCACCAACCAGCACTCTGAAAGTTTGATTTGTGTTGCGTATTTTCTATGTTTTGTGTCTTTTGTCGTTTTGCTGATGAAAGCTGCCAGTGACAGAGCTTGGTGCTTTGTGAGATTTTGACAAGTTTCAAAAACCACAACATGATAAAATATATGGATCGGTGCAGCTCTAAGTGATACACATCATGGCCCATGCTGATCAAGTGTCAACAAAAGGAGTGGGAACTGTTCTGAGCCGAAAAGACAGAAAGGACGACACACAAAAACCAGCTCAGACTCCCGGAGTGTTTTCTCAAAGTGAAGTTTCATTTTTAGCACATAGTTTTTTTTCCTCCATTCTACACCCCCCTGTAATGTTACGTACAGTAGTAAGCCTCTCTACATTCAAACCCCCCCACCGCTGTGTTGGTCCCCAAAATATACATCTTCTTCTTCTGCATCGTCTTTATCATCTTCTCTAAGGTTTTTCTTCAACACAACAAACACAGACCATTGGGCAGACAGTGCAAATCTAGAAATTCAGTGAAATTGCTACGTAATGCGGTTGTAGGTTTCGGTAACATTATATTTTCATTCCATTACTGTTGCTCTGACTTATTGCCATTCTATCATGTCTAACTCTATGTCTTTTCTTTCCTCTGTCATTCTCCTCCTCTGTTTTTATCTTTCCTGGCTGCTTTCACTGAGTCCGTTCACACCTCCACTCTGATTTAAAGCGCTGTTTAAACCTGGCCGACAGTGGCCACAGAGAGGAGCTGTGGGGCTGAATGAAAGCAGCACTGGATGCTGTCTGTGAGGCGATACCAGAGCTCTCTCTACGAACACACTCTCTTCTCTCGCTTCCTGTTCTGGAGCAGTTCTAGAACGGATGACCGGATTCTAGAACTGAGGGATATTATTGAGAATTCTTGAACAGTGGGAGCTGGGGTTCTGGTTTTTTCCCCCCCGAGTCAGCTGACTGACTGACAATAACAATCAAGAGGGTTTGTGAATAAGCTAGCCAAAACAAAATCATAAAGTAAGCTGAGTTTTATGACAGCGAGGTCAAGTTTTGTTTCGTCTCTGATGTATGTTTGAGTTGTTTTTTTTTTTTTTTTTTTGTTTGTTTTTTTTTGCCTGAATCAAACAATGTCTAAAATCCAACAGGGAGGTTTGCTTTTCTTTTTTTTTTGGTCTGCAGCTACATGGTGCAGGTGCAGGTTTTGAGATGTTCATTGATATGAGGCTGCTACCACACCTAATCCATCAGTGCATACAACTTCAATGTGCCAAGAATAAAATAGCCAAGACAAGAAAAATGCAACATTGTGTTATTTATAAAAAAAAAAAAGGCATATATCAGTGGTTCCCAACCTGAGGGTCAGGACCTGACAGGGGTCATAAAATAACAAAATGATAAGATTTTTTATTATTATTTTACAGAAAATTTTGAAAAAATTAAATTAAAATCCTGATTTTCCTTAAATTTTTTTTGCTGATTTTTATTCTTGAAGTCATGTTAAGCACCTTTTTTTTGGAGGTCCAGTGTCTGGGAACCAAAAGCATATGTACGTAAAGAATCCTAACTCCATTTGTAGCTTTTTCCAGAGCTTTCAGTCATAATTCACAGCAGGTTGAGCTTGCTCAATTGTCATGGAGACGTCTCAGGAGCCATCATGTGACATTCTGAGCACCAGTGTTACCACATGGCCACCACTGAGCAACCTGATGAAGACCATGACAGGCTGGAGGAAAAGAGATTTTGTTTTTATTTTTTTCTTGGCAACATTGGGAGCTGTAACCTGAAATGAAATGCAAAGCTGCAGTGTCAATGTTTGAAGGTAGAAACCGCTGTTAGAGTAAAGATGCAGAGACAGATGAGGTGTGATAGCAGCCTCAACGAGTCAAATCAAACTTAGAACATAAACAACACTTCTTATCAACTCAATAAAACTTTTAAGTGCCAATGTGGGGGCTGCAGGGAGAATGGATTTCACAACCTTGTTGACTCAGGCAGGAGCTGAAGTGAGTGTTTTGAAAAACTGCTGGTCTGAAGAGTTTCTGAATGTTTGGTAACGAAGCAGCCGACAGGTATCTCTGCGTCTCAAGCGTCAAAAAAACAATCAATCGACTTGCTCTGCGATACATTCGGATTCAAACCCTGTCCTTCAGGAAGGAGAGAAGGAGAGAGAGAGAAAAAGAAGCAAAGAGAGAACAGCTGTCTCTCGTTCTCCGTCGCTCTATCTACGCACGTCTCCTGCGCGCTGATCCACTCACCGGTTGCACGCACACACGCACACACATGCACGCACACATACACAACCTGACCGTCATCTTCAAATAAGGTTACATTTCCTGATCAAATAGAAAATAAATAGCATCAGTATCAGTTTTCCACAAAATGAACAAGATCATACAAAAACCAAGAAAATAAACAACATAATTACAAAGCAAAGTCGTTTTTCATCAAATAAATGTACACAGAAAGTACCTTTAAGACAATGTGAATATCAAGGACGCAACAGGAGTAAAAACAAGAGTGGGGGGTAAACATTTGAGTGTGACACCCACTTCTTGTTTAACCCCCTTAAAAACACAGATTATCCTGAAAGAATGAAAATATTGCTAAAATAATTTTTTTCTGTTTTTTTTTTCCACCCTCTCTTTATCCCGTCACTCTATCGTAATAATCAGACAAGAATAAACAGATTTTTGTTGGTTCACACCGAGAAAAAAAACAAAAAAAACAAAAGAAAGGATCATCGTCATGGTCGCCATCTAGCAGCGTCAGGTCTGCTGAGCCTAAAGGAACAGACGCTCCGGGTTCAGAAATCCAGCTGGAATGTGGTGCTTTCCTTTTGGTTTTTTGACACACATGTGGTGCGCTTCATTCGCCCTCTGGTAACCTCCGTGTTGGGTGGGGCGTACTGATCGGCTCGGATTCGTTTTACGGGTTGTACACTTGGGCGGCTCTCTGGACTCAACTTGATAAAATGTGACGAGTAAAATATTAAAATCGATCAACTTTGAACCAAAACGTTTTCAAAAATCGGCATCTACATTTAAGGTGCCCTGTGGAGTTCTGAACCAACTGTGGTGCTATGGCATGGTGATATTTTGATGAGTGGTTCCTTTAGTTGGTATCATACATGGGCATGCCACAAATCAGCTTTGGAAGAAAAGAAATGCATTCAATGCATTTGTTAGGTCTCAAGGATACACACAATGTGATTAGGTGAGTAACACTGAATGTAAACACAAGAAAACTCCACAGTGCACCTTTAATCCAAAGTAAACGACACAGTAACGACCTCCAAACGTGGAATGTTTTGGGATTTTTAACGCAGTACCCCTTTAAAGTCCACCCACCACGCCACCGACATCCGGGATTTCAAAATGAAAGAAAGTCGGCCACCACAAATCCAGCTCATTCCTTCCCCTCTTTAAGATCTAAAGGGGAATTCCGCTGAATTTCAGCTCTCACATTATGGCCTCATACAGTTAACATGTGATGTGAACTCAGAATTCGAGCCGGCCTTCCCCTTTATGGTATCTGCTACACTAGTGTTTCTCCCATAATACACAACAGAAATATCCAGAGACATATGTATATATATAAAAACATTATCATCATCATCATTATCAGTAGTACTTAGAGTAGAGTAGTAGTAGTAGAGTAACAAGTAAGAAGAAGGAACATTATTGTACTTTATATCATTATCATCTTCATCAGTGGTTATTTAACCTTGGGGGACTTTAGGCTCGTCCTTTCATGAAACCCTACAGAATGGGAGAGGAGTTAGCTGTGTGAGTGAACATGTATCTATGTATCTATGTATGTATGCATGTATAGGGGTTTGTGTGTTAGTGTGAAATATTTTTGGTGCATCAATCAGTTGTGGCTGTGTGAGATTTGTGTAACCTGGATACACTCTGTAGCTTTGTCTTCTCATATTTACAGTAAATTTGTGCCTGTGTTTGCATGTGTGTATGTGTGTGTGTGAGTCTTGTCTGTGTGGCTTTAATTCTGGGACATTTGTGTGAAATTGCTTCTTCTGTTTATTAATGTATTGTGCTATCCACGCATGAAATAAGCATCTGTGACCAAAAGATAAATACGAGGCACAGTACAGACTCTGGTTGGTTAAATGTTAAGACAAGTTAGACACGTGTTAACTCCGTTAGTGTTGCACCAAAAGAGACGTTTCATCTCTTAGAATGAGGCAGGTTTGAAGCAGGCACTGACCTGCAGTTTCATAAACCAGCCTTTACTTTAAAATGACAGGTCTGCACTTTTGGATGATATTCATCTTCTGATCTGCAACATAATGTGTGTACAGCAAAAAGTGAACCAGTTTCACACAACTCCGTCAGGGAAGAGGTACATTTTCTACCTTGGATCACTGAGTGTGTGTGCTTTTTTTCTTTTTCGAAAAAGCTACCTCCATGACACAAGATAGAAAAACAGCGGATTGGTTTTGTACCTTTCTCTGTCTCCCAACACTTCCACCATCAGCTTCACGTCTTCTCCCTGTCCCCTAACCCCTGTGTTATTCAATCGTAGCGGAGCGGCACCTAGGTGGCGCTCTCCCCGGCCACGGAGGAGGCCCCGCTGGGTTTGGGCTCGGGCTGGTCGGAGTGAGCCGTCTGCGGGGACGAGGGGGTGGGCGGGTCCCCTCTCTCGCCTCGCTCCTGGAGGTTGCGCTGGTTCCTGGCGGCCTCGGTGAGCATCTGCATCCGGCGCTCCTGGTGCTCCTCCAGGCCTCGCCAGAGCTCTGCGCGCTCCCTCTCTCGCTTCAGCTCCCTGGAGAAGGCGGCCGAAGGAAAGGAGAGAGGGAAAAGAGAGGGAGAAGAAAGACCTGACGAACAAGCTAATGATGCATCCAATGGCTCGCAGTTCTTTTAAAGGAGAGGTTCAATATTTTTTTCACTTTTTTTTTCTTTTTTCTTGTGAAGGTGCCAAAATATTCTACACTGTAATATAATGCATAATAGTATAATATATAATATGTTCTATTAAATCTTCAGGCCTCAGGAGTGTGTGCTTTGACAGGGTTGATACCATTATACCTGTGGAGCAGTGATGTAACACTCAACTATGAGTACTTTTACCTTCAGCTCATAACTCCAGCGTCATCACTGTCAGACAGATATTTCTTATTGACAGTTTAATACAACGATGTTTAAAATCTAATATTGTGCTCTGGTTTATTCAGTAGGTATAGAGTTGTTGGTTATGGAAAAACAGAGTGACATCTGTCCCCTGACTTTGTCCTTAAGACACCGGGGACAGAGTGTAGATTTCTCACACACCACAGATGCACATGTCACATGACTGCCAGATAATGACAAACACATGCAGATAGATAGAGTCCATATCTATCCATCTCCCCCTGCACAGAGGTGTGTATGACCTGTATACCTGAGCAAACACAGCATCAGAGTCTAGCTGCTTCTCCAAACTTTATGCTAAGCTAAGATAAGCTGAACAAAGCTCAAGTCTGGTCTCCACCTTCGAACACACACACACATGAACACACAGTGATCTCAACGTTTCTGACGACACTGAGCTATTCCTTTGTGTTTAATTCTCCTATTATCTCTTGAGTTTGTCGTAAAGTAGCGTGTAAGAGCGTTCATGATGTGGTGTGTGTGTTTAAAGATGACCTAAGCGATACATGCTTACAATGAGAAATACAAAGTGACGGATAATGGAACAAACAACCGTCTAAAAACATGACTTAAGAACCTTCTATTTCCTCCTCTTGTTGTCACTGTTGTATCCAGTGACACAAACACACACACACACAAAGAGAGTGAGTCACACTCACTTCTGTTTCTCCACTTTGTAGGAGGCAGTGAGGTCATCAAACAGCTTGCTGTTCATCTCCATGAAGGTCTTCAGCACGTTGTAGATCAGAGACACGATGGTCCTGGAGGGACGGAGATGGAACAGAATTAATGCGGCTGATCGTCTGTCCCAGGGGATTGTGGGTTAGGAGGCAGAAAAGCCAGTGTTTTGAGGGAAACTGACCCACTGGCAACCACATGTGTTGACTAAATAATAACACAGCCATGAGTCCCTGGTATGTTACAGGCCTGTTAGCTGAAGGAGGCTTGTAAAGTATTTGAAGCAGCTGTGAAGCTAAATGCTAAATGATCTCCTGATGTATTAGCAGTGGTTACTTTATACCTATGAAATACTTCACTTTGCACTTTTTATTTTCATGTTATTTTACATTAAAAAAAGGATACGTGTATATTCTACATAGAAACAGGTTCAACTTTAGCAAGATGCAACATTAAAAGGCTGCTTCCAAGTTAATGCATCAGTTACAATCAGGGCATGAAATGAACACCTGACCACACGCCAAATGTGGGTAAATTTTGCGATTGGCAGGTGAAAATGTCAGTCTACCCGCCATGTTGGCATGTAGCCAATGAGCACTGACCAACTGTTGTGTTGTTGTCGTATCAGCTACATGTCAGGGTTTTCCATGACTATCTAAAGCTAAAACGGGCCACCTGGATGATTTTGGCCGCTGCCTTGGTTAAAGTGTGTGTGTGTGCATGGTTACAATAATCCAACATGATGTATGATATGTATTACAACACTCTGGCAGGGACTGTTATTATTGATACTCAAGTCCATTTTGCTGGTAACTGTAATGGAGTATTCTTTTATTATAATATTATATTTGCTTTAAATACGTCTGTCATCACTGAGAGTTAGAATGAATAAGGAAGAGTTTGGATTTTATGCTACAGTAAATTTATTACCCTCCAAAATAGTGCATGTTGCAGTGGGACCAAACTGCACAGCTCCACTGCTGCTTCAGCTGCCAGATGACTTTTTCTGGGGGGTGCTGCATTTTCCCCCCTCAGATAAACTGACAGACAGGCCAATCAAAAACTTAGTGCATTCTTCCTCACTGGTCCCATTTGGAGTGTTTTTAGGCATTTTAAAGCATCTGCCATGTTAGCAAGGGTCAGTGCTGCAGCTTTTATCCTGATTGGAGGTCACATCTCTCCCTCTGATAGGACAGAGGACCGACAGGGCGTCATTTCAGATGCAGCCATTTTCTATCCAAATAGTTAGAGCTCATGGTGACACCCAAATCAACCAAACACTAAAAACAAAAGCTGTGATTGGAGTCATGAGTTGCATCTATGTTGGTGTGCTGGTATGTGCCACTGACTGGTTCCAGTGCTCCTTGGAGACTCTGTAGAGGGTGGCGAATACCAGCGGCAGGATGACTTGACAGTTCTCCTCTATCAGACTGAGGATGTATTCGTTGTTCCAGAAGTAAAGTGCCCGCTCCGCAACCTGAGACAGACACACACACACACACACACACACACACACACACACACACATTCATCATAATGTAATATAATATAGTGACTGCAGTCATGCAGTATGTTTGTTTTCTAATATGAAAATATGAAAGCAGGTTTTAATTTGTGTTATTATTCTCATTCATGTTTTGTAGATGACAGAGACAGTGCAGTGTGGTTTAAAATCAGACAGAGGTGTGGTGTGAACCTGGAAGTGAGGGCTGGAGATGCAGGCTGCGATCTGTTTGAAGAGCGGCTCCTGGACCCTAACGAACTGAGATGGTTCGATCACATCCAGGATCTCCTCGATCTCCCCCAGGAACATCACCTAAACACACACACACAGCACATTTTATACAAAAAATACAATTTAGTAAAAATGCTCCAGGTGATCTTTTTTTCCTTTCTGCAGTCTCACCTCTTTCTGCGTGCAGGTTTTTGGCCAGTACTTGAGCAGCCCTCTGATGATCTGCAGAGAGAATATGAAACACATGATTATAAATAAACACAGCAGCCATTAGCTCAGCAGGGTCACTGGCTGCCATCCATCTGTACCATCTCCATTAACTCATGCCCATACTCTGCCACAGGCATTAGTAAGTATGATGTTAACTCTGTACCGAGTCTCATTCTCATTCTCATTCTCCTGTTGGTGAATGATGAAGTAGATTCTAATAATCAATCTAATCAATCCTCTGACGAGCACAGTTCACACTGGTGAACTACTTAAACTGATTAGAATGTTTGAAGGTCATGTGGCAATAATACTGAAGAATCATTTTTTATTAATTATAGCTTTTCGTAGTATTGCCTATGATTTCTATCATGCACTTACTCATATGAATATAGTAATCTGCACAGAAGATTTGACTGAAAGCTGAATCAGGAAGTTGTGTCGGGTGTTTACAACAGATTTTATTGTTCGAGTAATGCATTCACGGTCACTGTCCTTTAAATTCTGTTTTGATTTGAAACCAAACCCTGAAAAAAACCCTGACTATCCAGCTGCCAACTGCTCTTCCATGTTCACCAGACAGGTCCTAACTATGTCTACGTCTGAGCTGAAAGACGCTCAGAAGCTGAAAGACAGTGTAAAGTTGAGGACGTCACCATGACCACATGACCCACTGTATAAAAATGTTGTTTAGTGCGGCTTTTAAACTTCTGTCACATGGACAAAAGTACGAAAACAGGCAGCAACATTTCACAAACTGATGAGTGTGTGTGTTGTTGTAAGTACAGCAGCATCATAAATAACAGTCTTACATATTCAGTGACTGTAGCATCTTTCTCCATAAACTGCACCACACAGTAGGCCAGCTGTAAGGAGAGAGGAGACAGGGTTAGATCACACTCATCAGAAACACACACACATACACACACACACACACACAGGTTCCCTGAAGCTGTCAAGGAGACAAGGGGGATCTTAGCACTTATCCCTCAGGATTATACACAGTTAAAGATCGGAAAGACAAGTTTTCCAAGGGGAGATGTGTGTTTCGCAAAGTTGTCTGTGTGCGTCTGCGTGCGTGTGCAACCATACGTGTGTGTGTGTGTGTGTGTGTGTGTGTGCAGCTCTGCATCAGGTCTTGTCTCCTTTTATATGATCTGCCTTCATTTCCCATTATTCAGCAAATGTGTGTGTGTGTGTGTGTGTGTGTGTGTGTTTTGCGGTTGCCCCCTCCACCCAGGCCGGTTGCCGGGGCGGGTGGGCACCGTGGCGACGGAGACTGTGTGTGCGTGTGTTTACTTCGGAAGGAGTGATGTCACACACACAAAGTCCCTTAAGGGCAATGTGAGATAGAGTTTAGAGCTCTTGTCTCTGCCTCTGTCTTTTCTCCTCTGTCCTATAAATACATTGGCCTAATGTTCACATTATTAATGTGCTGCTGTGTTCTACATAGTTCTCATGACTACATTCAAATGTCAATAAAGTAAAAGTGCACTGAATTGTCCAGTCCTACGGTCACAGACAGGTCTGTCACATTGGAGATGGTTGTTCTCTGTCTTTTAGTAGGACATTCAGTTTTTACTGTCTTTGTTGTGTCTGTCTCTGTCTCTTTCTTGACCCGTAGCTCTATTGTCTGCCTCTGTGTCTGTCTGGCTTTCACATCATCATCCAAAGCTTTCATCTTTTTTCTTCCCTGTTCCCTTTCCTTAGTACAGTGTACCTTTCTTGTTTGTCTATTCCGTCCCTAACTTTCCCGTTCTTCACTTGCAGCACAACATGGTTACAGAGGCACGTGGAGGAAGGGAGGGAGCGGAGGCTAAAAAAAGGGACTGGTGAAAGCAGAGATGTCAGGTTTGAATCAAAAGAAAAGCAGGGAAAATAGCCGGATTAAAATCAAGGTGCTGAGCGGTCAGACTATTTAAAGCATTATCAAGGCATTAGAGGAATCGCCTGGGGTAAATATGATGTTGGATTCTGTTGTCAGGCCAGGATTTATGGGTGCAGCAGGTCGTTGTTAGGCTAAGGATTATGGACACTGTAGTCCTTCAAAGGCTGACTTTACCAGTATTGATTTGTCAAGGCTGCAGGTCAAACTGGGCTCTACTTCTTGGGGATGACTCATAGTGGAGAGTCGGCTTTGCCTGTGAATTTGTGATGACCTGCACATTAAAAAGTAAATGGCCAGGCTTTTACACTTCTTTCTATTACTTTGCTGGGTACTGTACAAATGTGCTTATTCATGGTTTCATTTAGTTTGAAGTCAGAGCATTTTAATTTTCCTCTCCTGCAGCCTAGGACTTTTTTATTTCTTCCTTTACAACCCATCATGCTGCATGTCCCTCAGATAGCACAACCCCTAGACAAGGCTAACAAGCTTTCACATAGAAAGCTAAGCTACTTCACAGTGAGTCCCATTAAGTACATGTTTTGCTGTTTGTTTGGATTATTTCTCTGAGAGGTGGAATAATCCACAGTTACCGACCGGGAGATTAAAAGTAGAAAAATCTCAAATAAAGCAGTTTTACATTAAAACTCAGTTCAGTGTGACACATGATTTAAACCATGATTAGAGACACAGAGCTCCTGGAATTGCTGCAAACATTTGTGATCAATCAAGTACACAAGTGAAAACATATATAACATCAGGTCGGGTCATTTAGAATCTTAATGTGGAAAAGTCATATTATAACTTTCATTCTTTCTTCGTGGGTTCAGTTATGGCGATGGTAAATGACCACACAGTTAAACCTCGGCAGTGCACACACTACTCCATCCACACAGTCAGTGACCAACGTACAGAGTCAGTGTAAAAGCACTTAAATCAGAAAGGGGACTAAGAAATGGCTCAAAGTGCTGTCCCTGATGTTCCTGTGACATCATAAACTGCATCAAGCAGACTGTGAGCTGCTTTTTCATGTGCAGTTGGTTCAATGTCATTTTAATGCCTTTGCTTTATGATATTTGGAGCCATGATGTGTAACCATGTTGTGGCTGCACACTATAGCTGCAGCAGCTGTTATTACAATTCAGTGCCAATAGAAATGGGAAAACCCTCCACAGACCAGAGGACGATGACTCAAATGTGTCTCACAGTGCTGAGAAACCTTAAACATTAATAAAAGGTGCTGCTCCGATATTATATTTTGATATTTGGATGCAGAACTGGGTCACTCTGGCACAGCCACACCTACCAGAGCAAAACTGCTGCTGTCCACTCGCACTGTTTCCCCTGTGACCCTGTCAAACTGAGTGTGTGTTTGAGTGTGTGAATAATGTATGTGTGCGAACCACAGGGAGAGAGACGGGGAGGAGAAATGTAGGGCACGGTGATGCTGAGACCCAGAATACACAAACACAAGCACCCACTCTACCGCCCACACACATGCACACACACACACAACACAACACAACACACACACACTACCACAGACCAATTTGCGGAGAACAAACTGTACCTCCTGCATAATCAAATGATGTGTGACACAAATAAAAGACACAGACACAAACACACACACACACACGAGCACACACACAACAGACTGACTGCCATCTGTGTCATCAAATATTTTGATAACCTAAACACACATACTCATACACACACGCACACACCCCAGAAACCAAAAGCACACACTCAATTCAAAGGTGAGTGTGTGTCTGCAGTGTTATCTGTGACTCAACTCTGCCTCCTAGTGGCAGATTTCACACACTGTAGAAACCATGAACCACCACTCCTGTCACAAAAGGTGTTAGAATTTACATAATAATAAATGATTAAACATGAACACTGTAGTCAAGCTTAGTGTCTGCAGACTGACAGAGACACACTGAGCCACCATGACAGGTGTTGAGTTAGAGTCTCTGAAGAAAAAGTATGTTTCAGTGGAGAGGAGAACTGCACACTGAGATTGAAGGATGTAATGTAGTCGAAATACAAAAACAGGTTTTTATATTTAAGGTGGAAATGATGTCCACATAGATGGCATCACACTACATCCACAAGTTTTGCTGATGTGTAGTTGTATTTGTCGTGCTGCAGTACATTAAACTTATATGGGTGTCTGAAACAGTTCAAACAAGCTATAGAAACACACAGCCTCGAGTGTAAACAAAGAGCTTAATATTCTGACATCTGGAGGATGACATCACTAACCTGTGCATGGAAGATGGAAAGGGACTTTGCCGTGTGTAGTGGGATGAGGACACGAACCAGGAACTGCTTATGTTCGGCCTTCAGAGGCAGAGCGAAGCCATTGATGATGCTGGAGAAGAGACGAGAGGTCAGTCACAGTCACGATACGATAAATTAGGAGACTTCTGAGTTGATTAAAGCTGCTTTTTAATAAGTTATTTGATTATTAATTCATGTTTCAAGATTTCTTAGTTGACTTTATTGAATTAAACATTTAAAATGCTCAAAAATTTCAAAAATATATAAAAGAACACTTTCCCTCAAAGAGACATAATCAAATTGCTTGTTTTTGTGTTTTTATTACAACCAAAGGTCCAGAACTGAAAGTAAAGGTCCATTAGGAAAAGAAAAGCAGTAGATCCTCACATTAGAAAAACATGAATGTTTGATCGATTTACTTTAAGAGATGGCAAAATAGCCATTGTCACATTTTTGGCCAGCTGACCAATCAAACAGTTTCAGGTGATGGACCAGATCAGAATACACCATGATATGAATCCACTTTAACTCTGCAGAGAGCAGCAGTGGACCTGACATCTATTTACATCACATACTGCTCCAAAAACTTCCAGTTCACATCTGCGCTCGTCTGTGTGGCCGAGTCTATTCTTGTACCGAGCCCATTTCCAAGTGACTGGACAAATGCGTGGTGAGTTCTGCTCAGTACTCCACTGACACAGTGGTGGTGCAGCCGCCACAAAGAGAAGTGTGAGCGGTGGAGGAGTGGGAACTAAACTTGGAAAGTATGACACTTATTCAGCAGCACTGTCAGTTTTATATTAGTGTGTGTGTGCATCAGTCAGTCCTGTGTGTCCTACCTGTGTGTGTGTGTGTGTGTCCCTTCGTTTTCTGTCAGCAGCTTCGTCTGTTTATTCCCTCAATAATGTCTCACTCCCGCTGTTCCTCTAATCTGTCTCTCTTCCTCTCACCCTTTTTCTCAATACATCTGTCTTCTGTCTTCCTCTCTCTCTCTTTCTCCCTCTTCCTGTGCAGCGCATCCTCTCTCACCCCTCTCTCTCTCCCTCTCTCCACGTGTGGGAGGAGCTATAAATACCTCTGTTACCACCAACATGAATACAAACCTCTCTCTCTCCTCTCCTGCTCTCCCTCCTCCCTCTTTCCTCCACTTCTGACTCACTGACTGTTCACTTGCTCATCCTCCCTCCATCTCTTATCCCTCTTCCCTCTGTCCTCACCCTGGATACATCCGCTCCTCCACCTCTTTCCTCCATTAAGTTCTCAAACCTCAGGAGTTGATCATGAACGTGTGAAACAGTGATTACGGGTAAAAAGTAAAGTTTCTGAATGAATCTCTTCATCCTTTAAGTTGAAAAGAAGAGGGACATTCGCATCACTTTTGGCTTCACTTCCTGTCACAGTGCTGACCTCTGCAGATACGATCCTGGTAACCTTACATAGCTGCCACTGACTGAGCCGCCTCAAAATTCATTCTGCTACATCTGATACTTGCCTCTCAACATGTGATGATGTTACTGATCTTATGGTACATGGTGACTCTGTGGATCTTTGTTATAGCAATAGTGAGCTCGAAGAGAGTTATAACACAAATATCTCTGTTGTTGTTGCTAACCATCTAGTTGTGGAGTTAATATCACTGTAGGAACCTTTCCCATTACCGACATCCTCATATTTACAGATTTTTCTCTCAGATCACTTCCAGACACAGGTCCATTGTCCTTGAGGAATTAGGAAACGTCTGCTGCTCCGCCATAGAGAAAGAATAACATCGTGCTTCCTGACTAGACTGTATGAACAGCTACCTCTGTGGTGTTGCTCAGAATAAGACAAACACTCAGGAGCAAATCAACTGTCAGTGATTTCCTCTTTGTGAAGCCTCCTAACAGTGTCCTAACAATACACCCAGCTCAAACCCAACAAGACACAAGCCAGAAAGCCAAAGAGCTGGTAGACTTTTCCAATATGTCCCAGCCTTCTTTACCATTTTGCCTTCAGACCAAATGAGGAAAACAAATGAGATAAAATCTCCTCATTTCTATACACCCTCCATCTCTCTCTCCCCCTCTATATCTTTATTACTGTCATCTTTCCATTCTTGTTTTCATTGATTTGTGTGCGAGCGCAGGCAGAGCGCAGAGCATCTGTTTATCAGTTTGACTTCCTGCCTTGATCTCTCTTCATTTCTATCATGCTCATGTTTCTCTTACTGGCCGCAGAGACAACAAACTACACAAGCCTCTGAGTCATCTCTCATTTATGTCTTTAACCCGCCTCCTGTTTCTGTCTCTGTTTCCCTGCCACCACCTTTACTCACTCACTCTCCTCGTCATCTTTCAATTCTCACTCCAACCGTCTCTCCACAGGTGTCCTCACTCGATAAGAATAAGATGATGATGAATGAAGAATGAAAATAGTGGTTATGCTTTCTTGTCATTTTTCATAGTTGTTTAATTCACTGGGTTACTAGCTGCTTCATGAATAGGAGCAGCTGGCCACATAGAGCTGCTGTACGAGCATACGAGCCTGGGAGTGTCTGTTATTAAATTTGATTCTAAATGCATTCGTCAGGCTGTGACATACTACAAAGTGTGTGTGTCTGTGTGTGCGTATGTGTGTGTGAGTACAAACCTGCCAAGGATTTCCAGCAGCTCCGCAACTCCGTTGAAGTGCTCAGTTTCATATATGAACCTAAAGGCCGGAAAGAGCACAACACATGCACAGAGTGAGTTGCAGTGATCCATCAGATCAAGCAGCAGTTCCCAGTTTAACAACATTAAAGTCAACCACATCTACATTTCCTGACATCACGTAAGAGGCAAATGAACGATAAAGGATCACAATACGGGCTGATGAAATATGCTTGCTTTGCCGCTGTGTTAAAGCACAAATAATTACACTAAAAGCAGGGAGCTGAGGCAGAAACAGAGCTTGTTGCAGCGCCGCCGCTCCGCCATGCTTGAATTATACTGCACAAGCAACAAAAGACAACAATTCGGCCTCACTTGGTGAAGCACAGAGATGAGAGGTGATTGTACATCACAGCACTTTCGTTAGCATTTGATGAGATCTGTGTCAACAACACACAGCGATTCGGCTCACAGCATAAAGACGCAGGATGGAGACGCCGGGCTGACGGCAAAATGTGCACAGTCATGGTTGTGCATGCCTGTCCATGTGCATAATACTGATTTTTCCATTAACCCTTGTGCTTCCCTCTTTTCCTTTTTTTCTGAAATTGTCATCTTTTATTTATTTATTAATGTTGTTACTATTGTGGGTATTATATTATTATTACTATTTTCATGTGTATGTATTTGTGTATATGTACAGATTTTTTCTTGTTTATATGTGCAGTTTATTGTTAATTTGATTTGCACTTTCTCTGTCTGTATGTGTGTTTATGGGTGTGTAAATATATATTTTTATATTTTATTTTTTAAAAACAAAACAAACAAGCCCTTGTGCTTCCTGTTAATTGTTTCTTTTTGACCAGGAACGTCTTCAAATATCAGGAACTAAAACTTCAATGAAATTAAAATGGGAATTAAAATAAAGGAACAAAAAGTTCTTTCAGTGCACCTTTTACTTTGTTTCTGTTGTACCCTTGCAAAGATCGGATGTGCTAGGCTGATGGGACAGCTTGTGTTTGGTGTTAAAACACTGTATGTACAGCATCTCCTGTGCGTGGGTAGATGGCAGCCTCTCACCTGAGGAAGATGTTGTTGATCTGTTTGCGGATGTAGGCTCTGAGGCCCAGTAGTTTTCCATAGACACGGTGCAGGATGGTCTTTAGGTACTCCCTCTCCCTGGGGTCCTCGCTGTCAAACAGCTCCAGGAGCTGCACACAAAGAAGATAATTACACACACAAATACTGCATGTGTGTATAGTATTCATTCATTGGCTAACCTTCTCACTGTTACACCCTGCTCCTTAACCCAAACCAATCTCAATATCTGCAGAAGCTCTTTATGTATTTCACCATCATAGGAATATATTTTTACCAAGTTAATATTACATTAACTGTTTTCTCTCCATAGTTCCTATAACAAGCACAGTGACATCTTTAAGCCAATTTTTTAAGTGTGCCCCTGAACCTGGATAATAAAACATGAGCACTTTGAGAGTAGAATTTGATGTCTTTCAAAAAATAACCTCATTTATTTATATCGTCCCATTTCTTCATATTTTAGAAACAGTGCTTTGAGCCTGACAGCATCTTTCAGCAAACAAACAGCAAGTTTCAAGGAGGGGAAGGAGAGGGGATTAACCTGCAAGACAAACTTCTGGTCGACGTAGCGTTTGGCCATGGAGGGCTGGAAGTCCGGGCTCTCCAGGAAACGCAGAAAGAACTCGTACACGAGCTGACGGAGGCAAAAACACTCATTCAGAAAAACATAGCCATGGCCACAAAATGTCATTTATACCCTCAGGTTTTGGAACAGATTAAATGATGAGATGAAAACTGCCAATTAGTGAGTGTTTCCAGCCTTAATGCTAAGCTACGCTAACAGGCTGCACACTGTGGGTTCAGACGTGAGAGTGATATCCATCTTCTCATCTAACTCACTACATGAAGTCAAACAAGTGTATTTTTCAAAATGGGGGAATATTTTTAGAGCTGCTCTTGGCAACGTAGCATGATTTATTCATGGTGGCTACAAATGGCAGTAAAAAGGTGACTTGGTGGAAAAATATGAGCTTGAGAAGCCACACAGCTGCTTGGCTTTACAGACAGTGACGCTTTTGACCAACCCAGAGAGAGAAGGGGAATTGATTTTGTGGACTTTATGTTTACGGTTTGACTCATCTCTTCCTGAAGGTACAGACGTGACTCTACACTCCACCCAGATGTCATCTCGGAAAGTCTCGTTAGAGGAGCTCCATTTTGTGATTCAGGCTAATGAGACTATGCTGTTTAGCTAAAACCTCACTTTAAACAGTTGCTTTAACCCATCCAGACGACCTCTGGCTCAAGCACTGTGTGTTTATGTGCAGATAAATGCTGAACGCTGCATTAAAAGCAGCACCTGGTGGGAGCTGTGTGCATTATAGCAATGTCCGCCCTCCCAAATATAATGCACATTATAGTGAGTCCCATTTTTCATGGTGCTTACACTGACACTGCATTGTGCATTTTGCTTAAATAACAAAACAAGTGCATCGCAATATTTCCCAAAAATACAAACACATTTTGCTGAACATATTCTTTCCAAGAGCAACTGCCCTTTTCTAACTTTACCTTTGAAGATTAGTAAATGATATAAATATGATCACAATCATAATGTTATCTACCTGCAGGTGTGGCCAGGAGGCTTCCAGTGTCGGCTCATCTTCCTCAGGGTCAAACTCTGGATTCTCGCTGGGCGGGAGAGTGCGGAAGATATTTACTGAGATCTGGAAACACAAGCAACAGGGAGGGAGGAGTGAAGGGAAGTAAGGAGAAACAGGAAGAAGAAAAAACAGGGAAATGGATAAAGGAAGGGGATAAAAGAAAAGCAGGAGTGAAGTAAAAAGGGGAGGGATGGAGTGAAAAAGAGACATTAGAACATGTCATCCTGCTGATTTAAGAGCAGAGGAGCCCTGTGTTACAGGTGCTGCATCAGCTGGATCAAGTTTAAAAAAAAGGTGTGTTAGGTGGCAGTGTTGCACAACTATAGCATGACTGTCCAATCAAAACAAGAAACTGATCTATCAGTAAAAAAAAAAAAAAAAAAGCCACATGTTTTCTCTTCGCTCTCATAGGCCAGCTCATCTACTGTCGGCCATGTTTGTTGCTGCTCACAGCTGATAAATCATGCAGCCTGACTCACTACGTCATGATTTATTCAGCTAATGCATTTCCACTGTTTAAACTATATGCCAAAAAGCAAACATGGTAAATCCCTCTCCCCCTCTATTCAGCAACATCCATTGTTTCTTCGTCTGCACCGTCCGCACTTCTCGTACGTCTGTATTAATTAAACCTCTGACTGCAGGAACCTTTCTTCACCTCTTCCCTTTTGCTGCAGTTGATACATACTGTGTAAATACTCTTAAAACCCATCCCAGTCCTCAGCCGTCCTATCATGTTTCAGTTCTTAGCTTCCTAACTCACCTCAGTCCTGTTCTAATGTTATGACCTAACTACATTTTTGTTGTTTTTTCACAATGCTAGCCAGCGATGGTTACATTGGCCTGTCTGACAGTCAGTTGGTCCACAACTACATATGTCAGTGTGAAAACACACTGAACTGTGATGGTGAGCATGGTTAACATCATACCTGCTGTATCAGCATGTTAGCACTGTTGAGCATGTTAGCATGCTGACGTTAGCATTCAGCTCTGTACAGTGTCGCAGTGTAATGGGACCACCAGCTTAGCTAGACTCACTCAGCATTTTTTGAAGAAGAAAAGAAGATACTGTCACGTTTAGTTGTCGTTAAATAAAGTCACTAAATAACACTGACTGACTCTATAACATGTGCCTCTGTTTCCTGCTTCCTCCTATATTTGCGTTGACTCTGTGGTGCTGTACCTATATGCATTTACAGCTCTATTCACTACTTCTATAATTGGTCACCTAATAATTTAAGCTTTCTAAAGCTTGTGGCCACACTTTAAACCAGACTCTCCTTCCCCACCCTCTGTCTTATCAGCATTTTCACATCCTCTGGGTATCATCACTGCATAGCATAAGCTATATCCCTCTTTTCTCAATCCCTCCTTCCTCTCCTCCTCGGTATATCCTCTGGGATCTGTGGCACTCTCTCTGTTGGTGTCCACACTCTCTACCACGCTCCACTCTCTTCTCTTTCCATCTCTCTCTTCTCACCATCTGTGCAGCCCATTGCTTCTTAGCACCCTTTGCAAACACTGTCTCTCATTTCCTACCTTTATCTATCCATCCCCTGCTCCTCTCTCTTCTCTTTTGTCACAGCCTCTGTTTGCAGCCTCTGGAGACTCCATCACATGCTCCTCAGCTGCATACCACACTGTTGACCTTCTCTCTATTCCTACTCCACCCCTCCTTCCCTCCTCTTTTCATCAGCTCTTGCTATGGTTACAGCCTCAAGGTGTTGTTTCTGATGAGGATTGATTCACCTGTGGAAATATATATGTGGTTTTCTATATGTTTTCTGCTTCCATCTATTAGCTATTGATCCACATGCTCATCCACCACCACCACTGTTTGTCACTGTCTGTGTTCAGCTTTTTGTTTTTTGGCATCTGGATACTTATAACATTGAGCCCTTTGTCTTTCAACGGTCGTCCCAACCCCTGCCCACCCCTCTCCTCCCCTCCTACCATCTTTATAGCCTCAGGATAGAGAGGCTCTATGAGGACCCCTCTGCTCGTGGCCACACTCTCCACCAGCTCATTGAGCGCTGCACGTTTGATCTCCTTCCCCTTCAGGTCGGCCACGCAGTCCAGGAAATCAAACAGCACGCAGCACTGCTGCAGCTTCTTACAGAACAGGTCGTGTAACTCTGCCACCGGGGCATCTGGATGATTGAGAGTGAGGAGGGAAGAAAAAGAAGGAGAGAGAGAAAAAAAAGAAAGAATTAGACAAGAAGGTTAAAGGGCAGAAAAAGGCAATACAGCTCCACCACATCTGATGGTGTTCCTGAGAGGAGCTTTGTGTTTGGTCGTGAATCGAGAAACACAAGCTGGAGTATGCAGAGATGTTTCTACAGGCAGGGTCTTCTCTCAAAGGTAATGAGGGAAAGAGAATAGTCTACAAACAGATTTGTAAACATCGACACACACACACACAGCAGCTAGAATTCATACACACACACACACACACACACACACACACACACACACACACACACACACACACACACACACACACACACACACACACACACACACACACACACACACACACACACACACACACACACACACACACACACACACACACACACACACACACACACACACCTCCCTCCAGAGGCCTGTGCTGTATCTCAGTCCTATTACCTGTCAGATTTGTTCTCCAGACCTGTTCGTCACAATGAAACAACCTGGTGCCGGCCGTCAGATTAAAACCTTGTACCTCTGAAAACTCAACTTTTCACAGATATAAAGAGAGTGGCTGATTCCTGCACAAGAACAATGGGATCTAAATTGATGCCATGAGACTGAAGAGGTGTGAAACTCATCAGCTCAGCCTGTAAAATCATCATGTAACACATTTGAAATTTAAAAAAAAAACATTGAGCACACACCATGATAGACAGTTAGAGGTTTCGACAGCAGCCAAATGGGAATGCTTGGTTCCTCCTCTGGGTAACCAGGTGATTGATGACTCAGTGACTAAATATAGCAGTGAAACACACAGATTTCAGATCCTTGTAGGATTGAGTTATATATGAATCTGGTGAAGCTGTATAATATATATTTCATATTTAGATCAATGATATAAAAAACATAAAAAGCTTGGCCACCCCATTGGCCGACATGTTAGTGAGCTGTGGGTGTTTCACATTAACACATTTAGAGCGACCAAGAGCAGAAAAAACAGTCAAACCTGCCAGTGCTCATGATGATACCATATCAACGATTCACCCGTTGTCAAGAGTTCATAGGTCATAAATAAGTGATTATCTGTAGTTAACACATTGTTGTAAATCTTTCTGCTTAGTTGGCAGCTACAGCTCAGGATATAAAGCAGGTATTTCACTAATGGGAAGTCAGGTGGTTCAGTTCAGTCCCGGCCCCTCCCCTCTGTCCACAGGCTGAAAAGTCCTTGGGAAAGTTAGTGAAGCCCAAACTGCCCCAGGATGCACTGAAAAATGTGCTGTATGAACGTGTGAGTGGTTTGTCGTGTTAAGCGCGTTCACTGGTCGATAAGCCATTAATAAGAGCACCTTTGTGTTGGGTGCAGCAGTCATTTTCACAGCCTAACCACCCAAAAGCTGTGTTTTATAAAGGCTGTGTAACCGACAGGCAGCAGAAGTTAATGATATATTAATCATTAATAATGCCATAGTCTTGTAAACCTTTTAAAGCTTCCTCTATCTTCACAGCACTGGGGATGCTCATAGTAAACATTTTAAAGTGAGAGGTTGAGTCTTTGCAGCTTTAAGTGGCTTCTGCACTAAACACAAGAAAGCTTGGAGCAGAGGTTTTTTCAGATGATGCTGCTGTGTGCTCACAGTTTTAGCAAAAAGGGTCTGACCGCCTTTGACTGTACAGGTGTACTTTGTAGCTCAGTGCAGTTCAGCCTTGTACGAATAATCTCCCTCTGTCAGAGCAAAACAATGGAGCTTTACCAAGAGGATACAATGGCTGCATGGGAAGCAGTCTAGACTGACTGTGCAGTTGGAAGGAGGATGATCCAAGGCTCTCTCAAACACACACACATACATCAACATAGCAGGAGCGGATTAGATTTAACCCTTCTTAACCCCCAGGTGGGAATCTCAGGAGGGGTGAGGGGGGGGGTCTGACTAGAGCTCTTCCAGCCCTAGACCCCCTCACCTTATGTGGGCACGGCAGGACCATCTGCTCCCTTTGGCACAGAGCTACAGAACAAAAGACGCGGACTGCCCTTTGCTCGATGAGTCGAGGCACCAGACACACAGTCTCTACGGAGGTGGCCCTTTGTTCTGTCAGTAACGACTGATGACACTTTCCACACTTTGGATTATAATCTGAATTTTATGACATGATCTCCATCAGAGACTGTGTGGAAGAAAAGTTTGCATTTTTTCCTCAGTGAACTGTTTCTACCGACTTTGCTGGGAGAATAAATGTGCAAGGTGACCACTCTCCCCGCTGTAATCATGTCTTCTGGCTGGTTGAAATAGCTGCTGCTTCAATCTTTTCATCCTCCTGACCTATCACCACTCCTCCACCTCTTTCTCTTTCGCTTCCTTTTTTTACCTTCTCTCTCTCCACACCTCTGTTCACCCCTCCTTTCCCTCTCTTGCCCTGTCCCTTCCTAATCTACCCCTTCACATCCTTCCCATCGCTTCGTCCTCTCCTGATTTCTCAGAGGCCCCCTTTTTCTCCCGTCTCCTGCCCTCCCTCTCTCCCTCCTGCTCTCCCTCTGTAGAGAGACTGTGAAGGTGAAATCTAATCCATTTTTAATGGAGAGTAATTGTATGAAGATGTGCCGTGCTGGGACTGAGAAAGAAGAACAGAGCGAGGTGAAGAGAAAAAGGGAAAGATAAACTGTATGAGCTCTGTGGAGAAAGAGAGCGAGAAAGGAGGTGAGAAAAAGAGAGGGACGATGAAGGGAAAGAAGGAACTCGGCGGGTCATGTGAGAGCAAGTGTGGGAGAGTGAAGGGAAGGAAAATGAAAGACAGAGACTGGCATCATGAGACAGACGGGAAACCAAACGGAGAGAAGTGAATTTGTTCTAGCTGCACTATTATAAGGTCAACACAGGTCACTTCAGACTCATTCATTCAAAGCAGCTTTTAATATCATGTCAGCACAGTGATTAGAATATTAACTAAGATCTTAATCACAGTGAGTGAGTCACTGATGACTGAGCTATTTTCATGTTTCTGACAATGCCAACTGCTGTTTCCAATAACTGCCGAGCTGTGACCATAAAATTTAAAATGCGACATTAAACGCATCTACTGTCGTTAAATTGAACGTCTTTATTTATTTACCTTCATTAACTCACAAAGTCCTCTGAGATTGAACATGGTTACCAAACTGCACATGACTGTAATTATGAGAGCATGTTCAAACTGTTGGGCACAGCGGACAAACAAAACACAGGGCAGGCCGGGAAAAGCAATCACACTTGTCATTTGATTTACTGTAAACAGTTAACTATCAGTGCTACTAGTTGGAGCTTTGTAATATTATCCCCCCCCCCCCCCCCCCCACACACACACACACACACACATTTCTTTAATTAAAAATCTTCATTAAGAATCAATCTAATCTAACAAGTCACTGTTACTGACAACCTCACAGGGAATCACCACACAACACTGCACCTCCACTCAACTCCACTTTAGCTTCTTTCAGTTCATTATTTTGATTTCTAACCTTCAACTTGGATGTTTTGGTAAATCCACTGTGCACACACAAAACACATCTGAAGCACAGTCAACACTGGGCTTATGTTCTTACATTCAGAAAGAGACGTGGCTCCAAATGAATGGTGACGTTACCCAGTGTCTTCTGCCTTCTGCCTCTGCCTTCAACTGTAGAGGCTGATACTGTATCAATCAGAGCTAGAACCACTGCCCACAAGGGCAAAAAACACATAAAAGTTAAATATAGAAGTGCTCAAACTTAAATGTTATAGGTATACTGTAGCGGACTTCACCATAAATCTATTTATGATGTCAAGAAAAGGAAAAAATGAGTTATTTTCTTTATGTAGATGACATTATCATCATGTACATCCAGAGTCTCATACGGAGCTCCCCTCTCCACAGATGGCCGAGGGTGGAGGTGGGAAAAAAGCAATTACAAAAAAAATAAGACAGAGTCCAATTTAGACAGAGCAAGACGAGAATAGAGATCAATCCAACAAAATACGTCCACGGAAAAATCTAAATCATCTTCTTCACGTTGTTCAAAGAGCTGAAATGCTGTTTAGAAAGACTTGTACAGATGAGAATCAGAGTCTGTCTCTGTCTCTGAGAGGACTGTGTCAGATTAACTAGGTTTCTTTCAAAATCTCAAGTAACTGAAATTTGAATTGTATTTGATGAAAACCACTGATCAGCATTTATTAAAACACATTAACACACATTCATCTATTGAATCTGGATTAAACAGTACATTAATTGTTTATTTTCAGCCACAAATTAACACACGTTTGATGCTCTAGAGAGCAGGACAGCTTATGACTATGTTCATTATAAAAAGAAACATATGATGTTAATAGTTTAAACAACAATGGGGCTCTATGGTCCAGAGGAATAAATGATAAAAGCCTCTGGATACATAGAGATATAACGGTAACAGTAAGTCGGTCAATTCATTGTTAGTTTTAATATTTTAATGGGATTTGTTGAGAGAGATGTAGGAAATCTCTGGTCTCATCCTTCACACAGACAGAAAGGGATGAAGAAAGAAGCACAGACACAGAGAAGACAGCATGTGACGTAGAGAAGATGGTGGGAGCAGAGGGGTGGATGGATTTGGAAAAAAGGAGCAGCAACATATACAACTGAGCAGTGCCAAGCATCCTGCATCAAAACACACACACAGACACACACACACACACACAGCTGCACAACTCTAAATATAGTCCTGCTGGAAAGAGAGACAGAGAGAGGAGAGGAGTGGGGGATCTGGGGGAAAGAAGAGGAGGGAGGAGAGGGGAGCGGTATAGGGTTAAAAGATGACATCATGCCCTTCCATCACGAGGAACCTCCCTTCTCTTCCTCCCTAGCTCCCTCTCCTCACCCCCTCCATTTCTTCCCCCTTCCTCTCCTCCACCCATCCATCTCTCCGAGGCATTTTCTTTTTTTTTAAATGAGCGAGTGCTGCTCTAGTCTTTAAATAACAGTTATTCTGTTTGAGGCTGAGTGTGTGACTGAGAGAGAGACAGAGAGAGAGAGAGAGAGAGGAGGACAGCTTCTGTTTTAGCTTCCATCCAAGCCGCCTCTGCACCTCTGTCATTAAGCACACACTGATGCTCAATGCACAGATACAGTGACGCAGAGAGAGGGATATGGGAAGGGAGGGGAAGGGGGAGAAAGAGGCAGATAAAGAAGAGAAAGAGACAGTTATAAATAGTAGAAGGAGCCACAGCAACGATCACAAGTGAGACGCCATGCAGTGTAAAAGTCAGGCCAGTATAAATATCACCTTAAGGGGTTTAAGTGACGCACTGTGAGTCCATCTCTAAATAATCTGATCCTCCTGATTACACACCATCTATCCACCGCATGACAAACTGTCTAGGAAACATGTACAACACACTATCCATCACCCTGCTCATAAACAGCATGATTAGAAAGAGGGATGAGGAGGGATGTTATCACATGTGATTGACTGCATCCTCCTCCTCCCATCGCCCCATCTTTGGATATTCAACAAGACTGAGGAGAAAACAGCAATTCACCTGCCGAGAGAGAACAGGACGAATCATCCCGCTGCTTTAAATTAGAGCAGGGGATTCTTAGAAGTAGTCACTTGGTGGCGGTACGGGGAATAGGTAATGAGCCCAGGGCGGGCATTAGCATATAACATGTAAACAGAGGTGTATGTTAGCGGTGATCAAGTCTGTCCTGCCGACAGAGACGGAGAGAGAACGACGGGGCTGTGCTCTCCACAGAGGAACGAGAGGTTTGATTCCACTCAGGGAGCTCGTCTTGTCTGTCAGCAGGAGATCTCACCACAGTATGAACAGATTTTCACGACATTTGGCGCACAGATCGGCCCCGGGCCGAGCAACGACTCTTTATATTCTCATACTTTGGATATTTTGATTTATTTACTGAAGTTAAAAGAGGAAAAACGTAGGCTGGTCTGCAGATGCTATGGGATGTTTGCAGAGTCAAAGTTATCTTCACTGAAAATTTCTCTGAGGTCAGTGGTGATGAAGTGTATATTCACGAGAGACAGTATCTTTCTGAGGATATAATGAAAATGACACGTCAACATTTAATGATAAGTGATTATTGTATAATTCTGAATTTCATCACATCTCAGTGTTTTTGAGATTATTTTCTCTTTTTTGATCATTTGATTGTGGTACACTGGCAATAATTAATAAGTGATTAAGACTGCACTTATCAATATTTTCATTCTAACAATATATGAAAAGACTATGACAGTGAAATTTTCACCACTGTGGAGCATTTTGGCGTCTTTCAGCTCATTCTCTGATTTCACAGCCTCCACCTGCACAGCACCAAACAGCAGGTGGTGGTGGAGTACAGGAAAGTATTTACCAGCTACAAATGTAGTTTTAGGGCTCTGATCATCACAACTACAAGAAAGTGATAACTTTGCTCTGTATCCACTGGCTGTGCAAATAAACAGCATTTTTCATATTGAGTGTAACTGCATCAGATGAAGTCTTTTAGCAGTGCAGCGTACATCTTTTTATGATGCCACCACATGGCTGGAAAAAAAAACAGTGAATGCAACTTGAACTCCAGGTGAACTGGGTCTATTTTCATCTTCACCTGTTTTATCTAAGCTTCTCGGTCCATCTCATCAACAAACTGAAGTTGTTTTCACCTGCACGTGAAGCTCTGTTGAGGAGAATAATGTAACTTCACTGTGCTGATGAAAACTGTGAGATCTGGTGGAAATCTTGAACAAGCTGAAAAGTGTTTTTCTTTCAGATTTTCTATAAACGACAGAGACTGAACTCCTGAACTGATTTTTTTTCTCTCCTTTTTTTTGTCAAAATCAATGTGACTTAAAATAACCGAAACGGCGTTGTGGTAATCAGTGCTGACGGACAGATTCTAACAATGTGACAATCATCTTTATCTTCTATTTTTCAGGCCAAATACACAGACATAATCATAAAGCCCGTCTCCAGAATTGTTTATCCTCCCTTTTGTGGAGCTCTACAGATGGAGAGTTTGATTCATAATCAAGATGTGGACCATCTGAAAAATAAAAACGACTGAAGTTGAGCTCATTAAAGAATTCAAACAAAAGTTAATACAGACGGCCGTGGATTTCTAAACAAAGGCAAAAAGTTTTCATAGGAGGCTTAGACAGAAGCGTGTGTGTAACAAAGGCTGTGAGAGGAGGCTAAATCATGGCAAAAGATTAAGTGGCGCACTAAGCCCATCTTTAAATAATCCCATGTTGCTAATTATACACATTTCCAACACAGCATAATGAACAGAGAGCAACTGGGCGTAGCGGGCGGTGCTTCATGTCTGCTCTTCTACTGTCTGCTCTGTTTTTGTCTCTTACTCCACCTGTATAATTGGACATGGATTTCCATTCATCTCAATAAAACCTATTTCATCCTGAAGCCTGAGGTCTCATTGACTGCAGAATGACTTCCACACATTAAATTCCCCTTCAAAGGCAATATTTGCTGTGTGAGATGTAAACACAAATTGGAGACAGTCAGTAAACAAATATGGGCGACGGTTATCCCAGCTGGAGACATCCTCAACATTTGATTAGCAGCTTTGTACCCCTCACTTGTTGAATAATAATCTGTTGATTTGCTCTACAGCGCATACATCGGGCACGGAGCTCTCCACGCCGCTGCGACGTGTCACAAACAAGGAAATGTGATAAACTGAAAAAAAAAAATATCGCATTTTCTTGATTAATCATGTATTTTCATGCTGGTTGTCATCTATTACAGCTGAGGAGAAACAGCCTGTCCACCCTAACTTTCAATATCTCATCCCATCTATAACTAAATCTTGCCGAGTCCCAACACGTCACCTCTGCCTGTCCACTGCGTGATTTTCTTTGTTTTCTCTGCTTTGCACCGTCTCACATCCACAAGGGCATATTTAACATCAGTGAACATCGGTGAAGATGAAACTTGGTGGTGTGTGAATCACAGAGATTATCTGCCCTGCAGGCTTCAGTGTTATTCCTTCAAGAGTCATCTCTTTCTTGGGTGACACAGCAGCGGTTGTGATTATTGTGTCGCTGGCCGTTTCATTACTCTCCCTCCTCAGCAATATCCTTTGCCTTTTTTTTCTTTCTTTTTTTTTTATCTCGCCGTCTCTCCTCCTCCTCCCACTGTTCTTCCTCCACCTGTCAACTTAATGTTCAGTCATTTCCTCTTTCCTCATCCACTCCATTTCTTTCATCGCCCGCCTCACTTTCTCTCCCTCTTAATTGATCTGAGACAGTCATAGAGCGAAAACTACTCCATGCCTTCTGTAACCTAATACCATGCCCATCCACCCTTCCTCTCCCTTACACACACACACACACACACAGTCATTCAATCTCCCACATACAATCTGTGTGACAAGGTGGCTGTTTTACAGTAAACAGCACATTTGAAACTGGGCCTGCCTTGCATTTGTTATTATAGCTACCATTGTGAGGTGGGCAAACACACACATCAGACAAATAAATATGAAAACACAGTCATAAACACATAATATGGCTCATGTGAGGTTACATAACATAATGCATTGACAGTATGTCCTTTAAGACAAAATATAGCATCTGAGGGATGAGAGTAAAGAGACCTAAGCAGAGAAATACACATGAAATATATCGGGGTCTCTGTTAGGAACAATAAGGAGTCCGTTTTTACCATGTTCCTCATATACTGTGCACTGCCACTGTTGCATTATAGACTACACTGCAGTGGCTTTGTCTGGTGACATAGTTATAGGTACAGTAGCATGTAGGTACAGTATTGTTATATAATGTTCATACTAGGGTGAGCACTGACTGTGGTATCATAATTGTCACTTGTGGCCATGTTTTTAAGATACTGTAGCATAAAACTCATGTTAGCGCTGTTTGCCTTTCACCTCCTCAGAGATGTTTTTCCTGATATGAAAGCTCGGTCTCAACAGAAAGTGACACAACAAAATTCATACTTTTGGAAACTATGTGGCTAAGTTTAGCGACAGTCTGCTCCTATGGATGTCAGCTGGTGTAGCTGCAGCCAACGGCTAACACACCAGCCAGCCAGGGATAGGCCAGCAAAGAACTATTTCTTTCCTTGCTAACTGTTGCCAGCCTGCTAGCAAGCACACATTTGGATGGTGCAATGGAGCTAACATGCTACCACAGCTTCCTCCCTTACAACTGTACAGTCCTTCAAACATCAGCATTTTCATGACAATCTGCTTTTGGTTTACAGCACGTCAGCATTTTCCAACAAATCTCAACTCGACACAGAAGACTTAACACACAGATTTGCTTTGCTCCTGTGAGCAGATCTAGAGGATCTCCAAAATCAGTGCAATGAGCATCCAGATAACTGTGCTGCTGTTTTTTTTTCCTCCACTTCAAACATTTAAAATCTATATTTACCACCTCCTTGTACTTTTCCAAGCCTGCTGTTGTATATCCTTATCCTTATATATTATAGCCCATTCTCTCTCCATTCTAATTCATGAGGTGGTCCTGAAGATTTCATAATGTGCTCGTCTGACGGCATGTTTTCCTCCTAATCCCGTCTTTGTTAGTCAAAGTGGCCCATTTTTTGAATACATTATGAAACACAAGCAGCAGTGTATTTTTACTCTTTTGATAACAGAGCTGGGAGCATTTGAAATGCATTTTCATTTTATTCCATAGAACAGAAGGCCAACTTTGACGTGAACAGCAACCAGTGTGCTGACAGCACAATCAGGCAAATGTTCAGGTGTAATTCTCTAAGAGAGCCTAGTTACAAAATGATCGACTACTTGCTGCTCCGCAATGCAGAACATTATTTCTTGTTTTAAACTGGAGCATGAGCACATAAACTGATACTTTACATAACCATTTTACCCTAAATGTGTTTTAATTCTTCCTGTTATCCCACCCTGCCTCAACTCACCATCTGTTACCCTGTGCAACAAAGCCTTTTTCACTTCCATTCTCCTCGGTGCTAGTCTTGTATCTGCGGGGTGTTTTGAGGCTCCTACAGATGCTTAAATGCTGACGCCAACCAGCAGGATGGGTTTTGTGCAGGTATGTGAGATTTAACACTCTCTAAGCTCTCACAACATCCTTTTAGTTATCTGAAGCCACTCAGAAAAGCCACTGCTGCTCACAGCCACTGATATGAAATGTCAAGGACGGGGAACATCATGTGTGGCTATTTTCTTATTATATGGACTGTTGTATTTGCATGGTTATAAGAGAAACCAAAATGCTAGTTTACAGGAAGGCCGTTTGCATAAAACATCTATCTATTAATTAGCTGATGGGAGTGCTTCCCTATTAAGCATTTTTTGTTGAGCTGTTCTGAGCATTCAGCACCCAGATAAACGAGCTAGAGCTGAGCGTGTTGATTCATTTTCAAAACAGCAATTAAGGCCTGCTGCTGCTCTGCAGCTCTGCTGGTTTCACATTGGTGTGGGAGATAATAATAAACAAGTATATATCAATTTTTCATGAAAAGAAATCCAATACTACAGGTGAAAAAAAACAGCTGTGGTTAAAAAAATTGGACTTCTTTTTCCCAGATCAGATGGTGAACCTGAAAAAATTCATTTTTTCTTTTAACTAGGGCGACAAAACTAGATCCTCTCATGACCCACAGGAATAGTTGTAGTACGATCATCTTGTGACTTGCAGATACTTGCAGAAAAGTATTCGCTAATGTACTGTTTGCTAATACTCTTTCACTGTGGTTGAAATGCAAATGCAATATGAGCTTCGCAGCACTGTTGAGCAGTGAAGGCCAGCACGCTGTGCTGCCGGGCTGAGCTGGGCAGAAAGTCTGGTTCTGTGTAATTTTTTGTGCTCCCGCTGAGGTAGCTGCTGGCAACGACCGAGTTCCTCAAGACAGACCAGAAAGCATCCCATGATCACCCTGCGCCTGTTCGTACATGCTTTAAACAAACACATGCTAAGGTCTTAATAAACACTTCACGACTACAGTGTTTTAGTCAGATCTGATCCTCCCTGGGCTCAGAATAGAAGCACTGACCTACTGAATAGTTAAAGCCTTAACAGTCAAATCTATTCCCAACCCACATCCCTTATCATGGTAATGATGACACATATCTACCTGCAGTGAGTTAAGGTGTCTCACTCACAGTGACTATGGTTACTGATTCAGTCAGCTCTATTTCTGCTCTGAATGTTGGTATTTTTATCCTGAGCGTTGATATTTCTACACAGTAACAATGTTATTATTCTACTGTGATGTTTCTATGGTAATGAGGTTTCCACCTGTCATGACCTTTACATTTATCTATCCTTGACCACAGGTTTTATCGCCCAGGTGGACACTTTCATACAGTCTGCACCGGGACGACTCATGCTCAGTGTAAGATCACATCAAGATGCAACTGTAGTGGTCAGACAAAGCTGACTGCGCTCTCGCTGCAGTGTATGCTGAGCGCACATGTAGTGTGGATTAACCAGATAAGATTCAGATGGATTTTGCATTTTAATGCAGAGTCGGCATTGCGAGAAGAGTGTCAGAGGAAGAGGAGGAAAAGTCTACAAGGAATGGTGAGGCCATGTCCATGTGAAGGTCAAAAGCAGGAAATCTAGTGCAGCAGGATCCTGTATTGATAGACAGAGGCTGTCCGCTCAATAATCTCAAGAATCTTCCTGTACCACTGTGCACCACTGTCTGAGTGGATTCCCTTTGCAGAGGCATAAATTATAGTCATAAGTATGTTTATCTGCTGACTTGATGTTGGGCAGGAATGTGACCTTAGCCTAGTTAGCCTGACAGCAGCAGCACAACACCCGTGACCAGGAAGCCTGACTGGTGTCTGTAGCCCCAGGGGAGAGCATCGCAGCTGGGGAGGAGGGCTGAGCTAACAGCCTGTTCTCTGGTTAGACAGAGAGCTGCAGTGTAACCCAAGACATGGAGGAGGGCAATGAGGAGAAAGCTAAGGACTAACTAGGTAATCAGCTCCGATGAAGCTCTTACATGATGGACAAAGATAGATAATAGAGTTTATATGACTTAGGAAAACACGTGATTGTGAAAGAACAGCTCACATCGCGGCTGATTTCTGAAACACTACCTGGCCTCAACAGCAGCTCAAGTCTGTCCTCTCCCTTTAAATCCTTTAGATTTGCTTACTTGCAGTCTGTTTCTGATTCTCCACTAATGGAACCAGAAAGGAGATGATGACAGCCAGTTAGCTCCGCTGGGCTGGTTTCCAGAACCATTAACTCCCAGCACTGTCTTTACTGGACACGACCATCCTCGAGTGTTCAAAGTGATGATTAAAGTGTATGAGAGGCCGGAAAGGGAATGCTTTCACTGTGTCTGAAAAAGATTTTTGATACCCATCTGGTGGTTCTCCAACTGTGTGACAGCAGATATTAAAGATTTTAATTTGCATGGGTCCCAGTGAAACAAGCCCCGGTGCCTTGGTGCGACTTAATCAACATCTCATTTGAGACTTAGCTGAAAAATTTCAGCTGTGCTAACATCAGCGCCGCTTTTATCAGGGAGGTTTAGATGCTAGTGAAAACATGATGCTATAGTGACTGGTCCAAAGAAGCTTTTACTGAACGCTGCGGTGTTTTTATGAAACAGACGTTGAGGTGAAAAGTCACCAGTGAGGCTGTTCATTCATACAGACATAAATGCCCCCTGCAGTACAGAGCAGCCACTTTGAAGTCCAGAACTGGCCCTAAATACTCTGAGCAGACGAGTGAGCTGCCTGTATATATGTGTGTTTATGTATGTGCATGCACGCAGACACACACACACACATACACACACACACACACACACACACTGTAGCCCTGTGGCCAACATGAATACAATGTAAAAGGGATTATGGGGACCCTTTATCCTTCACCCTTCAGCTGTGGATTAATTGGCTGCCATGACTATCCCTGCTGCTTTCGTATTGGTCAGTTCAGTGTTTACTGGAGCGTCACAAGAGGAGCGCAGTCATCTCACCTCCAGATCGAGCGATCTGTGTCTGCGTTCTCATGTTGCTATAGATATCTCTGAACATTTGGTTTACTGAGGAAACCCTTAAAATATCAGCGGTTTATCTGCAGCGTGTTTCTGTCATAACTCAGTGCAAGGAAATATCAGCACCAGCGGTTCAATTACCAACATGTGACTCTCTCAGAGGTCAGGGTCAGTTACAGAACAGCAGCCTGAAAACTGGGAGCGGAAACACTGCCACTGCCACAGCTCAACGACTCCTCACCAGGGGGGCAGCTGCCTCCATCACTGCAGAGGGTGTGAACAAGACTGGACCACTGCACAACCAAGAAGCTCATAGACACAAGGATGAAAAGTTTATCTTTAGGAGATACACGTTATTTCAGATGTTTGTTGCCAGCCAAGGACATCTATATGCTATACGCATCTATATCTATCCATATGTATGTCTGTGGTATAGATAAATAGATAAATAGATAGATAGATAGATAGATAGATAGATAGATAGATGGCATCCAGGCTCTTAACATCTGCCCGGCTACAGAGAGAGGACTCTACTTCCTGGCACAGAGATACTGGTCTGCATTTAGCAGAGGAATTAACCAATAAAAAGTTTGGCTTTTGTTCTTCAAACCCTCTTTAAACCGCCCTCATAGTCTCACACTATGTCCCCGTGTGCCTCGTCCTGTTGTTCCTATTACAAACGGTTATTTTTAAAAGTTGATATATTTCACACGCTACTGATGACAGATCTGCAAAGATGCAAGCTACAGCTGTGCTGATGATGGTCGACTGAGGATGCTGTTGATGGAGGAAATCAGCATCTCAGGATTAGGTAACAGCTACAGCAGCTGCGCTGAAAGCTTTACAAGATACTACATCACATGCATAACACAAAACAGACGCAGTAAACTTGTGCAAAGGAAGTGACCGATGAACTGACCTGTTTCAAGACTTGAAGCATTCGGCTAAAAAAAAAAAAAAAAAAAAATCTCCAAAGAGCTCACTGAACAACATGAAAGGAAAATCCACCTCTGTTCCTCTCGCGCTGTTAGACTGGACCTTATGATGTTCACTTCATTCTAAATGGACTTAAACCTGCTTGAAGTATTAAGCAACTCCCAACGTTTAACACATTGCTCAAGTGCAGAAGAGTTGATTTAGTCATCAGTAAGTTGTCACATTCTGCTGATGATAGGTCTTCAGTGGTGCCAGTTGAGAATCCATTGCAGATCTCTTAATATTGACTCAATATAGTGATGCTCTTACTCAGAGGCTGATATCTATGCAAAACTAGGTTTAATGTTGATCATTTTAAATGTATACTCTTAGTAATTTACTCTGTCGCCATGCAGCAAACTTAGAAACTTGTCAAGCCACATGATACAGCACCAAACTAAAACTGGATCCATAAGAAGATAGTGTACATCCAAACAGCTGAGTTTCAGGGTGGATTTGACTTTCTTTTTGTCACATCTTCACTGCAATATGTCGTGTCTTTCTGCTGGAAAACGAAAGAAAAGTACCACTCTTAACAGGAGCACTGCTTCAAATTAACAATGGGAATGTGATTCCCTGGAGGACAAAACACCCACAAGTCTGTCTACACTTGGCCTACATACTGTCCGTTACAGACTTTCCCACACCAGGCTTTTCTCCTGTGCCGGTGCTGCAGGATCTTACTATCAGTTCCTCCTGGGGATCCAGAAACAGTGCCGCAGCAGTGCAGCAGCCATGTGATAACTGGGACTTCTGTCTATGAAGGCTACAGGCACGTATGCACTGAGAGGTCTGAAGCAAAGGTTCTCTCAAGACTCAATGGAAACCATCCTCCATCATCATGCCACGCACACTTTTCACTCATGGGGCCTGAGAGGAAGTCAACGGCGGGGAAATGAGGTGTGAAAACAGATAAGGGCATACACACAGACACACCCACCTCACACCATCTCTAAAAGCAGGAAGGTCCTCTCTACATAAAGGGTTAATGCGAAGCAATTGCAGGCTGCACGAAAGTGGGCGTAACCTCGTAAAGAGGGGTCAGAGGCATATTTGACAGCTCGCAATTTGACCTTGTATCACACACATGGGTAAGATAGACAGGGGGAAAAGACATACAAGGTGAGGAGGAGGTGCTGATGAAGGCTATAGAAATAGAAAATATAGAAAAGGGGAAGGAAAAGGTCTTGTTAACTGTGTGAAGCCAAAGAAAATGTGCAAACACAGAGTCTTTCAAAGATTAAAGCTTAACTTTTGCTACACATTGGAAACAGTGACCGAAGGGAGGTAGTCCCGTGATAAAAGTAAATACTAACCTGTAGAATAAGCACTTGTCTAGAAGAGGCATGATGAACTGACTCAGATTTAGCTTTGTTTTGTTCTAAAAGTTGGTCAAAGGTATCCAGAGACCAAGGTGACAATCAAACATCCACAACCTGCACATATTCAATCCACATCATGGAAAACAGATATTACAATATTTGGTATCTTTGCTTTATAAAGTTGCTAAATTTGATACTGTCAATCTGTTAACTGATCAGTTGTATTCATTAATTGGTCGGTTCCTGTGACGGTTCACTTTCTCTAATGCTGTCTTCCCAAACCCCACCCTAGCCTGTCTACCTGTGGAGCAGGTAGGTGTGCAGGTAGATGGTAGTATATTTGATAGAGTGGGTCCTGGATGTTTTGCATGTTTTCATTCTGAGAGGAAACTGAACAAGCAGCTCACATATCATCATAGATCAAAGTGGCCTCTGTAGTAACAGCAGCTCTGGGATTAGAGCTATGGCAACAACAGTCCCGCAAATGGTGCAGCTCTGACTGACCCTGCGAGCGGAGGCTATTGCTTTCCCCTCTAAAAGCCACAGTTGGCACAAATGTGTTTCATATTCGGTGCCTTTTTGTTTCATGTTTGGATTTATCAGGGAAATTCAGAAGCATGTTCCACCAGCTGTCAGGGGGAGAGGCCCCCTGATGATGGGATAATGCTCCCTCATCAACCAGTCAAGGAGACAATTACATGTCTGATGGTACTGTGTCTCACTGAGCTTGTCAATGCCAGGTTCAATTCATTAAGCTGAACTTCAACCTTTGGACAATCCCATTCCTATCCCCTGTGTGCAAATCATGACGTCTACAAAGAGCACAGCATCTCAAAATGAACACAATATTGTATCAGATGCAAGTACTTTTGTGGAGCCTGAACGCTAAAATGATACAGGTTGAGTTGAGCAGTTTTGACTGAAAGATCAGAAGGAGACATCTGAGGAATGTGATTAGACTGTGGGGAAACCAGTAAAAAAGTAATTGGCAGATTATTGCATAATGAAAACATGTGTTGGTCCCAGTGAAGAATACCTCAACAACAACAGGGCCTAACACCAGACTGGCTCCTATCAGCCCAATAAATCAAAGACTCTGCTATCACCTCTGTCAGTCAGACAGTTGGAGGACAGAGGACAATTAGTATCAGTGGACACCAAACAATAGAAAAAAAACAGGACCTTCTCCACGGCACTGATTAAATGAGTGCATTGTGGGAGTGAGTTTATGGTGACCTTATCAGACTTTCACTCTCATGGTGTTTCTATAGTGGCTGGATGGCTGCCACAGTAAATCAGTGTCTCACCTTTGAGCAGGGGCAGTGGGGTGAGCTCCACCTGGGAGCTCTGGTAGCGGAACTGGGACGAGCTGTGGGACCTCCTCTGCCGGGCTCTGCGCATGGACCTGCGCGGGAAGCCATCCACCTTCTCCGCGGATGGCACCGAGAAGCTGGTGGTCGGCGAGGACGGGCTGGACGGAGGCAGCTTGGTCGTCTCCATGATGGCTGTAGGTGGTGGTGGTGGTGGTGATGCACTGGAGGTGGTAATGCGTGCGTGCCTTTGAGCGTAAGAGTGCGTAAGAGAGGCGTTTGAGAGGATGTGAGGGTGAATGGAAGGAGGAGAGGATGGAGGAGTGGGTGGCTTTCTGAATCACAGATGGATTAATCAATTGATCACAATGAATAGATGCTCCAGGGGGTGTTGGAGGAGGAAGAGGGAGCAGGAGGAGAGGGGTGAGAGATAAAGGGATGGGAGGGGGGGAGAAAGGTGCAGAGGCGGAGGAAAGGTGAGGAGACTGTATATTTTCTGGATGCCCAGTCCCGTGCTGTGCTCCTCGCTGTCTCTATCAGAGCCGGACTGGAAATGGCAGCAGCAGCATCAGCAACATCCCCGGTTCTTCTGTTTTTCACGCACAGATGAGAAATCGCTTGTGTATCATCCCCGTGGAGGAGTAGCCCGTACAGCTACCAGATGATGCTCAGACAGGCGCGTCTCCTCTCTCTCTCTCTCTCTCTCTCTCTCTCTCTCTCTCCCTCACACACTCACACACACACACACACACACTCTGCTGCTGCTGTATTGGCGTCACACACAGACTAAGTCATGGGCCTAAAGCAGGACATATATTTCTATAATTGATCACACAGCCGAGCTCCTTGTGTGAGGAAAAATCACTGTAGTCAAGCACCGATTAACCTCCTCCTGTTCACCCACATCAAAAACAAACACACGGGCTCCGGGTCAGTTTATAGCTTATTCTCCTCGATGATGCTCCGTATCAATAAAATCAGTGATCGGTCCTGGCGGTGGATGATGATATCATAAAATCATCAATCTGGGCCCACCTCGGCTGCCGCATCACTCTTGTCCTTCTCGCTCGTTTTAACGGATCCTCTGTCGACCGTCAAAACGGCCGCACCTGCTTGTAATATTTGCTTCTTCTTTATTTCTCTCTCTCTCTCTCTCTTTCTCTCTCTCAGAGGTTAATATTGTTGTTCACGTCGCGGTTTATCCCCCCTCCACGCAGCCTCCTCCTCTTCCTGCCGTCCTCCAACCGTATCAGGGCGGGGAAACAAACGCTCCCTCACCGCGCGGACATGTGCAGGTCCTCCGCCAGCGGCCGATGCAACACCGAGCCCCCGCCGCTCCTGCTCCGTCTCTCCCTCCGCGGCGAGAACAAGAAAGACGGCAAAGAAGACGAGAGAGGAGCCGCTCCCCCTGGCAGCGGCAGCCCGGAGTGAGAAGACTGAAGGCCTGCGTTATACAATAGCACCTCGTCGGTGTCTGTCAGACTGACGCGGTTTGCTCCTGTCCCCCTTCTTGGTTCCCGTTATCCGGTCGTCCTACGGCGCCTCGGTGAACTGCGTCAAGAGGCGCGCGGTGAGTCAGGAAGAAACAGGAAATGAGGCATCCTTACTTCCAAAATAAAATACGGCGTACCGTAAATAAAAGCGTGGTTTGGGTCATAGAAACGGTTTCACAGCTAAATTACGCAGGAACAACATGGTGCCAATAAATACCATGTTTCTCGTGGGAGCTATGTAAGCTAGCCTATTTCCCCCCGTTTTCCCCTCTCTCCATTCAAACACAAAACACCAGGAACGAAAAACGACACACCCAGTCACATCCACCAGTACCCCACACTGAAAGAGAAGGCACACCTCCCCCGCCAATTCAAGCACCAGAAGACCACCTCGGTAGACCACAACACACACCAAAGGTAGCCTACAGTTTAGCTTAAGCGGGTAAGCTAGCCAACATTTTGATGCAGACCCTCTCTACGGTGGCCTTGAGAGCTCAAAGCACTGCAACCTAAGGAAACACAAACAGTGACACACCTGGCTAAAGACTAGGGCTAAGCACACAGTTTGCAATAATATCTAAATCATGTGACGTTAATGTTACTTAAACAAAAAAAGAAAGAAAAACCTCACCTCATTTTCAAACACCACCATGAAGTAGCCTTCAGATCCTCTGAAGTCACGAAGCACTGATCTGAAGTGCCCCTCTCAGTCCGTCACTTTTCTGTGTCCCCAGAAACACCTCTGTTTGTTGAGAGCTTTTGCAGCTCACTGCGGCTCTTTTCCGGTCTTGGGAGGTTTTGCAGTGCATAGGCTACATTGTCAAATTGGTAAAGATATTTTCTGAATTTCTAGGGCATTTGTCTTTCCATGTGTTTTCTTAAGTTGAAGTGCGATGAGCTCTCTGGGCCACTTTTTCCTCTCAAAACCTCAAAACCAGACACAGGTCTAATAAGACTCTATGGATTAGTTTGCTTCAGTGGCCTAACTCCTATATTCCAATTGTAAGTAAAATTTGCCCACTGCTGTGCACAAGTAACGTGTTTAAACATGGACTAAAAAGAGACAAATAAAACAGATAAGGCAAAACACCTGCACCTGTAGGTCTTACAGTGAAAGGACAAGTTAAGACCAAGAAACATTAGACTGAGCTCTGAAGGGGCCGAGATCATATTCATCGAGGTATGCTTTGGATTTCTTATGACTTGTGTCAGTGGGGCTGTCAGAAAGCAGGGCCATTGATGGGTGTTTTATTTTGAAAATTGTGACCGGATGCTCTCTCATCTCATCCTGTCTGTCTTGAGACGGCTCCTCAGCCTAAAGGTGGTGCAAGGAGAGAGAGGAGCGAGGCTCCTCACTGCGGATGACGCTATGGGATGGATTTATTTATTTATTTGCCTTTATTTATGTGGCCTGTCCGCGCGCCTTAAGACCCGTTTCATTCTCCACAGATGCGCCAGTACCGTCTCGCGCTCCTTCGTTCTCCCAGCATCACCTCTGCTGAACCTCTGTTTCAGCCTCTTATCTAATATACGCTCCTGTGCTCCAGCGGCGCACCGCTATCACTGTTTCTGTCTGACTCCCCCTCCCTCCCCTCCCCTTTTCCCCCATTTTCCTCGCTTCCTATCTTGAGGTGCGCGCAAGTGCGTGTGTTGTTTGTGCGTGCACACGGGTCTGTAGTTGGCTTTCAGGACCAAGTCTCATCCATTGTTCCCTGCTCCACTAAGCCACTCACACAGACGCGCGCGCGCACACTCAAAAGCGCAATTATCCACGCGCTTTCATCTCCCTCTCAAAGTCACACCTTGGCTGGCAGTGAATGTGTTTGCGCTGCCAGCCTTGAACGCTCCTCATTGCTCCAGCCTCATAATCCTATATGCAGGACGAGGACGTGCGTAAGAACGTGCGCTTGCGCCTCATCCCCTCCTCCTATAGTCCCCCCTCCCCATGTTGTGTCGCAGGTGAGCTCAGCCAGTGCTTTCTGGGAAAAACACCAGGGGTTGGAGAGAGGGGGTTGATTGTGTGTTAAATGGAAACGGCTGGCACTGTAGAGGTTGGCTGCTGGTCTGCTCTGTTTCACATTTGCTGCCATGTCTGACTCTTCAGTCTGTGCAGGGCAGACAGAGACCTGGAAACACAATGGTTAACAGCACACATTGCAGCCTACTCATAACTGTGAGCATATCAGTCAGAAATTTTCTCATTTCACAATTAAGTGGTATCATCTGTCGAACAACTACCTACAGCCATGCTCAATGCTTTGGGCTAAATGCTAACTTTAAATGCTAATTTTATGTGCCTATAATGTTAGCATGTTAGCTTTTTAGATTTGGTCATTGCAGGTAGCTTATTGTATTTTGTTGTGAACTGAAGTATTGGGCAAATAAAACCCTGACCTAATGATGGGGCTGAGGGAGAAGTCCACCACACAACAGTCCATCACTGTAGCCTAGTTGTAGAGATATTTCTAGTAGTAGCCTAGCCCATAAGTCTCTACACAAGTAACAGTCTGTAATATTGTTCTAAAAACATTACACAAGCAGTAACCATTGTTGAAAATGCTAAAATGTTACGTAGCAACAATATCTAGGTATCTAAAGTTTGCTAACATTAGCAACTATACTGACCAAACCAGACCAAATGAAGCTGTCACAGCAAAACACAGCAAAAAGTGTATTGAACTGATCAAATGTGTTTTATTTCTAACGAATTCAATGAATTTAATCTTTAAAGTGATGTGATATTTCATCTTAATATAATTACAATGTTAATTTAACTGGATGAGTGCATGTGATAGAAAAGCATAATACATTACAGATAGAACTGAGCTGTGAACTGAACAAGTGAAAAAGGTTTTAACAAAACATTTATTTCATAATTAATGTCTTTATTCCAATCACTGTTGTAGCATAAATATATTAATCTTATGCATGATAAATACAAAATGGTGATAACATTCAAACACACACCAAGTCACTCATAAGATTCTTTCTCCTATGGTTCCTGAATAACTATAGAGAGATAAAGCAGAATAGTTACGTAATCATTTGGAAAACCAAAATTGTCATCATTAATGCAATCACAGTGCTAAAGCCCGGCTAAGAAAAGAAAACTTAAAATCCATTTCCTATCGCAATAGTTCCTATAAGAGATTTTTAGCAGCCTCTCATCAGATACAGGGAGTGAAAAAGAAAAATTACTCAATTTCCCTCATTTGACTCGCATGACATCACAACAGCACAATGAGATAATTATAAATTATACAACAGTTTATCATTTATCACTATCATCATGGGTTCAGACTCTCGGGGCTGAGGATGTTGGTAGACCACCAGACCCGTGTATCACTCAATAACCCTGATCACCATCATGATGCTTAATGAAGCTGCCCCTGACAACCTGCCCACCTCATGTTGCTGTTTACTTTGTCCCTCACAGATCAGTACAGGCTGGCCGGTGGTGTGCTGCCTGTGGAAACAGCTCTGTCTGTAAAACAGACTGGTGATAATCAACATTATTACAGGTCCAAAATATGTGATGTCATCTTCTACTCTAGGAATCTATGTGTTTATTTTTGTTGTTTTGTTATATATGAGAATATGCATTTTGACAGCAGCAGATCAAAAAAATAAATACTAAATATGAATATGTACAAAGACCAAGTTGACTGACTTTCATCTTTTCTTGGATTCAAATATTGCAAGCCATTGATACATAATCAGTAGCAGCAATGCATGGTGGACCATGAGTGTGTGTTTGATTGTGTATTTTCCACATGGTAAATAAAAAAGGGGAGGGAAGTAAATCATGATGACTGTAACATGCAGCCAATGTGCAGGCTGTGTTAGTTTCCTTTGGCACTGTTGTATGTCCGCATTGCAGCTCCAAGCAAAGACAGAGCTTTCTTCTGAAGACATTTCCATGAAGTTGCAAGGAAGTGCTCACTCCACCCCATCTAAAATTATGAGCCACAGTTTCAGGAGCTGAGTCACAAATAAAAAATAACTGGCTATGTGTAACTGAGTGTTCTTCACATACTAAGAACTGTGAAAAAAGTTTCCACTGCTGGATTTTACTTGGGTTACAGTGGAACCAGAATGGTAGCACTCAATAGTTGCTCAGTAACTGTACCAAGTCTCGGTCCATTGTCCAGAAAAGTGAGAGGTTTGAGAAGCTGCAGGAAAGTAAAATGAATATGTGACACCCCTCTAGCTTAGTTTTTACTGCAGTCTTTGCTTTTATGAAAGGGAAACTCTGCAGGTTTCACACAAAGATGTCAGTTTACTAATCATGGGGACTGTTTCTTAGTTTGCGGAAACAGTTGTATAATATCTTCGGTGATGTTTGGGGCTTGGTTGGTTCAAATTAACATCCGAAAGCCTGTGTTACAAACTAAAGCTGTAAGGTTTGAAAAAGATGGTTTACACGTAGGGTCCAAATAAAACCTCCATACCAGGAACTAGACGCCAGGGCATCCGCTGCTTCAATTTTGGCCATTGTTCTGTTTCCTATCCTCATAAAAGTCTAATACTGAATCACTGCAGTATCCCTTTAAGAAGAAGCAAAGACATTGACTACAGCCAACAGACCAGTCATTGGTTTGGCGTGTGGTTCATTTGCTGATGCCAGTTTTCCATAAAAAAGTACCAACTGGATGTCAGATGCTAACATCTGTCTGAAAACCATGTATTTTAAAGTAGTAGCTGTAGCAGGTCTGCATTATGTTTTGAGTCCCAACAAGCTGAACAAGTTCTTTTGAATTAAGACTGAAAATGAAATCATCACAATTCAGTAAAAAAAACAAAAACAAGAAAGAAAATAAAAAACACATGAATTAAAGGACCACTTTGCCATGTGGCATGTAGTGCTACTGGTCACCAGGCCCACTCAGGATCCAGTCATTGACCTCCAGGAGCTCTGAAAGGGAAAGGTCATTCATGGGATCACCTGACAGAGGCAGTGAGGGCGGAGGATGACAAATAAGTCTGTCCGTGCTGTTGGAGGTAGTGCAAGTGATGTTCAGAGGACTCGGGACAGTGAGGAGGGAGAGCATAGGCACAGAATTGGGTGCCATTTGTTGTCTGTAATTTGGCTTCAAAGCAAAGGCGGGAGGAGGAGGAGGAGGAGGATGCAAGTTCGCCTGAGGTAAAACTGTAAAGGGCTGAAAAGCAGGATCTTGAGGAGTTGATGGAGAGAGTAGATTTAAATCATTTGGATTTCTATTGTATTGACCTGCATGCAGCTGGGGCACATTCGAGGGACAACCTTGTGCAAGCAGATTTTCATTTTCTCCATTTACATGGGAGTAAGGGGGCACCACACCAGATGACGCAGTGAGAAACTCCTCCAGTGTGTCAGAATGAAGAGCATTGAAACGTGCGTTTGGTGCCACCGAGGTTTTGTGGGTGGTGTTTTGCCCAGTCGGAGCAGCTGTGGTGAGGGCACTGGAGAAGTTACAGGACGAAACAAGGCTGGTACAGACAGGTGTAACATTTGTCAACGCTGAGGTGATTGGAGGCTCTTTGCTAAACAGAGAGTGGGGCGCTGGGAGAGCGGAAAACGAGACTGAGTAAGGAACAGTCACGGGGCTGGAGGAGGAGGAGGAGGAGGAGGGGCTGACAAGTTCAGCAGGAGACCCGGAGGACGAAGGTAATGTTGAAGATAACAGATGAGCATTTTCAACAGAGTCAAGGGTTTGAAGACGGAGGCTGGAGGTGAAGGAGATAGACACTGAAGGGGGAGTAACCAGAGTGGAGCTTGAGGTCTGAGGAGCGTCTTTAGGAGGGCTGGTGCTGGTCCGACGCTTGGCTGAAGGGGAAGCTGAGAGGCGACTTGTTGAGCTGGAGCTGGTAACAGAGGCTCTGTGGCGACAATAAGGTTCATGATGCGCAAGAGCTGTCGTGTAGTGGTGGAGTTCTTTTTTCAGGCCTGTGATCTCCTTTTGAAGAGCTGAGTTTGTCCGCTCGAGAGCCTGGAGCTCCTTAGGACAGAAGGGAAAAAGAAAAGAAAGGAAGAGATAAAGGGGTAGAAAAGGGAAAAAAAACAAAAGAGGTGAACCCGAGGGGAAAAACAATCCACAAATGGCAAACAGTAAATGTCAAGCTGAGTCTGGTATATCTTTATTATCCCTCAGAGTGGCACTCATCAGCCATAAAAAAAGATTAACAACATACATCAAAAGACGAATAATAAATGCAATCACATCCCACACACACACACAATCTCACACCAGGCCCGACTGCTGTAATAAAACACTACAGTCGACTAATGACACGATTCTTTGAGAGTCTTCTCCGGGACTGTAATAGAAAGTACAACCGCTGTACAGGGGATAAGATGTGGCCAAAGTCAGAACCACAAAGGAGAACTGAAATATTGCTCTTAACTCACAGCAATGCAAGTTCAGCATGAAAGGAGAGGAAGGGGAGAGCAAAATGAGGTGATTCACTGTCGATCACTGCAGAAATGGGTTAGAAAGACATATAATTAAAATGTGGTCAGACCAATTTAAAAAAAAGCAAACCAGGACTCTTTTCTTTGGGTTTATCTCTTGATTTCAAGGCCTTGTTAAGTTTCAGTGTCTGAAAACACCTATCCTCCACAACAGGCTGTGTTCATCACCAGTAAACATCAGTGACCCCAAGTGTACAAATGAGTGTGCCCTCATTATTATGTGTTTGTCCTCAGTGAGATTCACTTTCTACTTGGGGTCAAACTCCATCAGTGACGGGCCAAGTTACACGTCTCTGCTGCACATGTGCTGACAGTTTAAACAGTGGACTGCTGACGCAGAGTTTGAACTTTTCAGTCAGAAGTCAAACATGGCAGAGATGGGTCTTCAAAATGAACCCGGCGGACAGGCACACACAGAGAGGAGAACTGAGACGAGAGCAAACAGAAAGTGAAAGTCTGTATTCCCTCTGTACAAGACAGCACGCACCCATTCACATTTTGAGTAAATGCTCTGAGGTACACAGGTTGCAAGTGATACCAAGAGGAAGATAAGTTAAATCATTATCATCAAAGAGAAACGGCTTCAGCCACAAGACAGTGCTGTGGGTGTGTGACTACACGCAATTCCTAACCTGAAAGTAAATCACGGGAACATTGTGAAATCATTTCCACCTTTGATATGTTAAGTGGGGATGCCACAGTGTTAAACGAAGGTGGTGGGCACAGAAACGCATCAGAATGGAAATTTTACTATGCCAACCGATGATCGATAAAGACCACGGCCTCCAGTAATGAGTGAGAAGACAATGAGCTTAGCATAAAGAGAGGAAACAGTGGAAGACAGACAAAGTTAACAAACTGTTCCTGTCTGCATGTCTGAAGCTCACCGATACAAGAAAAATTAAGAGTTTAAATTGTACTTAAACTCAAGTCAAAAGGTAAGTTGTGGATCAGGCAGGATGTGTTGGACTTGTCCTTAGATGGGAATGTCTGATAGTGAAGACATCCTTAAAACCAGTGCCAGAAAGATGATAGCATTTAGTAAGGAAGCGTCTGTTCCATGGTAGAGACTTTACATCACATCCAGTCCTGAGTGTGTGTGTGTGTGTGTGTGTGTGTGTGTGTGTGTGTGTGTGTGTGTGTGTGTGTGTGTGTGTGTGTGCGTGTGTGTGTGTCTTTGGAGAAACATCTCTGGAATTTGACCCTCAAGGAAAAGAAACGGTAGAAATAGTCCACAGTTGTGTGGAGTTGTGTGGGTGTGAATGTATATGTGACGTGTGTGTGTATGTGTGTGTGTCTGTGAGAGAGAGTGTGTGTGTGTGTGTGTGTGTGTTTGTGAGTGAATGTGGGAGGGCAAACCAGAGGGCGTGATAGCCCTTCTGCTAAAGCAGACTATTTACAAGAAACCGGCTGCAGCATGCTGCCAGATTACACAAGACACACACACACGCACACACACGGTCACACAGTCTTTGTGTGTGTGCAATGGAGGGGCAAATAGAAAGTGGCACAGCCACAGGAGGACGGTGTAAGGAAATGAGAGAGGGAAAATCAGGAGTGTATGTTTCCAACCTCATGAAGCTGGTCTGCTCTCTCTGTCTGTTTACGGCGGGTCCTCCTTGCTGCGTCTCTGTTCTTCTCTCGTCTTCTCCCTGAGCCTCCCACCTGTTGTCCCTCTCCTTCTCTCTCCTGTAGAGACCAATGCACACAATCATTACAGCCCACACTCTGCATGTGACTTTAAAGTGCATGCTTCTCTTGTGGTATCCCTTCAGAGAGTACATCTTTACTCAAGCCAAAAATCAATAACTTTTTATTATTGTGTAATCTTTTCAAAAAAAATTCTCAGTTCATAAGGTCATGAGACAAACCTGTGAGTGCCTTCTCATGTGGTCTCCTAATTGGAGGAGGTCAGTAAACAAATGTCAGTTCTAGACTTGGATGGAGAGGAAGTTGTAGCACGTGATATTTAATTTAGGAGCCACATCTCCAAGGCAAAGTCAAGTTGACAAAGCAATGTCACAAAGTTCAGATGTGATATTAAATTATCATTTTCCTGACAAAGTTCCTGTAAAAGTTATGACATTTTCAAGCTGCTTTGAAAAACTTCTCCCATAAATGTGTTTTTTTGTTTGTTTGTTTGCTTCATGGAATAAATGGGACCAGAGGCACAAAAACGACAGCAAGAGTGTTCACTCCCAATGGGATCAGGAGCTTTGTCACCAAATTAAAAGCCCATCCCTCTCAGCAGGATAATTAAAATCATATTTCTTGCATTGCATTAAAAAAAAAAAGGTTAGGTTAACCAATTACAACCAACAAAAGACAACCATCAGTCAACTCTGCTGACCTGGCTGAATCAAAGTGAAAACGAGTACAGTCTGATAAGATAACAGGTGATAACTGTTTTTACAGTGTGTATAGTACAGCAAAACATTAGAGAGGTCAGGTCAGCTTAAAGCTCTGGTGGAGCTGATTCCTAATAGAAACCCACTGATAGAGTTACAGGGACTCAGTGTGTGTCTGTGGTCTCTGTACTGGATTTACACTGATTTTAGATGTAGTCAATTCTGATAATAGCTTTATTCATTATGGTATTTGTATTCTTTATGTGGCATTTAAAACTGGATGAACAAAAGAAATAAAAATGCAGTCAGTATGTTGTGTTGCCAGGTTTTTCACATTCATATCCATCGAGGGTCAGACAGTGCAGTAATGACAGTATGAAGCGGTTATAGTCTATTGACTGGTTGAAGTTAAAGAAGAGGAAGAGGACGTACCGATCCAGCCGTGTTGCTGTTGCAGTCCTCTGCTGACAGGGAGCCGGGGCTGTTGTCATCGTACCCGGTGTCCATGTATAACGGGGACATCTCGTCCCCACCTCCCTACGGCAGGATGAGTCCTTCACGCAGCCGAGATCATCCGTGCATCGGTAGCTCAGGTGAAGCCACTGATGTTCAGGTTGGGCTGAACTCTAAACGACCCGTGGTGAAAATCGGGGGTGTGGGCTGGTGGACATGCGGATCTCGCGGTGCACACTAATGCCTGATGACTGCTGGGTGTTTGGTTGTGTTACTGTGTTTCCTGAAGTGAAGCTCCAAGCTGCTGTGTCTGCTGGGTTTTGAGAGAGCGCAGGAGGTTTGGCATGAGCAGCCGGTGATGCAATATGATGCCATGATTGCTTTCAGTTTCTCTTTATTTTAAACTGACCCGTTGCAAGTTAGAGGTGGTGGCGGTGCGCCTGCGCTGCCTTCAGGGGCGGTATGTTAATTTAACCACCACAACCATGTGTCGAAAAACAAGAGCGGTTAGAAGTGAAAAACGTGAACTTGGTGATAAAAAGTAATCTTTTCATGTGGCAACTTTTTTTTCAAAGGATGTAACACTACTTCTATTGGTATCAACAGCTACGGTGTCCGACTGTGAAAGTGAGGTCGACTTAAATAAGAATCCTAATGGAATATTCCCGATTGCTTTGAAGGCATCACGATAAATGAATGGGGAAAATACAGTTGGGGCAGGAAGGGCTCTGGTGTGATGACCATATTAGGGCTGCTGGTGCGCCCCTTTTCACGTGCAGGGAATTTCTCAAATGTCTTTGCCAGGAACCTAATAGCCAAGCCCCCAGAAAGCAGCCAACAGAATTTACCAGTTCCCAGCAGGAAGTGATGTCACTGAAGATTCAACTGATCTTCAGTTTAGTGTGTATGAGCTTATTCTTCGTCAAGGATGATGACAAAAAAAATAAAATAAAACGGAACAGCCCACATTCAAAGGAGTTTACACAGATACCCTGCTGTGTTGCTGGCACTAGCTACATGTGCTTCCAGTAAGTGTAATGTAATCTGCCTAGGCTCAGACAGGAAGGAACCTGTCCTGACTGAATTAAATGGGCTACCATACATGATGTCCTGCTGACACAAAAACATGATGAAACCTGTCATACCTATTATTAATAACCAAAATGAACACTGTTTTTGTTGAGAAGTTTTCAAACTAATCACAATTCAGAGGTAAAACTGTCCTTTCCTTATATTAGATAATATATGTACTGTAAGACCATTGTTGAAGATTGATGTTCTTTCACATCTCTTTTCAAACAGGGGTGATACTCATTACAACATTTCTTAGAGGAAATTACCCCTGCAGGGGTGTGTAAGAGGTGGATGAGAGAAATTCTTATTGCACTTCTTGTAAACGTACACTTGTACATATACAACATTTCATACACGTATTTACACTGGGCAGAGTTCACCACAGTACCACAATGGAGAACCTGTTGTTTTAGATATGAGTTTTATTTCCAGTTTTAAACTGAAATGACATGAAAAAATTGAAAATACGTTTTATTGCGAATGATGAACGTGTGTAAAAGGCAATGGATGTTTTCTGAACTACAGCAAGGGGGTTCAGGGGAACTCTTCTAGTCAATATCTTGTGGTCAAGGCTACATGTTATTTCAGCTTGCTTTGTCGTGAGAAAAAGTTTATCTTCTCCACTGATGAACTCACACCTACTCTTTTTGGACTCTGTAACACTATGAAATAGAATATGAATCTATAATAAATATAAATAAACAAGTTTCTTGATTGAATTGTGTGTCTCATGGATTTTTGCCCAGAGGTGAAGGCTCAGGGTTAACACTGTCTGTCTACTTCCAAGGTTGAAAATGAACTTCTCACATCCTGTATGGAATGTTTTCTGTTTCTTAGCTTTATCCCTCATGTATTACGTTTTTCTTTTTGAAAACACATTCGTCTATAGTTTGAACATTTTTGTAAAACGTTCTGAGAGACACAGCCAAATCGAGGGCCCTAGTACGAGATATAATCACGGACCCTACACGCACGTTACTAGTTATGATGCGTGCGCGCGCACACACGCACTATGACGTCGAGGTATATCGATTTTACCAACAGTGTGTTGGATTTTACAAATCAAATAAATGACTCGGGCTGTTGTGTCGGAAAAGTAAAGAGGTCGTGAATACATAAAAGAGTCAAGACCAGCCTGCAGACATACTATTTGTTTAGTCTGTAGGCCCTTCAGTACACAGAGGGGGGCGCCAAAGACACACAAGCGCATCCACAGCGGCCACACCCTTAGAATGGTCACTGACCAATCGACTCTCAGAATGTTTCCCCAAAACCAATCAACGCTCGCTCCCCAAATAGACCAATCGGTTTCTAGGTGAGGCGGGGTTAGAACTACAATCGCTTCCTACTCTGCAATGCCGCTTATAGATGCTAAATATCTTTCATATTAAACCACACACAGGAAAAATATATACATACATATATTTGTTATCATAAAAGCAGCGGACTGAGGCAGCGCCGCGATGGGTTTGATGACGATTTTGAAGAAGCTGAAGCAGAAGGAGCGGGAGATGAGGCTTCTGATGCTGTATCCTCTGTAACAGTTTACTAGCTTAGCTGAGAGCAAAATAGCATTCATACACTAACGTTATTACAACTTCGTTTTTGTGAAAAACATAAAAACCACGAGCAATATCCGGTTGAACTCTATCCAATTATATTCCGCTGATAGATGGTTTTACGCTTGTTCAATTTGCTGGTCTTATTTGGTGCTGCATCACGCTACCTTGCTAGCTAGGACGCACTGTGAGTTAACTCATAGCATGTGGCACTGAGGCTCTCACTAATGAACAGCTTCATAGGCAGGTGTGTCAGGTGAGTGTGTTCTTTAACCTGGCTCGTGCAGAGGACTGGACAACGCGGGGAAGACGACCATCCTGAAGAAGTTTAACGGCGAAGACATCAGCACCATCTCCCCAACCCTGGGCTTCAACATCAAAACTCTGGAGCACAGAGGGTAACAAAAACACACACACACGAGGATCAGTTTAGACAGGAATATAGGAGAGACAGGTGGTAGTCATACAGTGATCATGTGACTAATTAAAATGGCTGCAGCACAAACACATTTTCTTAAGTATTGGTGCAGTTTTGGAAACACTGGGGACAATCGTTATTTTCCATCATGTCCATCACACACTCCCTAAACATACAGGACTGTGAAATGTTAGGTACTTGGAGTAAAGTTTGGATGTTTTCCAAAAGTGTCAATTTAATATAAAGTAACAAAGACAAAAATGAAAGTCTGGTTTATTTGTCTCACAGACAAACTGAAGAAGAAATTTTAAAAAAGTACTTATCTAGTGGAGAACCAGCTGCTGTTAGCTGTCGCTCATTTTTAATAGGACTCCTTGTCTTTCCTGGATGCTTTATTGCCAAGGTGTATTACTAACTGTATCTTTCCTCACTGTCCTCATGTTTTCCTCTCTCTGTGTGTTCTCTAGGTTTAAATTGAATATCTGGGATGTAGGGGGTCAGAAGTCGCTGCGGTCCTACTGGAGGAACTACTTTGAGAGCACAGACGGCCTGGTGTGGGTGGTGGACAGTGCAGACAGACTCAGACTGGAGGACTGCAAGCAGGAGCTCAGTGCACTGCTGCTGGAGGAGGTATACTGGATAACACACAACTGCTGCTAGAACAGAATTTCTGCATTGTACAGTAAATGGCAAAGTGCCATGTATCACTGGCGCTGAATTTATTTCCTCAAAATGGTCTCATTTCCTATTCCCAATTTTGTCACTTTGGGTTGGATTGACCTCTGTGTACTCTTATATATATATATATATATAAAACAGTATTTCCTAGTAGCTGCTATTATAGAGCTACTGGAAATGTAACAGCTGCAGTATCTTTTAGAGCAGAAGTGGGTTTTTGGAAACTTGAAACAGACAGTCTGCTGATTTAACCGGTTAGTCAGTGGTGTGGTGTTTGCACACTAACAAGATGAAATGACACCAAATGGTCTGGTCTGCCATAGCCACTGTATGATGACACAGACAGCTGCAGATAGTCTGTTTTAATGCAACACACTGAACTCTGAGTTAAATTTAACCTACAGTATATTATGTATATATACAGTATATTCCTCAGAAATCAGTGTGCAATCCAGACAGTGCAGCATTGAAGAACTGAAAGGAAGCAGAGTATCAAGCTGCCCTTACCACACATTAGTTATTTATGTGCAGTGTGCTTGGTATCATGCTCTTCCTTGTCTCCCCCCCTGCAGAGGTTAGCTGGTGCAACACTGCTGGTTTTTGCCAACAAACAGGACTTACCAGGAGCCCTGTCCAAAGAGGCCATACGAGAGGTGAGACTTACTCACTTCATCATCATCACTCATGTTTTCCACTTATATAATGGATTCCAGCCTCAGTAAAGCTCTTTCAGATTCTTCGTCATATATATTTACTTATCATCCTGAAGCTGTACACCACTATCTTTTTGTTCCCACAGGCACTGGCTCTGGATGAGATTAAAAGTCATCACTGGTGTATCATTGGCTGCAGTGCAGTAACAGGAGAGAACTTGTTAGCTGGAGTGGACTGGCTTTTAGATGATATCGCTGCGAGGATCTTCACTGCAGACTGAGCATGTGTTGGAGTCCCTGATTTATAGCAACAAAATGCACCGGCCTCATGTCTGCGGAGCTCTGACATGATTCCAGGATCATTATTGGACTGTGGGGATCAGAGATATTAATGGCCAAAATTGTTTTCTGTCCCATCAACTGCTACCTGTAGTCACCAGAGCTGCCTGTATCCATCGCCACCTGATTCACATTTTCGTTCTCATTATGTTCACACAGGCAGTTGATCCGTACATTAAGTGAGGGCGGTAGAACTTGTTTACACTAATGTAATGATGCCTCATGAACTTTTCTAATAAATTGTAACACTTAATCTGAGGTTTATGAAGTTCATTGTCTCCACACAGAGCTGCAATATAACTGATCCATTTGTGAACTACACAGTAAAGTGTTGTAGGATGGACTAGTTAGCAGCTCCCATAGCTGATGCACTGAATCACACTAAATGCTACATTTTGTCTGATTTGAGCCTGGGTTATGAGACTATAATTTTTACCTTCTGGCAGAAGTTATTAACCATCCCCACTTAAATGTTTATATTTACTGTATGTTTAGCAATAGCTCAAATTGTTTAACATTACAGTTCAACTTGTCATTTAATTCACTTGTTTTGTTTAACTTGTTGCCAATTGTAAAACATGCTTTGCTTCCCAAAAACTGACAGGATCTGTGAGACGGTACAAATTTCTACCACACCACATGTTGGAACTGAAGTTAGCTTGTTTATTTGACATGGCTCAGTCAGCTGATACATTTTAGTTTCAAAATGTTTAATCTTGAGCAGTAGAGTAGCAAACTTGGAGAATACAGTGTCCAGGTCCTGTCCCAACTCTGTAAAGTAAGATTACAATGAGACAATTAGCCTTTGAAAAAGGGGCAATAAAGCTTTAGTGTGTAAACTGAAAGTTGTGTTTTAGTTTTGATCAGAGGGGATACCAATCAGTCATGAATTCTCAGACTGGGGCGGTAATAAAAAACTCATCACTTCAACATTTAACTTTATAGCTGTACTCTTACCATGTGTTGGAGCAGCAGGCAGGGCTCCAGATGGTTTAGTTTGATGCCGACCTGAAACATGAAAACCTTTTAATACAAAACGGACAATACAGGGAGTCTTTACCTTATAATTCTTATGATCAGAGGGGATACCAATCAGTCATGAATTTTCAGACTGGGGCGGTAATAAAAAACTCATCACTTCAGCTTTCACACTGAATTGGGATGTGGTTGAAACACCAACTAAACTACTCCATCTGCTCACTTACCTGCTAAATCATCCATCTACAGCACAAGCCAATGTGTCAGGAGTCAGCCAGCATCTTCAAACCTTCAAGAGGCAGAAAGAACACTTTGTTAATCTAAATGTATTCATAAGGGTCAGTCCATCCATTTTCATTAGTGTCCATTGGCAAACTTGTGTGATCAGAGGGGATACCAATCAGTCATGAATTGTCAGACTGGGGCGGTAATAAGAAACTCATCACGCCAACTTTAAATCAGCAACTGCATCACCTAGATACGCACCTCAACACAGGCTCGAATCTCCTTCTCCATCCAAGTGACGTCATCTGACCTGATGAGGAGAAATTCCTGTTAAAACAACTTAACCCAGGATGCTTCAATCATTACCTCCAGTTATAAATGAGTCTTTAAAAACTTTTCCCCTCCAATCAAGTCTCATCCTACAGCCAACTGGTTTGTGCATCTTCTAAAGATCAATGTTAAAAGAAAAACTAACTGTACACAGGATTTAGTCTGTGTAGAGCTTGTTTCCATTCAGACTGTTGGTAACCCCAACGGGTCTTCCCCTTATTGCCAAGGCAACACCAGTGGGTTCACCTTTTCAGGTCTGGCATTTGCACAAGGCGTAAGACGTGTGCGGGTGTCATCATAAAGGAAACGATTTGTTGAAGTGAAGAGCTAGTTCAACACTTCAAGTTATTGTCACTGCCACATCTGTACAGAGACTTGGGCTCTGATATTACTTTGTTTAAAAGTCTACAGGCCTTCAGTTGTGAGGAATTGAAGCAAAAGTATGCTTTGATACCCAAATGGATATTTGGCCAATTTCAGATGGGTAATAAATAATAACCTGACAGCGGTACATGCCTGAAGGACTCACCTGGACTGACACTTCTAGAGAGAAGACGAGGGCATCATCCAACATGAAGTGCCTGTAACAGACAAGATGACTATGAGGTCTGAGCACAAAATGGTCACAAAGTTCAACTCAGCTGTCGACCATTAGATATCAGAGATTCCATTTCTCAACAGGATTTCAGACGAACGAGATTCCAAGTATATCTCATCATGTTCAGCAGGTCTGGGAATAAGAGCCAGTAGTTGTGTTTAAGCTGGGACAAAGTCTTACCTTCAACTAGAGCACTGCCATCTTGTTGATGAGGCTGTTCATGAGTCACCTGTCAGAGAAGACAAGTTTAATTTACCACATTGTTCAAAATAAGCCCTACTTCATATTCACTCCAGGTCAGTTAATTGATTAGTGTAATTGCAAAACATCATAGATGCAGTTACTCAGATGTTCGTCTCGTTTCACATCGGGTCAAAGTGAGCTAAGTATCATCATCATTGAAACTGCATTATAAAAAAAAAAAAAAAGGACATGAAGTCCAACACTTTTAACTGAGTAAAGGACAAGAGAATGGAAAAAATTAAGTACCATGAGGCTTCAGGGTGATGTTTCCTCTTCCAGGTGTTCACTCGAGAGGCCCTGCAGGAGAGAGTGGCTCTTCAGTCAAGTTCAACCAGAACCCTTTCGGCTCTGTCATACAGTCAGTGTTTGATCAGGGCTTTGGTGACAAACTGCCATGTGACATTAGTCGTCCAGGTGTTTGATGGGTGCTACCCCATGTCATCCTTTCAAACAGGAAGAAATGCCTTGCCTTTGATGAGGCGAGCTAATGCATCTCTGATCAAGTCTGAGAGGAATCTCTTTTAAAATGATGAATACTTACATGTTGAGATGTCAAGGGAGCATCCTCTAAAATGTCAAGTCAACATCTAACAAAACAGAAATACACTCAGTCATTGACATGATTATGGAGTTTTCTTGTGTATTACTTCAACTCAGGGTCATCAGATTAAGGTTGACATCACTGGATTCAGGCATATGCTTGTCATTAATTGGTAATCATCATGTCTACACCCCAAATACTCCATTAAGTCTAACAAAAGCCTTCTACCCACCTCAGTGCACTCTTAAAATAATGAATACTTACATGTTGAGATGTCAGGGGAGCATCCTCTAAAACGTCAAGTCAACATCTAAAAAAACAGAAATACACTCAGTCAATGACGTGATCATGGAGTTTTCTTTTCTATTACTTCAACTCAGGGTCATCAGATTAAGGTTGACATCACTGGATTCAGGCATATGCTTGTCATTAATTGGTAATCATCATGTCTACACCCCAAATACTCCATTAAGTCTAAAAAACAAAAGCCTTCTACTCACCTCAGTGCACTTTCCAGCTGCTTTGGCAGGAGTGGAACAGGGCTGGAGACCACCTTACAGAGTAAACCAGACGTTAGCCATGAAAAATTAGAGTAAACTGAGCAAAGGTGGCAATTACTGGTGATTTTGAAGACTCAATATGGGCCCTGATACACCATTAATACTTTAGCCTATTTCTTGCAGATCTGAGGAAGAGCCCACATTACACCTTACAGAACTAACTTTAGATTTCAAAGTTTTGCACATATTTGCAAGTCTAATGAGCTTCAAGAAAATAAAAAAGCTATTGTTAACATTTGGATGCTGGAGCCCATGTGCTACTCAGAATCTGGTAAAGAGGTTTCTTCAAAGGCTGATTCAGTAAGAGAGAGTTCAGGGAATCATCACAGCAGCACACAGGGCTCCTGAATAATCACAGCAACTACAGACTCATCTGGAACTGAAATTACCTTGTGCATGTGGTCTCGCATCCTTCACCAAACCTGGAGAAGAGGGAATAAAGAGAAAATACACTTTAGCATTTCTTGACTTTAAAGGCAGCTTCAAATGTGCAGAATGGAGATAGCAGCTTCATGCTACTCAGTAAGTGAGAGTAAAATTTTCCTCAAAGTGATCAGTGAGAGAGTTCAATAGGACATCACTGTAGCACGAGGCTTGATATCCATGCTAGTCATTAATGCATGTCCTATCCAACAACATGAGCACATGGCAGAAAGTACCTTTGCTGCACGGAGCTTCTTGATCTCCCTGATCTCCCGCCATCTACAGAGGGAAGAGTGAGCAGAGAACATAGCATGAACAGGCTGCAGCTAACAGGACCTGTGCCCACGGTGGGGCCCACACGTGACCACTGCATGCTGCATGCCGAGGCCGAGAGCGGAAAAGGTCGTTAAAGTAAAACATTTTAAAGCGTCTCACATCAGAATAATGTAGTGCAATCACAGTCATTCAGGACAGGTCTGTGAAAATTCTCATCATTGAGAGACGCTTGTAAAAAGACAGCGCCGAACAGGCCGCCGCCATTATGAATAAGTCATTTCAGATTTCACCTTGAATTTCCCAACAAATAGTACATGTACATTCAATGAAATGTATTTTAGTTTATATTCACTGACATAACAGATGCCAGCGTTATGTTTAAAATACCAGATGACTAAGGATTGAGGTCTGGGTGTTGCACCGACACTCTGCTAAAGTTGCTAACCAAACACTAGTTTGGCCTTTAGGTTAGGTTCAGAGGGATAAGTTGACACTGAATATGTATTTATAAGTAATAACAATGAATAAGTGCACATTCTTTACCACAATGTTTAAACATTAACAAATGAATCAGTGTTAAGAGAAACTGTGCAGACTCTTACCTCGAGCAGACGAGAGGAGGAAGTGGAAGGAGAAGCGGGTCTGTCTGGTTTTTATGTCGCGCCTGCAGGACTCCTCCCACCGGCTAGGCTACGGGGGAAACAACGTTAACATCTCTATAAGCCACACACACCTTTGTATAAATTTAACATGGAGAAAAAAAACTGATTTAAACTTCGCGAGCTAACGTTTGTCAGAGTGAGGACTGTGTGCTGAGGACAAATTTGATGAAAGTGTAAAGAGTTAGCTCTTGGCGTCACTTCCGCTAATAAAACGTGGAACTGTTTTCCTCGTCCACGAGAGGGCAGCCACTCCTGTAGGACAGACACATGTCACGCCCACACCCATAAATCAAATTAAGATTTATCCGCCATTCATTTTGTGAAAGCTAGTGCAGAAATGCGTCAAGGTGGGCTTCATTACAGCCCCTGCTTACATTTGCCTTTACACCAGTTCCTGTTGAGTGTTTTCAAAATAAAACAACCAGAAATGAAAGCAAGTATGCCTGCAGCTTCACTATGGTCAATCGTCTTGATTGCCACCAAGTGCACACATGCTTGGGGTTTTTTCAGATAGGAAGTGCATGGAAAGGTATAGTTTTAATGAAGCAAGACTCCTGCAACACTTGAACATGTGTATCCTATTTGTGGAAATGTGTTGGTCTCACCACAAAGTAATTATTGTTCATATTGCTGCATTATTATTATATTATAATATTATTATAAGCACCATAGTAATTACAATTAAACTAGACTCTGACAGCTGCACTGATGTATTGTGTATGCTTTATCACCACTACACTATTACTACTAATACTAACATAAAAAAACACATCACGATAATTATAAAGACCTTTAAATAGTACATTTATGACTTCATAGCAGCAGATTGAATATGCTGTGGTTTATTATAGTTAGATCATAGTCGGTGGAGTTCACTGGGTAAAAGTCACATTTTCCTGTGATGTTTGTGTGTGTGTGTGTGTTCATCAGTCACTTTTTGATGCTGCTCATTGTTTCATGGTAACCGTTGCCATGGCGTTGTCTTATGATGCCGTGTTTGACATCTCATTCATTCTGATTCATCCATAGAATAATAACTTTGGCGTCAGCTCATTGAAATGCAGACAGCTCAGTTGAAATTTTCAGTGACAGTTTTACTGTAAAAGTGAAAATATAACTAGAAGAATAAATTCAGTCTTTAACCACTCTCAGAAGAACATTTCTTATTATGGCTTAAGACTTCTGAAGATTCATTGAGATACAAAAAATGTTTTATTAATAAAATTAACACATTTTTAAAATAGTCATTAACATAATGTGTTTACTTCTGATGCTTAGTCTACTCTTCACCAACAACCCAGTACATTTGAGGTAATGGTAAAAACCAAATACATAACAGAAAATTACAGCAGGTGTATGGTAAACATGCTTTGCATCTTAACAAGGTTCAGTCATTAATATCTCTCTAATACTTTCTGAGATTTAGGTTGGGATACTCATTAAAAAAAACAAAACAAAAAAAACATGGTGTGGCGTCATTCAAACAGTCAGCTGTTGCAGGTTCATAACCGGACTATGAAAAATGTCGTTTGGCATCTCATTCTCAAACACACACATGCAAACACTAATGTGTCTTGTTCCATCAGGTTAAACAACCTTCACCAGAATACACGCAGGGATGAACTTTATCTCATGAGGAAGTCAAACAATGCCAAGCTCGACTACAGGACGTCACTTGTGTATTTCTGTCCACAAACAAATGGAAAAACCCTTTATTAAATGGATGGAGATAGATAGCAAAGGCTCAATAAATATTATATGATATAAACATATGTGTCAATGTGGATCACAATGACACTATCTGCAGAGACTCACTACGTGGCTGTACGTGTGTTGTCCCCCTCTGATTAACCACAGCTGATTACTGATTAGCTGCCACACAGCAGTAAAGACAAAAATGTGAATATTATCAGAACAAAAGTCCACTAATAAGTCATTTTCACTCCTTTGCTTACACATCAACGCTTTAGTTTCATAGTGCTAAACCAAAGGAAGCAGAGATTATCCATACTTCAAGCTCTTCCTAGTGGATTTGACGTATGGAGCTAAATTATGCCATTCTTCAGACACTGTTGTCCATGTTCAGGCTTTCCTACACTGCCGACTAAAATTAGAAAGTAGCAACACAGACCACAAGCAAACCACAATCAGCTGAACTCAGTCCCATAAAGACAGACCTCTAAAATTCAAGCCAGTCCCATAGACGTCAATGTAAAATCAACCAATCATGTCCACCATGTGTGCAAACCAACGTGCATCACCATATGACTAGAAAGTACACTTTATGGTAAGTAATTAAGACTCAGTAACTACCATAGATAATCAAAGTGTCTGATGCATCATTCATTGTGCAGTTGTCCCCTCTGAAGGCTTAGGCAGGGTTGTCCATTACTATTCAGCATGATCATGATTTGAAGAAATTAAATGTTAGAAAGTTTGGTTGTATGGTCGCAGTGTCCAGCACTACCGAAACTCAGCCAGCACAGAGGTGTCCTGCTGCACCTTCTTTGACAAAGGTGAAGGTGGTGAGGATGATGTCACAGGTGTGAGGGTGACACTGTACAGGTTGGTGATGAAGGCCTCCCAACCACGCCGAAATGCTCGGTCCAAAGCCTGATGAAGAGGAGGGTAGAGGTTAGCAAGGACAGACAGATACACTAGTTTAATACAGTTACACAGCAACGGTTATAGTTGTGTCTTTGAAGGAACAATTGCATAATTTCTTTATCATTAGGATCCTTTTTGCTCTGATTATGTGATGAATTGTTTGGTTCTTTGTGGAAGAAAGTCATGTTTTTGCCTGTGCAGCTGACCTGCTGCTGATTCACTAAAAGACTATGTATTGGAACTTGTTCAAGTGTACACACTCACAGTCTGCATTGTCTCTGTGGGTGGTGCGAAACTACATAGCTAATCATTTCCAGGGAACTCCCCGGGAAATTAAAGACCTGTAAAATGAAGCGTCAACCAACACTGAGAAGAGGATGCTCACATGTATTTACTATCTGAATTCCACTTGGAAAATGAAAGCAGTTTTGATTGGAGTTGGTTGGTTGGTTATTGTCATGTCAGTGGGTGGTAGTTCAACAGAAGAGATTTCTCTGTCAGGTTTTTGCATCTAAAATCTCTTTAAGGACCAGCAGACATACAACTATTGCTGTATATCAGCAGAAAGAAAATTCAGATAGTTTTTCAGTTCTCTTGCCTATTTATCCTCTCGAGACCACTCAGATTAACACCCACCCCCACCCCACCCCCCGCTATAAGCCTGTTGCTATAGTAGCTTCTGATTTTTGCTGCACTTGATGATACTCGACCAGCACTTCTCAGCTTGCCCGATTTTCATACATAAGTATCTTCTCCACACTCACTCTTATGCACAGAATCCAACAGTGTCTTTGGTGTGATCGTCTCCTAATCTACCAGGAGGTCAGGCTGTGAGGCCCAAGGGTACAACTGATTGGTTCAAGGGCAATGGAATGTTTTCATGGTGCAGGTTTAGTGGGCGGGTCAACGCTGCCGTACTTCGTTTCACTGATCAAAGGACATGATACACGAGGCACAGGAATGTCACCTCTGTGCTTCAATGTGAGCAGAAACTCTTCAGAAACATGTGAGTCAGGTAAAACTGCTCACAGAGTACACACACACACACACACACACACACACACACACACACACACACACACACTGCTACTAGAAGTCTGCAGTGAAACCTTTGCTCTGGCTGAAAGTTTTCATGTCATTAAACATGACGTAAAGGAAACATCCCTAACAGAGGAGGTTACTTAATGTCGGTTGGTGACATGCACCAGTGACTGCCGTACCTTGATCCTAGTGGCTGATATTAAGGTGATATGATAGTTTCCATGGTGATTAATAGCTCAGTGAGCAGTATGTGAGGGGATAGTGAGGTAGAAGTTTACCCTCTGTTCCACAAACTCTGAGGACAGGATTATGTAACCTTCAGGGGATTAAAGTTTAACCAGATGGGGTTAGGCTGCATATGGAATTTATGTAAATGTGAGCTACAGAAAGCAGAAGTTAATAAGTGTGTTCTTCTGCAAAATGCTGATAACAAATTGATTGAAACAACTTGAGCCTCTCACTTTGTGTTTCGTTGTTTTCTCTCACCTTGCGGTAATTCTTTATTGTGTTCCTCTTCACCACTTTCATCCCCTCCTCCTGCTCTCTCTTCATCCTCCTCTCCTCCTCCCCCTCCTCTTCTCTCCCCCTCTTCTTGTCTCGGATGAGGACCTGGTCGTCCTCATGCTCCCGGACTGGAAAGTGCACAAGTGCAGGTTCCTCCACCTGCTTCACGTTCTCCATCTCCACTTCAATCATCACCCTGGTGCCCTGCAGGTCATGGGAGTCATCAGGACTCTCCTTGCCCAGGCTGGGCCTCTCGTCTCGGGCCGAGTCCTCCTCGGTTCTCCCCTCCTTCTGCTTCCTCCTGGAGCTTCTCCTCCACCTGCTGCTGCGACGGCTGGGTTTTCTACGTAGGAGGGTCTCACCATCATCTTCCATCAGCCCTTCATTAAAGTCAAATGCTTCTGCTTCGTCCCTCTCGTCTCCCCCCGTGTTGTTCACTACAGCTGGGCTGCTCATTGCCCTCTCTTCCCCACTGCTATCTTCTATCCTTCTCTCCTCTACTTCATTTCCTCTCACCTGCTCCGCTTCACCAGTGGTCTCAGGTTCATCCAGACGACCATAGAAGCCACTGGATTTATCCAGGAACTTTGGGGCCCGGATGGAGCTCCTGGTTGAGCTTTTCCTGGAGTTCTTGCCAATTGTCATTGTTTCTCTTTGTGTCTTGTTTCTCTTTCACTCTTTCACACACCTCTGAAAGAGAAGGGGGCAAGCGGGATTAGTTTAATGCCATTACATAACCCTGCTCCCAGCCTCACTCAACCTTAATCATTTCATAGTAGCTGTAAGAGAATTTCATGGAAGTCAAAGTTCAAGAAAGGTGACAGAGAATATAAAGCAGACGGATATAAAGAAGACACACATGGCATGAAATGAGACCAAAGATGGAAGATAATTCAAATTCGATGTCAGCGTTTGTGCGATTGTCTGCATGTTTCATGTGGATATGCTGCTGTGCAAACATTACAAAATGTTCATGGAGGAAAATAAGAAACTACTTTATCGCTCATGGTGTGCACAACTTTTGATTTGACTATGGCTGAGTAAATATGTGTGTGTGTGTGTGTTTGAGACTGGAGGTCACAGTCAATGTTATCTGGGTTGCAGTGATAACTGGATGTCAAAGATGAAGACACGGTGTACTAGATAAACACACATGCACACAAATAGTCAGACTTTGACACTGTTCTAACCAGCTGGATGTTGAACAGCAGCCAAAACCAATGACTCCTTATCTGTCACTGCCAATGTCAGCCAAACTCTTGTCCTGTTCTCAGTTCTTTTCAAAGTATCAAAAAGAAAGAAAGAAAGAAAGAAAGAAAGAAGGAAAAAACTAACTAAAAAAACCTCAAATCTCAGCAAATATGAGAAAAACACAGCAGACTAATAGACTAATGGTCGAGCCTACACCAACAGAAGTTCACTGTTGTCCTGCTGTGACATCATCGATCAAATCAATCAATCAAATTCCTCTTATCAGCCTCCAAACTTACATCATACACATACAGTAGAAGTGCTGTTGGCTATTCACCTTTGCTCTATTTCATCTATTTCAATAATAATTGCTACGACAGTCTTCCCATAACCAACTCATCTTTTCTTTCTCATCCCTCACTCACCAGCTAACAAGCTAACGAACCACTGGTTTGCACTGGTTTGCTAGCGTCAGCATCACAACAGTTAATCAGTGTTTTAGGAAATACTTCTGAAGTAGAGAAGGATGAGAAGATGAAGACCACCCTTACTTTTATAGCTTTGTGCTTAATGTGAAACTATATCCAGTGTTTGGCTAGCTTAGTTTAGCACAAAGACTGGACACAGGGTTAAACAGATAACCTAGCTTAGCCCCAAAGAAGAGGAAGAGTCTACCAGCATCTCTAAAGTTCACCAGTCTCCATGTTGTATTAACTTTAGCTTAGACTTAGTTGAAAAACACATACGAGTAAGGAAAAGCGAGAGTGGTTGATATATCTGTATTTTATGGAAGTGTGCGCTAAACAAGAAGCTGCAGTTCTGCCAGGTGTGAGAAGAGCTCACACAGGGTCAGATTCCCAGCATCTGCCATTTGTGTCAGATTAAAAAGCCCTGTTATAGATGAATGTGACCAGACGAGAGGGAACAAAGGAAACAAAGATTCACAAAGAGGGAAAAGGAGACACATCAACACATATACATTTAAAATGTAAAGGCATAATCATTAAAAGAGCTGTGAGCAGATTAAAACAAGAATGAGAAGAAATGAATAAAACACGTTGTCACTTATTGTAAGAAGCCAGAGTGATGTGAAGTGAAGTACCTTGTATAAAATAACTTATAAACACATGTTGTGATATTGTCTTATGAGCAAAATGATTTTTATAAAAGGAGGTCTTACCTGATGTCTTGCTGTTGTCTCTTCTCCCTGTGTGTGTGTCTGTGACCGGTGGTGAGCAACACGACTGTGTGTGTGAGTCTGAGTGAGTGACTGAGCGCTGGGAGCTAGACACACTCCCCTAACACACAACGTCACCCGTCCACCCTGCCTGAACCTGCACTTCTGTCGTCACCAGAAGTGCAGGTCTCTCATTCTCTTTCTCTCTCTGACTTCTTTCAGCACAGCACAGCCCAACACACGCACACAGGCACACGCACACACACACCTTCTTTACACAGTTAAACACACATTGACTGAAGGTTGTGATTTAAATCAGTAACACAAATGAAAGATAGAGGGATAAATATACACACTCCTGCCTACACAATCCTCACACACACACAGGCGCACTCAGGAAGGACTAAAATATTCAACTCACAAATCATCATACCAGCAGAAGCCAAACATCCCACTGTGATATCAGCAGCTTTCAATCATTAACCATGAACGTCCTCAGCTGTCACACATAAACCCACAGAGCACAGCTTTAACCTCAGAGGCTGAGGATTAACCTCCTTCAACACACAACATGCCATTCATGAACACACACCAAGCTCCTGGCTGAAGTCCTCCTGTATGACTTCCATTTACAAGTTGTAGTTATCATCATCATTTCTTCTCTTTGAGTCATGCCAACACCTCTGTGTACAAGAGAGACACATCCTGTCATCATTCTTTCACACACAAAGTGAAAACACCCTCACAAAAAAGCCGATCTTAGATCTTACTTTAAAACAAAGAAGGCAGCATGTGTATCAGTTTGTAAATGTCCAAATATTGCCATCAGCCTCAGCAGTGCAGTATGGGACAGGATTTAGGTAACATACCTGTGAACATATCATCAGCTGGTCAGTCTCATGGACACACCTCTCATTTTGAAGGAATGTCAATAGGGCTGATGAAAGGACATGGACGTAATGAAGATTTGCCTGTAAGTATCTTTAATTGTCTAACAGACCAGTCCAAGGACATTTTTTCACAATAATAGTGCAGCACTAAACCATGTGCACTTTGAGGAAGTACCTTGGAAACCGTGAGACTGATTGATGAGCTTATCTTGTATTGATCTTATATTAATAACATTTAACTGTGCATTTTAATTCGAGGTATAGATCAGCTGACCCAAATTCAAAATGGCTGCCACTGAAATAAGGTCAGATGCCCTCTACCCATATCCACTGATGTCTGTATGACATGTTTCTTTAGTGATAAGCAGGTAGAGCTTAATGGAAAGTATGTGTATAGCCAGATAAAATCAATTAGCTTAGTCACTGTTTGGATGTTAAACACTGTATCTGGGTGGGACAGGGAGTGGGAGCTACTCTGTGTGTGTGTGTGTGTGTGTGTGTGTGTGTTGGGTAATTATCCACACGCCTGTTTTGCCTAAATCCACTTCAGGATGTACACATACACACACCTTGTGGCACATGCACACACATGCACTGTGCTTCAGTGAGGACACACCAAGATCAGGAAAACAAAAACACACATCCACGCGCACAACATGGAGAAAATATATGGAGAGTGATGTGTGTTACTGATGACTGGCAGGATGACAGTGGAGATGATGACACGAGACATGAATTAAACAAGTCCCAGGTTAAGTGTTGGCAACAAAAGCACTTGAATGTGTGCGTCCATGTGAATCATTGTGGTTATAAGATGCTGTGTGACTCCAGCTCCTCTTACTCACCTCCCAGTGCACCTTCATTTTATAAGCCCTGTGTGAGTATGTGTCACCCCATATATGGTGGACAACTTCCCTGCCAAGAGGGCGTCAACGGCTGTCAATTGCCGAGGCCTATAAAGAAACCTCAGCTGTGTTGCGCAGCTGGGGGCTCAGTGATGACGGAGCCAGACACGGGAAGCAGGTTGCTATGGTCACTGTCAAGCAGGGACAAGTTTTGCTTTTCGGTAGCTGGAGTTAGACGAGTGGTGCTGAGTCTGATGTGGCGAAAGAGCAAGAAAAACAAAAAGTGTCTCAACCTGACACACACTGACAACAGGTGTGCTGCTGGCTGGGTTTGAAAACAGGGCTAATTAAACACAGAGTCGTTCAGCTTCTTAGTCATGTCAGCATGTCTCTAACAAGTCAGGGTCAGAACCCAAAGTGAGATGCAAGAAAAAAGACCTTAAATTTGGGAAAAAAGGACAAAGGCAGCCGACTGTGAGCACAGACGATTGACAGCTCATCTGCAGCTGCACAGAGAGGAAAGGTCTGGTCTTGTTCATGTGTGGCAACCCCATCCCTTCACACTGTCACTGTTTCAGCTTGTTGCCTCACAGATGAGGGGGTGTGTCACAATGGACCCTTTAAACAATGATCTCAGAAGCAAGGTTATTATAAACATATGATCAACTATCCATTTAGACTAGAGCACAGGCAGAACCTTAGGATATGCTCCAAGGAAATTTTATACAGATTCGTACTGGAAACTTTCAGGACCCTCACACCTTGGTTTTACTGCTTTACTGCAACAGCGATACAGCTTTTATTTTGGAGGTGTGGCTCTGAGCTCACAAACATTGTAATACACAAGCTCATATTCAAAATATATACAAAATCTAAATGCTATTCATTTAATTTCAATTGAAATTTGTGTTTATAGCAGGTTGGGAAAACAGCAAATAGGACCATATATCTAGGCTCCAATGTTATTGAGATTAAACAGAGGTGAGATGTGACAGTCGATTGGAGGGGGGGGATTGATGTGGGCAAGCTCTTCCAGTATGCTGGAGGTCATGACTGTGTGCCCTCTGTGTTTAAAGTAAATGTGATGGAGCATCAGGGGGCCCCATGTGTGACGATCTGAGGGGCCTGGATCTTGTGTGGGGGCCTCATGGGATGTGGATTCATACTGAAGAGCTGAACAGTGAATTTAACTTATACTTACACCTGCCTGAACTACTGAGGGCCTCCACTTTGTACTCTGTCCACGTCTATGAACTTTCCCATGCATTGATCTGTTCCTCTTTATCCAAATCCCTCCTCTCTTATTGATCACATATGGGTGAAGTCTGAGCTAAAATCATTTGCACTTAAGTTCATTCACCAGATTCGTAGAACAGTAAACTGGACTGTGCAGAGACGGGTCGACGAGTACCACTGATGTTTGAATAGAGACAAGAGCAAGGTGTGTTTTACATGAACTAGATTTAATATCATAACCAGGGACAGACATGATCACATTATACAATGTAAAGAATCTAACAGTAATAAATACCTAATACACCAGAGGAGAACTGACTTACAGGCACTAATTACACATGAGCAGGCACTAGCTGTTTTTACAGTATCATACAACAGCAGCTGAGGAGCACTTATTTGATCTTTAACGTCACGTTGCTCTTCGCTCTTCTGGTTTTCTGAAGATGTTGTGAAAGATCATCAAGCACACGCAGAGTAGTTCAATTTATATTTGAAGCTTTTTGGTTTGGAAATAGGGCTAAAGTGAAATACAGGGTACTTTTGTGTTTATTAAAGGCAAATTTCAAGAGTTTTTCTCTGTGTAGTGTTACATGGAGGCCATGTTTGGTCTTCTGTTATTGCAGAAAGAATCTATACTACATCTGTAGTGTTGTTCCCTTAAATCGATTCCACAAACTGTGTGTCTCTAAAAAGCATCACTAAGAGGATACACGTTAAAATACTTGTTGAACTTGCTTCTATCACGCTATTAAAAACCAGCATTTGCGCCCTCAGCTGTATCACTAAAACTACTCTGGGAGTGGAACCATTGCATCTCATTACTTATTAGGTCTGTGTCGCAGCATAGTGTTGACAGGTTGTACTTAGGGATGTGTGTGTTTCTACACAGGTATATGAGAGCATAATAAACAAGGCAGCAACTAGTTATTAAGGTTTATTTCATGTTTGGCATGTTTTCTGGCTGCTGCTTCTTCTATGAATATTGTTTACGGTTTAAAAAAAAAAAAAAAAAGCACCTTAATACTATCTTTTCTCCACAACACTAAATAAAGACTATGATCATGCCTCTGATGGTGACAAAAAAAAGCATTCATATGGTTGAATACTGGACTTGTGGACACTAACTTCACAAAAACAGAAGCCATGCATGACTGAAGTGCTCCATGGCAACTGCATCTCAGGCTGTAGTCAGTCAGGATGTTGGTGGCTGAACTGATGAAGCTGGCACAGGTCAGATGCAACCAGCGGAGGGAAGGTAGACAGGAAGTAGAACCAGACCTGGTGTAACTCAGACATAAGACTGACTAACAGCTGTAAGGAATGGGTTACACTGCAGGGTTTTCTATTGAGCACGACATGTACAACCCTACAAGAAACATGTGCAAGTCTGTCATAAGACGGATTATTCCTCCAGCTTTAAGCAGAAATGTACTGGTGGTGCAACTGCATGGCTTTGCAATCTTTTTAATCTGGCGCCCCCATCAGGCAACTGTTTGAACTCATTCCCTGTACTGCCAAATGAGGACGTCTACCTAACTGAACCCAAAGAAAACCCTGGTAAGCACACTAACATACAGTCAGTAGAGTTACAACACACACTCACTCAATATATACACACATGTACATTTACTACCTGACACAAGAAAACAAACAGTCAGAACCATGTAAATTTAAATGTCACCTCCAACAGATTCTTCTTCTGTTTTACAGTATTTACAACGCAGAGACCCATATGCAGCATTTAACAGCAGAATATTCTTTACAGTGTGTGTGTTTGTGTGAGTTGTGTGTGTGTGATATGGTTTGTATGTGTGTGTGTTTCTCAGACCTCCACACCAGGGTCTGAACCCAGTCCCTGAGCCTGCAGAGCCTCCTCTCGCTTCATCTTGGGCTTCTCTGTCCGTGTGTGCCACACCAGCACCTGAAACACACACACAACATAAAATCAAACACCATATTATGCTGAACGATACACTGCAACTACTAACTCTGTGTTTGAATTTAACAAAGCGTCACATATGCATTCCACAAATTTTGGCCTTGGATTTTGCTGTAGGTAACTGACAAATTTCAGATTACAGTCACTCGTACTTTGGAGCAGTTGTCTGCTTTGGGCTCCAGTTCGTCCATGGTAACCAGCCCCTGAAGGAAGCTGCTTTCTAGGAAGCCCATTGGTGCGTCTCCATCAAAACAAGCCTCTGGATTGGCCAGGACCAGTTTCAGGGACACAGCAAAGCCGGCCATGTCCATTGGGAAGGGCCGACTGGGACGCCAGCCGGTGTGGAATCGAACCACCTTCGACACATAAACAGAAAAACTTGTTGTTGGTTTATAATTGGACTTCTATCAGATCTCACTGATTTAAGCTTTAATATGTTGTACTGATTTGTGTACCTGGTGTTTTTGCAAAAAATTAACAATATATAATTTGTAATAAGTTTCATAATCAGTCATTATTTCAAATGTCATTTTCTATTTTTTGATGACAGAAATACAAAATTAGTTATGTGGCCTTTTGCACAGGTTCTTTCTCAATCTCTGAAGCTGTAAGAGTGAAAAACATCTTTCAAATTTTTAATTCAAGGTCTACTTACTAACACTCTCAGGAACTTTCAATAGCACTTAAAAGCCTAACTGTGTAGATGTGCCTCATTTTGGTTGTATAATAAAAGCCAATGGACTTCCCATCTCCATGACAACAAAGAACTTTAACTGCCAGAGAAGACCGTCAGATCTATCCCCTTGTTTTACATCATTGCCTTACATCATCTTTGTATTTTTCAACATCTAATAATTCAATATAAAAGACACGGCTCATCCATGAGTCACACAAACATTAATTTTGCCGTGAGGAACTAGTTTTTCTTAAAAGAGGCAAAACATGAGGACTTCAAAAGATAAAACTGGCCCTGAACCAGTTCCTTCAGTTGCACAGTTGCACCCACCTTTCCTCCTTCAACCACAGGCCTCTCATACTTCATCCCTCCAACCAGCCCCACCGGCCACACTGACACTCTCTGAGTACTCCTCATCTGATCAAAAACAAGAGATCATGTGTTTTTCCTGTTCAATCATGAGACATTTAGCACACACACGCACTTTCATGGCTATAAACTTTGCAGAAATCATTGCAGGCTAAACAAGTCCCTTCTAAGAATATTAAAAATAAACATATTCATAACACCCACCTCTTCAAATATCTGCAGGCTGTATGTGTTGTCATCGTCAGCAAAGTAAACAACCCCCTGCTGGTTCTCTCCACCTGGCTGAGTCCTCCTGTCCTCTCTGAGCCACCGTAGACCCTCATTCCTCTGCTCGACTCCACGAGGCTTCAGCCAGCTGGGGTCACCCTGAGGTGGAGGACGAGGATTGCATGTGATTCAATCAAAGAAGAAGACACGTAGGCACACTGATATGATTCTGTCCCCAAAAGTCTCCACCCACCTCCTGGAGTTTGCGGTCCTTGGCAGTCGGCATGTGTAAGTGTGTGTAGGTCAGGCCACTCTTCACAAGCAGGTCAGTCACCAGTGGCGTCTTATGAGGAGAATCCTCCACCACAATCCAGTGGAGCTGAGGAACATGGAGGAATGTCTGGGACAAACGGGTCAGCTCGGCCTTCTGCACCAGCCTGGACAGAGATCGAGGATAGAGGACTGGTGTGTTTGTGTGTGAGGGGAAACAGAGTAACAGAGGAGAAGGAGATGCAGCAGAGGCTACCTTGCATAAGTTGGGGTGATGACAAAGATGGTGGGCAGAGATGGCTTGGCTGCCGGTTTCAGGGTTGTTTGGTCGCCTCTGACTTCCTCATCTGCTCTTGAAGACGGTGAAGCTCCCCCCGCAGCCGAGATATGATACGGTCTTTGGGCATGTCATGTTCTGTGCAGTCACAACGCTGACCTGCAAAGCATCAGGAACAAAACAGAGGGAACTTGAGGAAAACCATCAAGAAAAATTTCTTAAATGTATATTGTTTACATTTTCAATGAATACCAACTGCATAGGAGTACCTCTAAAAGATTCTTCTCTGACTCTCCCTTAAGTCCCCTGCCCCTGTCCCACAGACCTGAGCTCTTGTATTCACAGTCCAAGTTTCAAATGACATGTGTGAACACCACTCACCAAGCTGCATCAGTGCATAGACGAGGCCCAGGAGGGAGACCATGAAGTAGAGCACAAACACAGTCTTAAGCTTCAGCTTCATCCTCGTTGCCATGGTACCCTGACCAGCTGAAAGGATCAAAGTATAGGAAATACTATATGTAACATGACAAGTCACAATGTATTATACTCTGGAGATTTTTATGATCGCTCTTCATTCTTTTTATGAGATGTTAAGTGTGTAACTGAGTAATCGCGAGTACATGTGTAAAACTCAGCCAACATTCAGTCTGGCAAATTGCTAACTAGCTAATGTATGTAGCATTCCCTTTCAACAACACTGACCTGACGTTGTTTGTGATGCTACATGTAAAACGTTGAAGCTGAACGTGAGTTTGTGTGCGCCATCCCTGAGAAGGTCGGCCGTTCTGCATATACATTTAAGTTGATAAATCAGTCTAAGCTAAGCTACATTAGCCTGACAATTTGTTGACATTTTCGCGCACTTACCAGCGGCGGGAATTCGTGGAAGACAGGAGCGAGAGGGTTAAACAGAGAGCCCAAATCTTCATGTCATCTTGGGCAGATGTGAGCAAAGGCACCTCAGTGCATCACAGCATCCATTCATTCGCTTTGGTTAGGACATTTTTTTTGCAGCAGCAAGGTACCAACAACTTCCGGTTTCCGTGCAACAGAGTAAAGACTCCCCTCACATTCTGGCATTCACCACTGGTTCCACATGAATCTTGAAAACCGCCCTCCCTTGATATTTTATATGAAAAAAACTGTCGGACCAGACATTTATAGAAAGAAAATAGAAAATAAAAAAGAGTAAACGTTTATGGGTTAATAAGTTATTTTCTTTTAGTTAGAATTGTGACTCTGAACTTTTAGTGAGATGATGCTTGACCTAAGATCTCAGTTTTCAATCAGTGTCTTGACATAAAACTATCATTTTCAAATAAAATATTTTCATATTAACCTTTTGGGGAGTCACTTTTAACAATATTCCTGTTTAAAAATAAAAATATTAATGACAAAAAAACAAAAGGGCATCTCTTGAAAAGTCAATCAACTTTCCTTTATTTGTAACATACAAATAAAACACTGACAAGGCAGAATGACTTAGTTTTCCCTTTCATTGTCATTTGGACAGGACTTTAACACTCACTCTCAAACATGGAGGTTTCATCTTTTTAACATGTTTAAAAAAGTGTTTCACCTGTATAAGGCCAAGAAATGAAAATGAATATGGATCCACAACAGCTTATATATATACACATAGAGAAAAGACCAAGAGAAGGATCTGTGATTCTGTGAGGGTATGTAACCATTTTCTAAAATAAGAGTACTCACTGACTTTAAAATAAACTTGTTAAGTTTAGGCTCACTTACCAACTTAAGATATTTTCACAAATGCATTTTGTCTAAGTGAGCGATTTTTCTTCTTTTTTCCCGCCCCCTAAACACAGCCCACCTATCTCAATTGAATGTAACCACTGAGCACTGATCCAGAGTCAGGTCAAACTTTGTGTCATATTTACTGTCAAGGTATTTCACATTTCTTTAAATCTTTATAACATAAAAACTAAAAACCACCAGAAAAGTAGAGTCATCACTATCTTAGTTGCGTTAAAAGAAAATTTAGACGATGTTTATCAAATCAGATTTTCTCTAAATATTATATGACTAAAATTACTGACTCTAGATCAGAGCAACAGCCGGTCCAATCCAAACACCAAACTGACAACATGGCTGTTAAGTAAAACAGATGAGGTTCAATTACGTTTGATTAACCTGAGAGAGAGAGAGACTGTCAGTCGGTTGATAATCTACCACTATGTACAACATTGTTTAACTGTAACCTATGCAGTACAAAAAAATGAATTACTGTACTTATCAGAAGTCTAAAACTAAAACAAGCAATATGCTGTTTAATCATTTTTGTTGTTCATGATCAGAGTTCAAATAGGCATGAGACACCAATATGTCATCTACAGGTGCTGAATATTTTTTTATATGAATGTTTTATAGTCTCCACCTAGTCTGGAAACAACCAGAAACTTTCACCCCAGGATCTGGATTAGTTTTTTTTTGTGGGATAGTAACATCTTTGTTCTTGTGTAACAGTTTATTTCAGTATTGAGGCAGCCTCAGAGTGTCTACTTCACATTACATTCTCCCCTTTTTCACATATTTAACCAGGCAATAATCAAGGCCTTAATGATATGACCCGTTGTAAAGACATTTCAAATCGTACCAAGTTAAGGCCCTCTTAGCCAAATCAGACAGAGGAAGATTTGCATCCACAGTAGCGTGAAGAACATCTTTTACTCTTCCAGCCTGCACATAAACAAACTGCCTACAGTCCTGGAATTAAAGGGTTTAATGGTGGTTTCTAGAAAGGATGTCTAACCCAGCAGACCAGCGCTCGAAACGGGCCAAAAATACCCTGAAGGTTTTGTAAACAGATATGGAATCAAAAAGGTTGAAGTGGTTACAGCAGCCTTCCTAGGTTGACTAGTATAGTGGTATCTAAAACCCTCAGTGGAACTCCTTCTCAGTGAGATTATTCTGCAACAGCTGTGCAGTAAGAACTTAAACCAAACATTCACCCAAAGCTTAGAGTACTGACTTTGTGCTAAGATGGTTTCAGGAATACCAAACCGCAGCGTTATCTTTAAATGTCTCGCAACTCTCCCTTTCACATACTTCTAACATGCACTGATGTTCCTGGGAGACTTGTATGAAATATTAAGGTAACGCTGCTAGAACCACGTGAGGACTTTAGATACTGGTTCAAACAGTGCAGCTACAGTTCAGAAGCAGCATCGCTGTTGTGTAATCCTGATTTTAACTACGAGTTTGTTAAACATTTTTAAATCTTGTCATGCAAGCTAATGACAGTGGGCTGGGAAAACACGTCACGACTGAGGAGAAGAGGAATAACGACCATTAAAAACGCCTTCACTGCTCTTTAATGACTTCTATCATCCATCCAGCCATCCATTCATCTGTGTTCCTTCCCTCAAGTAAATAGCATTCATCAGCTTCACACGGCCATACAATGAAGTGGTGACGTCTATCAATTTTCACCCATGTTAAATCAATATGATTTGCTCATGCTAACAAAATATGTAAGAGAAGGGATGGAGGAGGGTTTTAGGAGTTTTTAAATACAGCTAAAAAGGAGCGTCAACATCAATTTGTTTATCAATAGTACCTCTTGGAAACAAAGCGCACTAAGAGGCAAGCAGGAGTAATGCATCTGCATAAAGGAGACTAAAGACGAGAACAACATAAAGGTCTGCTGTCATTGCTCAGCACCTTTATGACATGGAGAGAGAACGGAGGCACAATGAACAAAAAGGAGAGAAGGATGCGACTTTTCTTCACACAACTGAAGCATGTGGCATGAGGACATGAATCTCCCGTCGGTAGGTATTACAGCGCGGGGCGAGGAAAAGACGTCGAGAAGAAAGGGTGAAAAATGAGCGAATGCTGCCGGTTTCGGGTCCTGACGTGTACCTCTGATTAGAAAACACGAGGTGGGTTATAACGGCGTTGTTTACTGGGTTGGATGCAATTTTACAGATGAGATACTGAAGAGAGAAGATGTAATGAAGAAAGAAAAAGGCAATCTTAGACATCTTGTCTCATAAGTTAGGACAACTAAAAGCAGGGGAGACGTCTAGACATTTAGATATCACCTGAATAGAGCAGACTGGTGGTGCTAATGGTGCACTGTAATCGTGTAACAGTAGTATCATGGCCAAATGTGGTTAAAAACAGTGCAGTTGCTGCTAGCTGCAGTGCTTACAAGCCATATGAGCATATAACTTGTGTCACAACAGGTAATGTTACAGTGTGGCAGGGCTTCTCAGACTGCTTCCACGGGGACCTACGCTCGAGTACATTCAGCCTCATCCTGGGAACTTGGTTCAGTGAAACAAGGTAGATGTCTCAGAGGGAGGCAACCAGGGGCTGTATTATAGAGCTGATCTTACCTGCATAGTATCAGAGGTAAGTGGGATTAGCACATGATTCATTGACTTTAGATAAAGTATCTTAAACTGAAGAGGTTCTGACAGGAGGTAATGAGTTTCTACAACACAGCCCAGGGCCACTATCCTATTTTAGGTCCCAAACCACAGTTTAAGCAGCACTGCAGAATGACTCGATACAGTATAGCACGTTAGGAGATGAGAGCAGGATGGGATGAGGTTGACTGTGGTGGTAGATAATGGCAGCAAAAAGCTTCTTCTTTGACTGGGAACTACTAATAGTCATTAAGTGGAATAAGAGAATGAGAAAAGATGGCATTGAACCAAGAAGTAGGAAACGACAAACAGGAGCTATGTGTGAAAGCTCACACTGCATACTGCTTTTGTAGCAGGAATACACGAAAAGACACATAAATCTCAATCCATAATGCAACATTAATATCTGTAGCCAGGTATTCCACCATCGGTTCATTTTTAGCGGCCGCAGAGACAACCGTTCAAACTCGCAACGTTTGCAGAAGAGCAGGCAGCTCAAGCTTTCACACACAGCCATGAAAGTTGCTGGCTTTTAACCAATCGTAAGGTCTGCCTGATGCTGAAATCAGTGGCAGCAGCCCCCGCAGGGACCACCCGCATGGGTGTGTCCTGCCGAGGCCTCGCCGTGTTTGGTCCGCCGGCTCAGGATCTCGTAAGAGCAGTCGTCGCCACAGCAACCGGACATGCTCGGCGAAGTTTCGTCAATCTCAAACCTGGAGAGGTGAAGAGAGGTGGTCAGTTAACAAGGACAAAGGAGACTAGACACGTCTTGTGACGTTATATATGTTCAGCCATCACCACTTTTGGAACATGTCACTTGGTTGAGTGTGGACTATTAAGGCTTAGTCCTTACTAACTCCTCCGCCTGTATACTTGATTAACACCAAAGCATGTTGACATGTTATTTCTGAATAAAAACCAGTAGAGAAGCTGTATGTGATGGTGAGGTCTGAGGAGGCGTGGCCTGGTTATTTTATCTTCAGGTTTAACGCCCCAGCTTTGATACTATGTTGTGGAGCAGCAGTCTGGCTGTTCACCATGTAGAGCTTTTAACAAGCCATGTGTGAAACAGTGAAGATATATAGGACCCATAAAGGATCCAGACTGTTCCATTCCAACCTGCATAGAGGCTTTTTAAAACGGGTTAGAGACACAATCATCAGCCATCAGATAAAAAACATGAAGTTAATGAATGATAAGGCAGGTTTTTTCTGTTAAAGCATTTCTAAAGAGAAAAAACATTGTCTTTGTAGAACCAGTACACTCACTGTAAAGCTTCTCTGAAGAACTGGTAAGCCCCGTGGTTGTGTTTGAAAACTGTCAACATCACTTTCTTCATCTGTGTGCTGGGCAGGAAGAAAAACAGAAACATGTTGTCTTTAGTTTCACAGGCCTAAAGGCAATAAGGGGCATGAGGTTATTATCCACCTCATGGAAGAGCTTCGCAATAAAACTGGCTTCACAAATGTGATAAAAATGTTGCTTAAAACCATTCTGCTTGTGTGAAATCTCCGCAATTGACAATGCTAGATTTTCTAATATGAGTCTTAGAGGTAAATACAAAAGATATTTACAGCTTCCACAGCGCTGCTCAACACCATCACACACTGCCATGATGGCAGCAGTGGTTTTTACCTGTTAGCAATGAGCTGTAGTATCTGGATGAGGAACTTGCCGAGTCCTTTCCTCCGCACTCTGCTCTCTAACTGCACCTCATAGCTGGAGAGTCAAGACAACGGGTTCAAAGAAGTCAAACTACAAAAAGACACAATTTCTAAACTTTGCTTGCAATCTAAAAACTCATGGATCACTGCGTTACCAATATAAGACCTCCTCCCCGCACTCCACGTCAAATCGGAAGTGGGAGAAGGCCACGGGGGCGGAGTCTGCATCGCGGGCCAGCAGGTACCACGCCCTCTCATCGTTCATCTCCTCCCTCTTTTCCCTCTCCTTCCAGCCCCACTCGCTCTGCTCGTACCTGCAGCACAGCAGAAAGAAAAAAAATGGGTCGAGTCGAACGTGCTAATTTTAACCTCGTGTTTCTCCCCATCATCTGGCTGCTCTGGTGGTGCTGCTCCGAGAGGACCTGTTTTCTAAATGGAACAAATTAAGTTTCCACTGACTCGCTGCCATTTGCTAAATTGAAAAGGAGACAAATTCTGGCAAACTGAGAGAAGATGAATTGTAGTAATTTCTCTGCCTCATCTCAAATCTGTCTGCATTGCCTCTGCTCTCCTGTCCTCAGGCTCCTCGGTGTGTGTGATCTAATTCATGCTCATGAGAAACACTGATCCACATCTTGCTCTGCTGCCGGTTGATGTCATTCTCCAATTCTGCGGCACTCAAAGAATTTCTGGCTCATCTGCTCTAATCTACCATTCATATCTGTGCCAGCCTGTCTGTTCATCGATGGGTCGTTTGGCTCCTGTGCTGCAATTTTAAGTACAAGAAAAGGACAGAGCGCCCTTCTTCTTACAGTGTCTGCATGTTGCCTCTGGTCAGCTCGAAGGCCCACTCCACCGACAGTGGGTTGAGGGAGGTCACTCTCTTACACTCTATCTGCAGGTTCAGCCTGGATGAGAGAACATAAGAGTGTGAAAAACAACAGGTTACAAGTCAGTGATCACTTACACATACTGTAAATCCTCAAATAGACACCAGCCTCCTATACTGGCTGGGTCTGGCTGCAGGTTTGAGCAGTTTTCTAAGCTGCTTCATTCGTGCTTAAAACGCGACCCACTCCGACCCACAGGTGTTGAAGCTCAGACCTGATGCAGCCTGATTCACGAGCATTAATTTTCAGGATTACGTATTTTCCATCTTTGCTGACCTTAAGATCTGTTCAAAATTAAATAAAAGCCTGTCCCATATAGACACCTGTTTCTAATATAAGCTATGCATGTACTTGACTTGTATTAACACTTCTACAGGGCTTATGTGTCTATTTGCTAGATAAAAGACAATACATGGACTTGATGCCCTGCTGGTGTGTTTTTTTCGGTGTGCCACCCTTTCATCCAGTTTTCATCCAGTCACCAGTAACACAAAGCTGATAACATATGGGCTGTATGTTGTTATCTCTGCTGACCTGTCTGATCAGCTCTCCTGTGCATTTGTGTTTGACTTGAATGAAATTAACAAGAACAAAGTGTTAAAAAAAAAAGAACGTGTGGAAAAAAAGTGTTCTGAGTGGGAGAGAGGCAGAAAACAAATACCACCAGTAGATCAACTCTCCCCTCCATGCAGCTAATGAAACAAGTATGTATTTCATGCAACACTGAATAAGTCCTTTGTAGGCATACAAAGCAACGCGTACCCATTTCTGTCGTACTTCTTGAAGGCTGGGAAGGCAGCCAATGGGTCATCCAGCTGTGAGAGGGAGGGACAAAATTAGCTGAAGAGGCTTTCAAAACACAAAACAGTCTGTGCCCCTTCTGAGACCAAATCTTAAAACAATAAGCTCCGTAAAATGACTAAGGTATAAGATGACGGTGTTGGTTGGACGGGTAAAGATCATGGTATTGTTTTTTTCCCACTGTTTTCTGACAAAGAAATAAAAATAATAGGCAAATTAATTGCTAACACATTTTCGAATCAAACTCGATCATTTATTTGTGAAAGCAGCAATTCCCCCAAAATAGACAGTAAAAATAAATTGCCCAGATGGGGCTCATAAAGGAGGGAAAATAACAGGGCTATTAGTGTTATAGTGCCGTTAGTCAGTCATAACAAGACTCTACAAACGCAGCTTTTCCACAACCTGGAGAGAAAACATAATCTCAAATTAAGAAAACCGCTTTTCTTGGACAGATCAGGAGATAATCATGCCCCTCGTCACTTCAGCCACCCTCCTTCATCTTTACCTCCCTTGTACTCTGCAGGTTGATCTTCACTCTAGGGTTCAGACTGTTGGCTGAAACTATCCTGTTTACTTTTAAGACCTCAGCTAATCAGATTTAGTTTAGTACCCTGGCACCACACAATAAACGCAAAATAGATGCTGGTCGAGTTTTTCCTAAACTGAAATGTCTCTCCACATAAACATACCCAAAATGACAGAGAACAAACAAAGAACAATTTAAATGTTTAACATTATAAACTGTTTCATTGTTCATGCATTTCATGAAACCAAAACCCTTCAGTCATTTAAAACAAAACCATAAATGATTAATTTTATTATCTTTTCATTGCAATTTGCTTGAAAATCTTTGTTTAATGGTACCATTAAATACCAAACAATATTTCAGCCCAGTCCTCCATGAGAACCCTGGGGTTATCTTCAACTTATCATCATCTGTAACTGTGTTTACTTCCTGAATCCTGATACCTTCTGGGAAATCAAGACCGCTGTTGGCAGCCTGTGGAGAAGCAGGCCAAAAATATAACAAGCTACAGTAAAATGATAAATAAAAAAAAAACACTAGACTCAGTTGAGCTTGAAGAATGACTGAAACTGCAGCGTGTGTGGAATTTAGATTATAAAATAATGTTGCACTGTGAATTCAATGCGCGGGTGGGAAATGAGCTGAAGTAAATATCAATTCATATTTTGCATCAGCAGCGTATGAGGATGAGAATTTAAAAACGTGACTGGGACGCCCCCACGTTTAAATGCACATCTGACTTTCTGGTGAGAAATGTATTAAGGAGTCACTTTAAAACCCAGGATCAAGTTTTCTGCTGTTTTCTAAAAGCAATGAATGTAACATTTGTTCATTTCAAACAAGAGTCCGAGTCAAAATTCATTACTGTTGGCATCAACCGGAGCAGAAACCAAAATAAATGTTACTTTGAGGGGGATTTCTTGCATTCCTTCTCTGGCACATCAAGTGGTGGAGAGAGCGGGAGAGAGAACAGCATGAAACACAAAATGCCCCATTTTGGGACAAAGTGGCACAGAAAAATAATAAGCCCAGGCAGGCAGGCCTGTTCAGAGCGTCTTGAGGAAGCAGCTCGAGGGGAGTGTGAGAGCTTTGTTCTCCTCCGGGCTTCAGCACAGTTTACTAACGCTCTGGCCCACCTGCAAGCTGCAGGAGCTGTCTGCTGTGCGTTCTGCTCGATGGCTACGATTTAATAATGCTTATTAATTATGCATCAAGAAACATATGGCACTGAGTTTGGCTTTTCCTGTCATGTGCATATCAATTATGAGTGTAATTGGGGCAGGGAGGCCATCTCCAGCTTTTTTGGTCTATTACTCTGACTTATCAGAGGATAAAAGACATCACAGCTCACAGGAGGTTTTAAGTGCTCTGTGCTTGATGCAATCTGAATCCATTGGAAAGCCTGAAATGGCACCTAACAAGGGCCAAGTGGTGGGTGCTTTTATGTGAAGCATTTACAAATACAAAGAGTGCATTTATTATTAACCTCAATGCAATGCCATTATCAGCTGCCAGAGGTGCACAATGGGAATGTTTCTGCGTTTTGTTTTTGCAGATTGCCAGTAGCTAACAGCCCAACCTGCTCTTCTTCACTGAGATAAAGCAAACAAACAAAAAGCTACCAAAAACAAAAAAAATCCAATTTCAATCCTGCAGTTGTCTAAAAAAGTCATCCAAGTTGACGGCTGCCTTTCTGCACACAAATTACCTTATTGGCTGCATCCACCTTAGCACAGACAGCGTCCATGGCTGCCCTCTCCTCCAGACGCCGAGCTTTCTTCTCCTTTGCTCTGTTGGACTTCCTCTGGACACAGGATATAAAAGGAGGAGATGAATGGAGGGATATTGTTGAGATGGTAGTACACAAACAGGCATGGATAAAGAAGGATACGTGTGTAAGAAAAAAAGAATTGAAAGGAGACAAAGGAGAGATGGCGATGAGGGTCACAGGTAGAGAAAAGGTATACAACGAAGGAAAACAAAGGCAGGAGGTGAAAGCCAGAAGACAGGCGTACATCATTTCCTCCCCACTTGTCTTCCTTCATTCACTGTCACATTAGGCCTCTGACAATTAAATACTGTGTCTTATAATAATAATAATAATAATAATAATAATAATAATAATAATATGTGTTGAAATGTAAAAATGAAATATAATCAGGTCTGTAGTTATAACCCTCAGCCAAACATGTGAGCCAGCACAAGACAAAGCACTGTCACGATCCATACATTTCATTTACTGACAATCTTTGGCTTTTTCTGTCACTTAATCAATCCCTTCTCCTTTTCTTATCATCAATTATATATTTTCACTGATCCTGTACGACTAGGTATCCACTGTGTGGCTGTAAGCATAGTGTCGTATTCACTGACTTTGGCAATTCTTCATTGTGTCTTTAGTTGACTTGATCTGAAACACAAGTGTGTACGAGTTAGGAACTTCAGCATCATGAGCTGGCTGCTGGCCAGATAAAAAGACATCATCATAACACCTATGATCAAAGAGTTCAATTCTGGTCCAACGATACAAATCCAGGTTGTAGACAAAGGTTCTACTGTGCTTTTATCCTGCTCACAATAAAGTCAGATACATTATTGATCATTCAGCTGTTGTTGTTCAGTACACTCTGAAGAGTTCCTAACCAGGAAAGACTGTCGTTTCTATGTTAATATCATTCAGTGCATTCACTGTTGAGTCCTTGTTAGAGCCTTAACTTCAGGTTACAGGTGAGAAAGGTGGGAATGAAAGCAGTATGTGAATTTGTTGCACCTGGATTTAGCAGCTGTATTTTTTTCTGTAGAGCTCCAAATGTTCATTTCATTTTACCTTTATTTAATCAGGTGAGTCATTAAAAACAAATTCTTATTTACAGTGGCGACCGGGCAAAAGGCAAAGCATATACTTTAATATAACCTTACCACCAATATTCTGCTTCTGTGTGTGTGTACACCTCATTTGCAGCAGCTTTTTAATTACACAAATCAATATGACAAATAGACTTCATGACATGAGAACACAACAGACCTCAAACCGCGAAAAAAATAAGCTCAGCCATGCAGAACACCACACAGTGCTTACACTTCAACTAAAAAATGTTGTAATTTCACCTGAATATAAAACAGCAGCAGCAAGACAACTATGGTAAGTCCAAAAAAAAGTGCTCTTACTGACATCAGTAGCTTTTCTGACCATCACTTGTCAATGCTGTGTGAAACGGTGGAGTGTTTATATCGCTGATGGTGCATATTGCCCTCAGCGTGTGATTATAGTATTGGAAAAATTCTCTGACACTGATACTCTAAATGAGCCTGCTCTTGGCTTGATGTCTAATGCTAGTATCAGCAATGGTGCAGCCATAATTTACACAGATCACTCTACTGCATCAATGCCTTGCAACAGAGAGCACACACACTTGTATAGATGCTATATGTTTCTTCCTGGACACTGCTCTAACCTCAATAGTGATTTTTTTTTCCCCACACAGAAAATTAACACTTGGCTTAACAAAAACACTTAATTCTAAGGTTTTCAGCTGGTGAAATAAATTGGCCTGATCACATAAAAACAGCATACAGCCACGAATAATGATTTCCCATAATATTTGATACAGGAGGAATCATGTGGTCTACCTGAAATTAAGACATTCAAACTAACTCTGACATAATACTAAATGAAGGCGCTTATATGAAATGAAACGTTCAAGTGAAGAAGAAGCAAGGGAGTTATTTTACCATGCAAATCTCATAAATTTAATGAGCGTGGCTAAAGTTTCCCCCATCAACCGGAAACTAAACTGATCACAAGACAAGATGTGTCTGGGTCTATGTGGCTTAACACCTCTGCTAATCTATAACCAAGGGGAACCCAGTTGGGTAGCATTAACAGGATTACTTACTAATGAAAATCAACAGAAAACCTAAAATTAAAGCACTGCTACAATCCTCTAAACTACTTTCTAGTCAAACACTAAACAACCCTTGGTTCCAGTTTCTCAAATGTGACAATTTAATGCTTTTCTCAGTTGTAGAGACATTAAACTGGAAACTTTTCATTACATTCTGCCATTTTCAGATTAAATTAGACAACAACCGGCTGCTTAATGAAAAAGGGAAAATAATAATAATTGATAAATGCCATGCAGTGAAACTATAACATTGGTTAAAATTGCATTAGTGAGGCTGGGAAACCCCGTCTATTTGCAGCATGTTAATCAAGTTTTCTGTGACATGTTTACAGTTTAGAAATGGTAAATTGATACTTCATGGACAGACAATGGCCAGTGACGAACATGCAGGAATCAGCTAAATTCCTTCATTAGATCCAGACCTGGACAGAAGAGGTAACAATTATAGGAAGGAATGCAGAGAATAGCCAACTGTGGCTCAGAGTATTAACTCTGTACCAAGCACAGATAGGCTGCAGACTGAGCTGGGACTGTGCAAACACGTGGATTGGTTTATCTGGAGTGAAAGTGGAGGATAAACTCGAGTCTGCTTAAAGAGACTAGCTGAAGTTATGGAAACTGTCACCGAGTGTAGGCCTGGCTGGTGCCGAGTACTCACATCCAGTACCCCTCAATATATAATGCCCAGGTGGCCCACCACGGCACACTCTGGTTTGTTGGTGAATCGTACACACAGAAGTGATTAGCATTGATAGCTAGCAAAGCCCTCGTCGTTAATATGGCATTCCAACGTAGCTAGCACTGTTAGCAGGCTAACAATGTCACAACACACACCGGGAGAAGTTAAGTGTGTACAGTGGAAAGGACAATGCGGTAATAATGCTGAGAAAACCGTGAAAAAGACGTGTGTAAACTGGGGCTAACGTTTCACCGCTACCCGGGCTACCAGGAGGCAGCTAAACGGCTAACCAACACCTTGAGCTACATCCATCCACCATGGTCTTTCTCCTTTTCCCTTCCTCCCTCCTTCACTCTTTCTTTCTCTCCCCTGACCACCACGCATTCACCAGCCTTAAACATCCACCTTTCATTGTAACACCGTCGCACCGAGACAAGAGCGAAACAGACAAAACTCACCCCCATTTTGCCGCTGTGTCTTATCGGTCCCCCAGGAGAAACACGCCTCTATTGTCCCTGTGCTTCGCTGGTGCTGAGTTATTAGTATCGTGACTACAGACAGAGAGAAAGGGGCCAGATTAATATGACAATGATAGAGAGTGTGCTGACGAGGCTAGCTAGCTAAAACACCGACCGATGGCTGTGAGAGAAGCAGCGGTCAGGCGCAAATTTGATTACAACAATCAATGAAAATTCAACTGTTTTATTTCTCTGTAAGTCTGATTGGCGCCAAGAGTGCGAGGCTGAATTTATTACAGGTCCCTTCCTTGCCCTTTTCTTTCCTCCGCTCTCCGTCGCGTCCAGCTATGCTGCATTCACGTGTTCCTCCTGAGCTCAGACCACTGAGACACAAGTCCCAAAATGGACTTTCAAGAATTAAACCGAACACTTTCTTCAAAAATCCAGCGGAAAGTACAAAAATGTCTAAATATTTCTGTGTGTTTTTGAGAAGTACCCCAGTTCGACTCGATTTAAAGGTTTATGGTATAATTAATGTAGCCTGCATTTCCATTTAAAGGAAAGTTCACGAATGTTAGTCAACACACTATTTCGTTAGGAGTGTAAAAAATCATTATCATACAAATGTGTTCAGTATTCCATATGCCACAGAATGACGTCTTATGAGGAAGTATTATTGCTGGATAATTCACAGTGGTACATTAATCATTAATGTATTAATGTATGCGAAGCAATAACAAGTTTAGTGTTGGTCTAAATGCTTAATAGTTTATGAGCTTTTAAGTATAAAATCTTAATCTACACTGACTACCCTTAGCTGTCAGTTAAATGTGACATTAGAAGTAGTCTTGAATTAAAAAAAAAAAAAAAAAACTATTCAAAGAAATGTGATTTCTGCAGTCTTAGTGTTGAATTACCTGTCACACATCATTCATGGACATCTACCATCAGTTGAATTGTTGTCCAGCTCACTACACATAGCAGCAATGTGTCGTTAATGCTATGTTGCTAACAAGGATTTTAGCGTCTAGCCTCTTTAACATGTCGACTGTTGATCTTCTGCCTACTTCATGGTGTCTCCTTCCCATGGAAAAGGATCTTGGCAGCGGTGGGATTCGAACCCACGCCCCCGAAGAGACTGGAGCCTTAATCCAGCGCCTTAGACCGCTCGGCCACGCTACCACGTACTACCGCTACTCTTGGGGTGTCTCAATATTCCGACAGCATTTGAAGGCGTCACTGCTTTAGCGCGAATGTGGTTTCCTTGTTTGGGAAATCTTGCGCCTCGTGTTTGACACCACGTTGTAAAAGGAATGGCCTTTACAGTTATTAGTTATGGCAGACTGACGTTTGAAATATTGTTCAAGTAACACGTCCTAACCAAATGTGATACTGGGAGTAACATATCATATTAAACACAATTACAGTGAGCACTGCACACCCTGCTAGCAGTCAGATTTTTATTACATTTTACTATAATCTGGTTTTAATGTGATTTCTTTCAGATAGTTTCTCTTGTCTCCTCTTGTCACTTAAACTACTTAGAGATATGTTAACATTGGTGATGGGATGCATTTGGATTTGTTTATTCATTTTTTAGTTTTAGTAAAAAAAATGTTTACAGTTTAGTAGGTTATTTAAGCTATCTTTTTGGCATTTTGCATTAATTAAAGGACAGTGGAGGTAGGGCAGGAAATGGAGTGAGAAGATGGGGACACAGTAAATGATTGTCCGGGTCAGGGGTCAAACCTGTGACCTCCTGTAGGGCCAGAAACCATATGGGACATAAATAATGGAATGGACACATAAGGTTCAAGCAAATTATTAGATACAGACATAGAATGTACTGTGAATGACTCTACAGAAGGTTTAAATTAGATATTCAACTAACCCATGTTTTTGTAAATATAGTAAATTTTGTAAATAGTGCACACTTTGTCACATGAATAACGGCTACTTTAAACAATAATTATTTGATTTGTGTCACTACCTCTGTAAAGCTATACATTGTTTGAATAATGGACATTGGACATTATACTCAGCCACTGGTTGTGTCTTTGATGAGTATTCTTTCTCTTGCATTTGGTAAAGTGAAATAATCTACTTGAATAATGTATTAGATTCAGTGGAAACCTTGTGACATTACTGAAGTTACATTGAATTTTACAATTACAGTGATTTGGGATAGTAAAGATGAGCTGCACTCTGCTGATTGACATACTGTTCTTGGTCTAAGCTTCCAGTGCCATAGCATCCAAGCAGTTATTCATTGTCCAGCTGGCAGCTTCAGGATCTGTCTTTGTCTTTGTCTCCAAATGAGATCATCATGACTCAAATGTACAAATTACAATAAAAACATGCTGCATATATTCCTGAAATAGCTGAAGAACACAGAGGACATCATGTCGGCAGCATTCATTTCTCTGTCTACTAGAACCTGTAATGTGTCATCATTTTACAATTTGAAGTCACATGTTGGTGGATGTTGAAAAGGAAGAAACCAGTGGTTGTTTAGATCTGTGAGGCAAAGACATCACACCTTCACACCTTTCAAAGTTGGGTCTGGTCTGAGCATTTCCAGTAACATGAACAGTATACAAGCCTTTGTAGCAGCTTCCAGTCTCTTTTCAGTTGTCGTCCCACAGCCTCACTGCAATAAAAACATCTCACATTAAACATTTGACTGAGTTTTCTCAGGTGCAGATCAGTAGGCCTACAAGATTTCAGAAGCAGTCAGTGGTGGCGACCACTAGGTGGCAGTGTGGGGATATGAAATCACCTCATCATATCGTTGCCCTGTATGTCTCTTTCAAACCGACATCCCAGGATAGGTGAGGATACTCTGCAGAAAATATAGTCTTTTATTCCAACTTCACGATCGTGGCTTCTATATTGAGCATGTTACAGGTGTGATGTGTTACAAACAATGATGGTGATAATAAGCTCATGAAGCTCAAACCTCCCTCCAGCGCAACGTGGGCCTGCAACTCCCTCCTTCATAGAAAACAACCTCTAACATGTGAGGGAATATTATATCTAAGTCACACTACAGACCCCTGTAGTGAATGTTATAGAGCACATGGTGAGAGAAAAGACACCACCAGCAGAATATATATTTTCCTGAACACAGAGACATTGCACAACATGAGTGCACATAAAACTAACAAAGAAACACATAAAGGAAAAAGATGAACATACATTCAGCCAGTCAGTTATGATCTATGTATCTATATCTACCTATTTTTCATATTTTTATATTTCATTGGGGTGAAATTCATCACCCACTTGATTGATAAAGCAATGTTTTGTCTGACTGATGGTCCACAAGCCTTATTCCTATGAGATATCAAAAAAAGGGTTAATTACTCGCTCATCAACTGACTCACAGTTTCAGCTCTGCACTGGGCAGAGATCTAAGTTCCACCTTTTAATGTTGTTTACATCGAAGACACAAGGTCTTCTTTAACAGCTCAAAACACTGGTTCAGTTTATGCTAGGAAAATTGCCTGTAAACACTGTGAATTGATGATAATGTTTGATGATCACTATAAATCGTATCCAAATGCTGCAGACTGTCTAATGCTCTCTGTGGATGATTGGTGTGGACAGGGCATTTTATGCAGAACTGCTGCTCCAAATAAGTCTATTATTCAGATTTCTGTCATCAGAGGTTTGCTCATGAGAAGTCTGAGAAGGAGACCTCTCTGGGGTCTAAGTGACAGCAGCCTATGCAGACATAACGTCACTATGTAGGATGACAGAGTGTGCATTCCTTTGTCTGTGACTGGTCTTGAGGCATACAACACACACTTCTTCATGTTGAGCCCATACAACACATAAAACATGAAATATTTTCCTGTTTTCTACAGCCATGTCAATACTGTGTCATTTTTCAAAGGTTACCTCATTGAGTTTTGCTGTGACGATGAAAATGGTAAAACATGTTGATGTTGCGATTACTCGTGTTATGTTCAACCATTCAGCACCAGGTTTTGTGGAACCCCAGAACAAAACAAAGGGGTTAGATATGAATAAGCCATCACTGGCCCTGACTATGAGTTCTTGAATTGGTGGAGTATGTGAAGGCCACCTTCACAAGCCTACCCACTTTTTCATAATGCAAATAAAGGCCTTGTATAGGGGGCTCTCACACAGCAGCAGCTCTCCCCAGCACGCAGATGGCCCACTCTCTAAACCCCGCCTACAGTCTTTTGTCTTCAGGGAGTCTGTCTCTCTGTGTCGGTAGGAAAACTATTTATTTCATGTGTCAGTAGGGGGCGCGATGAGGGACAGAGACTTGATACAGAGGCCTGCTTCTCATTGTATAAGTCTCTCTGTCTGCTTTTGCATACAGCTGAGACGTACTGCCAAAACATCAACGTTTCAACTCGCTCTGCACAAGAGAAATGACTCTTTCTCCTCAGAGCTACATTTTGTCCTCTGTCTGTAAAGATGTGAGGATATAACACTTTCCTGTACATTCTCTGTGTATATGCTCACAGGACTGTATAATAAAGCTGCCTCCTCCCACCTCCACTCACACAATTACTGCTACACGCACACACACACACACAGAGCAAAATGCACACACCACTACATGCACACATGCATGCGCACTTGCACACACATGCTATTCTACAGCTCAGCAATGCAGAGCAAAGAAAGACAGACAGACAGACAGACAGACAGACAGACAGATAGATAGATAGATAGATAGATAGATAGATAGATAGATAGACAGACAGATAGATAGATAGATACATAGATACATAGATAGATAGAGATAAAGAAGGATGCAGGGTGCACTGATAAACAGCAGCGAGGAAGAGGAGGGAGAGGATGACAGGCGAGCAAAGGGGGGGCAGATAAAGCTGAAAATGAGGATGAGGATAAGAGGGGATGAAGAAGGAGGGAGAAACAGAGCAGAGTAAGAGCAGAAGGGAGGAGAGAGAGGCGAGTGGGGAGGGAATCAACAGATGCAGTGTGGAAGGCAGCAGAAGAGAATGGTGGATGAGGACGAGGCCTCTCTCAACACACAGAGCCGTGCAGCACAGAAATACACTGCATAGAGTGGACATCCTCTCCGCATGCTCCAGCCACTGTGCTGTGCCAAAAAATGTTGCTGTCATATATCTACATTTGGCCTGAATTCATCTGTTATCTGTCTGCTGGAGCTGTACATTTATATCAGTGCAATTATTGGAAATGATTTATGGCTGATTATACTCAAACTCAGTGGAATCCTATCAAACACATGGGCCTTGCAGCTTTCATATCTGATGATGAAGCATGAACCAAATCTGCATCAATTCCACTAAAAACCCAGAAAGAATTGAATTATTCTGGATTTAAGTGGAAAGTTTCAGGCTTTTTATTCCTTTTCAGAGACCTTTTTGTTTCCATAGTAGCGCACCAGAGAAAATAGTATTGATAATAAGGAGTGCTGGATTATAGTATTTGCTGCCATATGACACAAGCATCAAGAGTGGTGTGTTTGGTCATTTTGGTGACCTCCAGACTTTTCACAGCCTTCAGGTCAAAATTTTCACCTTTGACAGTAAAATGTAACCATAATAAACTGGCTGGAGGCTGGATTTCTATGACGTTTGCACTGAATATCCTTTTCATGTTCCTCAGAAGACAAAATATAAGGTTTTTGTGACTCGCTGAGCTTTCCACCAGTCCATTTGAACCTAAAAAACTTTAGGATCTATAAGGCAGACTGTCACAAAAATTAAGTGAGCACCACGGGTGAGCCCTTTACCTCCCTGACTCTGTCTTGTTGCTAAATGCTGCACACAAGATATCTCACAAGTTAATGGGCTGATTACTGTGGAGTTTGCATGGTACATTCACGATGCCAAGTGGGCAAAAACCTTTGATTGTTGTGAGGCCATGCCTTCTCCATTAGCACTTTTTACAGCTTAGCTGCAGTGGTAATGAGACCCAAATAAAATGAAATATTTGGGTCGGGGTTAGTTTGTTTCTTCAACACTTCTGTGACGTTGGTTATATTGAACACCGCAGCTAAACTGTAAACCCTGGTAATTGAATGCATTATGTAACACTTCATGTGTCAGCACACTCTTTATACACACAAAGTAAAATTCTTCAGATGATCGTTCTAACAGCAGATGATACAAAAGTGCAGTGTATGTCATTCAGTGACTTCTCCCATATTTCTTTTTGCTTTTTCCACAGTGCTTTTATTTCTTTAGTGCAAGGCATTGAGGGTAGTAGAAGTTGAGCACAAGCAAAAAAACCCACAAAACATCATGATTTTTAGATACATTACAGACCTTGAGATTGCTTTTATGGAGCTCCTCATCTCTAGCACACATGACAGCAAATACACAGGTGTGTAGGTTGTGATGTATCATCTGTTTTGGTCAAAAATGACTAAAGATGTGTTGGTGCATCATTCAACTTCATTGGTGAGGTTTAGGCAATCAGATGACAAAAATCATAAAATAATATAGAAGGACATTGATTAATTTGCCCTATATTAAGGTGATTATATTGCAATTCAGAATATTTAGTCATGTGTGGTGGTCCTCCAACCATAACTTAATGAATGCAGCAGGGGGAGTTCATTCTATCACATCTGATTCTAGACCATGCATAACAGAGACAGGCAGAGACTTCAGAGGAGGGAGTGGAGGAGGGAGTCAGGGTGAGGTGTAAGGGAAGAAAGGAGAGTTATGTGGAGATGTGGAGGAAAATGGGGAAGTGAAGGAGACAGACAAGTGAGAAGAGCAGACAGCCACGAGGAGGGAACGAGACAGGTGGAGAGAGAAGGAATGGTGGTGGTGGTGGCGGCAGGGTGGGGGGTGTAGAAAGAAGTGAAAACAAGAGTGAGCTAAAGGGAGAGTGGGAGGGACACTGAGTTCTGAAAGATCGAAGAGAAACCAAGCGCAAAGAGGAGGAAGGGGAAGAGAAGGGAGAGATGGAGTGACGAATGGAGAGCAGGACAGAGGAGGAGGTGGAGGAGAGGGGAGGACAGAGAGAGAGAGGAAAAGGAGGAGGATGAAAGGAGAGAACTGAGAGGTGAAGGGAGGGGGGAGGAGGGGAGAGATGTAGCAGTTGTTCATTAGTGAGGATGTGTTAGGGACTGGAGGACTGAGCAAGAGGAGAGACAGTGGAATGGTGAGTTTCATGGACACTGACTAATGAGGAGAGGAGAGGAGAGGAGAGGAGAGGAGAGGAGAGGAGAGGAGAGGAGGAGAAGAGGAGAGTAGACAGGAGGGGGAGAGGAGAGGAGGAGAAGAGGGGAGTAGATAGGAGGGGGAGAGTAGAGGAGGTGGCAGGGGTGAAAATGAGAGAGGGGAGGATGAGGAAGGGGGAGGAAGAGGAGATGATGGGGGGCTGGAGGTGAACGAAGCGAAACTGCTTTACTGTGTCACCGTAGGGGGAGGATGGGGGAGGGGAAGGGAAGAATTTGCACGTACGCATGCACACACACACACACACACACACACACACACACACACACACACACACACACACAGAGTTGAAATCGAAAGCGACATGAGAGAGACAGGAAGGAGGAAGAGGAGAAGGAGGAGGGGTGAGGAAGGAGATGAAGGAGGAAGGAGGAGGGCGGCAGGAAAGACACAGGAGAGGAGTCATCACTGGTGAGAGGAAGTGGAGGGGGGTGGAAGAGTGGGGGAGGGAGGGGGAGAAATAATGAGGAGGGGAGGAAAGCAGAGGAGGCAAAGGAAATGGATGGGCAGAAAGAAGGGAGACAGGGGGAGAAGAAGAGAGAGGAGGAGAGAGGAGGAGAAAAAAAAAAAACGTGCTGAGGGAACAGACAGAGAAGGAGGAGGAGAATTAGGGCAGATATCCAGGAGCTGGGAGGAGGGGGAGGAGGGGGAGGAGGGAGGAGGGAGGAGGGAGAAAGTATTGGAGAAGAGAGAGACAGGGGCAAAAAGGAAGGAGGTATAAAATATGTGAAATAAGTAGGAGGAGGGGGAGGAGGAGTGGAGAGAAAGAGGAGGATGATAAACAGGAGTCATCACATAGAAGGTGGGAAAGGGAGTTAAAAGGGGAGTGGGGAAAATGAGGAGGTGGTGATGCCAGGAGAAGGAGCTGGAGGAGGACGTAACAGACTGTTACATGTCAGCAGACACTTGAGAAGGTAACAGCAGGCTGTGTGTGTGTGTGTGTGTGTGTGTGTGTGTGTGTGTTACTGTGGGGGCTATTGTGCTTATTGCCAGCATCAGGTGTGAGAAATCCTGCTTCAGCTATCACTGAAAACACTCCCCATTCTGTTCACACTCACACACTGCTCCACACCTGTGCACTCTCACACACACACATGCACAGACTGGTGAATACACACACACACACACACACACACACATGAGGAGACACGGGGCAGAACTCAATGAATTGTTCGACATTTTAAATAAGAAAATAGATAAGGAAAGTATATTGGTGCTGTTTATCTGAGTCATTGTCGGGTCACGGGCAAAGTCGCGCACGCACATGGGAGACACGCGCACTTACGCATACACATTCACACAAACACACTCTGTTCAATTATGCCCCACTCTCCTGCCCTTTTCTCCACCATGCATACATCAGTACAAGTCTGGACAGCCTGGCTCAGCACGGAGATGCACAGTTGACAAATCCCTCCGCCGACACACTGGCAAGTAGTCCCTAATTTATGGGATTTTGATAGATGGCAGATTAAGAGTCGATAACAGCTAGCGTCACTACAAGTATCACTGCCTCTTCTTCCGCGTGTAATTTAGACAAGATTAACTATAAATAATGAACAGAGGGTGAATTAGCAGGTAAACATGAAAAAGCAAATTTTGTTTTGCTAAACATTTTTATTCAGGACTGCTGGGAAAGGCTACTCTGAGGTGACAAGAGACATGTTTTACTGCAAAAAATCCAACAGCAGGAGTATTTTTACACTTAGTAGTTTTGCAGGACTACTTTTCGTCAATCCAAACGGCTGGTTGGGAGAGGCGAACGCATCCGGGCGGATGTCCACCTCACTTTTCTCCGGGTGTTGTCCGGCCTCCCGGCACACACTCGCACTCACGGCTGCTTCCATCTATCCATGCTGTTCACTTCATTGTACTGTGTTCATCAATTAGACAAGAATTAAGCCGTTTTAGCTCGACTAGTGATCTTTTTGCACTTCCGAGTGGATTATAAACGGCGACCAGAGGCGCAGAGAAGTTTTGAGTGCGAGGATCCGGAGAGAAACGAAACACAGGTACAGTGTGACTGTTATCTCGACTTCCAACTATTAACGTTACTAATGTAACGCGAGGGTACTAGCCGCAAGCTAACTGGCTAACGTTAGCATCCCAACGACCAACTAGGTTTGACTTCATATTGCACTTTGAGGAGCGGGGTAATTGTTGCCTGTTTTTTTTTTTATATTTCAGCAGTCAGAAATTACTTGGGCCGTTCATAGTGTGGCCGTTTGCAGCGAAATGTCCCGCAACAGAGCAAACAAGTAGAGTTAAAATATCCCAGAGAGCGAGTTTATACTCCACAGCAGCAGCAGCAGCAGACAGTAGCGTCAGTAGTAGTAACAGCAACGTAAGCGTGGGGAAAACAAAAGGACTTCAAAGTCTGACACACAGCACACAGATAACTGCTCAGGAAAGCTGGGATATAATACATTTTAATCATATAGTTAGCAAACGTGGTGCGAGTTCATCGCTGATTTTTTTGTTTGTTTTGTTTTTGCTTAGCGTTTTTTTTATTTTAAAATTACACGGGGATGCTTAAAGCAAGAGGCCCTATAGTAATATATATACAGCATAGTTATAGTTGTCCTATTACACATACAAAATACCCTTGTACTTTTGAGATCCATGAGCATACTATTAGTCACTTTGAGACTTATTGTTAGCCGTATTTGTCAGTGTGAGTCAAATATGAGACATCACAGGAAGGACGTGTATCAATCTACCCCTCTAGAAATGAATATCGTTAACAATAAATTGAACTGAAAAACCATTCCTTTTTTATTCACTGTTTGGTTGTGCACTATAATATAAAACTATATCTGATTTCCAAATAATGCAAAACTATATCTTGACTTCCAAATGTAAGTCAAGTGACAAAAAGTTACGAGAGCTTCCCACACAGGTCAGAGTGAGTGAAAATTAATCACTGAGCACAAGTGGGTGGTTAAGCAATCATATTACTGCAAATAGACCCCGCCTTGCCGAGTTAGCAATTGTGTATTTTTGTATTAGCTCATCCAGCTCGCTAAAGTTGATAACTGTAGTGGATGTCGAGGCTACCGTCGTAGTGTCCGAGGCTACCACAGCCCCCAAACTCTCGCTGAAAGTGAACCGGGGCGGGATTACACAGCTTCTTCTCATTTGTAGCCGTAACTCCAGCGATTTTACAAACTGTATTTCATCGAGGTACACTTAAATGGACGGAGGTGCGTGTAGGTCTGGGAGATGTGGTGTCCCAGTGAAGTTAGAGGGGACAGCTGTTGTAGTTTTGGGGGGCACCGGGAGCAGCGATAGACAAAGACCCCCAGAGAGCCTCAGACACTTGTATTGTCTACCCGGAGTTTGGTAGATGCGATGTAATCTCTCGGTCTGCGAGGATCTCCCTCTACCCCCTCCAGCAGCGCAACTGCTCACGTCTAATGTGAGGGATCGAGCCGGTTTGTCACATAGCTGCGTGTCCCTGCTTTGTTCTGGCCGCATTTCAAGTTAGTAAACTGGAGGTGAAGTTGCTGATGTGGTGACGAAAGCAAGCAAGTGTATGCGATTCAGAGTGGCTGAACGTAAACGGTGTGTGTACCCTGATCATTCACAGATATCGACGCCTTTGTTTGTGGTCAACTGCCGTTTGTAACCGCAGCTGTTTGTCCACGAGGGAGCAGCTTTGATGGGATAACTTTCTACCGTGTGGAGCTGTGTCCTGAGCTGACCGTCTAGTCTTTTGTGTAACTGTGGGACTCGGTGGGTCGGAGATGCGGAGAGAGAGAGAGGGGAAGAAAACGAGGCTTGGCTTGGCCACGTAATGACATGGAACAGACTGTGGATGACACTTAAAACGAGAAGCCCCTTCACGCAGGAGGGCTCTCATGTAATCCCTGGCATGCTTTTTCCACGTTGTTTTTCAGATGCTGCCACTTGTCAGTGGAAGTGTGCGTTTTTGTTCTTGTGTGTGTAGATGTGTGTTTGGCAGTGTTAAAGGCTTTTCCCTGGCTTTTGCTGGGGCACATATAAAGAGGTGCGTGTGTACACAATGATGGTTTGTGTTGCAGGGTGGGCTAAAGACTGCAGCTTGAGTTCTGCTATACACATGTGTTCATAATTGAGACTGGAAATGATGCCAGGCTAAGTATAAGTGCTATTGAATGGCATAGACATGTTCAGCACAGGGTTAGGTCAGGGCAAAGCACTGAAGTTTACATATAAGACAATTTTATTTGACAAAATCAAAAAAATATCATTTTGATTTGGTCAAATCTGCTGTTAAAAGTAGTGGTCAAACTGATATGACAGGCACGTGTTTCTCATCTTATTTTGTTATATTAATACCAATATTATTCTTAATAAGAGAAGCAGGAAGTTTCCTGTGAGAGTCTAAAACTAAGGAATATCGGACTTTCTCATTGTGATTTGTGTTGAGCAGATATCCTGAACTGTATCAGGTGGCACGCTGTCAGTCTGGTGCATCCTTAATTATCAGTATCAAAAGGACTTCAGGTTATTTTCTCAAGACTGATTGGTCACCCAAGCTTGTTTCTTAAACCATAGCCCAGTTCACTAGCCCTGTGGTGTTCATTAGTTTGTGCTCCCATGACAGGACTGTGCTTTTCATTAGTCAGAGTAATGGAGGAAAAAGTCTATGATTTTAGCTCCTGTGATGAACAAACTGAAGACCGGCCTGTGGACTCTGACTGGTTGTGCTCTTGAGGTCAATACTTGGCAGAAGAAGATGAGAACTCGAACTTGAGCTGGGATCCAGAGATTAGTAACAGATGTGTGTCAGCCAACAAACAGAGGTCGTGGCGTGGCGTCCCCATCGCCTGATGTCCCTCCGAACTGTTCCCAGTGCAAAGTCATCTTGATCTGAGAGATGCCAAATTATAAAGAGACACTGAGAGCTGTGGAACGGTAACGAGGACCATGGAGAGATAACCGAGTTGCCGAGCGTTTGAATGAGTTCTCCTGTGTCCTGTATGTTCACCAGTGTTTGGAAAAATAAACTCGGCTCAAGGGAAAATAATAGGAATGCTTCCAAGGTAGCAGCATAAGGTGCTGTTGTATTTTATTAGAGTGAATGAGGTTTTATAGGGTTTCAAGTAAGAACACATCAGCCACAACAGCCAGCCAGCTTAGTGAAACTGAGTTAACTGATTTAATGGGATGTTGAATATTGGTGTAACTTGTGAAATTCAGTATTTAAGGTTTACGTGTGTGTGTGTGTTTTATTTTTTTATTTGATCTTTTTACTTTTTGCAGATATGCCCTCAGTGATGGAGCGCTCGGGGGCCGGGGTCCTGTCCAGGAGCAGAGCCAAGACTGTAACCAACGGCAACAGCCAGCCACACTCTGAGGAGGAGAGCAGCGACGAGGAACATGCTCATGGTAGAGACACTTGCATACATGTGAAACCGAGATATATTGAACTGACACGAGTTGAATTTGTTCCTAAGTTGAGAGCTGATCTAACACGTTGCTACATAACATCTGGGCTGGTTGTTCTAACATGAAGCGAGCCCACTGTGGTGTTATGCATTCTCATTGTACAGATGCATCATGGCAGCTGCTCCAGTTGCATTCATTGCATTGCTGCAGTGCTCCTTCGGTCCCTGCACGCTGCTCTCCTCTGCCGTCCCCTCCTTCGCTCCTCCAGCCCCTTCCCACTCTCTTCCATCCTTGTCATCCTCTGCCCACATATGTCTTTCCTTCCACCTTTCTCTCTTCACCCACCGACTTGCCGTTGATCTTTTCATTTTATAACTATTGTCTCACCCTGCAAGTAGACCTGGGACACACTTTTAGATCAAACACAGCAGTGTAATCAGTATAGTTAGGGCTGGGGTTGTTCTAAAGGCACTTCACTACCCAGATTATTGCCACCACCACAATCATCCCTGCCTCCACCTCCTCCATCCATCTTCAGTCTTCCATTTTGTTTCCTCATCTACCGGTTTCATTTCGCTCTCATTTTTTTTCCTAGCCGGCGTTTCCCACCCCATCTTCTTTACTCGCATCCATTTTTCTTTCATCTTTGCTGCTCCCCTCCCTGCTTCACCCCATTTCTACTATCTACTCCAGCTTCTACCACCCCCTGCTCCTCCCTTCCTGCCCTCTGTCCCTGTGGAAGCAGTAATCGGTCTCTTCCTCTCCTGGTCTGCTTCCTTGCTCCTCTTGTGTCCTTCTTCTCATCCCTCACTTTCCACCCTCTCTCCATCTCTTGTTTCTTGCTAGCTTCACCACTACACTAATTACATAATGCCGACTATCCCTATCACACTGCCTGTGTGTGTTTCTTTAATTTGGATGTTATCATTATAAAAATATCACATGTAGTGATACTAATCACCTGAACAGTTCTGATGTGCAAAGACACAAGTTGTGTGTTATGACTGAGAGCTTCCTGCTGTTGTGGCAGAACCAAACAGATGGAAAACCTCAATAAATAGAACATTAAATATAGTAGCAGTTCTTGATCTTGTAAAACCAGTCACTATAATTCAGATTGTTCATTAATATCTGTTTGTGAATGTTTTCCAACATTGACCTGAAAAGGTTTGCTGGCTGCTTGTATTCTGAACACGAGGACTAAAGAATTGTTTGAAAAACCAATTACATATCCTCAGGGCTTCCTGCAGTGTCTTATGTCTGAGCCTTTTAGAGAGCTGTCTAATTCCAGTGTCCCATTGTTGAGACATTGTCATTTTGATAATGAAAATTGTGACAAAATGATTCATTAATGACCTTTTATCTTACAAAAAAATTAGGTTAAAGCTAAATAAAAAGTAACATTTGAAAATGAGAACTGTGATGAAATAAAGCCAGGCAATAATCTGAAACAGACAAATGAACGTGTTGTAATGCAAGTCTTATTCAACAACCTGCGTGCATCAGTGAGAGCACACGCTAACTAAAGAGACTGATTCATGGAGATTTTCCTCCTCACTCCACTGCGATTTAGACAACAAGAGGCAAAAAACATCTGAGACTAACTGCAAAAACAGTCTTCATCCACAGTGCTATCAAGGTAACCTTGATGTTATTTTCAGTCGTCAATCTTCAGTGATGCTATCACGAGGAGTGAGTAACTCCTAGGCTTAATGTCAGTGATCCATCTAAAATGTGCTCTGGATCTTCACTAAACAAAAATCACAGTATTGACGTTATGCAGTGGTTTGTGTTCTCTCAGACTAAACCCAGAATGAGTATTTTAGTGAACAGAGGAGGCGCTCCAGCTTCTCAGTGACTCACGGCCCAGGTAGCTGCAGTAAGGCCATGATAACGACTGGATTAGATCAGATTGAGCAGGTCTGTTCAAACTGGCAGAGTTTAGAAATGTTAACTGGATTGTGACAGGGACAAGCACTGAGATACCTGTTACTATGGTAACTGTACTCAACGATGGCAAAAGCAGAACCACAAAAACGGATTGAAAGCATTCTGATTAAAAATGAATAATAAAACTAACATGGACAGATCAATGACTTACATTGAATAAGAATCAAATGACAAAAATTTAACTAAAACTCATAAAAATTTTCACTGAGACTTTAATAAGACTAATTTAGAATGAGCTGCCAAATTTGCACCGCTCTGCACACAGAAAGTGATCTTGCTGATACAGTTAGTGTGTAGTCCTCTTACAGACTAAACCAGTGTCAACCAAAGCTCTGTCAGTTGTTCATTCTGTTGGTTTATAGATGTCTGTCCTCCTGTCAGTACAGTTAACAATTTTTTTATGATCCTGTTGATCCAGCTCGGCAACATCTAGTAAAATTTGGACTTTTTACTGGAATACTCCTGGATTATTACTTCCTCATGGTCTCCTCTATCTTTATCACATTTTATCTGTCTTTGAAATCATGTTAAAAGCTCATGTTCATCTTGTGTCTCAACAGACAGTATGATCAGAGTGGGAGGAGACTACCAGGCTCAGATCCCAGAGTTCAAACCAGGTAAGCTGGCATAAGAGGGAAGAATGGGAGAAAGGGAGATGCCAGAGAGAAATAAAAAGAAGTTACAGAGAGAGGGGTGGGTGGGTGGGGAGATCCAGGCTGAGAAGGAGACATAGAGGTGAGTAGAGGACGTTGAAATGAAGGTGGGAGGGGAATGCAGATGATGAGAGAAATGAAGGTCAAATGATCAGTGTTACTGTGGAAATCCAGGAAAAGGGAGAGAGAGGAGGAGTACTAGCCAGACGTCTAAAATCATGTCTGTACCTTCAATTGTAGGGGTTTCTTCAAGATGTTTTACCTGACTTACTTAATGTTAAATCACAGTTTATCAAAGTAATGAATTACACAAAACCAGTCATTCATCTCATGGTAATAATCTTACAGAGACAGGCAGGCAGCAACGAATCAAGTGCAGGATAGTAATTATTGACTCCAACATTACTGACTTAATGGGAACTGCAAATAAATGTGACATTTAGCACCAGAGTGGTGCTTCCTCCACACAGCCTGGACCCACAGGTTTACATAAATACTCAAGGTATCTGAGGGTTAAAGGCCTTCAATTAATCCAATAAAGATAAAATACAAGTCTTAAAGGCTAGAAAATGTGTCAGGTAATTGGCATTGGTAGCAACATGACGAAGTCAAGCTCTCTTTGAGGTGGGTGTCATGTCTTTGTTTAATAAATTAAAGGGTTAGTCCTACAATATTTAAAACCTGCTTCATATCTGCTTCAGTAAACACAAATGGATGTCAACATTATTTCTGACATTTCAGAATAGTCTGTAGTCATGTTGGATCAGAGTGAAGTTAATTTTTAATTTAGTTTAAATAGTCTTTCACAAGGAATGAAAACGTTTGCTGATGATTTGCTTAGTGAGACACTGTAGTGTTAACATTAGTAGTCGCTGTAAACTGGATGAACACTGGTAAAACAACCACCATAATATCCAGAAAGAAAGAAGAAGTTACCTCACAACAACGGCATTGCATCAGAGGAATGTAGGAGCAGCCAGACCTGCCTCTGTCTTAACGTCCTTCGGCTTCAGTTTCCTCTTCTCCTGCCTCCTTAGGAAGATGGAGCTGATGTAGTCTAGACAGAGGACAAGATGCAAGGAAGAAGGAAGAAAGTAGGATGATATTATATAAGGTCTGATGAGTGGACAGCTGGGGAGAGGGAGAGGTGGATGAGGGAGGAGAGGAGGCACATAGAACTGCTGTGTGAGCGTAACCTCCATTTGTGGACCTCGTGTCTCAACCTGTCTCCTTTGGTTTCATTACAGACAGTCCAACACGCTACAACGAGAAGGACCAGAGGAGCATGTTGGTGTGGTGTCCCAACAGCCAGCTCTCTGATGCAATGTGTAAGTTACACACACACGCCAACCGACCTGACCTTCCATTCACTGGTACAAGCTGAACAACTTGGCCTTCAGTGTAGAGATGACATGCTGGCAGGAGTGTAGAGACAAAACTTCAGTTCTTTTCTGTGCATTTGCACTTGTTTGGTCTCCTCACCTCCGTCTTTCTTCTCTCTCCTTTTCTGTACATTCTTTTCCTTGGAACCTGACCATCTACCTGTTCTTTCTGTCCAACTTTCTGCCCACCCTCCCATTACCCCATATTATACCCCACTTTGTCTTTCCTGTCTTTTTCTTGTTTTGTATCTCTATTTCTCCTGCTCTTACTGATATTACTCCCTCTTACATCCTATTTAATCTGTTTCTCTTGTTCTAGTGGATGAGTACATCCTGATGGCTAAAGAGAAACATGGATACAACATGGAGCAGGTTAGTCTCAACCTCAATTCAAACCTCAATTAAACTGCACAGACAGATGAATATTTAAAAGGCCAAATAGCAGCAACATTTACACCAGATTAACTTTGTTAACAACCCTATTTGTGCTTACCTTCAATCACACACTCCAATGTCCTGGCTTTCTCGTTGGGTTCAATCAGGCCCTGGGCATGTTGTTGTGGCACAAACATGATGTGGAGCGCTCTCTGGCTGACCTCGCCAACTTCACCCCCTTCCCAGACGAGTGGACGGTCGAGGACAAAGTGCTGTTCGAACAGGCCTTCAGCTTCCATGGCAAGAGCTTCCATCGCATCCAGCAGATGGTACATTTAATGCAGGAACTTCACTGCCACTTCAAAAACATTTTTGACATTTAACACTCAACTTATTGACAGCCTGTGTTTGTGTTTAGCTTCCAGACAAGCTGATCTCCAGTTTGGTAAAGTACTACTACAGCTGGAAGAAGACCAGGACCAGGACCTCAGTCATGGACCGACAGGCCAGGAGGCTGGTCAGCAAGAGGGAGAAAGATGACAGGCATGAGAAATCTTTAAATTTAATCATAACCCCAGGGGAAAACAGAGAGTCAGGGGAGAGAAGGGAGGAGAATGCTGAGAAGAAGGAAGTGATGGACTTAAATGTGAATATTAGAGGCAGGACCGAGCAGAAAAGAAACACAAAGTTCCCCCAGAAACCACTCAGCTGAGATGTGACATTTACAAAAGTCTTTTGTTAAATGACACCTGATAATGCATGTCATCCTGGAGAAACAAGAGCCTCATGAATATAAATGAGATCCTTTTGATATTGTTTCTTGTCATTTTCCCCTGACATTTTTGAGCATTTCATATAAGTTTGGATTACATCAAATATAGTTTTAATTTAGGTGGCTGGATACAGACAAAGCTGAAGCATGGGAGTGGTTAGTTTGAATCTTTCTCTCTTTTTTTTGCAGTAATGATGAGCTGGAGGAAGGAGACCCAGGCAGCGACAGCGACTTTGAGATTGACAACAAGAAAGAGGTGAGCCATGGAAAACTCAATCGGGGTTGTTTGACTGACTGAGTGTGTGTTTTCTTACACAAACACATTTTACTTTTCTATTAATCATGACTTGCCTGAGGAAATCACCCCAGCCAAACCAATGCTTCCTATAGCCTTCAATTTCAGCTTCATTTATTATGCATCAGCGTAACGCTGCTTCTTGTTGCTGTTGTAAAAACGTATCAGTCTACCCTGAAGCCCGTTTCTAATATTTGTGATTCTGTTGTCCATGAAGGCGGTGAAGCAGAACCCCAGCAGCACCAGCTCTGACAAGGCCACCCCCAGCCGCTCTGGGCCGATAAAGAAGGAGAATATCGGGGCTCAGTACCGCCACCACCCGCTCAGAGCCCGACGCAGGCCACCTAAAGGCATGCACCTGGTGCAGGGTGACATCATGTCCCTCTCAGCCTCTCAGGATGCGGGGGTGCTAACTATACGACAGCTGGACACACAGTTGGTGTCACTCAAGAGACAAGTATGATCATACATTTCACCAACTGATCTGATCATGTACACAGCTACAGATCTGTGCTCCAACAACAACAACAAAAAACTAACACGCTGTCCTCTCTGTCCCAGGTCCAGTCCATTAAACAGAACAACAGTAGTTTGAAACAGAGTATAAATGAAGGTGTTGACACGTTCAGACCTGCTGAGGTAAATCTCTTCATCTGCACCCCTGGTCTTTCTACATTTTCCTCTCTTTACATACTTCATCTCTCCCTGCTTTTAGTTTCCTTCCTCTATTCTCTTTTCATTGTCTCCGATTTCTTTTCAGCTTGTCCCTCTCCTCTTTCATATATTCACTCTGCCCTTCCACAACTCCCTCCAGATATCATTTCACTCCTTGCGGGACTGAGATTAGTCTTAATCTGCTCTTTGCTCTTTTACTGTCATTTTCACCTCTCTCCTCTTCTTTCTTACCATCCACCACTTTACCACACACACACACTAATCTATCGCTGACTCTCTCCCAGCCCGCCCCTAAGATGAACTCTCGCTGGACCACAGAGGAGCAGCTCCTGGCTGTGCAGGGTGAGTGAAGGTTGCAGCATCATCTCCCTTCCTCTGTGCAGGTCACGTCATGTTGCTGGCTCTCCTCATCCTACCTCCCTCACATTCACAGGCACAGACAGTGATACTCATATCATCCACACAAAGGAACTGCCTGTTCTGCATGTTATATAGTATTGTATAATGAACCAGCATAAGTATGTCCTCTAATGTCTAATCGTAGTGTTTGGGATGGGGATGGTATAAAAAGACCCTGCTCCCACCACAGGAGTCAGTGAGTACCAGTTGTAATGAGAGTAGGAATAAAGGGAGGCATTTCTTCAAATGTTAATTCAGATGAAAACAAAGCTATAAGTTGTTTTGAATTTCTTGTCTGGTAAAGACAGAATAGTGTAAAAACTGGGTGAGACTGAGGTTAGCATTTGAGGAAACAAGTGAGTGAACTGTGAAGAACAAAATTTGATTTGTTACTTCATTCAATGTGGTTATGTTCTAAAGCAGAAATCAATAACAAAGACATTCAGCAGAGCAGATGATCTTCTTTGGAGACAGTATGTCTCCTTTGCATTCCTTTATAACATCTGCTGAAACATCAGAGAAATGACAAGATATTTTTACCTATAATTTACTTCTTAAATCACTTATCTGACCAGTTTCTCTCATCTTCAGGGTGCTGATGATGTCAGGGATGTACGGTAGCAGAGAGAAACAGAGCTGTCTGCTGGTGTGGTGACTGTGATCAGTTTCTATGGTTTTCAAGAGGCAGAGCTGTTGTGTCTTATTAGGTCTTAGTGCTTCACTCGTGATAATGTGATGCAGCTGGAGCACACAGGAGCTGCTGCGATTCACATTCCATCTGCAAGTGAATTAAAGCTATGGGAGGTGTTAAGCTGCTTCTGTTCCAGCACGTCCTCAATTAAACACACACAGTTGACTTACAGAGAGGCATTTAAAGGAGGATTCGTGGCTGATGAGGACCTGGTACTATTTGTTGCTATGGACACACAGTCACATGCCGTGACTCCCAACAGCATGAATGAATGTGAAGTTCTGAATGACTGATTTCATACTTGCTTTTCCATGCAATTATTACCAGATGTGAGCAGCAAACACATTTAATCAGATTATTATGGCTATATCTGACACTGGGCCCTTCAGACATAATGCTGTCATTTACATGGACACACAGCTGATCAGTCACATGATTCTGATGTGTGTCAATCTAAAATATGATATAGTCTGTTTTCCTCCTCAGCAAAATTTAAATTATTTAGAATAAACAAGCTCATTTATGAAACATGATGGTCAATAGTTCCCATAGGTGCCAATAAATAATTTAAAATGAGATCAATTTGAGAACCACTGAGTTAAGGAAGTGGAAAAAATTGAATTGAGGAGTTAGAGCAGCAGAGATTAAAACTCTTTATGCTAATCCAGGAGTCGGGTGAAATTTCAGATTAGATAAGAAGGCGGCTCGTTCTTTTCCCTCGGCAGCTGCAGGCCGTGTGCCATCCACAGCAACTGCAGCTGTGCAGCACACACAGCAGAAGCAAAGGCAGAAGCTGAAAGATTCGAATGTGTGTAATGATGTGAGCGTGAAGCAGGTCAGGCCTGTAAAAGAGCAGGTGCACTCAGTAGAATGACCTCAGACGAAGGTTAACAGAAACACACGTCAACGCGCCAGCCCGCTCCACATTCACTCATCCGTTCCCCCTGGTAGACCCTGCACCATTTCTCTGACAGGCAGAAAGCAAGCAGCTGTTTCTGCAGCTTTTTAAAGCCAGTGAGTGACGCACAGACGCAGCATTAACCCGATGTTCCTCGTCTGTCTCCTCTACAGCTATCCGTCGTTACGGGAAAGACTTTGTGGCCATTGCAGAGGTGATTGGGACGAAGACGCCGGCTCAGGTGAGCAACATCTTTCCCCGGTTAAACTTGGAGAGAGATTTACCAAGATCACTTCTCATCTCTTATTCTGACCTCAGTCTAACCCTTCATCCTGCAGTTTACTCTGAGTGAGCTGCCCATCAGCCTCCCATCTCTCCTTCAATGTCTCCCCCCATCCCTACATCTAGAGGAGCATTTTTCTTTATAGGATAGCTCTAATCTCCATTAGCCCTCCTTTCATTTGTCTTCTGGCCTCCATCCTCAGCCTCTGTGACCTTGAACGCAGCACAACTTTCTGTCCTCTGTCATCTCTTCTCTAACTTTTCATCCTTCTGTCTTCTCTTCAGGTGAGTTCATTCTTCGTGAGCTACCGACGCAGGTTCAACCTGGACGAGGTGCTGAGGGAGTGGGCGGCCGAGCAGGTGGCCACCAGCCGCGACCAGAGAGACCCCAGGAGGAGCAGCGAGGAGATCGCTGCGGCTACAGACGGAGGCCCGGAGGAGGACGAGGTGAGGCGCTGTCGCTTTTAACAAACAGAAACAGCATGTGCGGGGGGACTATTTTCAGCTGCGGATTAATTCACAGTTGGTGAACTACAGGGTATTTGGCACAGCACTAAGGTCTATGTGGGCCTAACTGAAAACAACCTGCAGTGTGTAGAATAGGATCAGATGGCTGAGGCCAAACTGGCTGATAGGATCTGTTTGGTAGTTTGTCACCAAGAGAAATATTGATTATCAGCAGCTTATCTTTTATTGATGGATTTTATAGTTTGTAGAAAGTCTGAGGTCTGGTTGTGAGGCATGAGTTACATGAGCGGTTTAACAGTAAAGGGCAGTTACTAACCGTCTGACAGGGGTAAATACATGATGTAGACACAATGGCTGACTCGTTCCTCGTCATCTGTCTGACTTATTCCCTCTGTGTCCTTGATCTGTCTCTCTCCTCGTCCTCTCATGTCTCCTACCACTGTGTCCTACCGTCTTTATCTTCTCTGGTTTGTGTCCCTGCTGGATGTCACCCCCCCTCTCACCCTCTGCTTCACCTCCGTCCCCTCAGGTCAAAATGGAGGACTCTCCCACAGACGCTGCCGGCGGCTCATCTCCCCCGTCCTCCACCCAGACCCCGTCTTCTCTCTCCCAGCCTCCCCCACTGCTGCGCCCAGCGCCTCCGTCGGCTCCCCCCAGCCTCCTCCGTCAGCCTCCGCCCCTCCAGACACGCCCCCTCCAGAACCGCGCGCCACACAACCACCCTCCACCTCCGCTCATCCGGCCTGCAGTCACTTCCTCCTCCACGGGGGCTCCAGCCTCAGGGCTTCTCCTCCCAGCTCCTCCTCCTCCACTGCAGCTGGCCAGATGCCTCCATCGCTGGTGGGGCTCAAAGTGGAGCAGACCAACTCACACTGATAACACACACAAATCTGGGTAGAAACACACACACACACAAAAACTGGGTAGAAACACACACACACACGCTTGCAGACAAACACAATGCATTCTCTTTTCTCAGAGAATACTCCATCACTCCTAAGCCTAAGTCACATGACCCCACGATTGATCCAACACACTCAGGTCCCTATGGTGGAGGAGTGTGAGGGTCCCTCAACCAGTCAGTGATCTGAAGCCCTTTACTGTACTGACAAACACCTACCTCCAGACCATAGCGCTCTAGTGTAACACACACACACACACACACACACACAGAGCAAACAAGCTGGGGACTCAAAGCGTATACTACGTGCACACACACACACACACACTCCCTGAACACAACAAAGAGACACTGGATCATCAAGCTGTTGAGGAAAGCCATGACCACAGAGCAAACCCACCTGCTCGTCACCATGGCAACTGTTGGAACATCTGGATTTGCGGAGGTGGCTGAACACACTTCCCCACACACACACACGCACACACACACACACACACACACACACAACATATAAGTATATCTGTGCTGTAGGTGCGACTGGGCGGGTATCAAGTCATCCACACAGCCTTCAGGAAAAACAAATGATGAATTAAATGAGGGAAAGAAAAGATGAGAGGAATGGAGGGAGAGCTGCCCACGTCTGGCCCGAACCTGCTCCTCCTGAGACGATGCTCAGATTAGAAAATGACTCAGTCAGGTGGAAACGTGAAGACATCCACCTTTTCTGTGTGAGCAGGAGACGGTACAAAGAGGCCCGGTGGGTTTCTGAACGCGCCAGAGTTTTGGTTCAGATTTGGGCAAAAACGGAAAAAGGGAACAGCTCCTTGTCTCTCTCTCTCTCTCCTCTCATGGCCATGTATTACTAGTATTTACTGGAGTGATGTTTTCCTTTTTTTGACTAGAATTAAAGGTGAGCCCTAGATAGGCAGGTAGTTACTGTAAGTAGTTTAGATGCAAAGTGCATACTTTATTATTATTATGGTGATAATTATTGACTGAGCACTAAGGAGGAAAGGAGCCTTTTAACCAGTGACTGGACTCTGTCTCACATTTCAACAGGACCTTTTGCTACAGTTTATTTTCACTGGCTCAGCGCTGAGCTCCTGCCGCGCTACGTCGCTAACTTCTGAGGTCACCGACCCCAAACACTGGTCGCCCCCGACGACACGTCAGCTCCCGGGCACGTGATCGGACGGGACGACCCTCCGAGCTGCAGATTTGTGTACACTGAAAAAGAAAAGGAAATGTTCCTCTGCCAAAGTCTGTTCTTGCTTTAAAAGCACATTGTCTCGCGCTGTTTTTCCACGTCCACTTCCTGTACGTCGGACACCAGGGTGACATCGCCTTCCTGCTGAGAGCCAACGAGATACAGAGTTGTTATGAGGCCACCAACAGCAGCTGGCTAACGTAGCTTAGCGCTGAAGTCTGCCTGACAACACCTCTGAGGCTGCAGTTAACACTTGGCTTTTGTTTCCTTGGTACAAAAACAAAGTTTAGGTTTTTTTTGTTGTCTGGACCAGTTCTGCTTCTTTTCTACAAGTCTTTGCTGGTTGCCAGGCAACTCGTCCCAACCAATAAATAGTCAAGCACATGATAACCTCTAAATCGACTGTTAGTGGTTTTGACACTTTGGTTTACAGGATTAAGTCCAACATGTTGGTTTGTGGCTGTTGGAGGATTCATTTGCTCTAGAGCGAAGCAGCTCAAGTGTTTCCAGTCTTTATGCTGCTGCTGCTGCTGGTTGTCTCTCAGGAGGACGGAGGATGTCCAACTCCTCACGTAGCTCAGCGTTTCTGTAGGTGACCCAAAGTGTGACTGGTTGGTTGAGACGTTCTGCTCAGCGTTGGTGTTTGGAGTTTTAAGACGTGTTGACGGCTCTGACGCCTTGTGAGTCCAGTGAAGGCAGCTTTCTCTGTGGTAGTCCAAAGTCCTGTCCTGTCCCGGGGCACAGAGGGTCAAAGGGCATCAGGAAGACGTTTCTGCTGTAACATGAACCAGTCGATCGATTCAGACAATGAACTGTGAGGAAATGCTGCGTTCTCCTTCCCTGCCCTGCCCGTCAGGTCTCTGTTTGATGCCTCCTGAGGTTTGATGTCAGGCAACTCCATGATCAAATGTAGACTCAACACTTAAGTCTGTGGTACTTTTTTGTTGTTTACACCTAACCTGTTAGTGTCATGCTGAATCTCGCCTCCTCTCATACTCCAGTTGCCTGTGTGTCACGTCCTTCTGAGTCATGATATGTATGAGCCTTTGTTTAAGCCGTGTTGTTTGACAACCTCATCACCTGCTTTTGTTAGCGGAGGCCTTCAGCATCGACTTGAACGCAGCACCAAGGGGGGGGTGGAAGCAGCCCGTCACTACATCTGGCTTTAACGTTGCCTTCTCACTTTGCTTGGACTTGTTTCCCTTGTTTCAAGAACTGTTTGTGTGTACTGTATGTGAGAAGTTGTTTACATTGTGGAAACTGAGCTGTTTGTGTTTGACGGATGTTTTTTTTCTAGAATAAAGAAATGACCAAATAAGCAGAGTCAGTTCTTTTTATGAAACAGTTCCTCCTCAGTTCCAGGGTCTTGATTTGATCTGATATTTAAGACTTTTTAATCACAGAATGACGCTGTAATATTAAGATAATTTACACCTGTGTGTAACGTGTGTGTGTATACATTGTGAGAGGTTCACCTGCACATCATCTGTTCCCAAAATGCCAAATCCTGTCAAAACACCATCTGTTGACTCCCAACAGGTTGGCCCACCTGCAGCTCCCACATTCCTGAGCAGGGCTGGGACAGTACCTGAGCACCGGAGAGGGACTCGGCCCGTTCACCTTCTAGAAACACACACACACTTTAGACAGAGAAGAAAAGACTGAGGTGCTGAGCTGAGCTGATGTGGTGTCTGAGGCTTTCATTGAGAACTTCATTATTTGACTGTGTGTCATCTTAAAAAGTATTTTCAATCAAGTTACTGCAGACACACCTGGGGAGAGGTGGTGGTCTTTTATTGTGAAAGTAAGGATTATTTCCTTGAACCAGTGATCAATTAGTCAGAGGTGGCTTCAAACAGCTTCTTTTATCATCATTCATCCTAAAACAAAAGTAATTTGTTCACGAGACACTGAGGCAAAGGAAAGCAACAATACACTTTTCATAACATTTATATTTTGGGGGTTTTTACTCTGAGACTGTGAGAGGTCACGTGTGTAGTGAGTCTCACCTGCTGCGTCAGGAGGAGCCTGTCACATGTTTACACAGCCACAGTCGATGGGTGTTGAGTCACACATTCTACAGACTGTCACATCCCGGACACACACACAGCACATGGATCCCTGTGAGGAGTGAGAGAGTATCTGAAACAGCAGCACATCCAGCAATCAGGCAAAAAGAGGTCTTACACACCTGGAGGTGGTCTTCATTCACTTTTGCACAGATCAGTGAACTCGTCTCCCCTCACAGCGCCCCCTTGTGGAAATCTGAGGCACCAGCAGATGCAAAACGTGAATTTTTTCAGCTCAGCACGTTTCACCTTCACTGTGGACTGAACCTAAAACACAACCTCTGCTCATGTGACTGTCAGTGTGGGAGAAACACATCAATACACAGCAGACAGACTGAAACGACTGGATATGGATTTAAAAAAAAAAAAAAAAAATCAAAAAGAGCAATTTAGCAGCTGTTCCAGAGCTTTTGGCCACATCACATGGTTTTAATGGTGAGGAAGAAAATAATGAAGCTGTGAACATCTGATGAAGCCAAATGGATCTACTGATGAAGATCACGCAACATGACTGAGATCTCTAGAACCGGTGATGGTTTGTTTATGGTTGGTCACCTGCTGTTTCTGATGAACTTTGAACCTTGTGCTCAGAATTGATTATAAAAAACACAAACCATGTAAAAAAACAAACAAAAAAAACAGTAAACTCAAAAAGGGGTCTTTTATTTTGAAGTGGTTGAGCTGCAGTTCTTCTTCCTTTTTGGGGGGAATTAGTGAGTTGAGCTATGATGACGATGTCAACGTGAGTCAGTTCACCCGAGTTTACTTTCCTTTCATATAATGGATCTCAGAGTCACACTATCATTATATCATTGTTTTTATTACTATCATTGTAATTTTTCATCATTTTGTCTTTGCACAAAAAAAAAACAAACAAACAAATAATACATTTTCAGGAGTTGATCACCCCTCCCAACCCCAAAAACCCACCACTACAGTTACAGTTTGCTCAAAACACATTTAAAATCAATGTAAATTACAGCAATGTAAAACAAAATAATGTAAAATAAAATCAACCCTGAAAGAGATAATATAACAGCAACAGCCAGAATAATAATTAGAATCCAATACCCAGCACCTTAATACAATGATCAACTTTTAAAGAAAAATCTGACGTATTAAAAACTGAAAGAAAAAAAAAACGACAGTGTGTCATTGTGAAAGAAAGAAAGAAAAGTGTTAAGTTAGGTACAACCAGCTGACAGGACTCAGTCTCACCTCCTTCTCCAACCCAAACACACTCGTGTTTTCTTCTGTTTCAACAAACTGGAGGATCAAACGCACTGAGAGAGAGAGAAAGAGAGAGAGAGAGAGAGATAGAGAGAGAGAGAGAGAGAGAGAAAAGGAAGCGACTTCTTCTGGTTTGTGGTTTTGAATGTGAACGTGTGCTGATATGAAACTAACTCAATGTTCTGACAGAGAAGTCTTTCCTGCTTTCTGTCTCTGCTTCAAGCTGCTCCGGACCGATAAGGCCTTTAAAAAATCTAGTAAAAATTAAAACAGACAATATGGGCAAAAAAAAAAAAAAATGAACGAGCAGTAGTCGTCACCACCACCACCACCACCATCATCATCACGATCATCGTCATCGTCATCGTCCTCCTCCGCCTCTTTAAATACATCATAACTCCTGCATTTTGGGGGGTTGTGTTTAATCTGATACACTACAAGCTGTGTTGGGATGTTAAGAGTGTGTGTGTGTGTGTGTGTGTGTGCGCATGTGTGTGTTAAAGGTGCACTACACTGAAAAGGCAGCAATGATATGATCCAACATGAGCCCTCACACCCCCTCCCCTCCCTCCCAAAGAAATCCTAATCTGTACAAACCCAAAATTTTCAACGACACAAAAATATATTATCAAATCAAAACTAGCAGAAGAAAATAATTCACCATTCGTCGTCGTCGTCGATTCTTTTTCTTGTTTTTTTCTTTTTTTTTTTTTTTCCAGTGATCTTTTATAATTAATTCACACACACACACGTACTGTTTGTTACATACTCCAATGACACCTTTGTTGTGTGTTTGCTCTTTGGGAACATGTGTAGCAGAGAGCGTGATGACGGAGGGAGACTCAACAAAAAGGAGAAAAAAAATTTAAAGAACGTTAAAAAAAAAAAGAAAAAGAAATCCGTCGGTTCAGGGTTGACATCTGGATATGAAGGCGTGAAGCCAACCAAAGTGATACCAACATTTTAATAACAAAAAATACAAATGAATTCATCATCATTGGAGCATTTATGTGCTGACGTACGCAACAGAAACAAACCCCAGATGTAATTCTTCAAAGAAAGGCAACATGAAATCCATCAGCGAGCCCGTCCAGGAACTGTCCTGCCCCCCCCACGTTCCAATATGCCCCTCTTTTCCAGTGCACAACTCTTTTTAAAAGCCATAAAATAAGAGGAAACTAAATAAAATAAAAAACAAACAAGTACAGACTTTAAGTTAGAGCCCGTACGACCGATGATGACATCAAGTCTAGACTGGCCTCATCCGACTCGATGGTGCGGGAAAAAAGTAAAACTGAGAAAGAAGAAGGGAGTGACGAGGTGAAGAGATGGATGTGTTTGTGCTGAGTTCAGTCTCAAAGTAGAGGAAGAGAGGGAGGTGCAGAGTGTGGGTGTGAATGTGTGTGTGTGTACAGGTGTGTGTGAGGGGAGGGGGGTGGTGGTGGAGGGATGGATCAAAAGTTCATCTCAGGGTGGGAGGGGTGTGTGTGTGTGTGTGTGGGGTGGGGTGGGGGTGGGGGGTTAGGGCAGGCAGGTGGAGGGTGGAGAGGGTCCTTTAACCAAAGACAGCAGAGTTCGTCCATCCAGAATACATGTGCAGGGGTGTGTGTGTGTGTGTGTGTGTGTGTGTGTGTGTGTGTGTGTGTGTGTGTGGTAGTGGGCTTCAGCAGCCAAAGTCCTGGCTCAGTTGGAGTCCGTTCAGTTTCGGAGGAACAATCAGAACAAATCAAACTAAACTCCTCAGAGTTTTCCAGCAAAGTGAGGCTTCGAACTTTCTGTCCACACTTCAGAGAGAAAAGTTGAAAGTTTTTTTTTTTTTTCTCTTTTCAGCATTCCTCCACTTTCTTTTGTCCTCCATCCAACTCCCTGTTTTAACCCCCCCTGGTGTCCCCAGCCCCCCCAAAAGACCTGGCAGCAGAACCGTGCAGAGAAAACGGAATAAATAGCAGGAAGAAGTGACAGGAGTGGTCAAAGTGATCAAAGTGTAATGACTCCTAAAAAACAGAGAGCAGATCGGACATGCAGAGAGTGGAACGTCTAAGTAGAACGTGACAGGGGAAAAAAATAAAAATAAAAGAACGAGAACCCCCGGCGGGGAGAGAGAAAAGCTCCGTCTGAGTTTCAACTCGCGGGGGCCTCGACAACTGAAGGAACCAGACTAGAAAAGAAAGGTTTTCTAGTCTCAGAGAACCGATAGCCCTACGTCAGACCTCCGTCCACGTCACAATCCTGTTATTCTTAAAGTGATCCCACCCTTTAGCTTAGCTCCTGACCTCCGCAGCGCCCCCACCCACCTACAGCATCATCTTCATCCTCACTATCCTCCCCCTTCAACCTCCCACCTCCCACCTCCCTCCTCCACCCGTTAATCTCATCTCTCCTCGCTGCTCCTGCGCACTCACAGTTTGAGCTCGTTGGCAATCTTTGAGGCAATGTTCTTGAAGGCGATGGACGTGCCCGAGATCCGCTTGAAGCGCACGCCGTTGAGGGAGAGCCGCGGCAGCTTGCACACCTCCATCTCCCACTGGACGAAGTCGTCGCGCGCCGGGACGCCCGAGACGCACAGCAGCATGTAGCGCTCGCGCAGCTCGTACTCGCAGCTGTTGGAGTCGAGCACCTTGCGGATCTCGCGCATCATCTCCATGGGCTCCATGGACGACGTGGTCTTCATGGACCAGGTGAAGCGCAGCGAGCGTGGCTTGGCCGAGTCCTTCTGGCTGGCGATGGCAGGAGGGGTGCCGGTGCCGCCTGGAGGAGGAGGAGGAGAGGGAGGAGAGGAAGCATTAGAGATAATCCGGTGAAAGTCAAGTGAGTGTTAATGTCCTCACTCTGAGACGTACCAGTGTTACCAGAGCCTGGAGACGAGTTGTTCTCATCGTTGTTGGAAGAGGAGGAGAGAACTCCACCAGACGTCTTTTCTGACTTGTCCACTGTGCTGCTCAGCATGGACCTGGGTGAAGGGATGGACGGGTGGAGGAGAAGGAGAGACAGAGAGAAGGAGGGAGGAGGATGGATAAAAAGGAGACAGGAGAGGAAGGTAGGCAGAGGAAAAAGAGAAGGAGAGGAGAGGGTGGAGGAAGAAAAGAGGAGAGAGGAAGATGAGCAAAGAGACAAAGAGGAAACGTGTGAGAATCATTTTAAAAGTGAAGAGAACAGAGGAGAGGAGGAGAGGAAGGATTGAGAGGAGGAGAGAGATGATGAGGTCGTGGAATTGGATGAAGACAAAAAGCAAAATTTTGTAAGTACCCGTGTGTGTTTGTGTGAGCACATGTCTCACACCAGGGATGTGTGTGAGTGAGCTCATATCCGAGTGTGTGTTTGTCAGCGTTTCATGTGCACTTGCACACAAACACACATTTGGGTACTTGGATTCTGATTTCCCCTCACACACACACGCGCGCACACACACACGCCACCACCATGCAGGTCAACCTCCACACCATCACTATCTCTCTGGGATGCTACCATTCACTGCTAATCTCCCGTCCCCCGATTGGTTAATCCATTATCACCATCACCAACCAATTATGCATCCCAGCTCCGCCCACCCCCCTCTCCCAGCCATTCACAACAAGCTCAGAGATCATCTACTGATTGGCTCCAGTCTACTGATTGGCAGGCGGTTTTGGTAGGACCTGGGGGGTTTGTGGGGGAGTTTTGGTTTTTGGGGCTGTTCTGTATCTCACCTGCTCCCCTCATCCCGACCCTCTCCCTCATACGGACTCCTCGAGAAAAATCAACACAAGTTTAGTCTTTTTTTTTTTTTTTTTTTTTTTTAGGGCAACATCTGCACTGTTGAACAGACAGGAAATCAGCTGGCTGAACACAGTCCCGCCGCTCGCCATGCCTGACTGCGTGTTCCAATCCAACCACTTAAAGCCTCCATGCCAAATATTTGATTCCACTCCAGCTGCTCCAATCTAAGCCCAGAGCCACCTGAGAACGCCCACAATGCATTGCTACGGCAGCTGCTTAAGGTCCCTGTGCCAATCCACTGTGTGCAGCCACTTTCCTGCTGCTCCACCACCAAGCACACAACATGAGTGTTGATGTTTGATGAGAGAAGGTGAGTGAAGACCAGGCCTGAGCCGAACCAGCTGTTTGTACATCCAGACTCCTCCTTTGTTAACACATCTACCTGCTTCAGCTCATTTACAAATCCGTTAGCTACTAAACATTAAAACATAATGGAGCGTCTTATCTACCTACAATTGTCATGTGTGAAATTGTTGCTAGGAAACATGTGTAGCCTTCAGAGGCTGAGGTAGTCTGCAGTGAGACTCCTAGCTGTTGCTGCTAATGTTAGTGTTAGAGCAATAACACACAGGTCACATGAGCAACAACTGTCTGCACATGCAGGTCTCTGTATCTGTAAATATTTCCTGATTGAGAACTACTATCTGCTGATCTGAGAGCTGCTCTGTGAGGTGCAACCTGTTTCAATTCACTGATTAGTTTCCACCAAGCTAAGCCAACTTTGGACGTACAAAGAGCTGGTGCAGGTCGCTCCAGGATGGACCAGAGACAGATGATGGAGCAGAACTTTCTTAAAATATGGTGGAACCAGTTTAAAAAGATGAACTGGTCCAAATCAAATAGAACCAGAGGGGTCCAAATGAACCAGTTCATGGGATGGATGATTCCCAACAACATGAACATGCATGAACATGGGAACAAAATGGAAAATGGGCTATGGTGGGATGGTTTGGAACAGAATGGTCAACATGGTGAGGGTGGGTCCTGTGGCTATTCAAACCTTTATTAGTAACACTGGACCTCCACACAGGCTGTTTAACACACACACACACACACACACACATACTTTTAACATTACTTTAACTAACCACTATAACACAGATGTAACAACACAAATATTCTCTTCCACACAAACACACATGATGAAACAAAGACAAACTGAAGGGAGAAGAGCAAACAACAACAACAACAACAACAACAACAACAACAACAACACAAAGACAGACAACAGCAAAACACATGCAGATGGTGGATGAACAGTGACACACAAGACAAATTTGACAGTTTATGGTTCTTAAATTCATTGTACTGAGGAAAACAAAGGGATCATTCCTATTTTGCCCCATTTCAAAAATAATAACCAAAAACATCATGTAAAACACCTCCTGCAACAGAAACATGGTTAAAAATCGAGCACATGGAAAATGACAAGTGGAAGGAGCAGAAATAAGTTATAACAAGGCTTTCTTAAATGATAATAAAATGTAGAGGTAAACTGGTGGACAATGCCTTTTGTGCCATTTTGCATGTCTGGTTGTGACTTAGTTAAACATGAAGGGATGCAGAATGGCTCCAGTAGAGGGCACTGTGAACACTGAGGACTGACAGAGGGCTCCACAGAATCTACTCTTTTACTTTGCCCTTTAAAAACCTATTCACTATGTATTCATATCACTCCTATCTAAATATGGATAATGTGTACAAATCATCAAATATCTACCTTCATGGAAAAACTATAGAAGATAGAAATTTAAGTAGTAATACAACTTCTGACCACCAGGTGGAACAATGGTCCACGTTACAGGAAACTGCTCTACCTGCTGGTAAAAAGCAGCCAACACACTCCAAATCCAAGTGTGTGTCACAGATGTGGGTGTGAGATGTGTGATCAGTGTTTACACCCATAGATGAAAAATGTGTCAACATGTGTTTAGCATCTGTCTATAGTGCAAATATGTACATGAGAGGGAGACTGTGTGTTTATGTAAATGTCTGGGTGCATCAGTGCAAATACACATACTGTAACTGCATGATGTGTCCTGTGTGTGTGTGTGTGTGTCTGAGTGAGAGTGAGTGTGTGTGTGAGTGTGTGTGTGTTCACAGCATAAAAGGTCTTTTCCAGCCAGAGTAGGTCAAAGCCATCCAGTTCTGTTGCTGCTGCTGTTAGAGCCAGTGCCAGAGTGAGAACACAGCGATGAAAGAAAGGAAGAGTGCAGCCTCCAGAAAAGAGTGCAGCCTGAGAAACACTGCAGCCCCGTCCCTCCTGGGTCCTCTCCTCCTCTCTACCTCCATCCACAGCTAACAACTACAGCCGGGGACTTCTTCTCACAAAGCGCACTAACCCTCCCTGTCTGAACTACACACACTTTCACAGGAAAGAAAAAACCTAAAAATACAACTTCAGTGCCGACGACTGAGGAAACTGCAGTTTCAGTTCTAGTGACCTGACTGATGAAGGTGAGATGGGTTTGTGGCGTTAGCAGGAAATGATGGTTAGCAGCATTAAACAATCCAGGGCGGTGTTACATAACTGGGCTGAGATGCAAACACCTGATCATAAACAGGCATCTCCCATGCCTGTGCTTCATCTAGCTCTCATGTTAAGTGAATGTAGAGTTAGCTTCATGTACCATTACCTCAGCAATGTTCATGACTCAGGAACAAAGCTCTCTACTAGGACATTACCTGCATGTGGAACTAAGACAAGGAAAGGGTTATGAGCAGGGAGGGAGCAGTTTGATCTATTGCACCACTACAACTTGACCTAAATCTGGGGCGCTACAGTCAGGATGCGAACGTACACACACACTACCTGGTAAATTAATGGAAAATGGGGTGGGGGGGATGAGGAAGAGGTGGGACGATGGAGGGACGAAGAGGAAGATGGTTGAGGTGTTATTGTGCCGCGTGATGATGGAGTGAGTGTGTTAAATGCGTGAGTGGGTGAGGGGGGAGTTAGTAAAAAATAAATAAATAAATAAAAATATAAGTGGGCCAAAACACGGCACTCAAAACCAGAAGGCTCAAAAAAGGGCCAACCACAGAAAAAAAGGAGGAGAAAAGATAAGGCTCAAGGCACAAAAGGAAGATTTCAACAAAAAGCTGCACAAAACACCAAAAGGGGAGGAATATATATAAATATATATATATTTAAAATATATATGAAGAAGAGAATATACGTATATATATATCAAGGGGTTATATTTAACGTTGGGGGTGTTGCCTACCTTCTCGGAAACCTGAACGAGAGATTTCTACAAAAACAAAAGAGGGATAAAGAAAGAAAGAGAAAAAAACGTATAATGTATAAAACGTATATATTGACGAGTTTCCTGTAAAAGACAAGCTGCCCTCTGAGAAGCACACTTCACACACAAGTCCAACATGAACCAGGCTCACTCTGGGTTTGAACCAGGAAGCACAAAGCAACATTCAAAATAATAAAAAGGAAAAAAATAAAAAAAACAAACACAAAAAGAGTGTCAGTGGCATCAGCGTTCAGTGTGTGTTTAAATGTGCGGATTACTGGTGTCGATGTGTGAACATTATTAAATGCACACCAGAACACCTTCGGGGGATTTAATGGGCTCTGTGGGGAAATCCCATTAGGAGACCCCTTCTGAACACACTCACCCCCTCCCTCCCCTCCCTCCCCTCCCTCCCTCCCAACATGAAATGAAGTGCTCCTCCACACAGAGCAGTCCTGGCTCCTGGAAAGAAGTGTTGGTGAGGTGAATACTTAAATGTGATCATACAGATTCAAACGAGGGAGAGATAGAAACCACCTCTAATACAAACACAGAGACATTTCAAATGAGAAAGTGCAAGTTAAAACAACTTTAACACACTTACAACATACTTTAACACACTGGAACTTAAATTTACACACACACACACACACACACACACTCACACGCCAGTGTATTTGAAGGACAGAGTAACATCACTCTCGAGACCAAGAAAAAAAAGTGCTGTGGTGAGGTTATATGATCTGCTAATAAAATACACAGCTATAGTGTGTGTGTGTGTGTGTCAAACTGTACTAGTGCAACACAATCTCTCTGTTTCCACCACCTCTGCTTCCTACCAGTAAACCCAGTGGAGTGTGTGTATCTGTGTGTGTGTGTGTATGCACTTGTGCATGCATGTGTCAAGGTGTCCCCACTAGCGGTATTTATAGTTGAGGGAAAAGTGATATCTCCGGTGTAACCATGGATACTGCCGCCACAGAGCTACAGTATCTCTGAGTGGGAGGCCTAGAGAGTGGCTGTGCCTGTACCTCCACCTCCTCTGCACACACACACACACACACACACACACACACAGACACACACACACAAAGTGTACACCAACACCCACACATCAGACACTTGATCATTCTGAATTCCTGTCATGTTTAATCAAACTAAATTACCTCCAATAAATTGGCGCTCCTTCCCTCACACACACTTCGTCAGCGGCCTGGTCAGTGACACAGGTGCTGAGGTGACAATCTCCACCTTACCTGCTCTCTCTGCTTCTCATCCTGTCACTGCTCACCTGGACTTTCCTTTGTCTCTCCTGCCTGTCCCTGGCACCTTCACACCCTCACTTCCTGACACCCCCTCTCCTCCACACCTGTCAGTCTGACTGGCCTCTGTTAATAACAAGTCTCCCTGCTCTGCTCCTCACCTCCTCTACACTCTCTCCTTCTGACCATGAACAGACTTTATCACCTGTCACATATGATTTTGGTCAAACACTGACAATTACTTGCTAGATAAACAGTAACTTATAATAGGTACATGCCTGTGACAGATTTCCTCTGGCCTTGTTGCCTGACATTGATTTTCATTTGTAAGAATCTGTTTTTGACTTGGTTATCTGTTAGAATGTTTTTATAGTAACAGTGCAACATAATCTAATGAGACAGTGATTAGTTACAAAAGACCAAAAACTACATCTCACTCTATGTCACAGAGCTCCACTGTTGTCCAGAGCCCATTACAGACACATCAGTGAGCCACACAGTTGCTCTGGGCGACATGTTCCTTTTATTACTATGAATAAGGGCACTGCAATTTATTTTGAGTCAGCCCGACACACAACATCCTGCTGCTGTAAAGACTCGCTAAAGCGCTGAGTGGGTATTAATCTGCAGCTAAAAGTGCCATTTGCTCGTGTATTGAATGACGTTTGCTACAAACTGAAGAGTTGTTTAACCTTATTTAAAATTTCGAACCACGGTGGGATCCAAGGGTCTGACACCGCTTTTAAATTCATGGGAATGTGGTCTCAGACTTTTGACCCCACTGTAGTCATTTTATTTATACTTCCTGTATCTATAAACATGGCTGAGTGCCACAGAGTAGAGAAGTAATAAAGTACTGACACACCGACCAATACATAGTTTCATTTTGGTCTTTTTATGGATGTTTAATAGCAACGGCTTTGACTTTTAATCACTTAAATCCTCAGTAACAATAGCACTACCTGGGATTAACACTTTTTTCTAGCACTATTCAAACTTAATTAATAAACGCAAATGTTTCCGTTTTGGAATCATCAAGTGGAAGTGAGGCCAATATTTATGTGTCAAAAGCCAAAATAAGTTCAAATCAGTCTAGTTAGCACAGGACTTGGCCTTTCCCTTCTGCTTTTATAGCCACAATGTTCACTCTCACTTCGCTGTATTTACACAAAGAGGAGGATCACTGCTAGAGGACCGACTTCACTTCCAGAGAAAATTACAAAAAAAAACATAAATAAACAACTTCAGCTCTCATTAGAAGCTGGGAGAGCAGTTTAACTGCTGCAACCTGCGCTAGAAGAGTGAGATGAAAACTGGGCCAGACGTAGAACCAAAAACCAAAATTGCTCCTCAGTCACCACAGCTCCAAACAAAATTATAGAGAAGACCCAGCTGGTCTCTTCCTCTCCCTTTCTACTCTCAGCAGAGTTACAGATTGGCACGAGTTTAGTGATAGGGATGAGGATGAGATCAGCCCCTTTAAAGAAATATCCTGAAAACCAGTGATGACATGGACATACAGTATAACATTCCTGAGAGGAAATGAGCACATGAAATGACTTGTAATGTAAACCTAGTCATTTTCTGCTTCGAGCTGAAACCTCAACATTCAGAAAAAACTTGAAACTGTACTTAAGCTACAGAGTATTGGGTAATAAATAGAACAGTTGCTACCACAACTGCATTGCATTTACAAAAGTACAAGCTTTCTTTTTCTGCCCCATATCCCCTCCTGCTTCATTACTTCCCTTCTCTGCTCTCACATTGTAACCACAAAGTATAATCTGAACTATTCACCCTTCCCATTTTCCCATGTTCCTCCTCCTCCTCCTGCTCTCCTTCTGGTCACTCACCTGCGTACAAACTTGGATGTGAACTTGCTGAAAATCCCTGTGGCCCCGTGTGTCCTCCGGGCCTGGCTGTTGCCATGTGACAGTGATGGGGAGACAGGGCCGCCAGGATAGGCGGAGCCTTGCTGGTCCCGGGCACCTCGCTGCTGGCCAGCGTGGAACGTGCTGCGGATGCCCACCCCTCTGGAGAAGTTGGTACGATCTGACACGGCAGCGCTGCTGATGTTGTGGGCAGACGGGGAGGCACCGGGCGCCCGCTGAGGTGGAGCACTGAGGAGGAGAATAGGAAGAGAGAAAGGAGGGAAATGGAAGGAAGGATGGTTAAGAAAAAGTGATAAAGAGAAGGGTGTAAAAGAGGAGGGAGGCGAATGTGGAGAAGAAGGAAGAGGTGAGAAAAGATCGGAGGAATAAGGGGTGAGAGTGATAGACAAACAGGCAGAGAAGAGGAGGTGCAAATAGAGAAGAATTCAGGGCGACAGGGATGGGACAAGGGAAAAAGCAAGAAACAAAGAGAGCATGAAAGAGGGAGGATGGCATGAAAAGGGAAAGAAAACAAGAAAAAGATTAACAAAGTGAGATGTAGGAGGCGAGACAGGAGAGAAACACAAGAAAGGAGGACAAGAGGCATAAAAAGAGGGGAGAAAAGGGAAGAGGAGGGTGTGGGAGAGGAACACAGTTAGACTAACACTGATCACTGAAGAAAATCACTTCCTCCTAAATGCCACTTACCTGAGTTTAAGGTCATACAAGTATCTATGTCTGTTCAACATCTGCTCACCCTGATGTTTCTTATAATCCCTAAAGTCCACCGACTCAATATTTGGGGCCACATCAGGCCACTGACACATGCACACACTCGCACAGATACACACACTTAATCCTCTTTGCCTCGGCCTGAGGGCAAAACAGTGCAAACCTCCAGCTCACTGTCTCTCTCTCACACAAGCACACACACACACACACACACCAATACTATTCGATAAGCTAAAAGCTTGCATTTGGTTTGTGAGCATGTGTGAGCATGTATCTTTCATGCCAGCGTGTGGCACAACACACTTGCACCAGACGACAATCACAACAAAATGACAGCAAAAAGCACAAACACAAAGTGCAACACAGAGAAAAACAAGTGTATGAACAGAACAGATAAAGTACACAAATTCACTGTAGAGGGCTGCAGAGGAGCCAGGGACACGCACAGCAACACAATGGGTTGCATGTACAAGACATTTTTACACCATTACATTACAAATAAGGGATGAAAATGCTCATTATTGCTGCTATTACAGACAGATAAAAGCCTATGACTTCACCATATTCCATGAAAGTTAATACTTTCTCTCTTTCCCACTCATATCTCTCATTTTAGAATAGTCACATGGACACTTACATTAGAAAGTACCATCTGCCATCCCATCCAATCTGTAACATCAACAGTGTCTGTGCTGCTAACCTTACAGCTTTTTCCCCCTGACAAACCACACAAAGTATAAAGGGGATGAATATCTGAAAAAAAAAACACCCATTCGCCTCTTTTTAAATCAAAGAGCTCAAATACAGGGTTTTATTTTGAGGTGTAACCAACCTGCGGTCCTGTGCAAACCTCTGACACACGCAACAACACAGAGTAACAAAACACACAAGAAACAGAACACAGGTCTAGTCTCAGTGTAGTGGAGTGATGAACACATTAAGCACACCCTTCTAATTCAATGCGTGGTTATGCTCAAGTTGTTCACCTTGGACGACAGGTGACCTACACACAAACACACGCACACACACAGCTCATCTATGAGAGCAGATGCGAGGAGAGAAAGGCTGGATCAGGCTGATTAGCAGGGACCAGTGTTGATGTATTATATTCATGAGGATGACTGTTTACTGGGAGGAACAACAGGTTGCTGAGATGAAGAGAGCTGCAAAAATATTCCAATTTGTTTCAACATATGAGACTTTTCATCATCACAAATCTAAGGAGAAGAGTCGTGAGTGTGAGCATCTAAAGAGGATGGATGCAGGCTGCTGTGTCTAATGGCACAGATAGGTATTTTAATGCTAGGCTCATTTGCCTATAGTAATCTGCACCTCTACTCTATGCAAATGTGGAGCTCCCCATGTGCAGCGTGGCTTGCTTCATTACAGCACATGAATACTGGTTGTTAATAGAAATATTAATTCACTTTCAAAGGTTTTCAGAAGGGTGTTTGGGGACAGCTGGAAAACAGGAATGAACGGGACTTCAGGACACAGACCATGTTCTGAGAAAAGGTGCCTATTCCTCATTCAGGGTACTGTCTATGTGTTGGAGCGGTACCTTCTCTCCAGCGTTCCCAACCAGGTTCTGAACAGCCCAAGCTCACTGCTGAACGACGCATGCAACAGAATAAGACTTCAACGTAGAGCAGACAAAACCACATACAGCCAGAGGGCCACCTTGACATTTGCTCTGCTGGAATTTTAGCCTGACATTTGGGGGGTGCTTTTTTTTTTTTTTTTTTCCTGCAAGACAACTGTCACAAAGCAGGGTGTGGATCTCTGTCTGAGTGGGAGGCAAATCAGTTCAGGCTCCGACAGTATTTAAGAGGAACATACTCAAAGACCTTTCACCCCGTATTGTGACACACGGCTGGCAGGGGGAGGCAGACGGCTAAAACTCAAAATATCAAAGCGGCCCTTGAGACAGACATGGTCAAAGCAGGGGAGCTAGCCAACAAAGCAACACACACAAACCAGCACACACACACACACACACACACGTTTGTTCATCCAGATGACCAACAAGACACACTCCATTTCATTCATTTAACCAGACCTGTCACAGTGAAGTTAACGCTTGATAAACAAAGACAGGGTTTTCCCAGACAACTTCTTAACTGAGGTGAGCTCACAGAGCATGTTGTAGACAGAGAGCAATTAATAACCCTTGGGAAAAAAGAGCCTGTGGGAACTTTAAAATGGACTCAATTTCCTTAACACAGGACAGAAATCCACTTCTCCCAGCCAGGGAAAGCCCCACTGTGGAGCACAGCATGCTGGAGACCAGATGAAGGACAACCATGGACATGGAGCATGCATCAGATTCTACACAACTACTTCATCCACAGTTTTTCTGACTTTCCCCAGAGTTGTTGCACTATTTCTATCTATCTATCTAACTATCTATCTATCTATCTATCTATCTATCTATCTATCTAGATATCTATAGATAGATATCTATAGATAGATAGAGCCTATACCTATCTACCTAGATAGATAGATAGATAGATAGATAGACATTAGTTTTTTTAAAGCACTGTCCCACACAGAGTCTGGTGGTGGACTATACAGACCAGGGGCCTCTTTATTTGAAATCCAGATAAAGAGGCTGTGGGGTGTCCTTTATAAATTAGCTGTTATCAGACATTTGGAGTACAGTATACAAAATGTGCAGCAGGTATGACCTTTTATTAAATGTCTGTATCACAAAGCTATTTAGAGTTTGAGGTTTTCTTTAGATTCTGGTTTATGATAACGACACTTTTTACAGAATTGTGCTGTAGCTGAACTGAAAATGAAATGGATTACTGTGAAATTAAAAAGCACCCAGAGAAATCTTGTCTTATATTCGTCAGTGTCATGAAGGCACCATCCATCTATGCATTTACCAAGATGTGTACTGCTCACAGTAGATCTAACTTGATAGATTAGATAAGGATTACTTAATTGTGTTTTTAAATTAACATAATGTCAAAACCTGACATAGCAGTATGTCACACTGGTTCTCACCACTGACACTTTGTAGACATCTACGTAGCTGGTTAGTTGTAGCATTCTGAACAGCCTGAATGCTCTGGTTATTTCTTTCAATAGCATAAACATTACTTTGCTTCCCGAACGTTGCAGTTACCAGAACAAGTCTGTGTACACTGTGCCCCTGAGGGCCTCGTAGCTTGGAAACTACAGGAGCATTTTTTCTCATTGCCAAAGACAGTTGTTTTGCCTTTTAGGAAAAACGGTTCCACAATGTCTAAGATGACAGTATGTCACACTTTCATCCAGTCGCGTCAACTCATACGTTTGTAGAAAATAACAGCTCGTCTTACTTGTTTCTTTGATTTCTTTCTGTGACCTTTAAGTTCGATACACAGCACATCTACGGTAATTAACCAGCCAGCCAATAAACGAGCACTGGTGTGCACATGGTTTATAAACTCCTGTGACCTCTGCAAAGTGAAACCTAATCCCTCCTCGTCCATAAACATCTCTTCTCTGAATTATTTTGATTATGTTTTTGGTTTCCCTTCCAAGAAACAAAACAAATGAAAAAAAAAGAAGAAACACACCTCTTGTCTGTCAAAGGTACGGTACAGAGAAAAACCTGCTCCTCCTGTTTTCAAGCTGTCACTGTTCAGTTACGGTCCACCAGGTTAATGTGAGGTTTGAGGGAGGATGATTGGCCGAGGACAGGCCGCGGCAGCAAGTTCAGCCTGTAAAGTTTCCTCAACTCCACCATCTACTGTAGGTATGGTAATGTCAGGCAGTTCCGTTGCTGCTACACTAATGCAAACTTCACTTCCTGATCCTTACCAAGCGTGACAGACAAATTTACCATCAAGGAAATTTCTCTTGTGTGTCAAACAGTGAACAAATGCTATTCATCATACAACAAAACAAATCGCTAATTTTCAGGTCGGCCTCTCTACAAACTCAACGTTTTTTTTTCAAGAAAAGTGCAGTATGGATACTGCTAATTTTATTGTTTCGTAACTTTTTGAATATGTTGACAAATCCAGCTCCAGATATTTTAGCTGACTCAAAGACAAAACCAAACAAGTAAACAAGGCATTATATAATATTCGAGAATAAATAGAGAACAAAAATTGTTTAAGTTAAGGAAACACATTAACTTTGCTCATTTGAACATATGTGTGTGTGTGTGTGTGTGTGTGGCAGCTGTTGGCAGCAGGGCAGTTTGTGTTGAATAAAACACCAACTCTGTAGGGAAGAAAATGTACCTCTTTGATCGCTTTCACAATTGTGGGGGGAAAATATTGGCACTTAGTTCACCGCTGTGTGCCAGGATTTGTCACCGTGTGATTAAAAGGTAAGCTGTTTTGTTTTCCCCAAAAAGAAATTTGTGGAAACATTTCTTCTTCACCTTTTTCCTCTTTGTCCCTGGCAGGAAGGATGACGAGCTGTGGTGAGTATTGTCGTACATACTGAGCATGTGTGTGTGTGTGTGTGTGTGTGTGTGCGTGCGTGCATGAGAGAGTGAGAGACTTGCCTGGGCCGTGGTGCGTGCAGGTCAGAGGGGCATGGATGATTGGAGGAGGACAGGGACTTGTGGTGACGGGGACGCGAGGAGGAGGAGAGGACGGCAGCGGCCGAGGCAGTAGAGGCACGGGAGCCCGGAGTGTTTAGGCTGGGGGGGAGGGGGGAGGGGAAGGAGTGCCCCGCCCGACACACACACGCACGCACATACGCAAGCACAAATATGCAAATACACAAACACACGTGAGCAACACAGGAAAAACATACCAATCAAACACACCAGCACAACACACACACACACACACACACAGACGCAAACACAGCGGGCGGGGTTTGTGTGTAGGTGGGCGGAGAGGTGAGGTGGAGCATGGTTAGAAGCAGCACTTATTGAACACACTCGGGGTGGGGTAGGGAGCAGAGAGAGCAGGAGGAAGTCGACACAAGACAGAAACACACAGAGAACAAGAGGATGTGAACAAAGGAGAAGAGGTTGGTCTTTTTTGCTACTGAAGTTGCTTCATTGTGGTTTCACAAAAAGAAACCACAAAAACACACTCGCAAGCCTGAGTGGGTTTGTGAGTCTCTGTCTTTTCACATGAGACACAAAAGGCCAAAAAGAGCAAAAAAGAGCAAATCTAAGACACGTAAGACTGTGGATAGTCAGACAGAAAGGTGACATCATGCAGAACATACAGAGATATAAGATATTTCACTGATGGCTTCATTCACCTCTGTTACAGGCCCTAATTTTATACGACTTTATGTCTGTTTTTCATTGTGCTGAAACACACAGCCTCACTGCTTTGGAATGAACATGCTGCATAAGTGATTATTATTACTGTGATTTTTTATTATGACAGCGCCGGAAAAACAATTTCATGGTTCTTGATCATTTGTGATGCCGCCACTGTATCGGTTTGACCTCGTGAGAAGGAGCCAAAAAACAGGTCTAATCAGAAGCAGCTCCGTTCCTGGATTAAAAGAAAATATTTGCAGCTCGTGGAAGATGATGTTAAGAGCTAAAATAAGATTTGATTGAAGCACAAAAAAAATATCTGCAACAGATGTGATAATCATTTTAAAAAAAACAAAACAAATAGCCACAAAAAAAAGAAATCCACCTCCACAAATGAGGCTGTGGTTTTCATTTGTGTTTGGGGTTCTGGGCTGTTGTGAGTGACGTTACCCAAATGAATGATGAGGAGCAATTTTCACCATTTTCAGGCACTTGATCGGCTCCATGTGTAACTGATTAATCAAGAAAATAATTTGCAGATTAATGAACAATTAAACTAATGTTAGTTGCAGCCTTTAACAAATATTAGCGGCAGTTTAATTCTTTATTAAACTAAAATTTCAGGAAGAATGGGCAGATAAGGAGGTGGATCTCTAAGAAGTCAAGTTGGTGTGTGGCAGGACATAAAGCTGTTTTCACCGTTCTGTTGTGAGATGATGACTCTGACCTCTGGGCTTGTAGTTTTATAGGTTTGACCTGTCTTTCAACTTCTGTCTGTCAAGTGCCTGACTTCTCCTTTTTGAAGCCTTCCTGTGTTTTCCATGGTGCACAATCTGAACTATCAGGAACAAGGATTACTTGTTTTACTTGAGCCAAACAACACTTGCTATTTCCTGAACCCTCTCTTAATCAGGTTGCTATGGGCTACAAAGCTGTGCACATTACTGACAGCTCTAACTTGACTTTTTCCACACATACACACACAGAAACAAACAGTAAGAGACAGGGGAGAGTGGTACCACACAGAGACAGAGAGATAGCTGAGGAGAGAGCAGAGGAATGAGCAACGAGAGAGAGAGAGGGGGACATTTATAGAGGTCAACCAAACAGCTGCTAATTACAAAGAAAACAAACACATAGCAGAGTGAAAAACACACACTCTCTCTGACAGGGATTAGCCCGGCTAGTGATGGAAAAATAACCACATTCAGTGGATAACCCACTGTGTGGCAACCGTTTGAGCATGTGTGACATGTATGTTAAAGCTTGTGTGTGTCAATGAGTTTGTATGTGTAGAGCCTCAGTGTGTGTGCAGATATTTCTGTGTATGCGTAAGCCTATTAAGACCCAAGTACAGGGACCATATAGTGCCACTAAGAGTTAATATTCCATCACAAGTCTTCCTAATCTCCTTAGAGAGAGAGTGAAGAAAAAGAAGAAAGATTTATAGAAAGACAAGAAGCTGGAAAAAAGGGGAAAGAAATGAGATGCCGGGAAAATGTGAGTGACTTAAGATCCAGGGGGACGAGAGCTCAGACGCAGATAAGAGGAGACCAAACGAAGAAAATTAGAAAAAGACAGAAAGAATTGGGAAGGGGAGGGGGGGTAACAAGTACAAAAGCCCAAACTTCAAAGCATTAATGATGATCAAATAAAGTAACTTTAAAATCAAAGCAGATGATAACCACTATGTTAGAAGAGCTTATCATGGCTAACAGACCAACAGGGCTAAAAAAGCAATGCTGTCTCAAATGACCACTTTGTCACCACGCAGTCAGGAACAAACTACAGAATTTCCTCAAAACACTGAACATGGACTAAATTTGATCATTTTTTATGCTTGTGGGGACGACAGGGTCATTTGAGACGGATACATGAACGAGTAATAAAGCAGTGATGACAATGACCACTTCATCAGAGTAGGGATTATGGTTTGTCTTAATGTTGAACCCTTTTGGGAAAAAGCACACAAAGCATATGGCTGGTTAAAGCATGAGTGATGTGTGGGTAGTTGTATGTATGGACACGCACGAGGTGCTGCCACTCCAGGCTGACAAATTCACAATGTGGGGTGTGTGTTTTTTATGGTCTTAACACGAAGACAAGAAGTCCACAATCAAGCGACTCCAATGTGGCCAAAACACCTTTTGTCCCAAGTGAAGCTGTTTAATGTGGTTGAGGAAAAAAGCAGGAAGGAATCACAATAAAATGAGAAAGGGTAAAAGGAAGGGGATATTGGACGCTGAGGGAATAGAGGAAAAGAATGGGGCTTGACTTGGCACGGCCCAATAGGTCTTATGTTATTAAATTTTATGTCTCGCAAAACAATAATCTGGCTTCTTTTTTTAAAAAAAAAAAAATTACTACAGAGTTAAGAATAGATTTGTTTTAGAGCTGAACACTCTGTTTTGAGTTATTCACCTGTAAAACCTTACCCTCCTATCAGTGGTATGACTTTGGACAAGAACGTAATGTTTCCTGATATGGAGGTCAAAATTCATTTTTACAACAAGGGGAAGAAGAAAACTTTATTAAGAGAAAAGAAAAGAAAGAAGATTCAGAGAGCAAGTCACTATGTGTCGTCCAGTAAACGAGAATGCTTGTGTGCGTGTCCATTGAACTCCGCTCTGCGCTCACTGGCAGGCTTCCATCAGACCATCTCGGGTAATCTGTAATCTACTGGAGGTTTGGCCTAAATACCCAAGAGAGCCTGATTTCCTTGTCCAGGAGGGCTCACCCCGCCCTGGGGGAAGGCACTGGGCCTCCCTGAGCCAGCTGGCAGAGCTCTGGAGAGTACCAGCCAAGGTCTGGGATTCAGTCCTGAGACAGCTGTAGGACTGCTTTCATTCACAAACCATAGCGAGTGCGTTTGTATTAAGTGTGTTTTAGTGAGGATGCAGCGCAGCCTCACTGGTAGGGTAGGGTTGTCAATGACGAGAGGGACAGGGTGTGTGTGACAACGACAGCGTGTGGGCGTGCTTGTCCTCGTCTTTTGAAAACATCTCTTTTGTAACTGTGTGTGTCACTGCGTAGTGCGTACCTGTCCTTGCCGTTCTGGATGCCCTGGCTCAGCGTGGCTCTCTCAGCCAGAGGAGAGTTCCGACTGCGACCAGTACCGGTGGACAGGATGCTATTCTGAAGGCGCAGAGGAAGACATGACAACAACATAGTAATACAGACATGATCAAATTTGAGGGCACAGTAATAGACCGTTACAGATTAGTGCAGCGGCCAGAGCAGGGAGAAATGACATTAAAGGTGACCATTTATTCCTGCAGCAGCCTTCCCAATAAGCAAAGTCAAGTGACTTTAATTACCTAAAATCCATCAAATCCTCATCAAATTTTACCTCGAGTAATTTCTGTAACAAATTCATTTGCAGCCTGTAAGAATTACTTGCACATTTTATTTATATCTCAGCTTTCCCCAATTGTCATTTTAAGTCTATGCACATGTGCCCGGGTGTTTTCCATTACCCTGACAGATAAGGTGTGATCAAGTTGAGGTTGGGCAGAGCAAACGTTCACCAACTAATAAAAATGATAAGAGACGTCCCACCCCAACCAGACTAACATGGGAGTGAGAGAAATGTTAAGCAAGCACAACATGCCTACACAGCTCTGGGGTGTAATCAGCAGCTTCTCATGAAAACACCTGTAAAGGTCAACACAGGGGAAGGGACTTTTAATTGCACCTATGCTGCACAAAACATGAGAACATGAGGCACAGATTAGAGCCCTAAAATTTAAGTTTCACACTGAAACGCATTTGTTTTTTGGTGGCACATTACGAATACAAATATGACAGAGACACTGAGGGGAAATCCGAAAGATCCGACAGAATTAAAACAAGTTGTCAGAAACACCATTTTCATCCATTTTAAATGACTTTGTTGGCTGACATTGCTGATACTTGTTGAGTTTGTTGTAATACAACCTGCCAACTGGGTAGTCTCAGTGACACTAGGAAAACAGTCCCAGTTTGTGCTTTGTCACAGTGGGAGAGGCAGAAGCAGAGGTAAAATAAAATCATAGCTGAATTTCTCTTGGCTGCTTAAGATCCAGTGTCCTTGGCCGTCATGTCTCAATGTCACGGAGCAGAGTCACTGCTCATGTAATTAGGACGCCTGTACTTTCCCTATCATGACAAGTGAAAACATCAGCTGGGAAAAAGGCCTGTAGCTCGGCCTTGAGACAAGATGACATGTTGACTGTTTTGGATGTGCATAACAAACTGGACAAAGCTAATGCATTTGGAAAACGCTATCACATGACTATAATGCAATTCTGGCAACTGAACATAGAAGACGTCCTACAGTTCAAACAACATCAGGATGTACACTTTCAGTTTCCTATAACATGGATCATAGTTTTAAGGCCATTTATTTCCATAAGTTTAATTAGTAACTAGTACTTTACTTGACCTTTGGTCCATAGTGTAAGTTAGCAACAGTCAGACTTTATTTTAAACTGAGTTACTATGGCATGAAGTCTGTGTTCTCCTACTCTTCACACAGAGAAAGCTGTTTTTTCACTGCAACCACCGTGAGTATTTAGCTTGCAGATCTGTGTCTGTATTTGGCAACATTAATAAAGCAGGATGGGTGTTTGATCTTACGGTGGAGGGTGTGGCGCTCTTCTTGCGGTCAGAGGAGACAAGAGGGCTGGCCGGCACCTTGGTAGTGGAGCTGCCTGATGACCCCTTCCTCCCAGAATCCTCCGCTGCAGTCCTGTTATCTGTTTGACCCCCCTCTTGGAGTAGGAGGAGCCTGGGGAAAAAAAAGATTGGGCTTCAGAAAAGCTGTTACGTGCTGTGCTCAAACCTTTGAGTTGAAGAACAGATAATAATTCTGATCAGGGGAAGACGTTGTTTTGTCACTTTCCTGTCATCACTCTAAGAGGAAACAGTCTCACCCTCTTCTGTGGCTTTCTTTAGTTCTCCTCTTAAAGCCATTTAGTCTTCCCTCTACTTCACCCTCTCCCCTTTATATATCGCTCACCCCACCTCCCTAATGTCAGTCTTTATTTTATTAAAGTCTTCCTTTCCTCCGACACACAACAGTGTCACCCACATCCCCCTCTGACACACCCTCACCCATCTCACCCTGGTCGGTGGGTCTGCGGTTCTGAGGCTTCTGGTTGGACGATACACTGCGCTGTACCTTAGAGAGCAAGATGGAGACTGGTGTCAATGATGCATTCTTTATGTCACAGGGTGTTTACATACATTGGGATGTAAGTATGTAAGCCAAGAGCTCTGTTTACAGCAACTCCTCAGGAGTCCATAGAGCCATTCACATGTTGAACCAAAACATTGCTGGATTCAGGCATCCAGCATCTATGAGGCCAGTTTCTGCTGTGTGTTAGTCTACAATCAGAATATCATGATAGATTTCTTGGGTGTTTTTGGTAAAATAAGAAAGTGTGGTTCACATAAGTGTACTTGTCACGGGATGGAATTGGGAGACCTCATCTGTTAGCAGAAGACATTATGTGTTGTCATTGTACCTTATGAGGCGGGGAGGGGGCGTTTATGTTGCTTACATCACTTCCTGGCCGAGGCTTGATGCAACCTTCATCCAGCTGAGGAAGAAAGAAAGAAAGAAAGGAAAAAAAACAGCTCTGAATACGTGTGTATCGGGGCAAGGAGACCATGGTGTGTGCATAACAAACACAGAGGGCTAAAAATAGTGTTTTTATAAATCACACTGTTGTGAGAATGAAGTGTTTCGAGTATAAACATATGCAGACCAAATTAAAGCTGTATGATAGTTGACAGCTGATGTGAAAGACATACAGACAGATGACAAACTAAAGGCAACACCTGAATAACTGAGTGGAGATTCTTCACGTACTGCTTGGTACAATTGAGCAGTTAACATCCAGTCATGCTCTGTGGCAGGTATAAAAACGCAGAGCTGGCACAATACGTTGAACAATAAGAAAGAGGGTTGTTTGTGCATATTTGATGCAACGGTGATCCTGGTGCATTAGCACAATGTATGAGGAAAATCATAACAGCAACTCTTACTTGAGTGACTGAAAATGTCAATACAGACAAGGTCAGAGTGTCAGCAAGAACAAACCATCAACAGCTACATGGAGAGGGATATTATGTAAGGCTGCAGTGCATAAACCTCTCATTACAAAGATCAATGCACATTTTAGAGTTCGGTGTTGCAAAAACCAGCGGTGCTGCTCTAAAGAGAAGTGATATGGTTGGATGAGTCATCCTTCACAATATTCTGCACAAGTGGGAGAGTGCATATGTGGCATACAACAGGACAACAGTACATGTCTGAATGCATGACCCCTACAGTGAAGAGGTTGGAAGGCTCTTCATGCTGTGGGGTGGCGGGGTGGGGGGTTGCAGGGGCACGATTTGGCTCCACTTGGCCTCCATAGCCACCAGATCTCAGTTCTCTTGTGGGTGATTTTGGGCTGACGTGTTAGACAGCATTCACCACCAGCATAAACCATCTTTGCAGTTCACACAGTTGCAGAATTAATGAACCTTACTAAGAAACTTTATATTGGATTTTGCTTTCCATTTGTCACCTGTCTGTATGTAATATACAGTAATTAACTTACAGGAGCTGGTTAGTTTATTGTACTATGTTGATGATTATGTGTGTGAGAAAGAAATGAACTACCTCAGAGTTCCTATAGTCCAATAGCAGGTAGGCAGCCATCACATCATTGTACTTCTGGTTCACCAGCGAGTCCTGGATCTCCTCCTGAGTGTATCCCATCTGAAGCATGATGTCTGCACACACAAACACACACACACACACATACACAGCAAAACCAGTTCATAACTAGACTGCCGAGTCTAATGTAAGCTGATAATTCTCAAAAAGATAAATTCTCATGTGAGAGTAGTAAAAAAAAAACAAAAAAAAACAAAAAAAACATCTATTATCAAGTATGCCTGAGTGTGGATGAAAAGGAGAATACATTTTTTTTTCAGTGTATCCTTGTGCCGACCTGTCCTCCTGGGGTCCTTGTAGTCTGGCTGGGGTTCAATGTAGGGTTTGAGTTCCTCCTCCTCGTAACCCACATTCATCCACCGGTCCCTCATTATCTGCTGCTAGGAGCAAGCCAAACAGACAGATACAGGGAGACATGAGATGTCAAAGACGATAAAGGGGCGGAAAGCGGAGAATGGAGGAAAGGTTAAGGTAAGAGAGGAAGAAAAACAAGAGAAGAGTACACCATTACCCTGTTATTTATTTTCCTTCAGCTGGGGTTTTCTAATGGGTGTAGCCAGATGCATCAATTGTCATGAAAGTAAATATTATATAAATCTTCCTTAAGAACTGAACCAGGATATTTAATTTATCTATGTTGAAAGTTCTTAAGATGAGCTTCTCTGTTTACAGGGATGATGTTTTTGGATATAAAAGGGTTTGTTTATTAAGATGTAAAAGTCATCAACCTCTGTTAGCCAGTCTAAACATAACACTGTATTCCAAAACAGTTTTCTTCACAGTGTTTTTACAGAGTTGCTTTATCTATCTTTACTTATCTGGCCAGATTAAGCAAAAGCTTCAGCATGTTATTAATTGTAAACTAAATGTGGCAAAGCAGTGCAAGCAGAAAACATGATTGTTTACTTTTTTCCCCTGCCGTTGAATGAATGTCTTCAATTTAAAATACTGACATTTCAGTCTTCAGTGCATTTAGTAACTCATAAATCCCAAACTAACAAGTATTTACTATGCCTTTAAAAAGCACTTTACACCCGAGCGACAAACTCACATATATCTGGTGAAACAAGTCCAGGTGTAACATACAATAATAATAGTGAACAGACCCATTATCTACAAACTCTGGCCTGACTATTGTGAGATGTAAGGTTTTCCATCTGCGTGTCTAAGGAAAACTTATTAGAGATCACTGATTCAAGACCAATGAGTTATGTGGGCAGTATCTCGTGCTTGGTGTGTTAATATATGTGTGTACCTCGAGGCTGCCTCTTTTGGAGGGGTTCAGAATGAGGAACTTCTTGAGCAAGTTCTCACAGTCGGTAGACATGTAGAACGGGATCCTGTATTTACCACGCAGCACACGTTCTCTCAGTTCCTGGAGATGGAAAAAAAAGGGCACGGGAAGTCAACAGCAGCCACCTCTCCTCTGAACTTACACACAGCCCTGTTCTCATAACTTTAAGTGCTGTAAATGGTAAGCGACAGAAAGACAACCTTGGATTTTTAAAATTGAATTTTATCTTATATTAAATTCAGTTGCTTAAGCAAATAATATTTTAGTATTTTTGTTTTATTTCAATGAGATCTGTATGCAGCTACTGTCACCATCCATCTACATTAAGGAGATATGGCTTGACTTAGCCAAGCTGAAACATTAGCTGCGGTTACACCCCCACATGACGAATAGTTTTGTTAAACAAGAAACACATTCACCTAATCAAAAGCTGGTTAGAATGTCAAGAGGGTACCATTCAAACACAGTGGTAGCATAGCATGCACGTCAAATTAGCAAATGATTATATGCACACTCCTCCTCATAGTTTTGAATGAACTGAATTGAATAGATTTTTGGCTTCCATACAATCCTTATGATTAAGTCATGGTGATGCAGTTGTTAACAAAAGCACTCACTCGGTACAAATAATCAACATCATTTTACAGTGTTTGTAATCTACATTTGTGGCCTTTATTAGCCAGCATGAAGGTTTCTCATTATTTCATATTCATTTGAAAACATAACAATATGTACAGTGACAGTTAAGTGTTGTAAACAAAGCACAGTCTCGAGAAGGCACTGATTCAAATCTATTTAATAGCAAAAGTGGGTCAAAGTGAATCTGTGATCATTTTGACTCAGTGTGCAGAACAATGTATTAGTCTTTTTTGTTTCATTTGAGTACTTCATATTTGTAATAGTGCATAATTTGAGACTTATTCTACAGGTGAACTGTTTAGGAACTACAGATTAAAATGAGCATTTCTGATACAATCCAGCATATTTGCAAAATGTATTTTGCTATAATGGTCATAACCATGCATCAGCCCGATCAAACAAACATGTAAATAAATGAATGACTGAAAATGTGAGAATCGTCATGTACAGTGCTCAAACACTGGTGTCAAACTATCATTTCGCACTTTTTTTTGTCTGTGCATCAGTCTGATATGTATAGAAAAGGGAAAGGGTTTTGTTACAGCTACAACCTTGGTGCAGCACAAGAGAGTGAAATCAGAGGCGAGTGAGACTCTCTGTTAAATAAATAGTAAAACCAGCAATGTAGGTGTTAAACAAAACTCCACACAGCAGGAGGTAGTGCAAAGGCATACTTGATGAGCCTAGATGGTGTTTTGCAGACATGTTAATATCAATATCACCACATTCAATGTCATATCGCCCACCCAAAATGTGCCTGCACTTCCAGCATGAGTCATGTGGGTATTGACTGAATGCATAGTGCGACAGGTGGTGTGAATAAGTATAGTTTACAGAATTAAAAGCTTAAACTGAAAAAATTTCCAGGTTTCAGTGTATCACACCACAATAACCCATTTCAAAACACAGTGCTTGGGTGAGGATTTAATCACTTTACACATTCACTCTGACTTGAGTTTCTGCTTTCTGCAGGGCAGAAGGAACAGAAACCAGCATGACAAATACTACAACCACCACAGAAAACAGACATCCGCTTATGTAATGCTCTTCAACACACACAAATGCACTCTCTCCTCTTCCTGACCTTGAGGTTCTGCCCATCGAAGGGCAGTGAGCCGCTGACCAGTGTGTAGAGAATGACCCCCAGGCTCCAGACGTCCACCTCAGGCCCGTCATACTTCTTGCCCTGGAAGAGCTCAGGGGCTGCGTAGGGCGGGGAGCCGCAGAACGTGTCCAGCTTGTTCCCCAGAGTAAATTCATTACTGAAGCCAAAGTCCGCTATCTTGATGTTCATGTCTGCATCCAGCAGCAGGTTCTCTGCCTGCAGCCAGACAGTGTGGGAGCAAGAGGAAAGAGCCAGAAATAAAGACATAATTATGATGTAGAGAGCAGGAGGATGTGGAGGGAAACAGGGACAAAGAGACACAGGATTATTGATGTGCTGGGATTTATTTTTTCCTGATTATTACATATGCCAAGAAGTGAAACACAAATACTTGACTAAATTAGATGTGCTTTGTGTCATGCGATACTGTGATATCTTCTATCTATCTGTCTTCTATCTTTTTACACTTGGTCAGAGCTACAAAATGTTTGCAGCAGAGTGACAGAGTTTAATAAACAGGCCACCCGAGCATCTGGTGTCAGTGTAACAACAATTTTCTCTAACATGCAAATGAGTTTCAGGACAAGACACTCCACCTCGTTACAGACACACTGTCTGATATACACCTTTATCTGGGAAAAAACTGGGGTGAGAGGGGGTTTTCAGAGTAACGGCCTGGGGCCTACAAGAAGCATACAATGGGCAAAGTGAGCTACCTCAGTTATTCCTGTATGTGTGTGTGTCTCCCTAAGCCTGAAGTGAGCCAGTGAGCAAGGAGGCGGGGGTTGCCTAGCAACAGGTGCGCTCTCCTTTTCACTTGCTCTGAATACTCTCCAGCTTCTGTGTGTTTGAGTGTGTGTGAGTGCACATTAAATACAACACTGACATCATCTTTAGTCTCTGACCTAAGAAATACATGGACACTGGCTTCTCAGTTTTAGTCAGACTTAATCATCTAAACTAATTAACATTTAGGCAAAACTACAAAATTTAACTCTTGAATGCTTTAGAAAAGGGAGCAGCCTCTTCAGCAGATACAGCAGTATAATCCTGATGTAGAGTATAATTGCAGCAACACTGCTGTTTTCATCTTGGGACACACAGAGTGTAAATTTAGATCGGCTCTGAAACGCAGGCTCATCAAAATTTGCTCTTGCAGAGTGGGACCCAGTAGAGTTAAGCCTGTGCCGGATTTTACATCGCAACCCCCCCCCCCAGATCAAGAGTGATTAGGATAATGTGCAGGATGCTACGCATTACAATAATGAAAACTGTCTGCCCTCCAGAGACCCCTTATTTCCCATGCAGCCCTTTTTGTAAATGACAACCATCATTATCTGGTTTAAGTGTGGAAAAAGGTTTCATGACCTTGGTTAAAAAAAAAATAAAAGCCAGAAAATATCCCTGCGTGGGAAATCAACTTTGAGATGAGGCTCCTGTATGATTACTGTTACAGTAATCATGATAATGTATTGTCTACAGGTCTGCCTGCTGGCACAATAAGAGGATTTACAACTCTGCATAACACGAGGAACCAAAATGACCTGGAAGCATTAAATCTCTGAGTGTGTGCTCTGTTTCATTTTTGGCACCAAGTAATGTGAATTGATCGCTGGAGGAAAAATAAAGACGGAAGGACAGAGCGATCCAATCAGAGACAGGCAAAGACACTCAAGCAGTCACAAAAGGTGAAGACCATATGTGTGTGTATACAGATGAATGAGAGAGTGTGTGTGTGTGTGTGTGTGTGTGTGTGAGTTTAAGCCGAGGTAGGACGTTATATCATCTTTGTGATTAACCTCTGGGTCGCCTTTTCATAGAGAGCAAGAGATTGAGAGAGAGAGAGAGAGAGAGACTCAGTGTTGTTCATCTGTGGGTGTGTTCTCACCTTGAGGTCTCTGTGTACTATACACTTCTGATGGCAATACTGCACCGCTGACACAATCTGGAGAGTGAGAAGTAAGTGAGGGAGAGACAGAGGGAGAAGAGAATCGGAGGGAGAGAGAGGATGGTGAGATGAACACAGCTGAACTGATGAGACAGAGACTTAAAAATACACAGAGCTCCTCATAAGAATTTCATCTGAAAACAATCCTGCTGATTTACTAGGAAATGATAAATTTAAGATGGGCAACTGACTGCTCTCATTTTAATGACCAATAATCAATCATTAAAATCACATAAAAGACTAAGTGTCTTAACAAATATCTTTATTTGTATAAATATTTTCCAATAGGCACTATTATTATAAAATGTATGTAAAATTCTATGAATAGATTTCATGTCAGCACACACACACACACACACACACACACACACACACACACACCTACCTGTCTGAATTTGGCACGGGCTTCTTTCTCCTTCATCCTGCCATGGGCCACCAAATAATCAAAGACCTCTCCTAGGAGACAAAAGAAGAAGAGAAGAGTTGGAACCTGATATTTGTCTCAGGGGTCAAAGGGACATTGACCTAATACTCATTGAGTATTGTCGTGTAAAAACAATGTATGGTCACACAATGCTAAACGGGTCATTACTGACAACTTAGAGACTTCAATGAAACAGACAAAAAGTGTCAGTCTGGTATTTTCTGTCTTCTGGGTAAATGATTACTATACTGTTAAATCAATAACACTGACAGACCTACTGGCACATAATGTTCCCTTTCATCTGTCTCTATACCAGGATAACAAGTCCAAGTGAACACAGCATCACAAGAAGAGGGTGTAATGCAAGAGTGGCCATAATACTTTTTTTGAATTCACAATGCCAACACTTGTCAGTGCAAAGGGCAGGGATAGTCTGTAAGAAAAACTAAACCAAATAAAAAACAGGAGATTTCTAATGACAACCCTCTGGATAAAAGACTGCATTGGCTGTACATTAAGGGGGAGGATGCATTTTGTTGTTTGTTGGGAACTATTTGATTCTAACAAAGTGCTGAGCCTTGGGTGGGGTGGGGGGGTGGGGGGGGGGGGGGGTGATTTCAGTGACACGCACTTACCTCCACTAGCGTACTCCATTACCAGGTACAAAGTCTTCTCTGTCTCTATCACCTGAAAGAGTTTGACTGGAGGTGGTGAGAGAAAGGCAAAGAGAGAATTGGAGGGGGAGGGAATAGTAAAGTGGTGGGAGATGGGATAAGAGTGAAAAATCAAAAGAGGAAAGGGAGGAGCAGTGAAAGAGTTGAGCAAGAAAGAGGCAGACAGAGTGAAAGCATAAATAAAGAGATAAAAGCAGAGGGATTGTTATCATTTGTCTTGAATACATAACCTTGGAAGATCATTTACGCCCTGTTCTCAGTGAGTGACGACAGAGTGGAAACTCACGTTTCAGTGTGACTCACCTATGTTGGGGTGATTCAACATCTTCATGATCCTCACCTCCCGGAAGAGCTGTGAGAAACAAGTCACACAGTGCACTGTCAAATAACACTATCAGAAGTGGGGTGGTGTTCTGAGTTACATTTATATTCAATGCACATCCAGATATTAAGAATGTGTGTCCATGGCTACATGACATTCAGCATCAGTGCACACACACATACACATACACACAGGAAGGACATTCTTTGAATGACATTCTTTTTATAATAAAAAAGAAAACCTTTCAGTTCAGTATTACAACGTCCGATTTATCTAACTGCAATGGGAAAATGACACCAAAAACATAAACATTCAGTTCCTGTTTATTGGAGTCAAATTACTAGAAAGAAAGCAAAAACAAACACTGATGATGACATCACCTCAGAGATTCAGGCAAGACAGGTTTAAATCTGAGGTCACAACTTTGGATCTGAGAGCTAAACAAAGAAAAGTGAGCTTTGCCTTCAGCTAACTGAGCACAAACCAAAGTCTACCTCAGTGCCATCCAGTCCAATCCTGTAGTAACAGCATGAGGAGGCGTTTTTCACTCATTAGGAATTCATTTTCTCTGAGTCAGCAGATAAGGTCAGACTATGCTTACTGGGTCTTTTGGGGAGTTACAGACAGACAGAAACCTGTGAACCTGGAACTATTAACACAACAAAGGATCTGAAATGCAACACAGAGTGCAATATTTAGCCAGTTAGGAGTTTGGCTTGATTTTAAGACATGTAGTGTCTAATCCAATCCAGGCCAACAGAGCCAACATCCTGTTTTAAAACAGGGCATTAAAGCTGAAGTTATGCTCATCTCAACTTATCAGCAATGGCATAACCTGTGATGTGACTGTGGCACCTGTGAATAGAGGTTCATTTAATGCACAGCGACAGTACTGAGTAAAAAGATGAGACCGACATGATTTTTCTTACTGCCCATAAGAAGGCCATAACAAGTTCAATACAAACAATGAATTTAGACTTTTAACCTGCATTTCTTTCCTGTTTAGCTAAAGTTGACATAACAAATATCTGTACCAAAGAGCTCTGTTGTTGTCTAAAACTATTAACTCACTGATCAGCCTCACTGCTGACATCCTCCCTCATAATCATGAACACACATTGTAGTTTATTTTGAGCTAAAACCACGTACGCCATTGTGCTGCTGTAAATACTTACTAGACCATGAAATGTGTGTTAATCCGCAGCAGGAAATAGTCCCCAACAAATTTCACCTCTGGTCCCAGTGCACATGAACTTGCATTTAGATGCTTCCTGATGTTCAGTGTCAGGGCGTGTCAGGGTTCGAATTTACCACAAGATTTATGTGTTGTCCCCATCAGCGTTGAAGCTACGTCTTCACATTTCCTTGTCATGTGCTTCACATGTCTGACTTTGCATACAAGTGTGTATTCTGTGTCTTGTGTGCACGGCTGCATGAGCGTTTGGTGCGTGTGTGTGTTTTCAGAGAGCAAGGACACATGGTTAGAGAGTGTGCGTGTAAGTGGACAGACCCCACCCTGCCACGATCAAAGGAAGTAATTGTAGCTTGTTTCCTGTAATTAAAACTCTCTCTAAAAACTAGACCACTTCAGAAAGAGAGACAGAGAGAGAGAGACTGACAGAGAATGAGGAAGAGAGAGAGAGAGAGAGGGCTTAAAGAGAAAGACACGTGGGACAGGAAGAGTGACTTGAAAATGACTTCTGAAAAAGGGGATAAGAGGGATTGAGGTTTGGATCTTTTGCCCATATGTGTGTGTGTGTGTGTGAGTGTGAGTGATAGAGAGAGGGAGAAAGAGAGTTAGAGAGGCCCACCTTCTGCAAACTGGAGGAGTTGAGCTGTGTCTTATCAATGATCTTTACAGCCACCTAGAAGCAAAAACAAGAACATGGTCTTTTATTACTACACTTCAATTCATTCATTACTCTGCAGTTGGTTTGACACATCTTGCTCACACGAACCTGCACAACTACCAGCCTGTGAGCACAGCACAGAGACACACTGTTATCTTTTTGGATGCGTCACACACACCCCAAAAACACACAAAGAACGATTCAATCTTGCAGCATTAAGTGATAAAAACACACAATCACAGCAGGCGACAGTTGCATAATAGGGCAGAATACAGAGATACACACGCGTGCGCACAGAGCTGGGAACATGGTTATAATGAGGTCTATAGTTCATAATCCAACAGTGGACAACAACATGGGAGACAGAAAAAGATAAAAACACAAAAGGGGTAGGAAAGAGAGAGATAAAAGAGAAGCTGAGAAAAAATAAAATAAAACAGACAGATGGGAGAAGTACAAAGTGAGAAATAGAGAGAAGGGATGAAACAGAACAACAGAAAAGAGGACATGGAGAGAGAAGGCAAAGAAACAAAGAATTATCTCTCAACAAGGACACAGGAAAAGGGAGCTCTACTAGTCTGTCCTTTCTGTCTTTCACTGTCAATTAACTCCTTTCTTCCACTCCTCTTTCTGGTTGTGCTTGTCTTTCTGACTCTTTCATGCCCTCTGACTCTCCCTTGTTTTCTTTGAGTGTACATGTACGCGCATCTATGTGCGTGTGTGTTAGCCAGTCACATGGAGCGTTATCAGGGTGTCAGGCACAGGGTTGTCACACATTGACAGAGCCCGCCTACCCCTGGCTCTCACACACAGGCTAAGAGTTGGCTTGACTGGGCCTCAGACAGAGCCCAGCATGGGCTCACTGCAGACACCGCTCCTCTCTTAAAGGGACAGACCACCATGTTACATCACATCTGGAATTCACTGTAAGCCAGAGACATTTACGCTTCTCTATTCAAACTGACAATGGTGATCTAATCTCCCGCAGCAGATGTACTGTCTCCAAAGCCATGGAAGCCTCAGATCAGACCAGACCTACTGTGTATCACAGCGTGAGCCCTCCCTTAGCCCCAGAGACCAGGAAGGAAGATTAACATTTAGACATCAGCCAAACAGTTTTATTGTTTTTCTACCTTTTGCCACCACCTTGGCTGCTCAAACACATCTGCTTTTTCTATTCTTGACAATTACACAGTCACTTCCTGAAAACTGCAATCCACTTGTCACTTCAACCAGACTTGCTAACAATTTCTCCAGGCAGTTTGTCACTTCAAAGCAGAACAGTGAATACAGTTTGGTGTAGATTTATTAATTTTCTACACTGGGTGAAAGGCTTAGTGTTTCTTTTTTTCTTCCTCTATAAAACGCCTTTATTTACACTGGTGATGTTTGTTATTGAACCAATGACAAGCCTGTTTATAGACAGATTTGTAGTCAATAGTAAGGTGTTTCTCCAGAATGTGACGACGGTGGCTAAAAATAAAAGGCTAAAGTTGACAATGAGTGATTGTGAACATGGAACCAAAGAATAAGATTAAAGCATTTTGTCCATTCTTCCATGTGTGAGTATGAAGGCCTACCTCTTTTCCGGTGAGGACGTGTCGTGCCAGTTTGACCTTGGCAAAGTTTCCTTTGCCTATGGTTTTCAGCAACCGATAGTTACCGATGTGTGGCTGCTCATCTGAAGTGGTGGTGGCAACGGAGTTCCGACATCGCGGCATGCTGGAGCGACCAGATGACTTGGTCTCCTGGAAAGAGAAAAGGCAATACATGTAAGCACATGAGCAGAAGGACAAGATGGCTTGAACAGAGAAAGTAACATCAAATGACCCTCATAATGTGAGCTAAATCAAAGGACTCTGTTACATTCAAATATGCATTATCCCAGCAGCCCTACATGGGAAGGTAATAAGGACACAGAAGTTCTAATTGAGCACATTATGTGATTCGAGTAGGAAAAAACATGTATATGTAAAAGAAAACGAGGTCGGCCAGTTCTGTGTGTACAGGGACAGCAATGATGTAGAGAAGCAAAAATCTCATTCTAATTCTGGTTTTAACATCAAATACCGAGGCACCAGGTCAATCCTCAGAGCTGTCAGGTCAGTACTGGCTGTAATAGAATGAAAATACACTGCATACATAAATATATCCAATACATTTTAAATAGTGGAAAGCTTCCTAACATATTCTGACCAAGTTTATGTAGGTTTCACCCAAGACAAAGTGAGGACAATATGTTCCAAATGTTTTTCAGGGAATAAATGCCCTTGTCTTTTAATTTCAGCGGAGGAACTCATGGCCCAAGTACTTTCAGTTTTTAGCTTGGATCGGACAAGGTCTGCATTATAATTGTGTGACAAGATAAAGAAAGGGACTTGGAATAGACAGGTGGTATTGATCGGGCTCTCTCTGAAAAAGCTTGGAGTTGGATTAATACATTTTATTAAGGCAAAATTCAAATTTAAAGTTATCCTTTCTGTCATGTCAAAGTAACGCTGTCATGATTCAAGTCTTGATTTCCTTTTGTCTGTCTTTTACTATATAGTTAATGTTGCAGGAAGCTATGGCCCACACACAATATACATCATAAGAGGAAGTACAAAATAAAACTAACCCCTGTTTCCTTGACTGGATCTCCAGCCAAGGCCTCTAATGTATAAGTTATTTTTAATAGCCTCTTTGCTTCAGTTCATCTTGTAACAGACAGTGTGCCTTTCGAGTTATACACACACCCACTAAAAGAAAACAAAACCTTGCTGTGCTGGCAAGTTTTGCATGGTTGGCAACTGCGATTGGGTTTCAACTCCAGGAAAGGGTCACGGCAATTGTGTGTATGTTTAAGGCCATGAGCGTGGGTGTGTGTGTATGTGTGATCTGAGCGGACAGGTGACAGGGATCAGGGTCAGAGGAGAGGACGACTGGCTCCAGGGTGACGAGACGCAAACACACACACACGGGCTGTGGCACAAAACAGCAGCTCAAGGCACAAGAATACACACTCACGCACACAAAAGTGCGGGTACACAGTCACGCACACAGGCAGCACAAATCACACACACACCTCGGAGATTTGACACCAGTGAGACAGAGACGGTCCAGTGAAATTCACACTGTTGGTGCGGAGCGAGGAGCTTCACACATATCACCTCCTTCTCTTGTTCTGTCCCTCCAACACAGACGAGCCATTTTATTCACCTCCTTATCTCCCCTTGGCTTCATCAAATTAGAAGCTCACTCTGTCCCACAAATTACCCACAGACCACATTTTTATCAACATCTCCCGCCCATATCTTGGGTCATGGGAAACAGGGAAAACCATGATTACTTCATTGTGTTTGTGTGTTTCTTACTCCAGATGGTATGATCTAATGTCTGCATCCCATCCCATCCCACCCCCCCACCCACACACACACACACACACACACACACACAACCTCATGCTGACAGTGCAGACCTGCATGAAGTGTAATAGGCCAGATTAAGCTTCAATACAAATTGGGAAGTGGGATTAAAGACAAATGACAGTTACATTAAACCCAGAGGACAGGGGAAGGGCCTTATGTGGCCTTGTGTGGCGGGGGAGGCAAATGATTTTTATTTTTGGATCATGTGGGATAGGGGGAGAGGGAGACAGACAATATGTCATATGTGCATACAATTTGAGACAATGGGACCCAAAATGACCGCACAAAGCTGATTTCTCGATCAGCTGGGCTGTCCTCGCAGAGGTCTGTGTGATCTAACACTCTCTGTCACTCACTCAGCTTTGCATTGAGCTCACCAGAGCGCTGCTCTCCAAAATAGCACTTGCAGGCAACTGTTGCCTAACAAAACATTCGCATCTTTAAAGTTTTTCTATGCTCATAAAGCCCATTGGGTCTGTTATGACACAATTTAAAAGGTGGAGGTATTGTGTAGTTTTTTCTTCACAGTTGTGAATCAGCCTGATCTGTCATGAGAAATGATTTGTATATGAATCTATGTAGGCAGAAATGTTGCCTTTTTGTATGTGAATAGCAGAAGACCCCAAACAAGAGAGTACTGAGAAGAAAGAGTAAGGAAGGTGGACCAAAGTAAAGACAATAACATGAGGCAAAGCCTCTTTACTTCACATTATTTTCATAGTTTCACCAAAACAAACCAGCCGTTAGCAGTCTATGTAAATCAGTTTCCACTCCAAGGCAATGTGGACGGTCATGCTGTAAGGTTAGTACAATGAATGTAAGCATGTTATCTAATTTCCTCTATAAACCGATCTCTCAGAGTAACCTGGTTTCTACTGTGCATGCAAACATGCTGACTGACTGCTAGAGCTGTCAAGTGCTTTGGTCAGTGTTGTCATTAAGTCAAAAAAGACCACAGTGTACGTGACAGCATTAAAGAAACAGGCCCAAGTGTGTGGAATACAGTTCAAACATCATGGCACACATATGCTGCATTGCACATACGCTCAGTTTACTTTTCTGGTGCACGTACATTTGCTGTGGTTGGTTGCCATATGGACTGTATGCACATATGATATCAAACAGTGAAAAACACCGTGTGATCTCTTGATATTCAATCAAATCAAAAACTGCATCGAATAGGGAAATCAGTGGCAAGACCCAGTCCTAACAACGATTAGGATTCATGAGGGGAGAATATATTGGACAGCAGAGTATAACAAGACTTTCCAGTAGTATTAGAGAGGGCAGAAACAAAACTTACCCAGCTAGTCAAGACTGTATATCTATATGGTAACTATTATTAAGGTCAGCAGTCAGTGAAACTTTTCATCTCCTGGTGAGCTAAAGCAGTAGCTCACCAAGAGATGAAAAGTTTCTCACTCCTGGATCATTCACGCAGGAGTCAGTAGGCCTTACTTTTTCAATAATGTCACCGGACTACTTAATTAGTAGTCCACTGACATTATTTTGGGAACATTGTACAAAGCATGGCGAGTTGAAATTAAAGCGTGTCTCCCTGTGAGTTCGTTGACTCTTCCATGGTCCTCAACTCTTTAGTCTTCCGTCTCTCCTATCCTCTTTCATGTCTGACTATTTTTGTCTTCTGATTCTTCCTTCATTTTTGGGCAGCTGCAGGCTAGGCAGAGCCCCCTCCCCCCCCCCACACACAGAGATATAAACACTCATACACATGCGCATACCCACCTCTCCTCTCAGTTATAATTATAGACGTGTTGGGAGGACAATAAGTGACATCACTGTTTTGTTTTTACATTACTCTCAGATGCGTGTGACTCATGAATGCTAACTTCGATCTGCTATCATGCGCAGCTCAGCAAAGAATTTACTTGCGTTACATTGTGCTTGAAAGAAACCTTAGTAATTCACGAGGGCTGGAAGACTACAGCTAAATACTGAGTTGAACATACGCTCGCTGAAACTCTGGGTAAGTTGATGACATTCACACCTGATGACGGGACAGACATGTGAATGTAATCAATCACATGACACTCGTGACCATTTAAGGTGACACCGTTAAGGGCAGTAAGCAAGACCAAGCAAAAAACAAGTTTGCTGGGCCTAATCACTGTTTAAATACAACTATGGCTTCTGTCAAGATTACATTTTTGCCACCAAGCTATTCCGATTTCCAGGCCCGATTTGTGGCCAGTTTCCACAACAAGCATAATTCACAACACGCAGTCAAGCAAAGCGTAATTTTCTCTGAACCCGGGTTATCAGCTACCGTGTGTCAAGCCTGTTGCATGGGGGCAGACCTTTTTTGTCCTTTGCTTACCTTGTGGAGAGACCATTAGTATGGCGTTTATATCCGGCCCAACAATTCAGACCCCCTCCCAAAACACACACTCACACACAAAGTGAAAACTTACTGACAAGATGTTTGCAGCTGAGAGCCATTTACTGCCACACTGCCAACACAAGCATGTGCACATGACCAAAACACACAAAGCAGTAATGTTAATCCAAGGCAGCGCTGGTTGTGTTTTGACTCAGGCCTCATTATCACTGACCTTTACTAATCTGAGTTCTAGGAGGAAGCCACTCAGATACAACCAGATGGAATTTTACACTGTATGCTTCACAAGGTAACCCTAAAGGAGGGTCCCACACAACGTGAGTGCTGCACAAAGCTATCAAGAGACAGCTTAACCCTAAAGCAAGATAGGCAAACATAGGCAAAAAAGTCATCAACAGCACAGAGACAAAGTACGTGTAGTAAAGGGAGTGAGGAGTTTAAAACCGTACCTGGAGATCAACTCCAGTCCTTCCTGTTTTTACCTGCTGAACACCTTCTACGTTACTTTATTCTGCGGTCACAATCGAAAATCACATTTGCTCATCATTGTTCATGTTCAACGCAAAAGCTGCGTCAATTTTATGTAGTGGGAGACACAGAGGAAGAAAGCAACCAGAAACTGAACCACGGTTGTGTAAAATATGTCAAACCATTCATGTACATGTTTTTAAATTATAGGATACAATTACACAAACCTGTTATTATTCCAAGTTATACAAAAATACTGTGTCAACCGACAAACTGGTGGCTATTATTATACGCTGATTTTGCGTAATGTAAAAAAAAAAAAAAAAAAAAAAAAAAATCACAAATCACAACCTGCTGTTAACAATTAAATGTAATCACACTGTTCCTGCTCATTTGAAACAATTAACCACCAATGAACTACCTCGTCCCTTCCTGTTGAAGGACAGCTTTGGTTTGGTGTGTAGACTGAGGGGAAGGGCTCGACAAAACACTGAAAACGTACTGACACACTGCACTGGATCTATGCACAATTGTTGCCTCGCGGGAAAAGCCATATAAAACTAAATCAAATTTAACAGCTCAGAGCTGCAAACCGGTTTATGAGGTTAGACTGGAGGTCTTGCACACTGACAATGACCGTTTTCCTCCATTTAATTTTACATTTAATTTTATTTGCAGTGTTTCCCCTACGAGGTGGACAAGTCATCTGTGTGGACTGATGGGTGGTCTGGGCAGTGGGGGGGGCTGAATAACAGATTAATTGATCAAACCGTTGGAATCAAGGCAATTTCAACCACAAATTATCAAAACATTGCCACAAACACAGATAATGACTAATGAAAACATAGATGATCATTTAAAACGGGTAAGGCATTTATTTCTCTCCAGGAGGCTTAGTAAATTTGATATAACTCTAACAGTATTAAATACTTGAGTGGTGGGTCCTCTGATAACTGGGTTCTTCCAGATAAACACCTCGTCTTTTAGAGGTGGGAGGATACGTTGGATAAAAACCCACTGATGGTGACATGTAGTCCTAATTAGAGGCCCGTACATCCCACCAGCTGTAAGGTCAGATAGACCCTGTGAGTTCATGACAGAAAAAAGAGAAAGCCGTTACAATGTCAGCTACGTGACAGCTTACTATCGTTCATGTGTATATGCCTAATTTGACATGTAACGAGCCTGAACACGCCACCTCTACACATCCCACCTCCTGTAATTTACAGAGAAGATGAGTGTAGCTAATGGGAGCAGGGTTCTCGTTAACTACACTTGTCTAAGTTAATCTTCTTTATTAATTAATCCCTTCCTAATGCGGTGTAATTGACTTTAAGGGCAGTTATACTGTAAACAAACTTCAACTTATTTTGGCTGTATTTTTTGGCCCTGTGAACCTGCTCTTCAATATCCTTGACAGCAGCTCTTCTATTCCACTTATTCACTATTTGAAGAAGCTCTATGAATCAATATTGACGCCTCAATGAAAAAGGTGAATATGAGGCAGTGGAAATTGCTTTATGTTTAAAGATTTGAAATTATTTTTTGATGCTCAGATTTACATTGAAAAGATAAATTCAAGATGTAAAGATGATATATATTTCTTCTCCATTTCTACTCACTAACCAAATCTATGTATGGAACAAATGAGCTCAGAACAAACAGGGTCTTTATCGGATTCATGACACAACCACACACAAAAGCTGCTACATTATACTGAAATTTGTGGGTGGTAGCATGCGCGCATGCACACACACACACACGCACACACACACACACACACACACACACACACACACACCCCTCCCAACTCTAGGTCGTGATTGCTGTGTTGCCATGGAGATTTGTCGCTTGCTGAATCCTGCCCTCTATCTCAATGTTGGTTTGTATCTCTTTCATCCTTCCTTCATTTTCTCTTCCTCCTTCCCTCCTCCCTATCATTCTTGCTTCCTACCCTGCTTTTCATATGTTTATGTTTCTATTTATACTCTCCTTTAATGTCAAGATGGGTTTCCAGAAAGATAAAGTGAGACAAAGGGTGTTTGTTGTCTTTAAACAGGAGCATGCAGCGTGCAGTGTCCCAGCATTAACAGACAGGTGCAAATATGAAGATGGGCCGAGTCACCACAGTTGTAGCTTTTAAGTTGCTATGTTTTAAAATGTTTGCTATACACTAACTCCCACATACGAGTCCAACTATAGCTGAAACAACAGCTGCTGACAGGAACTACATGCTAATTACAAGTAAAATCCCCAAAGGGAATAACTTTGGGAGGGCTCATGCAAACTAACCACTTTAATGAGAGGGAAATTAAAAAGCTGTCAAATGACTGGTAGAAATGCTACTGCACCTGTTTGACAGTTCTTCCGATTCAACACATAATGGAAAGCTAGTTAAACAAGACCATGGTCTACAGAGTTTTGCATAGATACACTTTTGGCAGAGGATGGTGGATACAGCTCTTTTCACAATCAGTCACACACATACAACTTTTCAGAAAGGATATCTTAATGTATGTGTTGCCTCGGTTTAGAGAGATCCAAGTTCTACAACATGCTAATGTTTATATAGACTGAAAACTGAAAGTCTTAGACTATACAACCTATAGTTGTTTACTTTGTCACACCCTACTGCTTATTAGCTTTGGACATGTAGTCCCACATGTAGTTCCAGCACATCTGTAAAATCTGCAAACTCTGTTATATCTTTAACCATGTTCTTTTATACAACCTAAACTTCCTAAAAGAACAGCCAAGTGTCTATTTCTACTCCTCATGCTTCTATTCCTGTATTATGAATGGACTTAAGTGTCACATCTGGTTACACTGGCCCTCATTAGGCTCATCTGAAGCTTTGATGAACAGCAAAATAAGATGTCTGTGACTCACAGTTTATACAGGTCCTTTGGTGACAATGTAAAAATATTTTTCCATCACACCTGTGTTTCTATGATCAATGAGAGAGGATGTAACCTGATGTAAGTGCTATTTTAGCCCATTTTGGGTTCATTAAATATTTTTAAAAAACTATTTGAAACAAAATCCTCTCTAACACTCTCCATTACATTACAGCTTGACTTCCATGTGTAGTGGCACCAGCCTCACTGCAATACAGGACACAAAGTTCATATCATCACTTAGTACACTTTTGCTCCTTTGGTATCAACTCTGCAAGACAGTATCTAATATACAAAACAGCTAGCATATGCATACTAGCTATGCAAACATCCACCACACACACACACACACACACACACACACAACGTAAATTTGTGAGAGGCCCCTTACTTTAGCAAGGTGGTGTCACGCTGGGTCTCAGTTTGCTGTGAATGTAGTGTTGTATGTGTGTTCTCTTGAACTGGATTACCCTAACTCCCTAGGTATGAGAGAGTGTGTGTGTGTGTGTGTGTGTGTGTGTGTGTGTGCGCGCGTCCGTGCATGCGCGTGCGTGTGTGTGTGTCAAATCAATTCAAGCTCCTGTTTGCTCTGTTACTGTCACAGTTGGGACACATTGCACTGTGCTTTCTTGCATGCTTTTGTTCTGCTGCTATGCAACTCTGTGTGCGTGTGAGTGGTGCATGTGAACCACCAAGGGATGGGGGCAAATTCAGATCCGGTTCCAAGGTGCTAAAATACTGGGAATTTGTGAGTGTTTCATAAGCGTTTCCTGTTTTGTCCTTTTTTCACCATTCTTTGCTGGAATGAAATGTGTGATTATCAGCGACACTGTGGTAAGCAAACATAGCAGACTGGCTTAAATGCTCCAAAGTCAATGAGACAACTCCAAAATGCAATATTTGATGATGAAGGAGGGAGAAACAACTCCTCTGCTAAGATCAGGGATGTGCGACATTAGTGGACTAAACAATTAAATCTTGCAAAACCTCCTCGTCCCCACTAATTGATTAACTAGTAATGGAGGAGCTTGACCGATTCATAAACATGGTTTCATCCACTTGAAGCCAACAAATATTTTAGCAAATTATGAAACTAGGGTGGAATTTATTAGACTGTGGTAACGAACATCAATTGAGAGGGCGGTCCTTCAGTGTGGTCCAGGTGCTCACTAGAAACAACGTGGCCACATGTGATATGATGATGTGTCCTCAAACCTGTAGCTGGAGCTGCCCTGTGATTGGTTCACCTGAGACACAATAAAACCATATCTGATGATATTTTCAAATCAAATCCTTCTCATTTTCCAAGCAATCAAAACACGTTACAGAATGGAAAGAAACCTAAATGCTGATAGTCGACTGACGTCAGATGACTAAACAGCAAAGCTAAATGACAACTAAGCACTCAGGAACAAATCTTAACTCCACCTGAATGACGTCAGGCCCTTAAAACGCAGGTCTACAGTTAGCTGCCACACCTACCTCTCAGCTAAACTGGAAAGGCCTGTTCTGCCCTGCACCCTGGACAACCCAATACACACACACACACAAAGCACTGAACTTCACTACATTGTTAGTTAAACTTCTAGGTAGCACCTACCTGTCCTGTATTTGAGTGTTCACTGGGAACTCCAGGTATAAATGACTAAGAGAACTCAATCAATCCAATTAACACCTCACTGCAAGTTTCAGTGTTAAAAAAAAAAAAAAAATACAGACTGCTGCTGTGTGTTTGAGAAAGAAAAAAGGTGAATATGATGGAATCAATGATGTGTGTGTGTGTGTGTGTGTGTGTGTGTGTGTGTGTGCAAGGCAGGCTCTCTGTCTGTTGCTAGGGCCCTGGCTAGCTTTGTCTTTCTCTTCATCTGCCTAGTGACTGGTCTGGTAAGGAGAGAAGCATAATTTATGGTTTCCTGGGCGTAACAGCAACGTGTATGTGTGCATGCGTGTGTGTTATAGGTTGCTTACAAGATGAGTCACTCACAAGGAGCATGAATGAGGGACAGGCAAAAGAGGTGAACGCTAGTATCATAAAAACTCGTCTTGACCAACATACCTGTGTCAAGGCACTGACACATTCGGCGTCACTCTCTTGTCTGTATTGAATTTCCAGCTCAACGGCTTCCTGGGAGATTCTCTGCCAGGCTTTCACACTCCCAAGGTGTCAGGTGAAGTACATCAAACTGTGCCCAGCTACACTCACACTTTCAAAACCTGTGTTTGCTTAATCTGCTCAATAGTGTTTTGAATTTGAACCACTTCAATCCACGTGCAGGTTGAGAAGGTTTTTACACTGTGATTTGACTTGATGAATAAATACATGCTACTACATCTATTATCTCTCCAGGCCTACCACCAAATTAGACGTAACAGACAATGTGATAAAAGTGAAGAAAATGGAGGAAAAACTGTAAAAACTTGTCTAATCAAAAATGAAAGCTGCAATAAAGTCTTAGGGTTATTTAAATTACAACAAAATGTCATAGCAGCAAACATCAATTATGTTTAGACCCTCAGTTTAAAGCAAAGAATTTGTTCCTCTTAACTTTTTTGGAGAAACTTCCCCTGCCTCCTCTGAAGGACTAACATTGCTGGTGCCATTTAAAAAGCACCTGGTGGATTACAGAGGCCTTCTGTGTCTTCATATGGGCCGTGTTGTGATCTGTGCTTTATTTCCTTGATCACCGTTTTATTTCCTCTGGGGTTGCAGCAGTCTGCATAAATGAACCTTAGGTAAACTCAATATAAACATCTCAGGCAAGTACTTCGCTTTTTAGTTTTGTAAGAAAATGTCACACGTGAAAGAATTAATGGTTTAAATCCATCACACCTCAGTGTGGGGAGTATCCAGCTTATTCAGTTGGTGAGCAACTACTCAAACAATGAAATGGAGGATGAAGTAACAATTGTAGAGACCAGTATTTCTTGCTGCATTGGTCTGTCTTTTCAAAATACGTGGCTAAATAAATAGACTGGGAACATTGTAAAACAGGAAATCAGACAATCAAGTGATCATGTCTGGGGAAGTGAACAAATAGCACAAACTCCAGCGAACATTTTGACAAATAATGCAGAACCCAAATTTGAACAAATCTGATTTAATAATTGACTGCGTAAGAATTTTAAAGAATATTATCTTCGCCTGCCTTTTTATCTGTTTATGTACAAGTTCTCTGTTTTCAGGTTGCTGTCGCACTGATAAAAGAGTGTCATATGCAAATAAGTTCCTCAAACTAACAGCCATTACAAAACCTTGTGGAACATGGCAACATGTCAGCTCAAAGCCACTCAACGCATCTGCCATTTCACACCGTCAGAAAGATGTCACAAGTCACTTCTCTACATCTGACAGCTCTCTTGTGATATGTGCCCAGCAACTGTTGATGATGACAGGATGGTAATCTGCCTTGGTCAGTAACCTATTCCTACAGCCCCCACACCTCGACAACCATTTACGGCCAAGTTTGCCCGTCAAGTGTAAAAAAAAAAAGGGGCATGCAAACTTTCCAAGTCAAGTAAATCAGCATTAGGCTAACGTGATATAAGATTATAAAATAAACAACTAACTCCATTGAAGACAAATAGTCTTTTTTTGAAAATGAGAGAATATCTGCTTTTATCAGATCAAAATATACTCTCTCTCTGACAGGAACAGAGGCAGTCATGTCAACAGTCAGTCCGTCCTCATGTCCGGTGCCATTTTGTCCTGTATCTTGAGACCCGACACCAAAGGCTTTCTATACATGGCCTTTAAAACAGACTCTGTTTGTGTGGACATATCCATTCATGACCCTTGGCCTACAAACCCAGTTAAGGACTTGCCATGACCCCAAACTTTTTTTTTTTCCTTCCAGCCCTGAATCCTCCGTAGATGCTGTGAGATGAGTAAAGGTCCATTCATGAGCAACAACAGCACCACAGTATAACAACACATGGGGCTGTGTTGATACAGGCGCATTGCTAAAGGGTACACAAACAGGACATTACCACAAACTTCAGGGTTATTAATCAGCAAGATACTGCATTTTGGTTTTTACTGTATGACTGTGTCAAGTTGTCACTGCAGCTGTATGTATATCTCCCTCACATCTTGTGGCTTGTGGCACAGTACTGCACACTACACACGTCAAGGTATTCCACCAGATGTGTGTGATTGCAAGTTTATGATTGGCTAAGATAATGTGTTGTTTGTTATATTGCACTGTACCCTCACCAAAGTAGAGCCAGCTGTAACATTTTTAGTCTTTGATAAACTACTGTTTTTACTTGCCAAGAGGCTCTGCAGTGGCCAACACAGTAGTCTCACTGATTTCAATGAGGAAGTCTGCTCATATTGAAGGTTACTGTATGTTTGTATAAGCCGGTTACACATATATATCCCTGTGTGCACGCAGGTATGTGGGAAAGATAGAGTCAGACTTACATAATCTACAGTATTGTTTCTGACCACCATTCCAGATAAAGGTGTAGCCATGTCATTTTGTGTGTGAGAAATTATTCACCCACACCCACCTACGTATGTCCCGGCCTACCTGATAATTTGCTTTCCTGTAAACTCTAATGAAGGCGCCGATCCAGTGTGTGAGACAAACCAGCACACACACACACAAATAGACATGTGCAATGAGATCATAGTATCAACAGATAATTTCAGTCAGCATTTTATTAGGTGCAACAACGCACAAAATGTTTTAACCTTTGAGTCTTCGACACTGAGAGGTTTTCCTATTGGCTGGTGAGAGCAGATCTGCAGTGTGCTCGGCTTTACAGCTGCCGTTTACACACCAACGTCAGAATTCAATGTTCCAATGTTCATCACACAGTTTTATGACAAGTGTCAAAGATTTTGTGACACAGTAAAAAAATAACACCCCTAACTTTCATTATTCTATGTTTCTTACATAGCCATGGTCAAATTAATGTGAACTAATTTCTCACGAATGCCTTTTATGCTTCTATAAAGTCTCTATTTAGGCTGCTACAGTCATCAAAGCTAGTGACCTTTTGATAAAACAATGCACCAGCTACATTTATATACCTGTAGACACTCAATCAACACAGAAATAGAACTGGTAATTGAGCTTCACACACACACACACACACACACACACACACACACCAAGATCAAGTTGTGGCTACACTGTTGAGATGTAGCTGCACAAGTTTTTCCATTCAATGGTCAATGGAGATATTTCATTTTAAAGAGACATACCACATGATGCTCGTCAACAGCTACCAAAGTAATGCAAGTGATGGTGTGTATAGGAAATTATAATGGTTTTCATGTGGAGTGTCTTTAGAATCACAGTGAATCTACAGATAAAACCGTCCACAAAATTAAGACAGATACTGTGGTCTTGGAAGCAGGGGCTTGGCTCCAAGTCTTCTGATAATGATTTACAGTGCACAGCCAAGGGGTTTCTTTGTCTTTTAAAGTTTCAGGCATGTTACAAAAGCACTTCTGTACTCATCTGAATGGAAACATGAAACTGACTGGCCTGCACTGAAAATCCACTGCAGTTTTGACACATGTATTGATGAACAGGTGCCTATGGTTTGTTTAGGAGCCCTCAGACCCCTGGCTAGAGATTAGGGGAAATGAGGATCCATGTTGCCTTTAAGGGTCGTCAATACCCACTGAGTCTAGAAATGTAAGCTCCAACTTAACATCGGGAGGCAAATTTCTGGTCAAGTCAAATGTACCATTCAAAATATGCAGCTGTTAGACCTCATTATTTACAGGTAATTCATTAATGAATTAATAAACAATAACTTCTGTTGCTTTGAAGTTGATTTCACTCCAAAAAATGATGAGAGCACATTTTCAATGGTCACACAGCTACCACTGCAGACACAATTCAAGTGGCTGCTTTATGGTATTTTTGAAGGTTTCCATGTCAAGTCTGCTGTTCACCAAAACAACTAAGGACACCTGCTTTTTTAAAGACCACACTTCCTCTGCAGAAGTTGCAAAACAATATAGAATAAAAAAAAAAAAAAAAATCATGTCTCCAACAAAAGTCAACCTGGTACTCTCATGCAAAAACAAAACTTCTCAAACACCACTACAATTACCCAGGTTTCCAATGGCCAAATGCCCATAAAGACCACGTCACAGTTAAGTATTATAGGGAATTAGTGATGCATCAGGCTAATATGTGCTGATAGATAGTAATAGATGCTGGGCTTCTGCATTGTCACTGTAGATAAAGCCAATGTGGAACTGGTTGACAGGTCTGTCTCTATTGCAACAGGTCACAATGGAGAAAAGTCAAGCAGGAGGACATGCCCCAACACACAGACTAAACAGAAGCCTAAATTTGTTCTCCGAGTCTGCAAGGAGTGGGAAATCCAGTGTGAGTGCGTAGGCAAGCTGGTGAATCACTGCTGTGTGGCAAAAGACAACAGAGACAGAGAAAAAGCACAGAAACAACCAGAGACTGTGGAAGGCCAAAAAAGGCCTCCCTCAAAAGCAGATGAGAATCCAATACTAGAGTAATATCTGAATATCATCTGTGACATTATTAGGAGAGATATCTTAAAAGTACATCTTACCTGCCCGGTCGAATTCTCAATGACTTGCACCAGTGGGGTCCTTGTTGACATTTTTGAAAGACTTGAGGTTTCCAAAAACGGGAACGGAACAGCGAAACGAGAACGGTTCTTCAGTGTCTATAGTGCATTTAAAACCTGGCCAGCTGATGGCAAAGGAAATTTCCAATAGATATCCAGCGCTAGCCAGCTAGCAGTACGACAAATAGCCCGTGAATCAACAAGTTGAATCCCACATCAGCGGCTAGCGGAGTTAGCCAGCTAGCTAGACACTAGCTAGCAGCAACCGCACGTCCCATGTTTGTCAACAAGCAGCAAAACAGGAAAAAACAAATGTCTTCTTCAGCTTCGGTCAAGGTGTGAAAACATTCAGTTCTCAATTAGCATTTATAAGCGTCGACGGTGACCAGTGAGCTATCAACCTGATGCTGTGACGTTTTGGCCAGCTAGCTACTTGGGCTAGCTTGAGGAAAAGTTGGGCAACGGTTGCACTGAACGAGACAAGGTTCAATTAGGTGGCTAACATGCTAACCTGTAAGGTTGCTAACTAACGTCTGAGGAAGCCCCGTCTGTCGCCGAAATCTACAACAAATGTACATCCAGCGTCGTTTTCGTAACGCAGTTTCGTCGTATATCTTTCTCTTTTCGTGGCTGATGATGTTTCCTTTCAGATCTGAAGCCAGGTCCGCGGTCTACAAACTTTCAGGCCAAAGTTATTCCCGGCGAGGTCTCGACCTTCCCAACTCACACAAAACAATTCAAAAATGTCCCCAGCGAGGTATCCAGGGTAGGGTATCCGAAAGATTAAAAGCAGCACCATGTAAAATGCTCACATGGCAGGTGAGAAACACGAATTAATTTGTTGCGCTAGCTAACTGGCTGGCCGATTTTAGCCCATGTAGTTAGCTAATTCAGTGTTTCTTCGGAAGCAGAGCTAGCGAGTTAGCTTATCTTCCAGCGGCCGCAGCGGCGGTGACTGCAACAGAGCTGCCCACAAAACTCAAAATCCACGGAAATCACCGGCGCTCTTCCCTCTATTGCGTGATTGGAATAAGGTCGTTCACCACTGCTGCACTGCAGTGTGGCGATATACCTGTCGGTACACCGACTGCTGTTATTCCTGTGACCAGCCGACCGAAGCAGGAATCATCAAGTTGTAAAATCCATTATCGGTAAACTGGGGTTTTCTTGTTCGGAGGTGCGTGCCACGGGCGACAGGGGGAGAGAGGCGAGGAGCTGCGCCCGAATGCAGTCTATGCGCACGATCCTGCCCTGATACCGGAACAAGCTCGCGGCAACATGGCTGCTTGCACCACGACTGAAGGAGGAGGATTGAAGAGAGGGGGGGGGGGGGGGTTCGTTTCGCGTTCGGCTCTACTCGAGTTTTTTCCGAGCCTCTGCTGGTGACCGCGATTCTTCCAGGCTGGTAAATGGCAGGTGCAGTGTCGCCAAGGAAAAACTCCCTCGTTTCAGTATCCTGCGCGCTATCTGCATGATTTCCACAGGACTCATTCGCAGCTGACACATATTCCTGAAGGACTTTTTTTTCTGAGAAGTGAAGCCAAGTTTACTGAGGATATACCCCCACAAATCCCTAAAATCACTTGTTTGGCAGCTTTTTTTTTTTTTTTTTTTTTTTGGCACTTTGCCCTCAATGTACAATATCATGGGTTGTGCATTATTACATCATCCTATGGCCATGGCTTCTCGATGGGTGATTTATATCCAAATAGCTCAAAATCCTGCCCCTGTAGCCCATAAACAAGATAACTAATAGTATAATAATATAATAGTACGTAATACATCTAATATACTGATGTGACATGTAAATAACTAGAACACAACATCCATTTTGTACTTGTATAGCACTGGTATCATGAAAAATAGTGACAATTCCAGGTGCCCACAGCTGGAGAGTGCCCACATCCCAGGGGACACAAGACCTGTATTATTTTAGGGAGGCTACACTCTGACTACACCCCTCCCTACAAAGCTGTGGAAGTCTGCAAAGATTTGTTCCATTTACAAACTTGCATACAAAAGCACACCCATTTTCCTCTTTCTGTATCTCTCTGGAAACTCCTGTTCTGCAGGTGATGTTCACATGACAGTCTGTCTACAGGAGCTGACAGATAGTTCTACAATGGTGTAACATCCCTGTTTCCTTTCATCTGTCACACACTTAGTTTTCCCTTCAAAGCTCAGAGAATCCAGTTCTTTGTATAGACACACAATTCTTGATGTAACCCATATCACTAGAGAGGGAAAAAACAGAGAAACATGCATTAGATAGCAGTGTTATACCGCCGTGTAACATATATAGAGAATACAGAACTTCACCTATTAGGCCTAAACATGGCCAACAGGTCATGGCTCACTATTTTTGACTGGGAGACAATGACATATCATCCAGTGTGACACAAATTCAGTTTTCAGTTTGTATGAGATACTGAACTTTACAATGCAGTTGATGGAGCTTAAACAGAAAAATCATTCAAGAATAATAAGAATAACACAGGCTATTACATCCATTACACAACCAATCATATGCATATTTGTGAACTTGTAACTGATGTTTTCTGTTAATGATATAAATGAGATGATTACATCATAAAATATATAATTGTTTTTTAACTACAGAAAAATTAGGAGGAAAATCCAACTGCGGCTGCACAAACAAAGTGTCATTTGTAAATATGAGCCCAGGCAATCCATATGTGTGAATGTGAGATGCTGACAGCTGGCATAGACATTTTCAAGTTACTTAGCAACAAGACACGGACTGACAAAGATAATATGGCTGCTGTTGGAAGTGGTGATGCCTGAACTCTTGTCAGTCAGGAGGCCTGCAGAGACCAGTCACAATACCAGATATTCACCATTCGCACAATGTGAGGATGTTATGGAGAAAATAAAAAAGAAATCAGGAAATGAAGGGGTATGAGAGGCTCGTTAGCAACAACTGGGAGAGAATCCAACTGGCAGGATTTCCCGATGAATCAAGGGGAAAAATCACACCCCTGATGATGGAAGGAGTGCACTCAAGGGTATACACGCCGCTACAGGAGACAAACACCTCTGTTTTTTAGTGCATAACAGTGTGTTCACAATCATTACTAGTTTAGTTACTGCACCAGAGAGAGGCATTCAGCCTCTCTTGTAACTTAAATATCACTTAGACTAATCACAATTACTCTTTTTCCATGGGAGAGCGGATGTCACCCCTTCACACTGTGAAGGAAACACGCATGAAAATAGCACAAGCCATGATGGATAAAGAGCACGGTCATAAAATTACATTCACATGAACTCACTGACTCTACATTTTTCTAGATTAGAAATGAGCTGTTAGAGAGCCTGGTTTGTTGCTGAGGGAAATATGCTGAAGTGTCGCCATCTGCAGGCAGCAGAATATATTACAGCACTATCTATCTATCTATCTATCTATCTATCTATCTATCTATCTATCTATCTATCCTCTCCTCTCCTCTCTCTGCTGAGTGAGTTCCATATTTACTTGGATGGACTTCTTTTGGATGCCGTGCTCCTATTTTGCTTTGGAGAAGAAATGACACACTGAGTAGGAGGTTGAACTGCAGGCTGTTAATTTGAGGGTATTTTCAGTTTAATTGGATGAGCATTTAAAAAAAAACAAACCTACCAGTCTTTTTTATCTCTACACTGCTATGTAAAGCTGCCAAATGTATCCAGCCAGATTGAGACTGCGATAACTGTTGTGTTTAATATGTGGCCAGTGATTTCCTCTGTAGAGTCTGGCAAGAGTCTGTGCACATCACCAGACCTAATGTCCTGCATTTTTTCGGTTGATCTCCGCATGCCTCCACGTCTACTCTCGGTAAGTCTGAGGCAGTGCGCGGATCTCGATTACTGTGACATCCAATTAAAACTGCACTCTAATCCACTGTCACACTGTCCTACATATGATCTAAATGCACTGGAACAGCACAGTCACTTTTCACCGAGCCAGGTATTGAACAAAGACTGCAAGTCATCCCAACAGCCCTAAAGAATTATTCACAATGTTTTTAAGAGAGCAATTGTTTTTAATGAAGAAGCCGAGGAGCTTTGGTGTTGGCCAACACATTCTTCAAATGGCACACAGGGGCCTGGTTGAGAGCGTCTTATCACTGAGTATAACAGCTTGGTGCAGCATCTTGAGTGTGAAAATTGTTGAAAGTGATTGGCAAGTCGCAAACACAGCGTTGACACTGCTGTACACAGGAAGGCTAAACACATAGTTGTTGACATCACACACACACACACACACACACACAGTTTGAACTGCTTCCATCTGGCCATCGATTCAGGGCCACGAGGACCAGTCAGAATATTTACATGAGGTCTTTAATTCCCATAGCAGGCATTGAACGCAACACGACTGCACCTGGGACCACTTGTTCTTTGTCTGATTAAATTTAATAAGATTTACTCTGGTATTTATTTATGTGACCTGTCTGCTGCCACCTGCTCTTGTGCACTTGTAAGTTATACATGTTATTATGGTGGTTTCTTACATTGTAGGTGTCTTTTCTATTGTACTTTCTTTGGAGGTGGTGGAAGACAGTCTATCAATCAATCAATTTTATTGTTAATATAACCAAACTAAAATGAAACGCTGACCCTGGTAGTCTTTGGAGGTGAACCTACCTCGTATTGTAAATATGTGTAGACTAACTAACTGTGATATAATATCAAATAATGAGTCATATCAAAATACATTTTATGGAAAATCAATTGAGAGATTGTTAATGTATAATATTAATGTATATATCAGGAGACACCACCTACAGGCTCTGCACACTCATAGTTAGGGTTAGGGTTAGGGTTAATTTATTCACATCCCATCCACATCCTATTATTAATTTATTCAGACATGATGTCATCAAACTGCATGAGCCAATAAGACGACGATGGTGTAACTTCTGCTCTTACAGGTATAATGAGATAATCAAAGGTTTGCAACCACTGTGTGCAAATCCAGTGTCACCTTGGTATTACATTATATTCTTTTTAAATCGAACACACTGATACACACTTAGACACACACACACACAAACATTAGACCTGGATGCTGCCCAGTAAAACCACAGTCTGATCTGCTAGGACCCAGGTGGGGGGTAGTGAAGAGCCCTTCATTACATGGGGGTCAACTGCCGAGCAGCTCAGCTGACCTGAAAACAGAAATTATGATTTCACAAATATAGATAATAGTAACACACATGATTATTGAAAATTAAAGAGAAAGACAAATGTTCATAATAACTAATAATTACAAGCCCCAACAGAGCGAGTGTATGGGAGACATCTCCTGTCACCACCTGCTGCTTCTAAGAGTGTTAGCAAAGTAGTCATAGGTCCAGAGAGACAGAGTGTGGATGGAGGATAAAAACAAAAGTGCAAGGTTTATCTTACTTTTGTCTAATTCGTGGCTGACGAATCAGAATCCTTCCTTCACCTGCAGTTTAGCAGGTGCTGACTCACAGCGTGGGCAAAATTAGTGAAGTACAAAGCAAGGCCAGAAATAGGCTCTTTGTACCTACTGCATTACAATCAGAGTAAGAGCAACACGGTGTGCATTAGTAATTATAGGGCTGAAGACTCTCATGTATAAAATTCAATTACCTTTAATGGGGAGCCCATTAAGCACATTGCATATTTTATGATTTGCAGATTTTCAGGGGACAGAATTGAGTTGGGGAAAAGGCAGACATCCTCCAGTCTCGCAGGGAGACGAGGAAACCCATTTTGTGTTTGGCTGAATATTTTGAGGAAACCAGGCTTCCTCTGCATCACCAGAGGAAACGCCACGCAGTAGGTGAAAACATTATCGACTGATCTTATCGCTTCATTTTCTGGAAAAATATAAAAAATAAAAAATAAAAAGGCAGAAAATAAACTTGACCTCGCTTGTTCTTTCACTCACTCTTTAAATGTTCCTTTGTTCCAGATTTCACCAAACATGAACACTTTACTCATTTTATTGCTTTAATTGTTCCAAATATAATTGTAATAATCTACACAAATCAATCTTGTAACACTATTGTGACTGAACACACTGGAACCAGCCTTAAATCATTTGATTTTAGAGACATTATGTGTCACATCTGAGAGCATGGACGTCCTTTAATGCTGGTTTCAACATTATATAAGTGGGAATTTACTGACTTGTTGGAACCTCCCGGTGCCGAACACGAGACCCTTTGTACAATATAAGTCCATGAAAATATTAAAGCTAAAAAAAAAAAAAAAAAAAAAAAAAAAAACGGCCACATTCATGGCTCCATAATCAGACATTCAGCGGAAACAAAGATAATCCCTCTCGACTCCACTAATCTTTTATTAAAACGTCTCCATTTATCCGCGGCTCTTTGAAGATAGCATCAGTTACTCTGCTAGTCTGACATTAGCTCATGTTAGCGTGGAGTTACCGGGCCAACAGGCCTCTTATTAACAGCCCTTTCTGCTCCAACTGTCAAACCTTGTTTCACTTAGTGCATCTTAAATGGCTTAATTATTCAGGGAATGGAAAAGGTGGTAAACTAAGTCCAAGCAGCTTTAACCTTCTCTGCGTCTTTGTAGGGACGTTAACGTCCAGAACGACATTCTCCACCAGCGTAAAAATTCAAATCTTTATTAAGTAAAGACATGATCCAAGTGCAAAGCTGAGCAGCACCAAAGCAGGAACGAGATGTTCTTATCCAGAGGCAACCAATTCCAAACGAGCAGAGACAGTCAAACAGTGACAAGCTTCAGTAATTCATCAGAAACAGACACAGATACATATCCAATACTTCACTTCTTAGCTGAGGAAGAACAGTGGACAGTCTAAACTATGTACATAAAAACTATAATAATATCCTTGATGATAGAATCTGTGATGTTTTGTTTAAAATAAAGAATATTTTTCCTCTTATGAAAAAAAAAAAAAAAGCCAGTTTACTTTTAGGATTGTAAAAGTATATTTATCCAGTTTTGTGCGTGATGAGAAATATTTGTATATGTGTATAATATCTGTATTAAGAAAATGCCCAAAATCTGCACACGTGAACTTAAACACATATTTTCCAAAACTAAAACTGTAAAAACCCTTAAAAACCAGAACTGACAAAAGGAAGGGATCGATCAAACAAAGGACAAACTATAGGAATATAAATAAGAGGCAGCTTCACATACGGTCAGGGAGTGAGGGGTCACCTCTGACTCACTGTCTTCAAATAGCAGTGAGAAGCTCCTCCATAGCGACAGTCGTCAGGTCAGAGTAGAAATTGCCCTCGTTGTCTCCGCCCCCGAACACCAGCAAAGTTCTGCCTGTGTCCACGTCCATGTCTTCATCTTCCTCGCAGAAAGGCTGGCGACTGGCTGTATCCATGACGATGATTGTGTGCCCCGCCCTTGGGACAGAGAGCTGAGGGATCGACACCTCTGTCCAGCTGTTGGTGTCTGAATCAATGGAGACAAATGTAAAAAGTCATCCCATCATTATCAGATAGCAACAGATAGGCTACTCTAACTTGTGAGCATGTGTGGGTAAAGCTTGGTTTATGCTTTTGGAGGTGTGCATCAGGCTATGGCGTAGGGGTCGCACAGAGGGCTACACCATCAACTTGATGCAGAAGCATACATCAGATTTAACAGTGCCTCTCACCTATATCAAAGATGAAGGTGTCACTGAGAGCGTTGTTTCCGTTGTAACCTCCGTGGATCAGAAACTTTGTGTCTGAAAGCACAGCGCTGCCATGCCAGCTGCAACACACATACAAACTGAATGAACAAATAGTTCCTGCACCTAGACTTCTGACACTGTGCGGATTGATACCTGATCAGGAGTAGATAGCAAAACTTCATTCAGTTGTTTATTTTGAGGCAATTCAAGAAGTATGTGATTGGCTGTTGACCATTTTTGATACCTAGGGATTGTGAGGTTTCATCACACCCCATCTACATGAACAGTATAGTGTGTCTGGTTGTGTACCTTCGAGGGGAGGGGGCTTTCCCGCTTGGTTTCACAGCAGAAAACTCCATCAGGCCTGATGAACACAAAAACATGTCAAATTTTAATCTAGTGTCCAGATGTACGGGAACCAGGAGCCTCCTTATGGAGAATGTGTCTCACCAAGGTCCAACATGTACATGTCATTGTAGCAGACCGGAGTGTCCCATCCACCAAACACATAGATCTTCCTCTCCTGCATCACACATGCAGAGTGACTGGAAGAGCAAATCAAAAAGGGGACTTAGAGAACAGCACAAATGAAGAGCTGAAAATGTGAGAAAGAAAGAAAGAAAGAAAGAAAGAAGCCAGATCCATCCATCTTACCCTGAGCGGGGGGAGGGCTTGTTTCCTGTCACGATGGGTTCATACCAAATGGAGAGGTGGGGGTCAAAGATGTACAGTGAGTCGCTGCAGCCGTCGGGCTCTGGGTTTGGACGAGGAAACACCCCCCCCAGGACGAAGAGCTCCCCCCGAAACATACTGCAGCTGTGGTAGGCCAGAGGGGGGACCTTACCCTGAGCCTGAGGGGGAACAGAGGAGACGATGAGGACATGAAGAAGGAGGTGAAGTAGAAAATGTCCTCACAGGTAGTGGACCTGTAGATATAAACCCCCCCCCCACACACACAGACACACACCTCCACCATGGTCCACTTCCAGCTCTGGGTGTCCAGGATGTGAACATCATTGAACCATTTCTTGTTTTTCGAGCCTCCAAACACAAAGATCCGTTTTGAAGCGGGGTCGTAGACGGCTGTGTGACCAATCCTGGCCTCCGGGGTTGGACCCTCTGCCAGAGTCTCGGCAGTCATCCAGGACATGTCCTCTGTGGGACAGAGAACACCACCTGAGACCATGTCCCCACAAGGAAATGACTAACTCATTAAGCAGGAGTTTTTTTTTCTGAGGCTGATCTTGCAGTTGTGCTGTGTGACTGACCTGTGCACAGCTTCCACATGGGATCTTTGCAGAACTGCATCCTGGCTCCCTGTCCTCCAATCAGAATTGCTGTTTGAGCATCGATGGGGCACAGGGTCTGGCCCCAGCGACCTGACGGGCTGACCAGCGGGGCGGCTGCAGGGGGATCAGAGATTTGGCATCTCAAATATTAAACATCTCACATACAGCCTTGAGACAATGATGTGAATACCAACACAGAACAATAGGAGCAGAAAGGATTCCTCTGGGAGCGGGGGCAGAGGTTGGCAGATCTGAGGAGGTTACAGTTGATTCTTTCCAGGGAAAGTTGTTGGAAAAACCAGTGGTTACACAGGAAACAAACACAGGTGGTTGCATCCTGGCTGCAGCGTCTCTACATCTGGTCCATAAAACAGACCAGTGACTGATATCAGGAATGTTCCAGATGTGCTGCTGACTTGACCATGAGTGTGAATTCATCTCCTCACACTGTAATCCTCACATGTTTTAAGCCTATTGTCTAACTGTCTGGCTGTAACCTACATATACCTGAACGGGCCAAATCCTGTGCATGAGTCACACATCTAACTTTATGTTACATTCCTGCACCGAACGCTTCTCACAACCGGAGGAAGATGAGCAGAAAAGATGGTGCTGTGAACTCAGGTGGGCGATGTGCATGGACGGAGCCGCCGAGGGACCGAAAAGTGAATAAATACGACAGAAAGTAAAGATAAAATGGTATGTAATGTGTAATCACAAACTCACAAGTCTGTGTGGGAGTCTTGGCCTGCCTACTCTTCGTCCTGGCTGCGCTCTGAGGAGGCGTTCTTCCCACAATCCCCTGCGCCTCTCCTGCTCCATTAGCTGTGGAGAGCAGATTTGATAGAAGGGAATGGTGAACAAAAAAATGATTTACTCCTCCACACAGATCCTGGGAGTGTCCTCACAACTAATTACCATTGACAGCACTATTGTGCCCTTTGCACTGACCACAGGTATAAAACACTGTGCTCACTTGTCACTTTTACTTCTGACAAGCACACACACGCGCACACACACGGATTAGATGCTTATTATAGTTAGTTATAGAAAAGTAAAGCATGTGATGAAGCACTAGAACATTAGAGAGTGTCTCACGTGTCTCACCTGTCCCCTTCGTCTTTGTTGCATCTGCTCCACTACTGAACAGCTTCTGCCCAGCTTTGCTTTGCCCTCTGGCTTTTCGCACTGGCGTCGTCTTCTCCACGGTTCCGTTTGGACACATGTTCTCTTCTTCCTCTCTCTTCGTCACCTTATTCTCATCACAGTCTTCTTCCGACACCCGTCCTCTTTTCCTCTTGCCATTGAGCTCCCGGGCTGCGAGGGGAGCCGTGGTGTCCTGGGAACAGGGTAGGGATCATTTAACAGATACTTGAAACAGGATGAAGATTTTGGGATGCTAAGAGGTATCGTGGGAGATGTAGGAAAACACTGAACTAAACCTAACCGAGTTAAATAGGGTATATCGAAACAACGTGATGTCACTAATTCAAAATAATCATTGATTATAAAAATACATTTTAGATTTGTAATTGTATTTAGTTCTTGATATGTGGATGAAGGGCTTATTGTTTAACATTCAGTAACAATACATCATCAGATTACCTTTGGTGTGTATTCCTTTACAGCCAGGATGAGTTCTGGTTCTGACCAATCTGCTTTTGTCTGAGAAAAAAAAACATACAAAATATGAGTATAATTTATCCCTAACAGCCTTCCACATGTTAGTATTCACTTTTTAATGAATAACAAAGACACCAGATGTGTCAGCCATATCTAAATATTATTATTTCTTCTCAATGCTACTTCAGTAAAAGGCTCCAACTGAGGCTCCAAATGCACATTACTATGTTTCCACATTAACTGTTGATAGCTTAGCTGTTGGGTGGTATACTCATACAGTCCTGTAGCTGAATGGGTTTGTTTGATATTTACCTGGATTCCTCCCTCCAGAGCTATGTTGAGTGTGACACTGTCTGTCCATGTCTCCTCCTCCCACTGCTCCCATGACAGACACCTGGAGGACATCAGACACAGTATTACTGGTAAATTACAAATTAATCTGACAGCTCAGTAAATGCAGTGAGCAGCAAATAGAAACACCACAGCACACAATCACCCTTTATTTCAGAAATAAGGTGTCAAAGTCCCACTCGTGGACTAAACGGGGTCTACAGGCCTTAGACAGACAGCCTACCTATTGTAAGGGGTCAGTTTGCCGATGGTGATAGGGATCCTGTCTGCGTCGTTGAGCTCCGCGTTGACGCAGATCCTGTCCCCCCAGGGCCCGCTGCTGAACAGCACCACCTGGCGGACGGTCGCCGGAACTGCAACACACACTCTGCACGAGCCTTCGGCACTGACACAGAGAGGAAAAAACAGAATAACGAAATGTTAGGTCTCTTATTATTCAGAAAAGGTAGTTCAAATGTGGAAAGGTATTTTCCCAGGCGTTTCACGTAAACCGAGAATTTAACCGACGTTGTAAACACGGCTAACTTACAGAGGCGCCAATGGCGGAGCAACAGAAGAAGATTTATGGTATGTGCTAACGACACACTCTTGTAAACCTGTTGAAAACGCCTTTTAATCTAGACTGACCTGGGCTCATACACGAAGGCGTTCAGTTCATGCTTCAATGTGAACAGGTAGCCAAAGTTAAAGCCTTCAGCTGGTATCCTACCTTAGCAGCCTTTGAGGCGGACCGTTTACTCCGAAAACCGCATAAACTCCAAAATCGTCCATCTTTGCGTTTCCCTCCATCACAGGTGAGTCCTGTCAGAGCAGCTTGTACTGACCTTCTTTATCCCGAAGCTTATTTTAATATCAAAACACCGACGTTGCTTCTGTTTCTCTGTTCAACATCTCCCGCCACCGCTATGTGTACAGTTTCCAAACTCCGCGCGAGTTCTGGGTTACAGATTGTGTGCGCTTGTTTTTGTGACGAGGGTATCTGTACATGGGCGAAGTCTGCACTGACGATTGTTAAACACAGCAAACTAGAGCACCGCCCGTTTAGCATATCCTGATGTTTAAAACGAGTTCATGTGAGCCACAAGCTGTAAGCCAATCAGAGGCCTACATAAGATACGTAACAAAAGTTGCGTTCAAGAGCACCTGTCTATGAAACATAAGTATTTTTTTTGTTCATTTTGATGTCGTCTTATTTTTACATTATATTTGTGTCTCTTTTTATATTTCCTCAAATTTATTTTACCTTTACATCTTCAATGAAAGTGTTTTCCTTCGTTGTTGAAACAGGCCATACAAAGAAACTTGACTAACCTGTGAGTAAGAGGTGTTACACCTGCAGCAGTGTGGGGAGCTACAGCCATTATAACCTCAAATCAAGTGGCAGAATGATTTAAATCAGACTGATTTTCTACAGTCTGTTGGTAATGAAGCCTGTGAATGAATATGTGCATAAACAAGAAATTATCTGAAACCAACTGAATTGTCCTCTGGTTGAGAGGGAAACACCAAGGTACAGTGCTGAAAGAAGGACATAGAGACAAAGCCTATAATACAGGTCCAGTCAGTGCAGTGTGTTTGTTTTGCAGCACAGCATGCAAAGACACAGGTTGCATATTCACTGTGTCATGTTAATAGCATGGAAACTGTCATATGATCTCAGTGCATGATAATATAACCTACAAAAGCATCCTACAACATACAACAAATCATGACACAAATTTATTACATTATATATTATTTGACAGAACAAACAGAAACTCTACTAATGAAATTACAACAATTATAAGAAATGTAGCTATTTTCAAAAGATATAAGAAAAAGACGGAAATAATATATTTCGTAATTTATTATCTAGCAAGTGAAGACTCCGTAATGTGATTTTTTTTCCTTTAAATAATAATTATCTATTCAGAAAATCTAAAATCGTCGACCAAATTTTGCAGTATGTTCTTGAACGCAACCCTTGCGGCTGTCGTTTTCGAAAAGCATTGTGGGTAGGGTTGCCGGTGGAAAGCTTCTCGAACAAACTGCAAAGATGATGGTGAGTGAGTTAGCATTCATGCTCCAAACTCAAACTTACAATCCACGGCCATCGTGCAGTTTGTTAGCCAGCATCTGCTTCTAATCTGTGCTCTGGTTAATTGATTATCCATCGGCAGACTAGGGAAGTAGTTATTTTGTGAAAATGATCTTTAGAAAGATTTAATTGTTAGCCAGACTACGTTAGCATCGCAGGATTACCCGGCATCAATGGGCGTATACGAGGCTAACGGTGATGCTAACTAACATGCTAGCATTTATTGTATATCAAAGAAGCCCTTCTCGTTTGGTTACAGTTTGAACTTGTATCTTAAGAAAATTTTATCGTATTTTCATGTCGTGCATTTCTGTAGCGCCTGCTGTTTCAGCAGTGTTAGCATGTAGATGAGTTAGCTACAGTCTGATTAGTCTCTTTGTATGAATGGCTGCATCTGAAACAGTTCTGCTTTATTGGTAAAGAGTAAAGGGCTGTTCTGAATATGTCCGCTGACTTTGAGTAGTCGCTGAGGTTGTTTCATTGTCTGTTTGACACGAAACTGAGCATCTTATGGCTGTTCCTGGATGATGCAGAGTCATAGACAAAGGCCCGATCAACACAGAAGTTAATAAACTGTCACGAGCAGAGATCTGCGAGCTCCTTTTCTGAAAGTAGTTGTATTTGAATGCTTTTAGTAGTAGCTGTGACAGGTGGTCTGCTACAGGGAGCAGCTTTACCGGCAGACTGTCAACAAGACAGGTTGACAGTGGCTAACAAAGGCATCACACCCTGCAGCTACAGCGGCAGACTCAGCATGAGTGGCTTTTACCATTTTAGGTCAGATGTTGATAAAGAGACAGTGATGTACTGAAGTCAGTACCATGACAATGTGATTGTTTATACTAGTATCACTATTCAACATTAAAATGTGTTCTTCTGTGTTTACTGATCTTGTTAATCAGTGAATTATTTGATAGTTGGTGTTCTCACTTTTTCCTGATGTCAAGTTGGACATCATTTGTCAGGGTGCTACACATGATGTAACATTGAATTATGGCTTGACTGTAATGTAGTACCATCAATACACATGTTATTGTCAGATTTTTTATACTTGGTACCTCTGCTTCCTTTTCTCTCCTACTCTGTGCCAATCTCTCTCACCCCCTCCTTTGCCTCTATCCATCTCTCCCTTCCAGCCCACACCGGTTATCCTGCTGAAGGAGGGGACGGACACGTCTCAGGGCATTCCACAGCTCATCAGTAACATCAATGCCTGCCAGGTCAGAGGACTAGCCTTTCTCTCATGAATTGTTTGAATATTTATTTTCTGTTTGTGGCATGTTTTTGAGGATATCTTTCACATTCTGCCTGCGTCTCTTTCTTCTCCCCCAGGTGATTGCTGAGGCTGTCAGGACCACCCTGGGGCCCAGAGGGATGGACAAATTGATGGTGGATGGCAGAGGTCAGAGAGAGGGTTTAATAATGATTGAATGGGACTCACTGGTCTACAGTGTCCTTCATCTAAAATGTGTGAATGCTGTGTTTTCCAGGTAAAGCCACAATCTCTAATGATGGAGCCACCATCCTGAAACTGTTGGATGTGGTTCACCCTGCAGCCAAGACCCTGGTGGACATTGCTCGTTCCCAGGATGCTGAGGTGAGAAGTGTGTGTGTGTGTCTTTCTGTCTCAATCACATACAAATGAATTTTCACACTCATTTCCTTGGTATCATCTGCAGGTCGGGGATGGCACCACCTCTGTCACCCTCCTGGCTGCTGAGTTCCTGAAGCAGTTGAAGCCGTACGTGGAGGAGGGCCTACACCCTCAGACCATCATCAGAGCTTTCCGCACCGCCACCAACCTTGCAGTTAACAAAATCAAGGAAATCGCCGTCTCTGTGAAGAAAGATGACAAACAGTGAGTGCTCAGTTTCAGCCATGTAGTGTTTGAGGTTTGATCTTCATTTAAACGGTGTTTAGTAGCAGTAGAAATTGGTGTAAATGTACATGTACTTCTCACCTCTCAGAGAACAGAGGCAGTTGTTGGAGAAGTGTGCAGCCACAGCCCTGAACTCCAAGCTCATTGCTGGTCAGAAGGATTTCTTCTCCAAGATGGTGGTGGATGCTGTCATGTCTCTGGATGAGCTGCTGTCTCTGAAGATGATTGGCATCAAGAAGGTGCAGGGAGGAGCCCTCGAGGTTGGTGCCATGAGCTCAGCACTTGGCAACGTGACTGTTGATGATTTAAAATGACATTTAAAAAGAGAAGGCACTTTTTAGTTACTTTTTTTCATCAAATTCTCTGTAATGCATCTGTACAGGATTCCCAGTTGATCTCTGGGGTTGCGTTCAAGAAGACCTTTTCCTACGCCGGGTTTGAGATGCAGCCCAAACGCTATGAGAATCCAAAGATCGCACTTCTCAATGTGGAGCTGGAGCTGAAGGCTGAGAAGGACAATGCCGAAGTCCGCGTGAAAACTGTGGATGTAAGGCTGCAACACAGCATCAGACAACCACCTGAAAGGCTGTACGTTATCATGTATCTCACTGTTGCCCCTCATGTCTCTGTTCCTGCAGGACTACCAGGCCATCGTAGATGCAGAGTGGAACATCCTGTACGACAAACTGGAGAAGATCTATAAGTCAGGAGCCAAGGTGGTTTTGTCAAAGTTGCCAATCGGTGATGTGGCCACCCAGTACTTCGCTGACAGAGACCTGTTCTGTGCTGGCAGAGTGCAGGAGGAGGACCTGAAGAGGACCATGATGGTAGGTTCTGCACATACATACATGTACAGCAAAGGCCCTCTGGTACACAGTTAGGACTTTGAGCTGTACATCTGTTAACACCAGTTTCACCAAAATAGTCTATGTATCCAACATTTGTTGTAAGTTCTGTTTCATTGGTGCATTTTGTTTTAAGAGGCAGGTTTTCAACATGTATCATTTAGTGTTATTGGTACCTCCTTAGATTCTATGTTGGAATATACTTTGCTGAGTACAAGTCATTTTACTTGTAAGTCATTTGATGATGATATTAATTAACGTTGACTGACTGACTTGAGTGTGTGTGATGTGACCTGCAGGCCTGCGGCGGTTCCATTCAGACTTCAGTGGGAGCCATGACAGAAGACGTCCTGGGACAGTGTGAACTCTTTGAGGAGGTCCAGGTCGGAGGAGAGAGGTAAGAGGAGCAGGTCTACATTTTGTGCCTTTCTAATGTTGACTATGAACGACTCCACTCCAGTTCACTGCTCACACCCAGCATGTCTGTGTCCTCAGGTATAACTTCTTCAAAGGCTGCCCGAAGGCCAAGACCTGCACCATCATCCTGAGGGGCGGCGCCGAGCAGTTCACAGAGGAGACGGAACGATCGCTGCACGATGCCATCATGATCGTACGCAGAGCCATCAAGGTCAGTGGACATGTGCAGTTACTGTGAGCCATTATACATGATATATACAACACTGTATTACTCCACATTGTATCTACATGACATGCAGGATCTATGAAGTAGTTATGCAAAATATCAGTGATGTGATTATACAGAATTGAACAGACAAGTTTTCCATGTGTGTTGTACATGGAGTCATTTTTTGGTACCAGAATCTGTAGTGATTTAAGAACCTGGAAGAAGAGGGATTAGACGGATTTAAGATTACGCAGCAATTTTATGTCGCCTCTTCTGATTGTTTGGTTTAAACTAATTGAGAACAACGAGCTGACTAAATTTGACGACTGCTTCCAGAATGACTCCATCGTAGCGGGTGGAGGCGCCATAGAGATGGAGCTGTCGAAGTACCTGCGCGATTATTCCAGGACCATCCCCGGAAAACAGCAGCTGTTGATCGGCGCGTACGCCAAGGCCCTGGAAGTCATCCCCAGACAGCTGTGTGACAACGCCGGCTTCGACGCCACCAACATCCTGAACAAACTGCGCGCAAAACACGCACAGGTAGGAAGTGAAAACACTCTTACCTGAAAGTTACCTGAAAGTCTCACCCTGAAGTTAAGCAGTTTCATCAGGCAATTTTATGGCCTTCAGTTTCAAGCGTGTACTTCATCTCCCTTGTCTCTCTGCAGGGTGGCATGTGGTACGGCGTGGACATCAACAGCGAGGACATTGCAGACAACTTTGCCTCCTGCGTGTGGGAACCGTCCATCGTGCGCATCAACGCTCTGACAGCGGCTTCAGAAGCGGCCTGCCTCATCCTGTCTGTCGACGAGACCATCAAAAACCCCCGCAGCTCTGTGGACGGACCTCCAGGCGGCGGCAGGGGCAGAGGCCGCGGCAGACCCCATGCTCACTAAGAGGAAGCAGGAACCACACCCCATTTTAAACAGGCTTTACAATCTAAATGCAGACCAAGTAACTGATTTGAATGTGTCTCGTCATGGCCTGAGTTTAGATGTGAATTCTAGATAAAGTGAGGTTTTGTGATCAGTCAGTAACACATTACAAATGGCAGGTGCAGTGAAACAAACAAGGGGGGGAAAGAAGTTCGTCTAGTAATTTCAAGACACATTCTTTGGACTTTGTCAAAGGCTGCTGTTTCTCATGTCTGTTTTTTCTTACTGAAGCTTTGACTTGCTAACGTCTGTTTAAAATTTCTTGCACTGTATCGCTCCACCTGTGACTGTTTAGCTGAGAAATGATTCTGAAATACAAGAAGAATGGGATCAACCCTCCCCCCCTTGGTTTTGAAATAACACACTCCTGTCCCCTCAGGGTCAGCTTCCCCTCTCTGACCTGAAGGAGCCGTCATTTCTAATCTGTTTTTTTTTTCTGTTACGTGACAAACTATGTGACATGGGAAGCGAAGCACTGGCAGGACGTTGAGCAGTTCTGAACCATTGGTCATTGGTTTTGCTGTGTGAAACTATTTATTGGACCATTCTTATCAATAAATTCACAGCTGAAATCACACCATGTTTACTGCTTTTCCTTATACTGTCAATGCCCTCATCCCAGGTACACTGCACACAGTGATCAATGCTACAGGTGTATTAGAAGTGGTTACGGTGGTTACTGCACATTTCAAATGAATTGAGATCAAGATGAAAAAAAAAGTGTTGAACATGACACTGGTTCATAGGTTTTTTTTTTTTTTACTTAATACCTGAACATGATACAGTTTAATACAGTATACACATTAAAAGTTCAGTCACTGACTTGGACGTGATAGTTTGGTGACTTTAGGTGGAAAGTTAATTGATATTTTTGATGAGTAATTGTAATGAGGACGGTGTCGCTGATCAACCCAACTGTTGAACATGGTGAGGGTATATCAATGATGCACTTACAGCTTGATCCACTGACCCTAAGTGGCCCCAAATAAACAAATGATACAGCTTTAATCTTGCAACAGGGTTTGAAACATAGATGTTAGAGTGGCTGTTGTACGGTTAAAGCTTGCATCCTCATATCAACCCAAATTGTTCAGCCTCACCCACAGAGTAAAAGCTGAAACATATTTGGGACATGAATGTAGGTTTGTAAGTCCACAGTATGTAATAATACCACTGTTCAAATCCCAAGATCCTTTTTCAGTAATGGTTCAATCCTTTTCACCACAAGGTGGTGCACAATCACTGGGGTAACTGAGCTGCAGTCCCGGTAAATCTCATATATGAACATTGAGCTATGATTTAAACGAGGTATCATGATTTATAAGAAGGGAAGGCAACATTATTTAGGTTTAGCATCGATCATACATGAGTGGGTCTCACTCTAGGTAGTTTACTGCATTAGGTAGAGTCTCTCCAGGTGGAAATCCTCCTCAGACAAGTTGAATTGAACGGTACCTGCTTGTCTCTCTGCACTACAGATTTGTACTCGGCCTTCAGCTTGCATTTGGTTTCACACAAGGGTTACCAGAATATTTTCTGGGGCAGGAAATGCCTGTGACAGCATTTATGATGTGACATGACAAACTCTCCACTGAAGCCAGACAGATTTCTTTTCCATGCAGAGAAGGCACCCTACCATTCAACTCAATAGAAATTCTGTTGAGGACTCTCGTGATTTTCTAGGCACTAACAATTAAGTATAAATCCTGAATGTTTGGATTATGACGCCTTCTATGAAATCAAAGCTCCTGTTCTTCCCAAAATATTTGGGCCCCACTCCCAAAGTACCGTTTTTTCTCAGATTATCATTCTTGGAATCAGTTATTTCTGTGTTTTCAAATCCTCGACTCCACTTCCTGCTCCTCCTCAGTTAGACAGGAAGTCTATGGAAGCCCGGACGGAGCGGTTAGACATGACGTCAACGGCCGTGACTTTGATCTCAGTGTCTCCAAACTGCATGGTCGCTCTGATCTCCCTTCTCTCTGGGCCTCCTCCACCCCCGGCTCCTCCCACTGCTCCTGGTAGTGGTAAAGGTTCCGGTAGATCTAACGTTATCATCCCACATTTCCTGACACCGGGGTCAGAGATGTATGTAACATCGTCTGTCACACTGCAGTAAATGCTGATGATGATTTTCCGTTGGCCCAGACGAGCAGGGGTGTAGCTGCGCCTCACGACCTCGCCCAGAGCCACTGACTGATCAACAGAGACGAAACGGTCTAGGATGTCAGTGCACCACTCTCGGCCATCCTTGATAAGGAGTTTATCTCGAGGGTGGCGCCCTTCCACAAACCGGTTCAACACACCAACGCCATAGGTCAAGGGGCAGCGGCGAACTCGGACCTGTTAGAAAGAGATTGTTAGATCATGTGTTGAGGAGCTACCCCTGCTCTAAGCTGCTCCAGAGCCCTCACCACAGTGGGATCCAGCCCAAAGAGCACAGCACCCTTCAGTATGGTCAGTCCAACATCATGGGGGATGATAATACGACATGTCCGCCCCAGGGCCTTCTGGACTGCTTTCTGCAGCATAGGTGACTCTGCAAAGCCTCCAACCAGGAAGAGGAAGCGCACACCATGCACCTCTGGCTTTGCCATCAGCTCCTCTGTGGGGGGAGATGGAGGAAAGAAGACCTTTAAAAGGTCGCTTCGTTGGACTTTGTATGAGCAAAGTGTTGGAGTTCATGTGAAAACAGTAAGTGTACTGCAATTCTGGAAGTTTCATGAGGGAATATTGATTGCTACTTCCTGTCAATCGGCTACACTTGGTATTCTTTCAATTCTTTTGCCCCATGTACAGTGAGTGAAAACCAGCAAGGCTACATACTGGAGAACCAGCCCATGGTTTTGGATATACCACTGGAATGTGACTGATTTAAACCAGACACTCTCAATTTTCTGCCATCTGTCTGGACAGAAAGAAATGAGGTCACTCTCAACTCAAACATGATACTTTCTAAAACCATTATGACTAAGGCTTGTTATGTTTGTTGAAGCTGTAAATGAGAGCTGCACCACACTGTATCTTTGTCCTTTCGTACCATTTACACACGCATTTGCAAACAAAAGACATTTTTTCTGCTTTTGCTGTGGCTTTGATCCTGTTAATTGTAATCCTGTAAAAAAAAATAAGTTTTTTTTATTTATTTATTATTAAATAGGTTAATTGTTAGTTGAATGAGGTTTTTTGTTGGGAGTTGGCTTTGGTGACTCTGCACATCTTTATGTTTGCAGGAGGTTGTGTGTGTCTTCAGGGCAGATTGGAGGCTACAGTGAGTCACTAATGAAAAGTGATGAGACAGGTGGGGCTAACTGAGGAGATGAAAGGATGAAAGGATGTGATAGAGAAGTGTTAACACTGGAGCTTCTTTTCACTGCTGGATGCTCTTGGTGCATAGAAAAAAGCTTAAAGCTGAACTCACAACGTTTCGTCAAACCTCATGGGTAAACATTTGTAAATGCTAACACAGGTATAGCTTTAACAATGTATCAAATGACTTTGGTTAGTGTTATCATAAGTGTCATGATGAATCCTTAAAGGGATAACTTCAACAACAAAAACTCTAAAATCCAACTTGAACACCACACAGATGTAAGACAGTAGATGGATAGTGAGTAGTGGAGTTGTAAGTATGATGAACTGCACAACTTCATTATGTTTAAACCAAAATGTTGGCATCTTTCATAAACTGTCATATGTCATGAAGTTTCATTTTGAGGTTGTGTTGGTTCTTGTGTGTTTCTCACCAATGTGTTTGACAATATTGATGATGGTGGGCTGGAAGAGCTCGTTCATGGCTTCCTGTGTCAGTCTCAGCATCCCCTGGGACGACCACTTCACTATGTTCATACTGAGACACACACACACGAACCACAGATGACAGATGGACAAAATCGCTCCATTGTTAAAACTGTTGGCTCACACACTCGTCTATCAACTCTAATGGACACACACACACAAACACACACCACATTCCTTCAGCCAACACTCACTTGCTCCTCCTCAGGGCGGCCTCCACGCTCTGGCCTCTGTGCCTCTTGTAGTAATCAATGAAAGAGAAGGGCAGGGAGATGTTGAGGGCGTTGGCCCTGCCCGGTGCCGCCGTCCGCTTCCTCGCCTCGAATGCAATGGTGAGGTCCACCCAGGCCGCTGGACGTTTGGCTTTGAAACTCTGGATGAAGTCCTCGCCAAAGATCTGACACAGCATGGCTTCGAAGGCCAGGTCTACACCAACAGCCCCGTATGGACCGCCTGGGAGAGAGAGGAGAGCTTTGGGAACTGCTGTACATTATGTGTTGTAAAAGAGTGCAGGGTTAGGGTTAACTGTACCTGAAGCCTTGTAGAGCTCTTTCAGTGTTCCCTGTGGCTGCTCGATCTGATGGACAGTCAGGTCAACTGTTCCTCCTCCGCAGTCTGCAACAATATACCTGTCACCTACACACAGAGAGCATGAATACACACAGTGTTATTGAATAAAATCTGTTGATCTTGATAGAGCTAATCACTTTAAAGCCATTGCCAAGGATAAAGTATCTTCATTTCCATGGAATGTTTCCTATGGTGTGTGTGTGTGTGTGTGTGTTTCCCCTGAAACATAAACAACTTTCAAGCATCAGCAATTACTGCACTCCCTCTGTGAGTGTGTGTTTGTGTATGATATGATCAGCAGCACAGGCTGGTTTGACCCTGGTACAGCCGACCACACCCTAAGCAGATGAGTGTAGAACATAGCAGATTTTATGAGTGAGTGAGAAAAAGAACGACTGCGAGCCGATGAATAAATGAACAAATTCAAAAGGTACGAGGAAGGATGGGAGAAGAAAATGGAAGAGAAGGGGAATAAAACAGGACTTCTGCTGTTTTAATCTACTTGCAGAGGCAGAGTCCCATGGGCTGGGTCTTTCCTGTGTGTGTGTGAGTGTGTGTGTGTGTGTGTGTGTGTGTGTGTGTGTGCGCACGCAGACGGACAGGAAAGGGAGCAGAAAGGGTCAGCAGGGACACATGGCTCTTCAGATTGTTGTCATGGTTCAGGAGAAAGAAAAGACTGTGTGCAAACGCATCAAACACACAAGATGAGTCTGATTGTCCCTCGTTAGGAACCTCTCATCCCTGAGGGGAAATGTAATGGTTGTGAAATTGTCGTGTTTGGTCGTGTAGAACGTGACCGAGTAAATGTTATTTCTTCAAACAGACTTGAAGGTTGAGGTTGCAAGCTTTGGAAAAGTTTACAATCTGTATTTCTGCAGGAGTCAATCTGCTGCTGCTCTTATTTTGAAGTGGCACCCTGCCTTCACATCTCTAGATTACAGGTAGCCATGTTTGATTTAAAGCACTCCTGGAAGAGAAACTGTTATTGGAACTACATTAGACTGATGCACGAGAAAACAGAAAAACAAAAAGATCAATTTTTTTAGAATTAATTTTAGAATTAATTTTGTAAATTAATTTCCAGTTATTTAGTCATCATCGACAGCCAGAGTGAGAACTGAATAATTGGCAGATTATGTCATGTTAGTTTATTACTTACATATTTACTTTTACTTATTATAAAATTGTATACACTTTAGTGAAATACTCCATGACAACACTGTTCTGTATGAGTGTGGCAGGTTGGTTATAATGTGTTTAAGGCATAAGGCAAGATGCAACTGGCTGTTCAACAAAAATGTGGATTGGTATTTGAACACATCACTTGAAACAAACAGCACTGGTTCTGTAGATAAGGGGTCAGAGTGACCATAATGAAGGTGATAAAAATCCAGTGAATGAGGGAGAAAGAGGAGGTGATGCAGGGGGAGGAAATGTGAAAGGTAGTGTGTCTGCTTCACACAGTCATCCTGCTGGGGTTAAAGGTCAAAATCATCAATATCTCCCCAACATGTGGGGTCTCTCTGTTTCTCTTACACACGCACGCATGCACACATGCAAATTCACACACACACACACACACACACAGCCTTACCAGTCTGCAGCTCTGACCAGAGCTCTCCAGTTCCACTCTCCACCAAGAACGTCCTGCTGTGCCTGGATCGCCTCAACTGCTCCCTCGCTACAACATACACACACACACACACACACACACACACACACACACATTTAAAGTAGCTTTAATAAATATTTTAGATCATTAGATCACAACGGATCACAGATTATACACTGAGGTGTGAGTTTGGATGAAAAACACACTGAGTGAATGCTAATGCTGTTCTTTGCCTGCTTCATGTGCAAAAAGCCAAGTATTTGCTAACAAGCTTCCTGCAGCTATTGATTTAAGTGTTGCAATGTTGTGTTTACTGCCCCCAAGTGGCTAAAAACATCAGCAGCAGTGGATTCAAAGTAAACATGAGGATTATTTCTTCTTGGAAGAAAGTGACCTCATGGGATTTACTGTCACATTTTCTTCTCAAACTGAAATGATTAAAATCAAGTGAACAGGAAGTGAAACTGTATCGATGTATCTTTATTTTCCTTGTCTATTTCTCTGTCTTTTAGCTTTGGCTTCAGGGCCACAGTGAGGATTTCTGGGCCCCTGGGCCCCTGGGCCACATGTGGGACATTCAAGCCCCCTGAAATATTGCTATGGATCTGCTTTTCTAAATGAAACAATTTCATGGAGTCTCTCCAGCTTTGGGCCCTCAGAGACATCTCCACCTTTCACCACCTCCACTGCTTTGACTGCATGCAAACATTTTTTTTTTTGGTCTTTCTGTATAAACAGAAAGACGTTGGGTGCTTTAGGTTGTGTTTAACATTCAATACAGACCAGCTTAAACAAAAACAGAAACATCCTCATTTACATCCAAATGAAGTTCAGTGTTTTTCTTTTACACTGTATATAATAAGGTTTAAACAAGTTTCATAACTTTCAGAGGGTCGTGACATTATATGCAGCATATAACACAAAGAGTCTTTCAATCCAAGTAAAACAAGAGAGGCATACCAAAATGAGAGTCACCGTGTTTTTGCATGACAAGAGTAATTTGTTGGACACGAAGAACACTCTCACTTTTTCGACTGGCAGGTTAAGGGTGTGGATGGAGGCCAGCAAAAGCACAACACACTCAAACACTTCTGACATAAATACAGAACATACCTGACAGTCTGTTTGACAGAGCAGACACACAAATATGACCATATACATGCAAGTGAACACATGAGATGAGACGTAATGGGTTTGAGATGAGAAATAAATTCAGATCAAAAGAGTGAAAAAAAGAAAGAAAGACAGAAAGAAAGAAAGAAAGAAAGAAAGAAAGAAAGAAAGAAAGAAGAAGAGAAAGAAAGAAAGAAAGAAAGAACGAACCTCTTTAAAAATTATATGTTTGACTTGAAAACAAGTTCTCTCACAGTTGTGTTAAAGCCCCAAATGACGTCTGTGTGTGTGTGTGTGTGTGTGCACATTGTAAATGAAGCTGAACTAAGAACACCGCAATCACACAGACCTTGATTTCATGTGTGTATGTGTGTGTGTGTATGTGTGTGAATGCATATGCGTGTTTGTACGGGGGTGATGAATGGAACGCAAGTCTGGAAACCATTTACATGAAACAGCAGAAAAGAAAATGTATGTGTGTGTTTGTGATCCTGGGTGTGTGTGTGTGTGTGTGTGTATGTGTGTATTTGTGAGCCTGTGTGTGTGTGTGCATGTGTGTGCATGTGTGAGTGTGTGATTTCTTTTAATGGCTCCCAGTGCTATCTTTGGAGAAGCAATGAGGTGGAGGAAAAGCTAAAGATAGTAAAAACCATGACCATGATGCCAAGCGTGTGTGTACGCAAACATGTCCGCATGAGTGTGTGAGTGTTTGCGTGCGTATGTGTGTGTGTTACAACCTGGCAAAAGAAACATCGAGGAGGAGAAAGAGAGCGACAGCAAAAACGCTGGAAAGATGGAGGGAAAAGAAAGAAAGAGAAATGAAAGTGAGTGAAGGAGAGGGAGAATGACAGGCCAGGACGGGGTGAGATCATGGTCTCACTGCACCTTGTTCCAATTACAATATCCTGTGTTTAGTGTGTGTCTTTGCGTGTGAATGTCTTTGTGTGTGTGTGTCAGTGGCTGCATATGTATAAGTGGGCCTGTGCAGGGGATTTTGAACGGCATGTTCGCTCGCTGAATTATGCATCAGTCTCTTTTTTCACAGCCTGAAATCGCTCTTTGTTCCTTCGCTGCAGTTTAGCGGCAGTTGCACGGAGCTCAATTGTTTCCATGCAGCTTCACTTTACACCAATAACAATACATCTCAAAGCATATGCATTCCCATAATACCACAGTACAGAAATATGCATTGATGGTCTCAATAGAATTCCTTTCCTTGTGCATCATCACAAAACTAATGCAACCTTATTGTTGAAACTAACATGAGCTGTATTGTTGTTTTCAGGTGCTACATCACCATCATCCCTCATCAAACCTCATCATGCATCATCATACATCATCATACCTCATCATACCTATTCAAACACTGGATACAGAGTCAGTGCCCTTTTTTTTACGCAATGTGAAGTTAATTGAATCGTGGCTTTGCTATAGACAGCATTGGACCTTGGTAGCGAATGACTGGTTAGTCAGAATGTGACTTCCTCCCCCTCTTTATCCCACTGTGCATGTTTTCCTCACATCACACATATGGCCTGTCGAAAGTCATATGTGTCTGTGTACAAGTCCGCACACACACACGCACACACAACTGCAAAGTCATCTGAGGCGAAACCACGAGCAGTATCTGAGGTCAGATCTTCACCCTCAGCTCTCTTTCTTTCTGTCTCTCTCTGAGACACACACACACACCCACACACACACTCACGCACACACACACAGATTTGTCCTGTGCAAAGACCACAATCCCCAAGTGAAATCAAACAACAACATTTCCAGGAACACAGTGTGGTTTCATGCTTATGCTAATGACAACGTCTACAAGAAGAGACACACACTTTCTCTCTCTCCTCTCTACCTTGTCTGAAGCTGGAGTCGAAGGGCCGGGACCCATCCAGGTCGAGGCCGTTTGTGAGGCCGTGTGGCTGCATGCTGAGGTCAATCACCTGGTGGAGGCGGAGCTTGCGGCAGTAAATGGAAGCAGCCTCTGGTTCCAGAGCAATGAGGAGCTGCTCTGGACAGTCAGGGGACACCAGACCAGCCTGAGGGAGACGAGAGAGACAGAGTGAAGGAGAAAGACACATTTACAAGCAGAGTTTTTACTATTGTGTTATTCTCAGTTTTATAGACATGCTGAGAAAACTGACCAAGAGAAAGTTAGTCATACAAGAAAATGCTTCCACCATGACTTTAGCATTTTTGATGGTTTTGAAATAAAACCTCTTTGTTGAGTCTGTTCGGGAGAGACTAAAGTCCTTGAGGACATTTCCAAGTTACAGATATTGACAGTTCAAGGCTGAACTATAAGTCAGCTGTGACTTGTTGTGAAACAAACCTGTTAAAGTCGCAAGTTCTGACATGGAACAATGTTTTAATCAAGTCTAAGTTCTGTCTTAAGGGGGTCAAGTCATTCCACTTTATTGCACATAACTTTTTTTTTTATTGATTGGAGTGATAGAACTTCTTTAGTTGTACAGTTTTATTGAGTTAACAACTTACTAGCAATGTCTGGTCTAAATTTAATGTGAATAGCTGCGATGGAAATATGTTGCATTTAATATGTTGATGTGTTGAATACAAATTTCACCAAGTGTGTGTGTATGTTCTTTCTATTCAATCTTGGAATCTAATGGAATAAAAGACACACAGGCTGAAGGGCAGCTGCACAACATAAACATGGAGGAGCACAGGGTGGAAAGGAGAGAAGCTGATGTGAGATAATATTTCTTTGTTGGTGGAAGAGAGGAGGGGAGAGGAGAGGAGAGAGAGGAGAGGAGAGGAGAGGAGAGAGAGGAGAGGAGAGGAGAGGAGAGGAGAGAGAGAGGAGGGGGTACATGAGCATTAGTCCTAATGTATTGGGAGTAAAGTTGATGTTGGTGTATGTGTGTGTGTGTGTGCAGGGCGGGGGTCTGGACTCAGCTTCCTGTGTTTGTACGCCGGTCACCCTCATTGTTCGCTCCTGGTGACATCATCACTAGCAGGAAGAACACACACCCTGACGGCATCAAGCCAGGAGCCAGCACAGGGTGTGTGTGTGCATATATGTCAGCATTCATGTGAGAGTGTGTGTCCATTAGACTATTTATGTATATACCAGGGTGAGTGAATGGCTGATGGCTGATAATGCGTACGTGAGTGAGAGAAGATAAGGAAAGTAGGACATTAAGAGCAGAAGGTTACGTGCATTCTTTCCCATGGAGTGCTGTATGTGCACAACTGGACTCACACTCCCAGATGTAATTGTAATAGGACCCCCTGCATCCCCGTCCTGTCCATGTACACACACTTCCTACAAGTCACTGTAACATGTAGGCTTACAGTATATGAGGAGTGTGTGTGTGTGTGTGTGTGTGTGTGTTGGTACCAGGTATGCAGCCTCTCTCATGAACTGTTTGGCAGGTTGTCTCCACACAGCAGGGACAGTGATCACCCATCTGATCTCATCTCCTTCCAGCACTGATGACGACTGGTCCTTCACCTCCTGCAACACAATCCAGAAAAAAAAAAACAAAAAAAAAAACACTTCGACTCTGCTGCTGGAATCACATCAATCAATACATGAACTCAAACAGTTCTGAAGATCAGGTTTTCAACCTCTTGCTTTGCAAAGTGTATGTGTATAAATATCCACTGTACCTTCAGGGCATGTTCCCTGAAGAAGTGCAAGGCGTGAGCGAACACCTCGATGGCCCTGACCCTCCGTCCATTGACAGCCTCCAGCTCCGTCTCCATGGTGAGGTCCTGCACCAGACACAAACATCGTGCTGCTGGTGAATCTTTTAAACTACATGTTCTCATCTTGCTGCAGTGATGTGTACTCCTGGATGTGTTGGAACATCATGACATCATCTCTTTAACCGACTTTAACCATCACGGTGTGGCAAAAGGCACAAGATATTTCAAACTTTCAGCCTCATATGAAGTATAAAATACATCAATATTATTTTCTAACCACAATTTATTGTTTATTTCGGCTGAGAATGTTTTTCCTCTTAAGACTTGTACAGTGTGAAAGTGGTTCTCTCCTAGGTTCCCCCCCAGAAACTGATTTAGTGGTATCACTCAAAGTTGATGCAGACACTGGCTGGTTTTTGCCATCTTTAAGCAAAATTGACATGTCTTGTCTTTGATCAAATGTGGACACTCTTTAAAGTTTTCAGTCTAGTTATATTTTGTGGACTCCTAGCTCTCTGTCTTACACTTGTGCTGTGGATCTTCATTTTGAATTTATCAAAGTAGAGCCAGTGTCGGGCCTCCTCTGGGTCCAGGTCATGGTAGAAGTCCCGCGCTGCGAACCCAAAACTGTGGAACCGCAATTCAGGAGTCAGCAGCAGACATGTAGGGCTCTTCTGATTGGCCACTCCGGGGTCGCCGCCCTCCCAGCGCCTGCATTGATTGGAGGAAACAGCTGTCAAGGATAAAAAATAACAGAGAAGAATAGAAATGGAAGAGAAAAACATGCACACAGACTCTTACTTCATCATGTGTATGGCCTCTGAGTCCTGTGTGAAGCTGAACGCGTAGCCGCTGGAGGTTGTTCCAAAATCTATTGCCACGACAACAGAGAACGGACAGGCCATCCTGGGTCTGACCTCCACCCTCTGAGAGAGACACACACAGAAAAATGGAAAACTGGGTGTGTACCAGTGAGAACAGAACTCGTCCTCATAATCTGTCCTGTGCTCATGTACCTCTCTATACATGTTTACATGCTGTGACAGTGAACACAAGGCAGAGAAAAAACATATATCAACTATAATATTCACATAAAAATAAAAGCCTGCTCACAATTTTGTTGATTATGAAAAAAAAACAGTGAATGGACTGAAGTGCGCTCTTGTGTGTAGACAGGAAGCACGGGTTGTTTTTATACCAACGTCTTCTACACAACATGTAATTACCAAATATTAGGCTTATTTTTACATTTCAGAAATAACTAGTTTCTGTGAGTGGAAACATAATGGATTTGGCTTTTCTAACTAAAGTTCCCGAGGTACTTGTTGAAGTTCTCCATTTCTCCTGCTCCCTTTTCTGAAAACACTGCCAAAGTGTGTATATTTCTTTACCACAGCCTCCAGCCTCCACTGGGTACTTTAAACTGTGAGTGTAAGTGTTATTATAAACCACTAATAACACGGTGAAGTGGATGCGGGTTTACAGGTCATGTTTAAGAGCTCTAAATAAAGAGGCACGGGCAGCAAGAGGAAAGGGTGTGTTATAAGACTGTCTGTGATGTGTGTGTGTGTGTGCGCACAGTTACCGGTGAGGGCGAGGGTGTGAGGGGTGTGATGCTGCAGTCATTTCTAGCTGTGGCAGGCGATGCAGGGGCTGATAGATTATCACCTGAGAAATGTGTTGAGAAGAAGAAGGAGAAGAAGAAGAAGAAAGAAGAAGAAGAAGAAGAAGAAGAAGAAGAAGAAGAAGAAGAAGAAGAAGAAAGGTTGTTAAAGCACTACACACACACTTCATGTGGAAGATAAACACAATGGCTCAAAATCTGTGTAAAGTGATGCGCAGCCATAGAAAACTCTTATCACCAGGGAGGAACCATGACTGGACTGTCATATGATGTTCATAATAACATACAAGTACACAGGCAGATAACACCTTATTTTTCACTGAGGACATGAGCAATTTAGGGTGTAAACACATTTGACCCGAGGCTCTCTAGATATGAGATTGAATGTCTATAATGAACTGGAATGAGTGGAATGTCACTGGAATCTGATGTGAGTAATATAAGTGGGAGAGGGCCACGGAAAGTTCAACATGTTCACACTCCAAGAGATAACGGAGGAGAATGAGTCATTTTGACCAGGTTGCCATAGTAATTTAGTGTGTGTGTGTGTGTGTGTGTCTATGTTCTGCATATGTTTCTCACCCGGTATCTGAAGGGTGTTTGGGTCTGGCTGCACCACGTCAGCCATCTTTACAGGAGCCAGGGTCTGCAGAGAAACAACATATAACATGACACCATGCATTAGAATAATTCATATTGAAAACACAGCTTTGTGGCTTAAAGATGAATTTACATTAATTTGGAGTTTCCATGTAATCTCAATATCCACCCCTTCTTTCAGCTCCGTTTTGGTCTCCACCTTTCTGACTCTGTAGGTGCTAAATGCTGCACTGTGTTCAGCAGCTAGTAGCTAATGCTAACTCTGGTTGATTAGATATGGGAGTGAACCAGGAATGCAATAAGGTTGCAGGCTGTTAAACCAAAACAATGAACTGAAAGATGCCAAAACGAGAGGAGAGCTGCAGAGTCAGGTGGCTGTTATATATAGTTTCATCACCCACCGATCGCTTTCAAATTACACATAAACAAGTTTACATAAATACATGAATGATGCCATTGACAATCATCTTTTTTCAATCTGTTTAAACCCACCATCTCCAATAGTGTGAAGTTACATATAAAGAAAGAGCATCAAGCCTATCTGCCCAATAGCCAATAACAACAAGTACAAGGACAATAAAATAAAGACAATGGAAATTCATAGGTCCCGCCCTTGTTCATTAATACATCATCCATGATATATATACATGCAATAATATGTTCTATGGAGAACTGTAGATCAACAACTGGGACATTAATGAATTTAGTTCCATTAAAAATGGGTGTAGTAGCGCATATTTAACACTGAGAATTCAGCCCTCAAATACACACAACGGAAAACAAATACAGCGACTAGAGAGTGACTTTAGACACAGAAAGACATTCATCAGCCGGAGAAGGGAAGTGAGCGGGACACACCCCAACAACAAAAACTGTCACTGTGCACTTGAACTTCAAACACGCAGCTACTCCAGCTGCTCACAGGTCACAGAGTAACGTGAGAGCGTGAGGCTCTCCAGTGTCACTGTGTGGACCATGTGGCTGATATACACAGCTACGATCAAACACCTCACCTTTAATCTGTGTCATCAAACACAAACACACGTGCACAATAGAACAGTCACATGGATGCTGTATTTATAACTGACAAATGCAGATGTAACAAACACAAATTATGAGCATGTGTATTTTGTTTGTTCTATTCATGTTTTCTTCTAATTAGCAAGCTGTCTTTGTGTGGACTATATGACATGCATATGTCTGTGTGTGTGTGTATGTGTGTATTGGGTTGCAGAACTGGCAATCATTGGATCAGTCTGTGATCTGAGCCGGGAGCAAACTAAACAGATGAGTGCAATCAAACAAAGATGTGTTTGTTTAAATCTCTTTCTTGTGTGTGTGTGTGGTGTGTGTATTGTGTGTGTGAGTGAGAGAGAAAGAGGCCAGAAGCTTGTTCACCATCCTTCTCTTTGTGTACATGCATAAGCAACATCTGTGTGCATTTATTCAAACATTTGAATATAATGTGTGCTGTGTGTGTGTGTGTGTGTGTGTGTGTGTGTGTGTGTGCGTGTGCGTGCGCGCATCAAATCTGAATCTGTCCTCACGCTTGATGATAAAACCAGAGAGAGGATGAAACACCACACCTCTCCTCTGCTTCATCTCTCTTGCACATACTTCTTCCTCCCCTCATCGCTTTATATTCAATATGCATTGCGTGGTTTGCACCCCCCACCCCCTGACCCTCCAGTCTCTACTTCTGTCTGCCTCTCGCAGACGTAGTCTTGCAGGGGATCAGCAGAACAAGCAACTCCAGCTCCCCAGAGATGTTACATTAGGGACACATTGTGCAACACACTCCACTTTCACGCACCATTAACAATGAGGCTCTCTCATTTTAGAGTATATGGAGAAATTTGGTAAACATAACTGGTGGACTGACTGCAAGACAGTCATCTTTTTATATTAATGCTTATTATCATATATAACTATATTTGACAGTAAGTGAGACAATCATTAATGCAAAACAGTGCAAACATACTGATCTATACTTTTAAAGCTTTTCCAAAAGGACTTTAAATAAGTGCAATCAACCAGAGGAAAAAGAGATGCACGTCATCATGTTAACTCACCTCTTTGTATGCAGTTCCAACACTATGCCTTTGTCCTTTCCAACCTCAGCAAATGTATTCCCAAACTCTGGAATTCGGCAGTCCGAAGTTTGGAATCCGCCTCCAGGGGAGAGATGGAGAGGAAAAGAAAGAGGAGGAAACTGAGTGGATACCAGAGGATGCTTTTCTACAAATCCTGTGTTGAGAGAGTAAAACAAAGTTGCAGAAAGATTTTCCCCCAAAACTGAAAATCCCCAAATAAGAAAAAGTTGCAAAGAGGAGAATTACTTTTCCTCTTCCTTCCACAGTGTTGGAAAGTTAAGTTCCGAGTTGTATTTGCAGCCCTGTCTCTGTAGTCGAGCTCACCGTCTCTCCGCTCTGCATAGGAATGTCCGAGAAAAGTTGTGACACACACACACATGCACTTACTCACACACACCAGTTGCAGGAGTGGGAGGGCTGTGACACTGCATAGGAGGGGGAATGCTGGGGATTTACCTCACTGGGAAAGTGCTGTGTGTCAGGGTGAAGTAATCTTCGGCAGGCGGTGTATCCTAGTTAAGTCATCTTGCCCTCTCTCTCCCCTCCCACTCCTCCACAATCATCCTTCCTCAGTTTAATTAGCTCTTCCTGTCTTCCCTGTGCTTCTCTTTTCATCTCATCCTCCCACTCCTCTCCTCTTCCATTCCCTCTCTTCCTATACATGTTTACTGTTCTTTGTTTTCTTTGTCTCCTTCCACTTCTGTGTCTTTTATCACTTCACTTTATTTCAAACCCATGACCTTTTCCAACAACTTTCTAACGTTGCAGACAAAAGCAGGAAACAGCCAGGTGTGTTCAGTGAACCAGTCTACTTTCAAGGAACAGTTTGACTTTTCACTTTCCTGCTGAGATGTAAACAGAAATAAGATAAAACTCTCATATGTGACCATTTAATATGAAGCAGCGTCCAGTGGATGAAATAATGGAGGCTTCCTCTCCAAAACTATTCCCTTAATGAAAATCAGTTCAGTGCTTAAAGCGTAGATAAATCCATTTGCTGCACTCTAGCTTGATATCTGTTAGTGTTTTCTCAGTGTGTGTGTGTGTGTATGCGCACATGCGTGCATGTGTGTGGCTCTTGGAATCCACATCAGCGCTGCAGGGATCTGATTTCTCCTCACTCGAGCTGTGATTGAAAGCATACATTAACCCCCAGCGCTTCTAAACACACACACACACACACACACACACACACACACACACACACACACACAATGAGACTAACCGGCCCCACTCCCAATGGGCAGAGGAAGTCGGACCTCTTGAGTACGCAAAAGAAAAGGCCCCTGGTATATACAAACACGTCCACATACACTCAGTCTCCTTGTCCTGTCAGATTCCTAAATTGAATTTGTGTGTGTGTGTGTCTGGAAGCCATTACCTGGCATGTCTCTCCTTGCTGCCCAAAAACCAAGAGGCCCCATATGGATCCTGCCATCACCTCTCTTTCTCATTCTGCTTCTTTCTTTCATGTTTCTGCCTCTCTTATTGTTCGTCTACATTTCTCCCTTCCCTCCTTTACGAGCCATTCTTCTCTCTTGTCTCCTCCTTTGTTTAATCAGTTTTATGTGATCCTTTGCCCACATTCATTTGCTCCAGTTAATGTTCTAATGAGGAACATCAGCAGTTGGGTGGCAGCGTTTCCACAGCTTTGCACTCAAACCTGTTATTTTTCATCATCATGGGCACTTCTCGTTCAGCCACATCCTTATCTGTATCATACAGGGGAGGAAGGTGGGGTCATTCAAAGGTCCTCCATCACCTCAAAGAGAACAAATTATGAAACAACTTGGATCACTCATGAGACGCGGCCTCACCCTTCTCCATGGAGGTCCAGACGCAGGAAGCCCAATGCAGGAAGTGATGGAGTCAGGTGACAGGAAGGAACCCCTATGCTGCATTCCTCTCATGAATTCCACATTATCTCTGGGACCCTGGAAGTCCTCGAGCAACGGAAACACACCCATAACATACACATGCAAGCACACTCACGCACACTCACACACACACACACACATTGTGAGACACTGTTCTTCCTCCAGGTCCTTGAAATAGCCACAGCCTGAGAGAAAACCTGTCACTTCCCCTCCAGATAGCATCATGCACCACACTGTCATGGCTGGCCCAAAATACAATAATGTCACAGCATGTAAAATCAATAGTTTAAGATTTTGAGAAAAACGCTTTACTATGTTCAGCCCGAGGGCAGGACAGTATCCAGATAGGCCAGATATGTCATCATGTGGAAACTAACATTTATTGACATACAGATGTGGTCACAAGTTCCAAACATCTGACCTGATGAACATCCAAATGTTATAAAGTGAGTGTGCTCTGCTCATCAATCAATCAATCAATCAATCAATCAATCAATCAATCACCCAGTCTCTCTGTCTGTCTGTCTATCTGTCTATCTATCTATCTATCTATCTATCCGACCGACTGACCAACCGACCATCAATCGATTGATCGACCAACCACTTAACTTACTTACACTTACACATTAGTATTGTTTGAATAAAGTGATAATCCTTATACAACCTCTCCTACAGTAAATCTCCGCGTACAAATTGTGCACGACTCTTTTTGCACCATTTTTAAATAAAACACCTAAAACAAACAAGGGACTCAGGGTTTGGACGTGTGAGCACCACAGTGTGAAACACACCAGAGGAAACCATTAGACAGGGAGTGAAGAAGAAATGTCTGCACCCTCCGACCTCTTGTTTTCTTTCTGGAACAAATGTGTAGCAGGAACATATTTCCTTGTTCACCAGAGTCCTTGTTAGAATCGGGCCTATATTGCTCATTGGAGGTGCAGCTTTAACAGTGCCCCGGTGGTGCGTGTTAACAGAACCTCAGGCTAGAAGCGTGAAGCACTTGTGTGTGCAGCAATACTGAGCTTGTGCAGAGAATAATAAAAGCAATATGGTACCTTTGGGTGCGAGTGTGCGTGTATGTGTGTTAACTTGCCATTTCCTTTTCATGTGCATGTGAGGGTGTGTCATATGTTCCAGTGTCTGCATATTCATATGAATGCGTGTGTGTTGCATTAGACGACATCACTGGTGCGGCCACGGGTGGGGATCCAGGGCCAAAGGAAAGCCTGGGGTAGAAGATACACACTCACACACACATATTAAACATGACTGCCCTCTGACATAAAGTCTGGGCTATTGTGTAATAAAAAGAAAGGGGGGGGGGGGGTTATGATTTATGATTGAATAGCAAAGACAGAGGGTGAAATTTATAGCAGAGGGGGACCAAGGGAGAGGGGGGAGACGGGGGGGACTCATGTAACAGCACAGGGGGGGAACGAGTCAAAGTGGAGTGATTCCTGTAGTGAGTTTGAGAATAGTTGTGTGGATGCATTATATCACTGTGCACTCTCATGACATCATATGTGGGTGTGGGCTGTCAGTTCAATCTCTGCAACATGAGGCATCTCAAGTCAAAGTCAAGTCCCAGTTTGTGACACATGTTTAACTACAGTTGGCTTCTGTTTGGATGCAGATTGCAATTTGCATCTATGTGATCGCAATGAAACAAGCCGTTCCTGCAGCTCTTCATGAGTGTCTCAAGGAGAGGTATCACAGCTGTGCACACACACACACACACACACACACACACACACACACACATTAATGCTTACAGTCTGAGGAACATCTGGTGTTCTTCACTGCTGATTTAATGTCCCCATCTCCTTTTTTATGCGAAGCAACTGCCTATCATTGTGTCAGCTCTTCTTATGTTTCTGTGATGTTTCTATGTGAAGCACTGAACCGTAGCACTGAGTCCAAAACCATCTCCACCTCAAGAATAATAAAATTTACTATACTTTTACTGTACTTTTTTACTTCTCCATACATGTGCAAGCTGGAAATCTGTTAGAGATGATTTATGATCATGTGGAGCTTCTTTGGTTTCTCTTAGCTACATAAAGACCGAGTACATTGCTAAATAGACGCAAGAATATGCTGTATAGTAAGTGGCCATTGAGTACAGAGCAGTCGGGTAAACCTATTGTTATTTTTATTAGTCTACACTTCTAAAGATATTATTGGTGTGAGATCAAGGTCCAGTACTTTCAGCTTGAGCCCCTGCTCTTGGATCAACATACACAGCACAGTGTATTTTGTCACAGTGATAAACACCTACACTGTGTGCTAGAGTCGCCCCCCACTGTAACTTTGCAGTAATGCATGCCGGTCAGACGTGCAGGAGGACCTTCAAAGACGATGGCTGCATTAATGCAATTGAGAGCCATTATTACATTTTTCATTTCTCTTCAGTAAAGAAGAGCAGAGGAAAGTCACACAAACAAGACATGGATTCTGTTGCCATTCAACCATAGACAGAGTTGAAGTGTCACAAGCCAGGAGTCAGTGCTCGCTCCAATGACACGCCTGAGAATGGCTAAATTATAAACGAAATCTTGAAAACTTAAACTTACAAACTTCTACCAATCTGTGGTGAATAAAATGGGTTGGGGGCATCGTCTCTCTTACTGTATACACCTCAATTTCTCTATAGTCTCTAAAGGAAACAGATTTTCAGATCCAGCTGTCATTACTAAACACTATGCTCTGCTAGAGGGGAGGCAGGTAAAGAGAAACTCTTTGGCTTTGACCAAAAATACTCGCTGAGGGTTTATAAAGCCTTTGATGGCTGCTCTGAATGATCAGAATAAATAAAACATTCAGTCTTTTTGTTGATTTTCCCACTCAAATATCATTTTCTGGACTTTGATCAGTGTGAGTGACAGTTCGTGTCTCTGCTTGCAGACAAGACCTGTGTCAGGAGGAACAACAATAATGATGAGTTACTGATGTTATCTAGTTTTCCTCGGAAGATGACACTCTAACCTTGGCCACCATACAAACTAAGGTTATGCTAAAATCATAAATGTCACCATCAGTATTTTGCATGAAAGACTGCAAATCATCGACACAACACAAACATTAAAACACTGAAGATGAAAAGCTCCATGAGCTGACAGAGCTACACCACAGACACAACACAGAGCATTTGATGTTTTATCATTTAAGAGTTTAAACATTAACTTCTCTCCTGCCAAAAAAAAATCATCAACAACAATCTTTCTTCATAGGAAAGGCTTACAGTAGCATAATTGGCAAAAACTATCACCTATTTTTTCATTGGTCGGTTAAATAAACAGCTCTCTTTCAGAAAAGTAGATGTGACGTGAACCAAAGGCGTCCCCCGCCCCTGAAAAGCCCGCGCACGCCACTGCTCACACTCACACATTAAATTCTTGCATTCACTGTGACTCTCGTCTTGTCCGCTCACTTCTCATCTCAAACAGCCTCAACAAACACAAAAGTGGAGCTTTGTCTGTTAAACAACGGTCAGACCCAGTTAACGCAGCCACGCGGTCAAATATTAACTGCTGATATTGACTGTAAAAAAAAGGGGACAGCGAGAAAAATGGGTTATATTTTGTTTACTTACGTGAATGGAGAGAGGGGGCGGAGCGTGTGGACACCCGGGCCAATTGCATTGCTCGGAACCCTTGACCGACGTAGCTTACAACCAATCACTGAAGGGTACAGCTGGACAAACGCGACCACGACACAACGTTTTTTTTTAGTCTCAGCGTTTAGGCATAAAAAACAGTGGATTAATCCAATTTTTAGCCAATAACGCGAGGAAATTGATAAAGGAGACAAGTGGTTGTTTGTTCTACTGCAGATTATTGGAAACATTTCTGCATTGTGTAGATTTTTTGTGAAGTCCGGGACCGGAAAAGACCCGTTTCCCCCCCGACAGCTGGTTTACGGATTCCCTACTATTTGCTCTCGAAGTTGTGGTGAGTCTGTTGTTGTTGGTGGAGAGAAAGAGGGAGATGGACTGAGAAGAGAGAAGGATAGACAGAAACAGCAGCGAGAAAGCGACATTGTTTATTTCAACTTGTGTTATTCTGTGTATTCACTGCATTTTTTGAATGTTTTTTGCACGTAGCTACATTTAACGCAGACTAGCATAAGTTTTCGAGCTGCACCAGTCTAACTCTCAGTTGTGAATGTTAAAAGACGGAAAAACTCTCTCGAGAACAACGAAAATGTGGCGAAACAACTTGTTCTCATTTGCCACATTACTAATAGTTGTATTGAGGTACGAGTACAGAGTTAAAGAAGCTACTGTCCAATTCGTGAAAAAAATGAAGTGCTCCAAAGCTGGATTCGTGTAGGCTATTTGCTTAGATCAATCATGTTGATGGGTTATGTACAAAAACACTGATTTGAACATCAGACCATATGATTTCGTATCCTTCTGCCTTTTGTTCACCACCACTGTCATTTTGTCTTCCTCGTAGAAGTCAGTTAAAGGGGGACATGTTGGATTATTTGTAACCGATCGACAGAAACACATTTATCTTCGAAGCCACGCAGGCATTTGTTGTTTTGGAAGAGAATAAGCAGTGTAGTGTTGGTGTGGCGGAGCGAGAGGATGTTTGTTCTCATGCTGCGTTCACGGACTCACCGTCAGCTCAGATTCCCCGAATGTCAACGTTACTGCGACGTGTTGCATTGAAAAGATTATCTGCTCAGCCTGAATCAGTTTCTTGGCCTTATGGCCTGTTGAAGGACCTCATGTTTGTCTTTTAGTTGCTGTTCAGTTCAACCAAACCGTGATGTTTCAGAAACTGAAAGACAATTTCAATATTTATAGCCCATAATATTTTATGGGCTATAAATGATTTGTCATCTGATTAAAGTATTAACAGTCTGACTGGATTTAGTTACATTTTATTTGTATAGCACTTAACAGTAACATCTGTTTTCTTAAGAAACGTTGTCACATAAGGTTGACGGTACAATATTGTAAAGAAAACCCACAAACACTGCCCACAGTGAGCAGGTACTGGGCCACAGTGGAGTGGAAAACTTCCTGTAGTGAAAATGACAATGTTCATTCAGTTTTTGTTGCATTATGGAGACACTCCTACTGAAAAAGGATTCACAGCAGAATTCTTCAATGCAAAGCTGCAAATTGTAAGTGTGCAGCTCACACTTGACCTGCTCTGTTGGCTATGAGCTTATTGTAAGAAATTGTTACGTGCAAAAGCACTAGGCTCATTCCTCAATTGCTGCTAGGCAACTACAATGTCAAATTCTGTCTGTCACTCAATTAACGTAATTAACGACATGAACTACTGGAACTTCTAACCAGAGAAGAGAGACTTGTAATATCTATTTCTGGCAGTGTTGCTGTACGACCGATGGTGTTTGTTTCTCTTGTGATATGTGTTGCTGATTAAACAGGATGGGAAAAAAACAAACCCACCACATTTGCACATTTTTTCTCTAAATAAAAACTGGCTGTTTTTCATCTGAATGGACATCAGAGGAAAAGGGTCAATGATTTACAGTGTTGTATTGTGCTGCGCTGCGTGCGTCAGTGTTCAGTCTTGGGATCCATCATCTAATCGTGCACTCTTAGCCCCAGGGGTGAAGGGAAGGAAAAACTGTGGTGGGATTTAACCAGATGTTGTGGTGTAGCTGCTTGCATATCCAGGCTACATCTGTTTATGTGCATCATTGCAAATAGTTTTCTGCACGATAAAAAAAAAAAAAATCTGGCCCTTTATTTTTTAATTTGCTTTTCACCTGCGCAATTTACTCTGCCTTAAGTCTGGTCATCCATCAAATAGACATCAGAATGTTCTCAATAATGTTGCTTTTCCACACATGTCAATGTTTGGATTAATTAAAAACACCTGACATAGGGCTGGGTAAAATCATTAACGTTTTTTTTTTCCAGTATCAATATAAATCACAAAGAGATCATGAATCCATAGCAGAGGGGTTTTAAAAACGCGAAAGTACAGTTTGTTTTTTAATGAGAGTTAGTTCCAAATCATGTTTTTGCCATTGGGATCATTAACAGTCTGATTCAACTTAACCTTAATAAACAAAGTTATCAAATCATTCCTGGGTCCTAATTGGATTTTAGTCAATTATCAATTTGGACTTCAGATTCTTTCATTGTAAAAAGCATAGGGTTGCAGTCAGAATCATGGAAAACTAGTCTGGCAAATGATTAAGATCCAATAATTTAAAAGAGAACAGTCTCCCATGGTTGGGAAACATGAGTTCACTGTAATCCCCACATTTCTGGAAGCCTTATAACGCAACACGAGACCACGTGACCAGCTTCTACCGTTAGCAAGGTGGCTAACAGGATTTAGCTAACTTGAGCTACGTTGCATCGCAGCACGGAGAATCCCCGCTGGAGAAACGACGAGCACGCACTCTTCGCGGTGTAGTTGCATTAACTTTGTGTAACGTTACACTTTGAAGCGAACGCCGAGATCACAATGCCAGGTAACTTTAAGCCAGGGCAGTCTGAATTTAAACGGTTTGTGTGTGTGAGTGTGTAGAGGTACCGTAATCCCGGAGCAGAGGCTTGTTTTGTTGACCTGCTTCAGTGATGCTGCCATGCTGTAGCAGCGTGCTAGCTCGTAGCGGAGTAGCCGACTTTGTTTGGCCTTTAAGCATCCAAACGGGAGCGGAGTTTGACCTCGGTGTGAGCTTAACGTGTTGTAATATTCTACCGTGTCCATTTAATTCAGTGTATTATTTACGTTTGAGCCGTTTTCACGCAAACGCACTTTTCTCCTTTGATGGAAATAACTGTTTTCAGCCACCCAGTCCGCTACCCTTTTGTTGTTGCTGGGATAGCGTTCACCTTAGGCCCGTTCATTGACAGCTATGTGCGTCTATCTATTTGCAGCCACCGTAAACTAGCCTCTTAGCATTACCCCTGCTAAACCCGTCCAATCCATTTACCAAGTTTCCAGGTAGGCCCGGACACCTGGTTTTGGCCGTTAGCCGTGCGAAGACGTTAGCAGGCTGCAAGCCACGACGACGCTCCCATTACATACAGCACACTAACTGTTGCATTACATAATCTGTTATGAAGCGCTTTATTCTGTTACAGCGTCTGCTCCGCTCACTTGATGGACTTAACACAAACACATCTGAGCTTTGATTGAATCTCTGTTTGGGATTTTGAAGTTTTCCTTCACACGCAGGGACACAGACTGTTTTGCATCTCGCTAAATCTTTTTTTTTTCTTCCCCAGATAATATTTCGACAAGACTGACCGGATATTTTCATGGGTTCAGTTAAATATTTCAACCACTGAAATTATAATTAATGAACTAATCTTATTTTATTCAATTAAGTTATTTACCACAGTGGTGAATGAGGCGATTGAGAGAAACCTCAGTTATTATCTAAATTATGTTCATGAAGCTATTTAAAATTATATAATTTTTCTTTGTGGTTTTTCTTTTTCTTTCTTTCTTTCTTTTTAAAAAAAATAAATATTAAGACGATTTTCTATTTTTCTTGTCAGATAGGTGAAAGATTAGCAGAAAATGCCCAAGATGATCAGATTGGTCCAATCAACAGCCTGAAACTCTAAAAACATTACATTTAATATTACATTGTACCTGAGCATGCATTATAAATGACATAAACCATTAATCATTTGCCTAAAATGTTGCTGATGAGTTCCACGACATGAATTTTATATCACAAAAAAGTAAATTTTACATCGCAACTTCTCAGCCATCACACAGTTTGAGTTATGTGCTTATTTTGACATTGTCTGAGTGTGTAGCCCTGCTGCAGAACAGCATGTTACCTTTTCCACTGTTTATCCTTCATCCTCATCCCATCAGATCAAATCACACTCTGCTCGCGGGCCAGGAGGCTGGGCCAAGCTAGGCTCCTCTAACTAAATATTACATGGTGACCAACACATGGTTATGCAACATGAACATGCTAAGTGCTTCATGCAGTACACAATGGCACAGTGTGTACAGTCTCTATTTTCCCTTCTTTATACCTACTCCTCTGCCACAGTCTTGTGTCGTCTGAGCGCAGACATGCTGGCATGCAGGCACTCTTGGCAGTTGTTGAAAATTTGTGTCGGGGGTAGAACATGCTAGTTTCTAGTCTTGAAGAAACAGCTCATAAAGAAATGTAGCTAAAGTTTATTTTTAACTAAACAGCTAACCTTTTAGAGGCTGATGTTTTCCAAGTTGCTCGTTTTGTTGATACTATTCAATTAAAAATCCCAAAAGGACGAAAAGCAGGAAATGTTCATATGAGGCGCTGAAATAAAAACCATTGTTTGGTGCTTTTTTTAACTTGATAAATGCCAGACATTGATTATTTGTTCTAATCTTCATTGCGTGTCTCATGGATGTTCTGCTGATAAACATCTTGGGGATTTTTTTTTTCCTTCAAAGCACATCTTGAGTGCTGTGAATTTATTTGACATGTATCCAATAAACTTTGGCAGTAGGTGTTAGGAGTGTGTTGTTTCGCAACACTTCACAGACTGCAGTAAAAAACGAACACGGACACACTGGCACACACTCATGACAAGGTGAGCTCCGACTTTACTCGGGCAGTGTGTGAGTTAGACTTGCCTGGAGTCTCTGACCCCCTCTTTCACGTTATGTGCGTTTCAGAGCTGATATCCTGTGCAAATCGCTGCAGTGAATTATTGTCCTGCTTTATCACTGTCCACAGACATGGACACACCTCTTGGTAATCTACTAACCTACTTAGATTGTCTGTGTTTATTGGAACTCCACTGAGGGACGGCATGTCCGTACAGCGACAGCACATGGTGATTTTTATCACACAAAGATGGAAACGGCAGGAAGAGGCGTTAAAGTAACAGCTTGTCGTATTGGGTCGTTATACACGGGTGAAGTTTCTGCGAGTTTGGGATGTGTATCGGTACGTGCAAGTCAAACGCTTTAGTGGTTTGTGTGCGTGCTTTAGGCTGACCCTGGAGCTGTGTGCATGGCTGGGTTGAGATCATCGTTTTACCCCCCCACTGTATTCACCGGGAGGCCGCAGTTGAGTCATGACAAGTCTGTTGGAGCTGGCTGGCAGACTGAGGATTATGTCATTGTAGTGGGCATGTCTCATCAGAGCGGTAGTACTGTCTGTGTCGCAGGAAAGGGGATAGACTCATACTGTCTAATTTGCTTTTTTTCATCATTAAATACAACATCCAAGTATAAAATCTGTCTGACTGCATCACAGCACAGTGAATGCATCTCTGTGAGACAGAAATTTTAATCTTCTCTTATCATTTTCCTCACATGAAATTCCCTAAGTAAGACTGTTTGTGTTGAAGGGCCGAGCACGACTCTTGTCATATCGTCTACTTATATTTTATATATTAGACTTGAGGTTAAAAAAAAAAAAAAAAAAAAGGTGCTGGTGTGGAGGCACAGAGTCATATCTGTAGTGGATCCTCCTCATCAGATAGACTGTGTAGAATTGTATTGGAATTTCTTTTGGCTTGGACAATGTCCAGCTGCGATCTGAGCGCCAACCGGGTGATGAGGAGTTCTACACACAGGAGGGAGGGAGGGACAGTATGTTCAGGCAGGCAGGTGTGGAAGCAGAGACGTGACCTCCAGATCTTGAGGGACAGATTTCAAATCCAAATGCAAAGGTCATGTGCAGCCAGGGACCGTCCCACTGTCAGAAAACAAGGAAGTGTGAGGACAAGGTTCAGCATTGATTAGCAGTAGTGGAGACTTTTCCTTCTCCACTCCCTCTATGCAGAGCTCCAGTCGATTTAAGAGATTCACACTCACTTCTTGAATCCCAGGGGCTTCGACTGCCGAGAGCCTGGAAACATTGAGTCCTTTTGTTACAGCGTGATACTCTGTACTCGCCGCACAGTTTGTCCCACACTCGACGGTGAAACGGCTTGATTATCTGTCAAGCGCGAAGAAAGAGCTTCATTTTCATGGAAGTGACTCCATCTCATTGTCGCTGCCTCTCCCACCTTTGTGCTGCGAACGTTGCATCGGGTGTAAAAAGCAATAAGCCGACACAATAACAAAAGAGCTAACTTGGTGTCTCTGTGGCAGCGGTGCCAGCTAAGCATGTGCACTGCTGCCTCGGTATCTGTTTCAGATTTGGCACGAGCGCTCACTCTGACTGAAGGATGAACTGATTAGATTTCGGTGGTCAAAGGTCAAGGTCGACGTGACCTCCTTTGCACATGGTTTTGGCTATAACTCAGAATTCAAATGGTAATTCATTATATCGGCTCAAATCATTCAACCCCTTCAAGTGACGACTGTGTAGACCCCTCTGGCAGACGGGTGGGAGCATCTGACCGTGAAGGGGTACTCAGAGTTAAATGCATGAAAGGGTTTCCTTCTGTTTTAGCCTTGCAGTCATCTGAAAGGAGTGCGTGTGTGTGACCCGCAGCCTATAAATTGCATCATGCTGCACTGTTACTTGGGATGACTCACTGTTTACCTTGATTAAATCATGTGCAGCCAGCACAAGGCCGCCACAAAACAAGCGCACAGTCTGCTCAGATTGCTCTGTCTTATTCGTATTGTTTTATGTCCCTCTGTTTTTGTTCCTAGTCGTCTCTGTTGTCCTCTCCCTCGTGGATTTCCGAAATCCCCACATTTTTTGGGGGGGGGGGGGTTATGTTGTGATACAGCAGAGCAGGCCTGCACCTAATCATAACTTTCATCTTTCTTCAATTCAATGATAATCACATAGATAGATATTAACAATTGACATCTGCAATTTGGACTAATTGTGTACTGAAGTTGTTTAATGTATAACAGAAAAGCAACAAAACAAGGAATACTTGGGATTTATGCTTAAATGATTGAAACAGTCTGCTGTCAAGTTCACTGGTTGTAGCTGGACAGCGGAGTCAAGATAATCAATTAATGGGATTAAGGAAAAGATGTGATTCTGTAATTATAGTTAGAAAATGAATGTGCTGATCCAGTGCTTATATAACTATTGCTTCACTCGGTTTAGGCAGCAGTTGAATGTAACCTTTATAAGTCAGCTCAGAAAAAGGAGATGATATGAATCAGTGACTGTGACTAATGTTAAATGTTGAACATTAATTTGTGGTTGGATTAGTTTTATTTGCATTTTGACCACATTTGAACTGTTCACACCTTCACATAAAACATGGCCGACAGTTTATGTAGTGCCTGGAGAAGCCTGTCTCAACACGCCCTTTCTGCTTTTCTAGTGATGTGTCACTAATTATAGTGCCGTTAGCTGAGAGGCCACACGATACTGTAGGTGTGTGAGAGTCTGTTGTCTGATTGACCATGTGAGCTGTTGTCTTTTCGAACTTTCTCATGCGTTTACTCTGTTACATGCTCTGCTTGGATTTAAATCTTATTTGACTGGACGGTTTTGCTTCACACTGTGAAACTAAGCTTGGTAGAGAAATGAGGAAGCTGTGACATCATGTGGCGTTTTCTCTTTTTATTAGCATAAGCTAACAGATTTAGCCCCCTGGGTGTTTGTTTGCCTGTGAATGGTGCTGTTTGTCTTCATGATGTGCTTGTGTGTGTCTGTGGTTAAGATCACAGTTTGGCCTTTCTTCCTGCAGCATCACAATTCACCAACCTGAAAAGCGACTGACTGCAGTCGTAAAAATGACACGACTCTATTAAGCCTTGAGTCTCATTTAGGTGTTTTGCGGTAAGAGCATGTGTGGAGCTGCAGAGCAGGATCAGGCCCAGTAGGTGCTGCAGTTTTCAGTCTGTTTTCTTATGCAGATCATGAGATACAGAGACGTGGTGTTTGTTGGTTTTATTGTTCAGGAGGACTGAGACTCTGAACACTTCCCCTCCCCCTGGGAGCAGTTTTCCAGCTGTTGCTAAAGTGTCTTTGAGACACTTTAATTTGTTCAGTTTGGATCCTGGGCAGAAACGTCCCAGTCCCGACTCAGACGAGATAATGTAAACAGCAACATCCAGCTGTGGCCTGATGAGGGGGAGATGAGCCAAAGTTTTCTGGCCTCAAGAACGGAAGAAAATCAAGTGCACGCTGTCTTCGGTTTAGCTTCAGGGGCCAGTTGTGCCTGATGTGAACTATATTTTCAGCATTTGGTTTTCTACGTGAATGTTACCATGAGTTTTCATGTTCCAGTGTTAATGACATGAGCAGCATTAACACACGTGTGACTGTTCTCGTGCAGAGCCGGCTGAGATGAGCGGTCCAGAGGTGGCCAAGACACCGGGAGGAGGCGCTCCAGGCAAAGAAGGAAAGGAGCCGGTGGCCAATGGGCACGCAGGAGAGGGCAGTGACGCCAACCCATTCGCTGAGTACATGTGGATGGAGAACGAGGAGGAGTACAACAGACAGGTGTGTACTCTGAGTTTGCATTACTGACAGCCAGGACCAGTTCTGGCTATCCTGCTCTTAACTGCTCATTATATCCCATAATACACATACTCTTCTTTGTTGGTGATCCCCTGTGGTCTGCTCCTCCCTGCACTATCTGAGGTCGTGACCTTTTTATCAGACTGTGCTCTTAGCTGAGTTGTCTTCTTAAGACAGAAGTTTCTTCTTCCTGCCACTTCACACTCACTCAGGACCCCCCCCTCCCCCGCCCGCCCTTTAAACTCTGCCACTTTATCTTGCGTTCTGTTGGCCTCTACCCTCCATTATCATCTCCACATCTGCCCTTGTTTTGTTTCCCACAATGGCTGATAATGCCACAGGTGACCCGACCTGTTTACCCCACACACACGCTCGCCTCTTTCTGTCCTTCACGCAATAGGAATGTTTTCTTTCCTTCTGTATCAGCTCATTAAGACTGGCTCCAAAAAACCTCTGAGTTAACGATCAGTGGTTTAGAAGCAGGAATGTGCCTTCTGCTTTCTGTGTCTCCACCTGCCTCTTTTCCTCTTAACTCAGCTCTGAGTCATGTGTTTTAATGTCACCACATTTCTTTTTAGGAAACCCTCCACCTACTTGTCATGCAAATGATCTTAAACAACCCGCCCTCTCCTCCTCCTCTGCCCATTCATCCCCTCATTCTTTTTCTCCTTTACCTCTCTGTCCTCTGGTTCGATGCTCACTTGCGTCTGTTCTCCAGGTGGAAGAGGAGCTGTTGGAGCAGGAGTTCTTAGAGCGCTGCTTCCAGGAAATGCTGGAGGAGGAGGACCAGGATTGGTTCATCCCTTCGCGTGACCTCAACAACCAGGGGGTGGGGCAGCTGCAGCAGCAGCTCAACAGCCTGTCCGTCAGCGATCACCACAGCAACCTGGAGGAAGTGGCGGTGAGTCACAGATGCATCTCATTTCACAACACACACACTTTATTTTTCAAAGACCTCTTACAAAATGATTGTGAGCAGGAGTGTGTACTCACCCGTCGCCTCTTCTTCTTCTGCAGAGGAAGAGCATCTTGAATCCCGAAGCGAAGGAGTTCGTCCCGGGGAAGAAATACTAGGAGTCCCCCTCACCCCCATGGAGCCTCCACGTGCACACAAACACACACACACCTGTCCTCACATATGCTCAGAGACTCTGGCGGCGCTGACCGCGTACACACTGATTCTCACACATACACGCATGCACACATACACACACAGACCTATATACACTTGAAGTCAGTGGCGTGCTGGCAGGCCCAGTCGGGGGGTGGGGGGATTTCTTTTTCTTTCTCCTTTCTTTATGTTTCTTTAATCTTTTTATTTCCTGTTTGTTTCTTGTAAACTGAGGGACATTGGGAACAGGGGTGGGGGAGGGGTGTAATACCAGCACCGCCCTACTGCGGGCGCTAGCTCATCATTGCATTTCAGATGACGCTGTTGATGTTTGCAGAGCATGCAGAGCTCATTGAAGCCCCCTTTTGAACTGAGGCAGCTACCAAGGAGTGATGCCAGGACAAAACTTCACATCCAAATCGTCTAATAAACATTAAATGACTTCACATACTTGTTAATTTGTTTGCTGTCAAATTGGGAAAAAAACAACATCGCCTTACCTTAGGTTGAGGGGTTTCCAGGACAGTGAGGTTACAGAGCGACTACCATTTTAGGGGACTTGATGGGTGTCTGCTGCTGCTCTGCGGAGTCATCACGCTCAATCGAACCCGTTAACATTAGCTCCTGTGATGTCATAAGCTCCACATGACATCGCAGCTCATGTGCATCTCGAGAAGCGGGTTGTTATTTGTATCTGCAGCGGCTCCGTTCCAAACCAAATACAGGCCCCGCCCTCCCTGTACATGTGTGTGTGGTCAGGACATGGACAGGTCTACTCATGGATGAATTGTTGTTTTTCCCCAATTTATATGGAAGTCCATGTTTATCTTCAGTCCAGCTTGTGAGAGCAGAGGCGTCGCCAAATCATGTTCAGTGAGAAAATGTTATTACAGAGGGAAGGTCGGAGCTCTTTGAAGCGTAAAACACTCAGTTATTCTCATTTCTGTGTTCACTCTCAGTCTTTGTTTTGGATCCGTAACATATTGAATAACCTTGTTACAGGGGAGTGTTTGGTCTGGAACTCAGCCACTGCCTCTTTCTGCCGGAACAACTTGGTTTGTCCAGCATCAGATCAAGTGTCCATATCCAAATCAGGTTTTCAAATAGCCTCTCCTCCTCTTTTTTTTCTTTTTTCTTCATGTTTTTGAGGATGAGGCGTTTTGTGTCTCTACTGGGTACAGTAGCCTGTGGTGTCCATTCAGTCCTGTCTGCAGGAGGAAACCTGAGGAGACGGTATTGTCAGAATAAAGCAGTATGCCACATGTGGCCGACAGTATGGCCTCCTTGCTGTTGTTTTCTTTGTTGGTTGACTTTTATGAGGAAGTTCTTCTCTTTTAACCACTGATTTCTACTGTGGTCTGGTTTTCCCTTAAATACCACCTCTTGCTGCAAGTATAGTCTCCAGTTTTAACAGGGAAGGTTGTATATGTGAAGATAATTATCAGGATTTTATTTCCAGTTACATTTTTCTTAATCTCAGCAGCCTGGTTTAGAAACAGTATTGACTCGATTTGAACATCAGTCCTCTTCACGCCACTGTTCATTCATTGAATTCACAGCGACGTGTGTATTTCTCTCTCAGTGCACTTGTGCTTGCATTAAGTATCCGACAGGTGAGAGCACTTCTGTCCATCCAAGCAGCTTTTTTAGAAACTTCAACCTGTCAGAGACCACGAGTGTGTGTGGTTAAAAAGGGAACTTCCTCACTTAGTGTTGGACCACAGCTGTCAAATGGCGCCCTGGTGAAGCCAATAGGAATGTCCGCCAGGTGGATTGTACAACATGAAATCATTTTTGGTGATTTTGTTTGAGTTAGGTGACAGAAGCCGTTTAAGAAAAAGAGGTCCAGAAGACACAGAGTATGAATTTCAATACAAACAAAAATAATGAAAAAAGATGAATAAAGACGTTAAAGACAAATGCCTGGTGTCAGTCTGTTGTCGCACCTGTGTTTTGACCCTTGACAGATCTATGTGTTTATAAAGTCAGTATTGACAAGGTTAGTGTGGGACATCATCATCTGCCCCACGCTGCATTCTCATCCCATCATAACCTAAACTAATTCAGTGTACTTTATAAACTATACTATCTTGTTTGTAGTTTATAAACTCTAGGGTTGAATCAGCACTACTCCCAAAAACTACTTGAAACCACAAGTCTTCACACTGAATCTTCAGCAGAACATCTCAATCAGGGGTGTCAAACTCATTCCACAAAGGGCCGGTGTGGCTGCAGGTTTTTGTTCCAACCAATCAAGAGCACACAGTTCAGCCGTCTGAAGACTGAGATCAGTTGATTTACTGAGTCAAGTCTGGTGTGCTGCTGCTGGGTTGGAACAAAAACCTGCAGCCACACCGGCCCTTTGTGGAATGAGTTTGACACCCCTGATCTAGATAAATGCTAAAGCTAATGTTCTAATATCTATTTGGTTGCAATGGCAAGGCTAACATGCTGATATTTATAAGATCTAATGACATGTTCACTTTTACTATTTTAGTTAAGTGAGTTAGAATGCAAAACAAACAAAAACAACTTGTTTTCCCCCAAAAACTACAGTATTAAAAACAACATCTGAGGTTATTGTGCCACAAGACAAAAGTCTGAGGGGGACATGACTGTAGGAACAGAAAGAGTTGGACCAGTCAACCCAGAGCCACTCATTACATCTGTCTGAATACACAGGGTGAAAGAGCTGAACCTGTCCTGCTCATAACAAGAAGATGGATTAAGTGTGGAAAGAGCAAACTAAGGTTCACACTGGTCTGACTCCTCCTGGTGTAACATATGATCACCTGTATGGACAGTTCACTGGTACTGTACAGCTTCCTGGTGTTCCACAGGGTCTTCCTCAGCAGATAGATTACACAGTGGCAGTTGTCATGGAAATGAACAGTCAATTTGGTTCAAATTTCAACTTTGAACATCTCCAGTCCACAACAAATCCATCTCCTGAGAAAGACAGTGAATGCAACTCCTGTGGTAAAACCAACAAACTGGATCTGAACCAATGAACACTCTGCGAAGAAGAGAGACGCATTTTGTAGAAATGGACCTGTCGCCTGTGCAAGAGCAGGTTGATCCAGGTCTGATCCATTTTTACAATCAAAACTGAGCCAAATTATTTTTTTAAATCTTACTTGGTGAGTGTAGAAGGTATGAGTGTCCTTTCTGCGTCCAGGGAGTCGGTACACCATCAGAGCGTTCATTATCAACTTCAGGAGTCGCTGTCTGACGTCTGAAGACCTGAACAGCCTGTCAGTGTTCATACCTCAGCTGGACCAACGTCTCAGGGGGACGCCTGCGCCTCAGGTGACCCTGATAGCAACCGTCAGGACTGACTGCCTGTGGTCACCCTTCACTTACAAAGACGAGGACGTGGAGAATGGCAGACGCTGCTCCTTGGTGGAGAGACCAGCACGGGTCATGACAACCCCTGCAGGCTTCAGGTAGATACCATCTCATCACACTGACGTCATGTGGTTCAGTTTTCGCCTTTTAACGAAAGTACTGAAATTCCTCCTCCAGACTCCCTGTTGGCAAACTCCTGTGTCCAGTCCACCCACAAAAAGCTCACATCATGGTCTTGAAAGCAGACCAGAGGAACCATGTCTTCGCCTTGGAGTCAGTGGTCGGGCCCTTCAACAGGGTGGTGGCCCCCATCTACAAGGCCACAGAAGAGGAGGTGAAGGGCTGGTTCAGGGTGTCTGACTACAGTGAAGACGGCCACATGATACTGTCAGTGCTGTGCTTCCTTCCCCCTCGTGGAGGTGACGGAGGAGGAGAGCGTGGGACAGGAGGAGCTGTAGGAAAAAAAAGGAAGAAGGAGGAAACAGATGAGGGACATAAGTGTCTCAGACTGTAAATATCTCTGCTGATGGGGTGGGGGTGGGGTGTCCAATCTTAAACCACCTCAAGTGCTGTAATGCAAAGTCAAGGGATTCTCATCATGATGATTACTGTCTATTTTCATGAATAAACAAATAAGAGACAAGTTGCTATTCCCTGTTATTTCCATCACAGCTCAGTGTGTTCACCCACACTTTAAGTTTACAGCTCATTCTTGGCTCAATATTGAGCTACAGTGACACAGATTCTACACCGTCTGTGTATTAATGGCAGGGCCAGTATCAGGTGGATAGAGAGTGTTTGGGTGAACTAATATAAGTTACATATAAAAGCCATTATCTAAAGGTAAAGAACACAGTGGGAACAGTGTTGTTGATCACACTTTTTGCATCAAAGTTTGTGGTCTTTGCTATAATTTTGGACAATTTTGTACCAATATCTGATGGGCTGGATTAGAAATCCCAACAGGATTACCTGCAGCTTTCATCTGCATTTATGAAATCTGAATTAAATACTATACAGAGGAAGATTTTGAAAACAACAAAAAATACAATGTTTGATTTCTTCCTCAGCCACAGTTTAAAATGCAGCAGATAATAATCATATATCATTTTGATAGGGCCCCTTCTGGATTTTAAACACTTTTATTTTTGATATTTAAGTAAATTTTGCAGATGATACTGAACCTACTTTATTTAGGTGCACTACTGCATGCATTTAAACCTCTTCCAAACAAGCACACACACACACACACACACACACACACACACACACACACACACACACACACACACATTTAACTGTTTCCTTTGGGTGCCTGCCAGTGGATGCTTTCCTGCTGTGTTATGACTCATCCTCAGCTTCTCTATCCTGAGGCAACATAACTGAGAATCACAGACATACACACACAAACACACACAGGCCTTGACTGTTACTTCAGTTAGGAGGGGCCGGTCATGTGTGAGGTGGATGGACGTTGAAGAAGCAGCAGCATCACAAACACACTGGTTGATATGTTTTACTCAAAAGACTTGGCAGTGTTTTGAAACTGCTGTGACTGAGCTTCACAGTGAGGAATGAGGATTCCAGTGACAAGGGCGATGATGATGGTGATAGTCTCTCAGCTGGATCGTAGGCTGAGGCCACTAGGAGGAGAAATAAAGGACATACATGTAAGAAGAGGCAGTGGACAGGGCTGCAGTGTAGTGATCAGTACACACAGCCTTTCTATCCCCACCTCACCTGACCACAGTAGCTGGTTTGGTACTCTGTCAGCAGTGGCTCTGTGCAGCGGACAGTGGGCTGTGCGTGAGCTGGAGGCGGGGGGCTGCTACCCTGACTGGTGTGAGGTGGGAGGGTCTGCATCTCCAAGCAGAAGCGTCTAGGGCACTCAGTTCTCCTGCCACAGCTGTGGGCGGAAAAAAACATCACAAAATAACACGCGCTGAGAAGAATTTTAAAAGATCTTTGGGAAAGCTGATGTTTGTGTGTGTGTGTGTGTGACTTACAAGCTGCACCACCAGGACGTCGGCTGAAGGACGGCGCTGTTTTCTGGTCCCAAGCTACCAAAGCAGGTGCCACACTCCCAATTTTCAGCATCTAATCAGAGGTGGAAATGACTGTTTTCATCCAAATCGCCCACTTGTTTGCAAGTATTTGTGCAGGCAGTGACACCCCAGTCTGTCTGCTCTGTGTTTGGTCTTGTCTGACCTCTCAGCCTCACATGATTCTACTCTAATGGGTCATTTCAGAGGCCAGAGTTTATGAATCATGGAGCAAGTGTGGTTGAAGGAAGAAGTGTGTGTGATTGTGTGTGTGTTCTACCTTCGTTTGCGATAATGGGACTAGAGGCCACAGGCAGGTTGAGCAGGTGCTGCAGCCCGGCTTCTCTGCACACAAAGCTGAGGAACTCTGCACAGCAAGCCGGGGCAGTGTCAGATGAAATCACAAACGCACCTAAAAGTGCACACATATGGAAAAGTATCATGACAGTATCAGCATTGCTTCTGTACTTTCAGCCTCTCCACTGGCCTTCATACAGCCAGAAAACTTTAAGAGCAACTGATGAATGAAATCAAAGAGTGTGGACGTTCTCACCTCTCTCACAGAGAACATCAATCTTGTGCTGCGGCTCATCCTTCGCCTTATACTGCGCCAACACATTCCCTGTCAACAGCAGAAGCTGGATTAGCTCCTCCACACCTGCCAGCTCAGTTTGCATGTGTGTTTCAGAGAGATGAGGGAACTCACAGTGCAGGTGACCGTTCTTCTCCACACCAAGTAACTGCCCAGTCTCCACATCCTGTTTCCAGCCCTTTGTCTGGGCGGAGCCAGCAAACCCAGTCACCCCGGAAACAGATGCAGCGAGGATGTCAAATGGAGACCGGGAAGAAGGGAAGAGGTAACAGGAGGGAGGCTGAGGAACAGAGCCAGAGAGGGTGGAGATGGTGGTGATGGTGGTACATGTGAATGAAAACTAGTTTAAAGTAAAAACTGTGGATGTGATGCTGTGGTTCACCCGTGCAGCTGGGCCATAGCTGCTGTTGGACGTCTTGTAGAAATAGTAGTTGAATACAGGCCAGATTTCACGGTTTGTCTGCAGAAACAACACAATAAACAATAAACAGAGACGTCTGTCTTTTCTTGTCATCAGTCCATTCTCTGATCTGCCTGACCTGCAGTGGGGTGATAGACGCAGGAGCAGGTCTGGCCTCAGTCCTGGGGTTCAGCTGGTCGACCTGTAGGCTGCGCTCACTGAAGGGTCTGTAGTCACTGTTGTATGAGGTGACGTACCTCCCCTGGGGCTCCTGCCCTGAGAACTGGAGGAGAAGCACAGGTAAGAAACACAAGTGCAGAGAGGAAATAAACCCCTACCATACACAGATTTTTGCAAACCACTGCTGGAGGAAACATTCAGATCCTTCACTGACAAGTCCTCAGTGAAAATGTTGCTTTGTACAAGTATCACAATGAAAATGTTGTGTAATATACAATGATATATTATTGTGGTGTTATCATTGATGCTATATGGTATGAGCTACATATCTAACTAATAACTAAAGACCCAAACTACAGTTTTTCACATAAAAACAAATAAAGGAAAAAGGAAAAGAAAATCCCTGTTGGTTTTTAATGACTCAGACTATAAAAAGCAGAGTGACTTCTAGAGAAACATGTTGCGTCATGAGAGGAGACTGGAGTTTGGTAATGGAGCTGTTTGTGCTGACTGACGTGTTTGTGCAGTTTGTGGATGGTGACAAATTTCCCTGGAGGCTGTAGACTACATGGAAGTGTCAGACACACTGTGTGGTGTTAGGAGCAGCTGTTGTGTCTGTTGTGTTTCTAAAGGAGCATCTTCAACATGCTTCTCATTTCAATTCAAAACACTCTGAGGAAAAAATACACAGCCACACTGCTGCAGAATTCAACTTAAAAAATGTGCAAAATGAAGAAAACCGAAGTGTCTTTACCTTCAGGCGTCGTGAGGGAATCATCTGATGTTTCATGACTCCTCTGTGGACGAGCGTCACAGCGGTGAAGCTGCACTGAACCGAGGAGCTGGGCTCAGTGGAATCCTGCTGCTGCTGTTTTCATTCAAATTCTGTGTTTTCAAATGAAATGTATTCTGTTCACTGTGGCAGCACATAGAGCTGCTGCTCCCTCTGCACGTCTGTCCCATTACACCTGCTGCATGCAGCACCACAACTTCAAACTTCTCTGAAATCCATCCAAAATTATTCTGGTCTGTACAAAGTAATGCACTGTGCTGGCTGTAAATCCGACTTGCTAATATAAAAAGTGATCTTTGATTGTTTTAAGTAAAATCTGCACATGTGGAGGGTGGTGGTGTAACAGCACCATCTACCTGTTGACAACAAAGGTGCAGAGGAGCTGCATGTTATAGGAGTCATTTCTCTCTTTGTAATAAGTGGTCAGTATTTTAAAACGTAAACTTGTGTAAAATATTTTTTACTTCACAGATTGACAACCATGAATTAATTTTCTTGAAAATCAACTGTTTTATTGGAATTGTGAAAGTTATACAAAGGTGCAAAGATTTGAAATGAAAATAAAAATGAATTTCACATTATTTCTAAGCTCAGAGTATCAGCTGATAAAAAGTCTGGAATATGTTCCACCACAGTGTGATGGCTGCAGTTAACCACACTGATTGCAGCTTGGTCCGTACGCTGTGTTCTCATTGGCTGCTGTTGTTGAAGGTGTGCCGATAGAAAATGTTAGTGTTGGCTGCGTAATCCATAGTTATGTTGGCACCTGAACTCTCTGCCCCGAGTCTGGCGCCGCCGAGGGCCGAGGACTGCCGCAAAACCAGGAGGCTGTAACCACGGAAACGGCCTTTGAACTTGTTGGACGATCCCAGTTTATCTAGGACCTCGGTAAACCCTGCTCAGAGACAGAGAGAAACAACAACTGAGACTGCTTCTTCACAGTGACTACAACTTTCTCCTGCGGGACCCAGGGGCCCTGGGGACACTGACCTGGCTTCAGAAGCTCCCAGCTCTTCCACACTTGGCCCTCACACAGGATGGGCAGGCCGAGGTCACCACTCAGTAGAGGCTGCAGAGAGAGAGAAAGATGAGGAGGTTTGGAGAAATTCAAACGAGTGAACACACAGCTATTAAGTGATTGATTGTGTGTGTGTGTGTGTGTGTGTGTGTGTGTGTGTTACCTCTTGTGCTGCAGGTAGCACCGCTTCAACATGTTTTGCCAGGGCTCTCCCAGCCTGAATGAACACATACTGACACAAAGCGTCCCCAGCCTCCGCACCTTCAACACATTAACACAGTTTGCACTTGACTTCCTCATATTAAAGTGAGCAGGGGGGGATGCAGCACCCACCTTCAGCCAGCTTCTTGGTGAACGAGGCAAAGTGTGACTTCTGGAAGTTTCTGTAGAGGTGCGGCAGCATGCCCATCAGATCTGACACCTGGGGTGAGTCACACATTTGTCAAAGTGCTTCCCCACTTTAACATGATTTGATAAGATTATTGATAATAAGAGCTATAAAGTGATCAGACCTGGAAGTGTTCCTCCATTGCTTTTCTGACATGTGTGACGTCATGAGGGGGAGTGGCCAGATTGTCTTTGGCATCAAACACCGTCTTCACAGCTAAATGAGCGATCCAGAACCCTGAGAGCCAGAAAGACGAGTAAAACTTTACATCCTGCAATTTTAAATCTGCAGGGTATCTGTTTATGTTTGCACATTGCCGTGGTTACCGGATCCCTCGTCGCCCATCATGTGACCCCAGCCTCCACAGCCGATGTCCGAGCCGCTGGGATTGACTAACTTGCAGTTGGAGCCGGTCCCTGATATCACCACTACACCTCCTACAGGGGAAAACCAACAGTGGTCTGACGTGAGCAGACGTACATCACATGAAATCAGTGATGGCTGCCTGGATCTCATCAAGCCATAAAATATATGACTGTCCTCAGCCACACCCCAAGAGGGTAAAGTATCAATTACTACCCTGCTGTGACATGTTAAGGAAGTGATTTCAACTTTATATGTTACTTTCAAATGTAAATTTCCATCTACAGTAAACTTTGTTGCTACGAACAAACAGGCGAAAAACGGTTGTTAATAAAAACATGACACTGATTGAATGCAGCCAACACAAACACACACACACACTCACACACACACATCTTGAGCACTTTACAAATTTAGTTTTGTGCTGAGGACTAACAAACCACACAATAGAAAATGGCTTGTTACCACAATCGCTGGCGGTTGCCACGGCACCAATAGCATCAGTTGTAATGAAATAGTGCTGGCTGAGATTGGGGAAACGTTGCTTCATCTGAGTGATAAGGCCGTCAATGGCGTCCTTTTGCTCCCCTCCACTCAGAGACATACCCTACACACACACACACAAAATCTGTGTTTATTTCTTCATCAAATACTTCTGTAGAAGTCAGTAAAAGTGTGTGAGTGTTGCTGACCAGGGAGCGCAGCGGTGTGTTTGGATCCAGGCCTGCCTCCACCTTGGCTCTCTGAACCATGTCGTTGATGGTTTCAATACATTTGTCCACTCCAACCAGCTGCGCACACACAACAACATCTTACCACAATGGTTTTTGTAGGTGTGTGTATGATAATCTATTCTAATTAAAAAAGAAAAGACCATCTCATGCACTAAATGTAAATCTGCTCCTGCTCACCCAGTGGTTGGAGGATGGTCCGTCGGTCTCTGCCAGGATCTTCCCATCCCTGACACCAGTAGGGCCTTGGAGTGGGACCCTCCACTACAGACAGAGGAGACAAACAGAAATCCATGAACACAGTTAATACATCCATTAATCTATTCATTTGCTGTGATGTAAAATCTCTTAGGTGAGAGTGCAGGGACTCGGATACTCTTTATTTTGAAATGCAATGACATAAACTTTAGACATTCACGTATATATTTTAAAGAAACGTTGCTAAATCCAAATCGATACTGATCACGAGACACGTAGGAAGCTCGGGCTTCCTGGTGTCCCGGACCGAGGACTGTCAGTGGTCACAATCAAACTCCACTACAGACTCTGCTGATACGGTAACTTTATGCATGACACCAGCGAAAAAAACGACTAACAGCACGAAACACACACACAGGCCTTCACTCATAACTACATAATAAATATAACAGAGTTTTATACTGTATTTAACTTATTCTTACCCCTCTACTCCGCCGAACACTGATGCCATGTCTCAGTTCCTGTTTTGGTCCAGTCCAGCCAGTCAGTGCGCAGATATCGCGAGAACGCAGTAAAGCTTCCACCTGCAATGTGAATTTATCACCAGTAGGTGGCAGTGGTGTTTTATTGTGTTTTCAGGGATGCGGCTGTTTAAATCACCAGCAGATACATGATTTAAGTTATACATATATATGATCATGTTTTGCGCAGTGAATCAACTAAATCCTGAATCTACAGGAGATCACGTGTTTATCATTTTTAAAAAGGGAAAAGATGTAGGCCTGATTACAGTTTTATCAACAAAGTGTGAAGTAAAAGTAACTATAGTCATATCAGGCAGTATAGGCCTGTATATATATTGGACCGGTCACACACCAAAAATGACCAAGCACAAGCGAGTTGTATTATTGTGTCATGAAAATAACTACAGTGTCAAATATGACTACCTTTGAAATGTAGTGAAATACGGGAAGAATACAGTCAATAATCACAATGCACTCATGCAGACTACAACTACCCAGAAACCACACCTAAATGTACCTAAAGTGACTTTCCACCACTGGATATAGACTCACTAAGGTTTTTATGATGCGGATATGTGAGAAAAATGAATAACAGGACATGAACAAAAGAAAAAAAAGTTGTTGTTGTGGCCAATTATAAAGCCATTGTGAGTCTTGACTCATGGTCTAAAAATCCGTGCTCGCTGTCAAGAACAACACTGACAGAGATCTCGCGCTGCTGGCTTTTAAGCTGAAAACAGGAACATTTTGAAGTGAACTGCCAGCAGGAGGCATCTGCAACACATTAATTTGGAGCCAGTTTCTCCTGCCAGCACAGGCTGCTTACAAAATACTATCATTCTTTGGCCAATCAAAAGTGTATTTGTAGTTACAGCGAAGGGAAGTACGAACGATGAGTGAGCAGAGTGTTATTACACAGTAATAGCATCTTTCCATGCGACTGAAAGCCCTGTTGTGAAGACTTCCCGTTTACTCAGACTGCAGTTGTAATCATCAACTACCATTCCGTCCATAAATCATACATCACGCCAGGTATATATGTTGTATTTGCATTAGAAAGTGCGTGTGTCAGGACTGAAACCATCAGAGAAGTTACACAAGAGTGAGGAGGTGGGAGGTGAGGAGAGGCTGAGTGCGCTCACCACGCGCTGCTCACTCCTCCTGCAGGTCACAGCTGCGTCAAGCGCCACGCACTCACTCCAAAACCGGAAGTTGCACTTTAAAAAGTAAAGTGCACATCTTGTCAACATCCGTCACCTACAACACTAATTAGGTATTATAGATTTTCACTTTAGAACATTGTAAAATCCAGAAGCAGGGTGGGTACAGCTATTAATATACAGTTGCAAAAAATAGGTAATATAATCTTACAAGGTGATGGGGGACTGTTATTGATTATAATCTGACCAGACATAGCAGTCATCGACCTAATCATCTGAGTTAAATTTCAAGTCCTTTTTTAAATTTATTAACCTCCTATCAAATCACAGTCATATTCAATCAAATTTAAATAGTTTATGAAGAGAGGGCCTTTATTTGGGGTCTGGGGTACTGAGCATTTGTGAGGCTGGGCATCCAGCAAAACAGTATGGGAACCTGCCCTGGGGCCTAAGAACTTCAAGGGACCTGTGGACTTATGTTATCTACCTCGCCTGTTTTCTGTGTCATTCACTGAAGCAAATTCCCAGTGGCTGTATAAGTAAGTCGTAAAACTACCTACTACCTGGCAATAAATCTGCTCCTGATTTCAGCTTTCCTTGGTCATGTGATTGACCACATACATGTTTGCCACTGCATCAACTGCTTTATCATAAATAATACTATTATATAACATGTCCTTCAGCAAGTTACCTCAAATAATTAGGTGTATTGATGACCACCATTAACACATAAATCTATAAATAAAGGAAATAAGGACAGTTTACATTTTTGTCCTTGGTTACCCCACAGGGTTCATTTGGGCCCTGGTTGGCCCTCAATAATCACACACATACATTTTCTAACTTGAAATTAGTGTTTATGTCGCTGTCTTTAAATGTTAGAGTGAGACACTGGCGTCCTACCGAACTGTGTTATGCTAGCATGCACCCAAACGTGAGGTCTAAAATGAAGCTTTTATTGTGGAGGCCCTAACCGGAAGCGTCGTGCTATCTTTGAAGCGTGGCTTTCCACTGGTCCAGCCCTGCAGGAGGAGTGAGCTGCGACAGATAGGCGACCCGCCGACAACATTTAGACATTATTTCACTCGGTCGGGACCACCCAGACAGCGTGTGGGCCTTTTCAACGTCAACCATGACACCGTTAACTGTCCGCCATCGTCACCATGAGCGCGTTTTGACGGCTGGGGAGCGGAAGTGAGAGAAGGGGAAGTTGTTTGGAGGATAGAGGAAAACTTAAACCGCTCTCAAAAGTGATTTTCTTCTGTCAAGTTCAAGTCAAACTTCGCCTTTCTGGGGAAAGGGGACCCCGCAGTGTCAGTGGGCATGGACACCCACGTCAAAGAGGGACAGCTTTATGTGCAGCATCAGAAGTTTGGAAAGGTAAGTCCAAGAAGACGTGTTACTGTGGCGGAGTGGTTGTGGCGTTGACAGAAATGACCCTAATGAAAAATAAGTGCAGCCAGGGGCAACATGATAAATGTTCTCATGATGCTGTTTAATATTAAAATGAGAAGTTGGCATAGAAATTAAACAGAAATTTGTTAATCAAGTTGTAAATGAGGAACTGAAAAACTCTATGAGGCTCTGTTATGTCAATCAAAACTAGTTCAGTTACTTCTCAGACACAGAGAAAGGTTTCTGTAGGAATACTGCAGGAAGACACGAAGAGCAAGTGCATCAAGTCTCTGATGGCAATTACAATCAGTAGCAGTCCTCACAAAACTGAAGTAAATGGTTGTAAAACACAACAGGGACACTATAAAAATGTGAAAGTATCATATCAGACAAATAAAACAGCTTAATGTCAGCAGGTCAAAACACTAATCCTCATAATAACATCAGAGTGTTTTGTTCAGAGAGATGATAGTACCCCATCCCACTGAGTCTGAAAAAAAGTCACTACTAATATGCTATTTCCATGTGTAAGCCAGAGGGGAGCACAGATAAACAGAGCACACACTGGTGCAATTACAGACCAGTCACCGTGCCCAGTGTCTTCAAAGGAAAACCTACTGGGGAGGCAGAGAGAGGAAGCTATCGCTGATCTGGCCTTGTTTTGATGTGGTGGATTGGACTGCAGCCTACATCTGTGTGAGCGAATGTTCATGTGAGTGTGTTTATGAGCTGGTAAACTTCAGTCTAGGTGAAAAAAAAAAAAAAAACGACACAAGCTAAAGACGACTGAGGCCATTTCTGAGAAAAAGACAAGGACGAGCAGAGAGAGAGTTGTTGTTGGTGTGTGTGTGTGTATGTGTGAGCTGGTGACACCTCATCAGAGCAGCTCATGATGAAAGCTGTAATAGTTTTATCACCGTCGCGAGATAACTTTCCACAATAAACACAACAAAAGGCTGCAAATCAGACCCACAGAGCTGTAAAGGTTGAGACAGATCTTGTTGACGAAGGTGCACATGCAGCTGCCGGACTGTCAACGGGCCGCCTTCATGATCGCTCCTGCTGGTGTAGGAGGTCACATGGCATGGGCACTGGTAAATGTCAGTGATGATAACACCTTTGTGGGTGTGTGCTTGTCTCAGTCTTCAGCCTCCATGCTACTCTGCCTGCGGTTCCAGAGCCCCACTGAGTAAAGAGCTCATTCACTCTTTCAGATTTCTAAAGAGGGTCTTTGTCTCTCCCTCTCTATCTGGTCATATGACATGGGCCAACAAAATATTCTGGCCCCGCTTCCTGTCCTGAAATCACCACTCCACAATAGATATTCAAACTCCCAAAACACACTTTCAATGCCTTTTGCAAACAGTTTACAATAAAAAATGAGCAAACAAAACCTCCACGATCTCAAAAGTAATCGTTATCTGTGCACAAGAGAGACCAGGGCACCCAGACGTGGATGTGAACCTATCAGAGCACAAATGAATAGAACAGGAAGTTGAGAGTTGGCTGATCCGAAAGTGTTGAAACTGGTGTGAGGTTAGCATGGTGCATTATGCAATCGTTAGCGCTGTCAGTGGACACACACACACGCTCACACTCGAGGCTCGTTTCCCACGTGCGTGTTCGGAAAATGTGACTCAAGAACGCTGCAGCAGCAGCAGCAACGTCCGACCAGAGTCTCTGTTTCTGTTTCTAACTGCTGTTTTACAACATGTCAAGTAATGGTCATTACTGAGCTATTACAACAGTACACACCAAACACCATGTGTGTCTCTGGTACTGAGCTGTGTCTGACTGTCTTCTATTTCTCTACTCCTTCTCTATGAGAGCTGAAATGATTGATTATTGATTGAATTTGGTGCAAAATTGAATCCATCATCAATTTTATTTACTCTGTTTTGATATCGCACTTGTTTGGAAGTCCTCAGCCCAGTTTGGGAAACACTGTATGAGATGATCATCAGTTCAGCAACAGTTTAAGCAGCGTTTTATACGAGTGTAAACGCAGTCCCTTTGTTTTTTAAAACTCAGTTCAAACAATGCAAGAATTTTGTAGATGACCTGTTGAACTCTATGAACTTGGACACGAAGCCTTAGAATGTAGATGCTGTCATATTGACAGGTTGTTATTTAATCTTAATTTGGTGATGAGTGTTAACAGGAAATAAAGGGAGAGGTGAGAGGTTTCAGATCTTTGAGACCACCAGCACGCCCCAAGTACTGACAGCAGTCATTAGTTGCAACCTAACCAGTAATTACAGTACAGTAATGACTCTTTTACAATGAAACATGATGACAAGATGTTATTTAACGTGTTTTAACAGGCAGTGAGTCGCACTATTTGTCATAAGAGATGTAAACATCACAGGCAAAATTAGTGGGCTGTCTCTTCAATCAGAGAAATGATGAACTGTGAAAACCACACACTCCTGCAGGACACAGCCCCTCTTCTGAAGTTTAACACACACTTCATTACAGAGGTATTTGTGACATCTGAGGCATGACGCTCTCGACCAATCGCAGTCACATCTGAGTGGCGTCAATACGTAAAGCATGACAAATATTCGGGGTGGATGTGGATTCTGGGCTGCCCTCTGAGCTGCAGTCGAGGTTTTTCTGAAAACGCTCAACTGCGGTTCTTCTCTGAAGGCCCCAAGCTGCTGTCGGAGCTCCAAGTACGACATCTGAAGCTGCTGTTTGATTTTATCTCGTGGTTAAACCAAGTGCAGCAGAGCGTGTCTGATTGTGTCGGTGATTTGGAGGAAAAATATCTGTCTGTACGTGCGTTTGCTTGTCCACCTGATTCAGCTCTAAGATGCCGTGACCTGCACCCTGCAGCTACTGAAAGCTTGTAGTGGAGCTCGCTGCCACCTGACTAGACAGGGTGTGTCAGGATAAGTAGTGCACACACCCTGAAGCTGCTAGGTTGACAACATTATGTCTAAATTGATAATCACCTCATTGATTAATGGGATTGTGTGTTGGAACACTTCTCATGAAAACAGACAGCGAATCACGGATGCTGAGTCAGACTTATTAGAAAGAAACACCACATCAATGCAGTACGAAGTATTTATGAAGTAGTAACACATAGGAAAGTGTGTGTGTGTGTGTGTGTGTGTGTGTGTACATTGTGTATGAGTAAGTCTGAATTTGCAGATTTCTTTCTTTACTCACTGATCTGAACACATGGGGACAGTTCCTGTGCTGCTGTCAGTAGGAGCTGCCGGACAGTAAGACCAGGGAACAATCCATCCCATTGTTAACATGTCTACAGAGACTATAGGCCGATCTTCTGGTTTTGTATGATCAACGGATAATCAAGCATTTTATATTTTCACAAGCCAATCAGTGAGATCTCAGCGCAGACATTAGAACATTTCAATAGTGCTGGCTGCTTATCATTCGTTCCCACACTGCTTATCGTTTCCTGCTCTTATCGAGCCTGATTTCCATTTCCCTTGGATCATTCAAGCAAGAAAAGAAACAAAAATATGTGGTAAGCACAACCACCAGTCTCCAGCAGATTGTTAATTAAATATAATCAGTAATGTACTGATTATAACATTTAATGTTTGCTTTTTTTTACTTGAGTTGAATCCATTATATACATAACGGAGCTTGCAGACAGAACCGCTGATCGGCTGATCGGCTGATCGACAGAAAATAAATCGGCAGCAAATGTGATAATTCATGATGAATAATAATTAATGACTGCTTCCTGCTTCTCAGGCGTTTTTTCACTCCTCAACTGAATATCTACAGGTCGAAGTTAATCAAAACAAACTTTTTCAAAATAATACAACAAAAAAACAGCAGGGTAATCAATCAGGATCCGATCATCAACAGTCACACGGCAGCAGTACGCTGCACTTGAACTCAGAGTGTAACACAGTTTGCAGTCTGAGTGACACCATCGTGCTTCAGCCCTCAGTCTCTGTGCTCATCAGGACTTTGATAGTCTGAGGCTGGTTGAACTTGACCCATGTTGCATCAACGCAGAAGTTGATCTTATATTAAGTGGATTTTTCAGAGATTCAGTGAATCTAAGACTCATTACTGTAATTTCATTAATATTTGAGCTCTGTCTCAGTTCTGGTTCTTCACTTTCAGGTAGTCAGAGAAAGAAAGAAAGACAGAAACCTGTTACTCCAGTATATTCTGCAGACACAGATGAGGACAAAGCTTAGAGCAGCTGAGCTCTGGTCAATGCTTTCACTCTCTCTCTGACACACACACACACACACACTCTTCTCTGTCATTCCATCTCTCTTCACTTAAATACACATTACACATACACACACCTCTGTTCTTCTCCTTTAACGCACATTAACAAGAACAGACATGCTCTGATCTGTGCGCGCGCACGCACACACACACACACACACACACATTGCTCCTGCATGTGTCTCTGAGGTCTGTCTGTGGCCAGTGGGAACATGGCTGAGTGGTTTGGTTAAATAACAGTGACGGTGAGTGTGGATAGCTGTGCTCGCACTTAGATACATATCATTATCATGTAATCATTTAAATACTGGTATAATTTAATCTTATTCTGAAATACGGAACAGTATTTCAAAACCAAATAACATGACGTAAATTCATTATAAAAAGATCAACTTTGAGGACAAGACAGAAATAGTATCATCGCTGCTGTTTGCCCAAAATGAATTTGCAAGAAACCAAAACCACCATGATGTCACAGTCAGTGTTGAAAGGCAGGAAGAACAAACACACCTATTCTGAAGGCCGACGATGGTTTTACAAAACACTACTGGATGATGCAAGATGGACGTCATTCCCTGCGTTGTCAGTTTATATACAGAATGTGCGCAGTGAGCCACCTGCTCAGAGTCTCTCAGCAACAAGCTGCTGAAAAAGGACAAAACAAGTCAGAAGTAATGTTGCCATTCTTTCAGCTCTTTCTGGTCTCATGTCTATTTTAAAGTGCACATATAGGTCAGTGTGACAGTGACACGGAGGGCCGTGTCCTGTTTGAGCCACGAAAAGGAGAAACACGAGCGCACACATGCTCTTGTATCACAGCTGAGTGAACAGGCAGGACATCAGGGAGGAAGTGTCTCTCCCTCTCTGTCGGGATCCTTTTTGCATAATTTCCACTCAGTGTATTAGTGGATGATAACAGTCTGTTGCCTTATATGGAGCAGGCGTTTCACATGCAGGATCACACACACACACACACACACCATACTGCAAGAGGGGTTAGTGCTTTACACCCAGTTCGTGCACAATTATGCATCTGTTGACCAAAAATAAGTTGTGTGTGTGTGTGTGTGTGTGTGTGTGCATGCACTTGCGCACAGCAACAGATGGTCCAGAATGAATCAAGGGATTTTTTACAAAACAATAGAAGCACATGCATGTACACATCTGTACATGCATGTAACCGCTGAGACACACCTGGACGCAGAAGAAGGAAGCAGAGAAAATCCCGCGTGATGACAGTCCCACGCATTTCCTGTCCTTTCTGGCAGTGGGTGTGTGTTAGAAATTGATGAAGCTGGCTGCCGTGCATGTCGAGGCCCCTGTTCTCGTCTTCTCTTCGTCATTTCTGCTTTTACGTGTTACACTGTGACATTAGGAGAAATAACAGTAGTAATTAATAATGCCACTTTTGCAGCCAAGTAAGAACTGCAGGTTAGATATTCGATCATGCAGCATGCAGCTGCTGCCCTGTGGCTACAGTTATATCAGAGCCATCATGCAAATGCAATAATTACACCTTCAGAATGAATCACATGCTGTGAAGGTGGTGGTGTTAGAGGTCAGGTTCATCAGACATGGGATTTAAAAATGCCCAATCATTTACATTTCAGTGCTGCACATATAGTTACACTTTCCTCAGTATTTTCATTCATTTGACTTTGACATTTCATCCTTTTTACTCTGCTGCATTTATTTGCATTTCATTTGACAGCTCTAGCTTTCCTGCAGATTAAGCAAAACAAAAGGTCCGCTCCTGAAAAAATGATTTTCATAGTTGAATCCACAGCTCTGTTTTCCTTTCTCTCACCACTGACTGCTGAAGGGAAAACATGTGAATGCTGCCTCGAACACTATCAGAGCCAGTGTTTGCTGTTGGAGTATGACTAGCACACTGGCAGGCTGGTGTAATCGTTCACTAGCTGGAATATCTCAGCAGATATGCAAATAGAACTATATCTATTTATAGACTGTATCTTAATGGATTTCTGCATTGACATATTAACTATGATATATTTCGACACGCTGTTCAGTGAAGTTAACAGTTTAATCCCTTGAAACCTTTATTGTAAAGTTTATGAGTCATGTTCTGGTAACAATCAGCAGATACTCACACTGATATCAGTTAGTAGGTTTGCTGCTTTTCAGTCACTGCGGGACGGACTGGGTCAGAAACAGAGAGGCTCACTGCTCAGGATGCGTTTGAGGACCTGCAGTTGAGTTGGCGTGTTTCTTCTCTGTAAGCTGGATTTCCTCGCTGGTTGAAGGATTTTTTTCAAACTGCTGACCTTCCTGTCTCAGGCTCAGCGCTCTAACCGTCAGGCAGATTCTGTCAATGTAGGGGAAAACACACACACACACAGCTGAGGTGAAACCTAGTGTGATATGGGGCAGTTAAAAAAATGCACACACAAATGTCCACAGGGCACAAGGGATGACGGGGACTTCCCGAATATGTTCTTCTCTTTTGTCTCATGCAGTTTTACTGTATTAACAAGTACACTAGTTTCTACAGAGGTGATTGTGCACAGTCTCACACATGGCGTGTCATCGTGTCCATTCTTTGCCTCCGAACATCTGGGGTCGAGCACACACTCGCTGTGCGTCTTATTGTTCGGTGTTGTGTGTCATGTTGTTTGCTCATGTCCGTGTTTGGTCCCTGAGGAGGAAGAGCTCATTGTTAGCTCTTCCTCCTCTCTGCTGTCACCTAGTTTGGGACCAGGTCATATTTTTAACCTGTTAGGGCCCACGGCACATTGAAGAGAGGTCAACAATGCATAATATGGTGGATATTTATTACATGGAAGTGGCAATAAAGCTTTATGATTGAAACTCAGGGAATGAATGAGAATAACATGGTAACTTGAGATTAAACAGTGTGAGGTGTATCTGATCTGGGCTCAGTTGAGCAGGTTTAGTTGTTGCACTAAACTTTCTCTTATTTGGATCATATTGTAAAAAGCAGACCAACACATGTTTTGATTTTTGGGGGTAATGGTTCTTTTCTCTGTGCAGTGATGACTCATGCTGTAACTGCGGCCCGTTGCTGACTGAATGTAGAGGAAACATTGGTTTGTGCAACAGATCTGAGTCAAACTGCAGGAGATTTATCACCACATGCCTCCTACATGAAGCCTCAGTCAGCAGAGCGGAGGCAGGAGAAAGACCCGGAGAAGTCGTTTTGACTCATGTCTCCTCCTGACTTCAAACGTTCACATTTTCTTTTTGTCTCTTCATCCAGTTTTGATTGCTTGTACCTCGTATCTGCACCTTGTCCCGTATTGCCCTCGGAGCAACCCACATGCAGAATGTCTTCCCCTCCCCAGAGAGATGAGGCCAGAGTGACATTTTCTGTTTCTGTTTTCACCCTCTTCTTTTTCCTGTCATCCTCTTCCATCCTCTGCCTCCCTTGCAGTGCTTTCTATTTTCAGTTTTAGTTTATCTACAGAAATACCTTCATTGCCATTTTGCGAATGAGTTTGAAACCTCTTAGTTCATTTTTCAAGTCTCGAGGGGCGTGGTCAACGGTCGCAGTCCAAATTACCTCTGGACGCAGCTGAATAGTCCTGCAACCAATCAGAGCAAGCACAGTGTAATACGGTAAAACATTCTTCCAGTAAACAAGTGCTGTGGCAGGCCTTTGTTTGTCTTTTAGAGAAAATAAAACACCAGCCAATTTGTTTACTAGTCTCACACTGCTGTCTGTCTGTCATCTTAACCACTGTAGACAAATAGTTGTGATTGGCCCAGCCTGGCTCAGGACGGCTCAACATCTGTCTGACATCTGTCTGAGGGGGTCCAGTATGATCTGCAAGAGTGAATAAACATGGGTTTTAAGAGAAGAAATAAACACAATGCAATAAATTATCTACAAAACAAAACCAGAGAGAGGAAAACATTAAAAATATGCACTTGAAATAAGAAAACTAGAAACTATCCAGATAAACAAAGACAGAAATAAAATCAAGATGACGAAGTCAAAGAAAGTTTCTCTGCACCTGTTAGAAAGTCCAGTAGTTGTCCTTCCTTTAGCTCCATTTTTGGTCTCCACCATCTCCTGAGGAAAAAGTGTCACTTTGCACTGTCTGCTGTTTAGTGCTGTGCAGGGGGTCTACTGTGGGTTTTCAATGAAAGCAGCTGAAACAGTGCTCCGTGTTAACATCTTGCCTCTGTAACCGATTCTTTCTCTTTCATTCATTAGAAATGGAAGAAGAACTGGTTCGTCCTGTACCCTGCCAGCCAAAATGGCATCGCTCGCCTCGAATTCTTCGACTCACCCTCTGGCGGAGGCGGTGGAGCCGGCGGGGGCACGGGAAGCGGGTCCAATGAGAAAACCAGGAAGCTGGACAAGAAGATCATCCGCTTGTCCGAGTGCATTTCAATCCTGCCGGCGCTGACCGAGAGCTGTCCCAAAGACAACATGTCGGCGTTCTGCGTGGAAACCAATGACAAGACCCACGTCTTCGCTGCAGAAAAGAACACGGCCAAAGACTGGATGGACACCATGTGCGACATCGCCTTTCAGGTATCGATCGATCAAAAGTGACTGAGACGTGGGCGGATGTGTGAGGTGTTTTAAGTGCAAACTTTGGTTGCATGTTTTAAATGTGTCTCGAACTAAAATACACGCCCTGCTCTCACTGCCTCTGCTCTGTGGTGTGTTTGTGGTTCTCTTAGTTTGGTTAAAAACAAACCAAAAAAAGCTGAAGAGCTGCTGCTTTAGGTTTAGTTTTCCACTGGGGTCCATGTTTGTTTGCATGTGTTTGCATCAGTCCTCCAAAATTTCCCACATGCCCCTGGAGTGTCATCGCGGGGCCATAATTTCTATTGCGTGCACTCACGCACATATTCACATAGCACACATTCGAAGAGAGGAAGCCGGAGGGAGTTTCCAGGAGGAGGACTCCATCCGCTTCACTCTGTGGCACACACACACACACATGGCCTCTCCAACTCTTCTTTCTCTTTCCTTTAACTTGTCTCTCTCTGGATCCACTCTGTCAGTTTAATGGTCATACTGAAGCTTCCAGTTCCTCCAGCTCTCTTTCACCCATAGAGGAAAATCCTGCATGTCACATGAAGAACACAAATGACCTACTTCTTCATTAACTCTGTCCCAGCTGGTTGATTGTGAGTTTCTGTTTGTGTGTGTGTGTGTTCAAAGGGAGGAGGCGGCTGCAGCACTACTGCAGACGCTAATGGAGGACCCCAGGACCTGCAGATGTCTGAAAACCTCATCTACTACTCCAGAGAGGAAGGTAAGGACACCAAACATTTGCAGAAGATCAGACAGAAGATCTGTAATTTGCAACCAAAAGAACTCATTTCCCGTCTTCTCCTTGCAAGTGAACGAGTTTTGGGTGAGTGTTCAGCGCACCGAGGCGTCGGAGCGCTGCGGGCTGGCGGGCAACTACTGGCTGAAAGCTGAAAATGACGTGTTGATCCTGAAGGAGCCGAAGACCAAGAGGAATGTCCTGGTGTGGCCCTACAAGCTGCTGAGGAGATACGGCAGAGACGGGTGAGCGACAGACAGGAAGATGCCGCTCAGAGAAGAGAAATGACAGACCGTCTCCTCTTCTTCTGACGAGTGCAGAGAGGGGAAGTTTGCTGTGGTCAATTTTAGCACAGACTGCAACAATTGATCACACTTACGAAGTGCACAGGACACTTTTAGTAGTGGTGTGTGCATGTGGTCAGAGGGTTCTCGTCAGATATTGAGCCTTACAGGTCTGTGTCTTTTTGTATCACACTGGGATCTAAAAATGACTGATGACCTTTTATAGAAAGTGATACTTCATCTGCACGCAGTCTTTATTCATGCTTTTGTCAAGACTGACAGGCAAGTTTAAAAGATGCAGCTTCTTTGATGTGCACGCTGTAGTGAAAGGCTATCGAACTGAACAGAAATGGTTAGCAGTCAGGCAGAAATATACATACACTGACGAAACAGAGAAGTGAAGTTCAGTGGAAAAATGAAGCAAGAGTCCTTTGGTGCCAAGACAAATGATAAATGAGCGATGACTGGAAAAGAGTGCAGGAACCTCTGTGACTAGCTTCCATTACTTCAGCCCCATTTTGGCATTTCAGACACCTCTGTATATATTCAGTTAGTCACACCAACTTGGACACATGTGCACTACTCTTCTCTTACTTTGTCTGTTTCCTCTTCCTTCTCTCTTCAGGTCATGTTTTCTTTTGAGGCGGGGCGACGCTGCGACTCAGGCCCTGGAAACTTCACCTTTGAGACCAAGCAGGGCAACGAGATCTTCACGCTGGTGGACCAGGCCATCCAGTCCCAGAAGGCCCTGGCCGAGGAGCGCCACCTCAGCCTTAACTTTGATGCGGAATGCCCCACATCGCTGCAGCACATACGCAACGCCTGCACCGTGGCAGGGAGCGGCGACAGCAGCAGCTGCAGCAGTCGGGAGGCGGACGGAGATTCGGGCGGCAGCAAACCAGGGTCGGCTGATGGAGTGCTCGGGAAGAGAGAGGTGGGAGATGGAGGAGGAGGAGGGGGAGGAAGAGGGCAAGGAGGCGGAGCAGCAGGAGGACTTAAAGGCAGGAGTTTACCAGAACCACCAGCCATGTTAGGGGTTTTAACGGGGGGAGGGACCCCTCCGCGTTCTCCCAGAGGGCAGGTGGCAGCTAAAGGTGTTTTATCAGCTGATGAACATGCAGGTCTGTATTCTGAACCGGCTGACTCGGTCCGCGTGCCCCTGCACAGCGCTGACTGTCTCTACTCGGACCCAGTGGACAGCATCAAAGGCCAGAACCAACCCACCAGCCCTCCGGTGCCTACCCCACGCCTCCGACCGGTGGGTGATGAGTCGTCAACAGGTGGCGTCCAAGGGGATCAGCACCATGGAGGCACCAACCACAGGAAGCCGCCAGACCTGTACTCACACGTGTACGACCGGATCAGCCTGGAGCTGAACCAGAAAACAAGCGCTCTGAGTCTGAACGGGGCTGCAGGGGGAGGAAGAGGAGGAAGAGGCGTGAACAGTAACAGGCGACCCCCAGGGGGCCAGGCAGAGGGGTCCTCCTCACCTCCTGGTGCTCTTCCAGAGCACATATATGATGAACCAGAGGGCTGCGCCAAAGGCAGCACGAGCCTGCCTGTTAGTTTAGGGATGACCATTTACGACGAGGCCCGTTTGGACGTGGGGGCCCTGCCGGGACCGGAGGGGACTTACAACACCCCCTCCCACGGAAAGCCCTCAGAGTCCCACAAACACTCTCCTCCGCAGCTCGGGCTGGGCCGCGGCGTCCCACAGCCTCCGAGGGGGCCCAAACCGGTTACCTTTCCCAAACCGGGCAGGGGCGTTTTCGGTCGGAAGGAGCGGTGCCACTGCCTCCTGGGAAACACGGAGGTCCTGGCAGTAATGTGAACAACAACAACAACATTTGGGGTGGAGGGGGAGGAGTAGGGGGAGAGGGGAGGGAGCTGTACAGCAGAGTGTCCAAACAGAAACCTCTGCCTGCTAACTCGTGGTACAGCCAGCACCACCAGGGGCCGCTGAGGTCGCCTGACATCATCTACGACAACCTGGGAGATATCTGATGTCTGAGTTCTACGCGGACCGAAACGAGACGTTCACTGGCGTCTTTTATAAAGAGGAGAGAAAGATGTCGACGCCTATATTCTTGCAGTTTTTGCGAGGACTAAGCACATTTTCTCTTTCCCATCTGCGGAGTGGAATAATTATTTGAGACAGTGGATTCATTTGGAGTGGATTAGCTCACAGCTAGGAGAAAACCACATCATGACTGCATTTTGTGCATCTATTGTAGGGCCACCCTCTGTGTGTGTGTGTGTGTGTGGATTCGAAAAGGAGAGAGAGTGAGTGTTTGCATGGTCAAAACCATAATTGGTGTACCAAGCCACAGTGTGGTTGGAGCCAGGCACTTCACTTGAACACACACAGAAACAGAACCAGTCTGAGTTTGCCAGAAGGACCTGGGCCTGCAGGCTTCACTTTAACAAGCTGAGAGAACGGCCTGGCTCCTCTTGTCTGAAAAGTCTGCCATGCTTATGAGGTGACTGGGAAACACGTCTTTGCACTGCTGCTTTTCTGTTTCTCTGCAATGTGAGACAATGTGACAATGAGGGGATGATGTCCGACTGGTGTGGAGCAGTTCCACCAAAGCAAACTGGAATTCCTTTTGTTCTCTGGACTGATCGATATTCTATAACCCCGGCAACACAGGGAAATGTAAAACCTCTTCAGCCCAGGACACTAATATGAATGTGGCTGCATTTTAGGATCCACTAAATGGAAAAGAAAAACATAGTTGCTACTGTTTTGAAGGAAGCATGAAAGGTGGGACTTGAAGACCCCATCTGGGTCTTGGAAACAGACACACATGGCTCATGAAGGGGTCATAGGGTCACATGGTCCTCATGGGGCCTCTGAATTACCTGCACAAGATAATATTATTGAATCCTTTGTGTTTCTGTGTACAGATAAACTAAATATCAAACTAATCAATCCCATGCAATGTGTCAATACTGTATGTGTGTGTATGTGTCACAAACAGCTGTGCTGTCTGTAAATAGAACTAATAATAAATATGGCTCAGAAATCCTGTTTCTGCATCACTGCTTTCCCTCATCATGACCCAATCAGACACAGTTTTTTTTGTCTTTAAAAGACTTTTCTGTTCTGGACTGAACGGGACAGTGAAACAGTCTGACCTCATCCTCCACCTCCCTCCCTCTGCCACGCTCTGTTTTTGTTGTTTCACTCCGTTTCCAACCACTTAATCACACCGTTAAAGTGGAGCTGCGAAAAACGAAACAAAGACTTTCTTTCTTACTTTCTTGTCTTTCTTACTTCCTCTCTCCCTCGCCGCATTAATGCTGCTGTTTGGTTGCCGTGGTGACAGGTAATGGCGACTGGTTTGTGTCGGACACGCCGTGCATTTCAACTGCAGAGAGAGAGATACCGTTAGAGGAGCGCAGGGGCACAGGATGGAGGGCAGAGAAAAACGGAGGGAAGATCCAGAGCTGATGAGGAGGAAGGAGGAACAAGAGTGACTTAGAGGAGGAGAAAAGAGATGAAAAAGATGCTGACAGGATGAATGCTGGCTAGATGAACCTGTCTGTGTCTGGTTGGCTCACAGACAGGTACAGACTGTTCCCTTCACTGCTGCTCTTTATCCCCGTCATCCCAATTTATCCCCCCCTCTCTCTCTTCCTCTCTCTTTATTTCCCCACCTGCTGCTGGAGAACTTTCTGCACAGGAAACTTCTCCAAAAGTGACTGAATTGCATTTGGAGGGTAAATTTCCTAACCCCCCCCCCCCCCTCCTTCCCCCTTCCTCTCTGTTCTTTCAGACAGAGCAGGGGAAGAAAAACAGAACGAAAAAGAGCGACGACAAACTTCTGTCTTTCTCATTAAACTCCGGCTGAACTCATTAAAAAAAAAAAAAAGAAAAATGAAAAAAGAAAAACATAGGCACAGTGGGGAAAGGGCACACACACACACACACACACACACACACACTCAGCACACAGTACCATGTTCTCATGCTGTGGACATTTGCTTTTTCTCATGGTGCAGCACTTCCCTGTTGGAATATCCAAAACAAGTTGTTTACATATTTTCAGTCAGTCTCTCTCTCTCTCTCTCTCTCTCTCTGTGTGTGTGTGTGTGTGTTGAAGACTTTGACCAAGTTCTGGTCATAAAGTGAACTGCATGTGTGTGTGAGAGAGTGAAACTTTGAGTCTAACTGCTCCTTCAGTGGCTGATGCTGTGACTGACCTGAGGTGACTTCTGCTCTTAGAAACGATTCAATAAAAACTGTTTCATGTGTAATGACACACACACACGCACGCACACACACGCACACATGTCACACACACAGAGTAGTGACTGGAATATTCTACGTCGTTTCTCATTCAACACACTTACGTATCTTATTACTGTACACAATGATGGGGTTGAAGAGTTAAACATAATGACTGTGACGTTCTACGTTTCACTGAATGTTTCTGTCTCTTCAACTTAACTCACATTATTATTACTGTTATCTGCCACTTACCAAGGGCTGCTCTCTGCCCTGCCACTGCCCTCTTTACATTTCTCTCCTCATCTGCTTTGACCTTCTGTGAAACAGAGTGTGTGTGTGTATTTGTGTGTGTGTGTCTGTTTGACAACCACAGACAAGTCTGTGTTTGAAATGTACAAGCAGGCCTGTTGCTGTCAGCTCTGCTCTGCTCTGCCCATGGCATCAGGGTGTCAGTTTGTGAAGTGTCTAAATGTTTTACACCACCGCTGTTTTTATCACCTTGTGTCTATACTTGTGCGATTGTGTGTGTGTGTATGTGTGTGTGTTGGGAGCCTCACACTGAAAGCATATCAGACTTCACTTCATAGTTTCAGATCAACCTCTGAGTTTTCTCAGGCTTTGGGGAAATGTCATGTCAGTGGGAAGCTGCAGAACACACACAGACATACACACCCACACAGCATCAGCAGTGGGTTAAAGCAAAGTGTAAACATCTTAAACGATCTGAAGACACTTCAGACAGATGAAAGACGCAGCCCGACATGCATGCATATGTGTGTGTGTGTGTGTCCTGTTTCTCGCCACATGTCTTTATATTTAGCCATGGTCTCTCTCTTTCTCTCACCCACACACATTAGACTATTAATACATCAGTAACAGTCTTCTGGCTGTCTCCTCTGTTTGTCCTTAGCCCTCTATATCTGTCCTCTTCCTGTCAAGTTCTCACATTTGGTCTTGTTTTTAAAGGTCATCTCAACAAGAGGCATTAGCCAAACAGGTGCTTGTTGAAGTGCATCTTTTAGTAGCTAGCAAACAGCTTATTTCTGCACAGTTGGTATATATTGCTAATGAGGTTTGGGTCAAATAAACACCAACAGTGGGGCTGTAAAACTTTGCAAATGACTCAGGGTAAACATTCACCTTGTTTTTTGTTTTTTCTTGGTCTAAATGCACCCTTAGACCTGCCCTGGTTGATTTTTTTTGGTAACATAGCTGCGAACGTGAACTGTAAACACATCACTGTAACATTAGCAGCTTAGAAAGCTGATCAAGCAAAAGAGGATGTCAGCAAACAGTGTTTGTTTTCACCTACAGGAAACACAAGAGTAGGTTTAGCAATTTGACATGTTTTCTGGTCGTATGACAAATGAAAGTCATTTTGGCTCTATCATGGCCTCCACCAAAACTTGAAGAAATAAGTGGCCTTTTAGCTGTTACAATATGCCATTATGTTCAGCATCTAGTTGCCGACTAGTGCAAAGAGTAATGCAAAGAGTGTGAATGTGAAAAGTAAAAGAAGCATGGTGTGAGAAGGTCCTTAAATATGTCTCTGGTGAAGCCAGGCCGTGTTTATCAAAGCCGTATGTCGGGAACAGCCACAGCTGCTGCTCAGGCTGCTGAACCAGAACCAAAACACCAAGACGTTGTGGGCCTGAAAACCAAAACAGTGAAATGAAAGAAGGTGAAATGCTCCACAGAGCGGAGGGGAACTGCAGAGCTGGTTGATGATTCTCTGTGGCTTCATCACTATAGATGTCACTTTTCATGCATAGTCATTTCCTTATGAACAGTTCATTTCTGATGTTAAACTATTGGCTGGTGAAGCTTTAATATGAACCAGTTAAACCGTGTAAAACTCTTTTTTTTTTAAATGATGTGGTTACATTCTTGAGCTATTTGTCATATGCTAAACCTGGTTATTGAATCAGTATCAAAAAAGTTAAATGTCAGTGGAATTACTTCAAATTGAGAGAACATGTAACACCTGTCAGCTGCACGTCTTAATATGAAGGTGGCATTTCCTCAATCTGCTACACATGAAACACCAGAGACCTTCCCCTTGAGCACATCTGATGAAGACTAGTGCACTCAGTCTTTAGACACACCTGAAACTCCTGTCTTTGACTCAACAACAGACCACCAGCTTTTATTTTTAGCTCTGCGTGGGCAACCCCATTCAGTCTTGTCTCTAAGAGCGAGTTTCATTCACTCCGTCTCGGCTCCCGGCGCCGTCTGAAGGAAACGAGAGCTTTTCATTCAGTTTCTCGCTGCTGCCTAGAAAACACAAGGGTGTGTGAGGAAGAAATGATCCTGATTCGGTTCCAGCCTGTTCCGGTTTTCCAGAAAAACAAAGAAAGAAAACATCAAACTGTGCCCTGCAATAGAATGCTGAAGGTTTTCATAGATCACTCTAAGTTTAAAATAGTTCTATCATAACTTGCTGGGCAGATGTGGTGATCAGAGCTGGTCTTCAGTGTGATTCTTGTTGGTGATTTGGATGCTAATAAGCAAATCAAAGGGGCAGATTTTCCAGTCATACTCTGAATGTGTAGGAGCTGAGACCTTTGAGATTTGTATTAAGGGGGACTATAACTCAGGCCCTGACTTCACCTCCTCGCTTCCTCCTCCCAGAGATGCACTTCCTCTATCTGCTCTCACTCAGAGCTGCTTGTGAGAGAGTTCTTCTCTGCCTGTAACCTGGGTATGAATTGTTACTCTTGCACTCTTGTGTTCCGGCTCTGTTCCTCTGTGGGTACGTTATTAAAGTCCTGCAGCCGGTGACGACAATTACAGGAAAGAGACTGTCTATTACACTTTCAGAGACATAGACCCCGACAGAGTTGTTTTTCTGTGCTAATGATTGCAGCAAAGTGGGAAATGGAACATTGCGAATAAAGCAGGAAGTCACAGCACTAATATTATCCTGACTCAGATGTAGACACTGATGAGACACAGAAGAAATATTATTGCACTTTTAGATGGGCACAGTCCACTGAGCTTCTTTTTTTGGAGTCAAGATGGAAAAAATGCGAAAAGAAAGAAAAAAAAAATTCAGACGGTAAAAATACTCAGTGAACTGCATCAAATATTTGAATTTTCATTAAAGAGGAAGCCAAGAGTTTGATGTTTAAAAATACAAAAGGCTTATCAGCCAAAGTGTCCTTTCCATTCTGACTGAGATACATAAACAAGGCGTGTTCAGTGTCTGCAGAATCAGACAAAACGGTCCAGTGAAAGGTCATTTCTACACCCTCAGGAAATGATGAATCAAAACTTAAAAAGTTGGAGACAAACTGTCTCCTGCACCAAAAATTAGATAATTAAAAAAAGCCTCCGTGGTTAAAAGTGCTGAACTAGGTGCAGCATACTGACCTGAGTCAAAGTGTAATCCACTGTGTCACAGTGTGATAACTGAGTTTCTTTATGCTGTGTTTTTTTGTGTGCCATTTATCATCCTGGAACTGATATCTGATGTTTGTAAAATGGCTATGATTAATTTTTAACTGGCTGGTGTTACTCATTCAGTCGCTAATGATGGTAACACTGGTACTATGAGCTCGCTGCTGTTGGGAAGTTCAGCAAACGCACCACCCTGTTGAACTGGGAGCACTGAGGGGCCACTGGAGACAGGGACTCAGAGAGGAGGATGCAAATACAGTCAAAGGTTAAAGGTGGTTAGACTGCTGTCATGATAAGCTTCCCGCCAACAATAGCATAGGTTTAAATTAAGTTCAACTTATCAAAGGTGAGCAGAGGACAAGCTTATTGTGTGGGCTGAAAATTCAGTATGGGCTCATTAATGTCTGCAGGCTGTTTGAATACATGAAAATGAAAGGCCTTAAGTTTTTAAAGACTGACATCATAGTGTTACTTGTTAACTGACCACAAAGATGCAGAAAATGCACATCTGACGAAATAATAAATATATTCTATTGTTATCTCTTGTCTGTGACAGTTCAACACGGAGCCTCCATCCTGCCAGCAGCTCTGTGTGGGTGGTGAAGGTGGTTTGATGCCTTCTTCTACAAGCAGCCACACCGCAGGCTACTTCCCTTTACGGGAAAGTCACCATAACAACTCTCACGCAGGAATGTCATTTATTGACCTACGGTTCAGAAACGGTGTGAAATACACAGATCTGAGAGATTATCAATAAATATATAAAAATTACAAGCTGAACCAGCAACTGATACAAATTCACAGAGATAATAAAACATCCATCAGGGCGTGTTAGTTTCCTCCTGTAGCTCCAACAACAAAACAGATCAAAAACATTCAACCCACAACATGAAAGCTGAACAACACAGTGTGTGATAAGGAGGTTTGTCACAAAAACAACAATGAACAAAGAACTTTCTTAGAAAGAAAAAATGGCGGCAGTGGGAGGCAAACTTGCCAAAATCTATCAAATCTCCTGAGTAATGCAACACTCGCCGTCAGATTCAACTCTGAATGAATTTGCAAACACAAACAATCACACTCTTGTTACGGCAGGTCGCGCCTCATTAATCTGTTACAGTTGTGACATTTAATGAGGAGTGTGTCCGATGGCGTTTAGGTCAAACAGGGGAACTTTGACTTTGACCTTCCTCTGGGGACAGAGACGCTGCTGTGGCTCTGTTTGAACTAACATATGAAATTCAGACACGTTGACTCAGCTCGAGCCTGTGGGGATTAAAAAAAAAGTACAGAGCGGGAGAGGAGGGGGGGGCGTGGAGAAGTGGGTAAAATGTCAGTGGGTACTTTTGGATGTCCAGTTGAATTCTCCCCAGGGACAAAAGCATCGTTGTGGTTGTAATTTGTAAATGCGGAAGTCCCGTAGCATCACAACGTCATGAAGTCATTTGCCACAGAGCTCACTAATGTTATAAGGTTCAGCAAGGGGGTGGAATGGCGGGAGACTGATTAAGTGTGTGTGAGTGCCTGTGTGCGGGTGTGTGAGTGTGGGTGTGGATGACAAAGCTCCTTGATGAGGAATAAATTAATAATAGTGAATGTAATCAATATCTACGTATGAGCACGACTCTGTGTGTGGTAATGTTCTGCAGAATCAAACCAGAGTCAGAGAGTCAGTCAAACCATGTCAGAGCATGAACTCAAAGTGACCCTTTTACACACTTACACACACACACACACACACACTCAGCGGAAACTTGTCTTCAATGCAGTTATGAAGTTATAACGTTCACACTTTACAGGAGCTTTTATGATCACTCTTCTCTTGTCTCTGTTCTCCTTCCATCCATCCACCCCCCCCCCCTCGCTTCTCGGTGCCTTTCAACCCCCAGAGAGGGAAGTGGCTGTGGGGGTGAAGGAGAGCAGAGAGGCCCCTCTGTCTGCTGCTTTATTCTCTGTCTCATTACAACAGTGAGGCTGTGTTCAGACTGGGACTTAAGGGCAAAATGGAGCAGGAATGTGCATGTGTGTGTTTGTCTACAAGTCAGTGTAGTGCTGTAGCTGCAGTGGGTCCTTCATCAGGCCGCAGTTGGATTTTGGTAGCTTTCTGTTTGGAGTTTTTGTCTTCTACTGTGTGTGTGTAAGTGGGTGTGCTGTAACATGCGCACTCGGCTTTTCACACATCCATCAGCTTTTAATCTCCCTCTGACCCCCCCACCCACCCCTCTTTTGTCTTTTTCTGTTGTTCCTCCTCACTTTCCGTTCCTTCCCCCGTTGTTTGACACTTCCAGGCTTCCATTGTCCTGCTGCTTCCCTTCTTTTCATCTTCTCTTTTTCATTGTTGATGGTGGGTGATTTTTTTTTAAGGTTTGCTGCCTCAGCGATATAAGATGGAAGTGAGTTTCAACTTTCCTCTCTCTCTCTCTCTCTCGCTCTCTCTCTCTCACTCACACACTCTGACGCTTGTTAAATTCTCGTTTAGCTGATGCTGTCCGTGTGGTGACAGTAAACAGAGATGAAAGTATGAAAATAAACTGTAACCACCCAGGGAGTAGCACAAATTAAGTGTGTGTTCACACTGTGTGTTGTGTGTCATTAGAGCCTTTGTGAGCTGTCTGATTACTCACAAACTTTGCAATGGAAATCAATCAGCCAAATGTGTGTCTGAGTGTGTGTGTCTACTGACATCGTTTCTCACTGGAAAAACCTTTGAAGAGACAGGTTGAGATTTTAAAATGTGTGTGTGTGTTACATGACGTGTCTGTCTCTCCCCTGTCGCTGTATTGCTCTCTCAGCCCACTTTGTTCCACTCACCATCCAGTTGTTCTGACTACATAACCATAGAGTCATCGTCGTTGTCGTCTTCCTCCTGTGGAGAAGGGGCCGGGGCCCGGCAGCTTCTGCTCCTGCTGCTGCTGAGGAGAGTCAGAGCTGGACGGGAGGCCTTAGCAGTGGGAGGTCCCAGGGAGGAGGAAGAGGAGGAGGAGTGGGAGGAGGAAGACGGCATCGGAGCCACGGTGGCCCTGACCTTGCTGTGTGTTCCCACATGGCGACCCTGGCCTTGTGGCTGAATGGAGACAACAGATACACTGCATTTCAAAACAAGTGCACATACGAGCTACAGAATTAAAACATAAAATCAAAGTATCTAAACTGTGGGCGATTAATAAAGCAGGGGAGACGAGTGTGACGTTTTGGCTCACTTGATTCATAGGAGAGACAAGAAAGAATGAGATAAAAGAGAAGAGGAGGCGGAGGCTCTGAGGGAGGTGGAAAAAAGAGATAGAGAATTATAGAAGAGAACAAAAGAGGAAGAAGACATTAGCAGACAGAGAGTGCTTATATAGATAAACCCAAACCCGAAGCTGAGGGTCACAACAGTGGATAAAGAACAGAACGAACAGAACGACATATAAGCAGAAGAACGTTTTCTCTGTGTTTTGTCAATGTAGTGAACTATTTGCACGTCAGCGGCCTTATCAACCCTAATAAGTCACAGTGCCCACAATTACATGCTCTCAGGCCAACGCAGTTTCAGCCGGTGCCAACAAAACGACATGGACAGATTTCAATGATGTTCAGTTAAGACATCAATCATGTGTGAGGAATGGACACAGGCCTCTAGTCCTATTTTAACAGCACTGCTAATGAATCATGTCACTGGGGTGAAAAAGGGTAGAATGGATCTTTAGTGATGCAAACACTTTATAAAAAGGTTGTGACATCAGAAAGAACAAAGCAGATAATTGTATTACTATTCATGACTCACTGTGAAAACTCTAATATAAAAGAATGATTCATAACATTATCTGTTTCAGTCTGTTTGAACTCACTAATTCTGATCTTCCTGTATTAACACTTTAAAACCTAATCTGACCCCATGCTGTACAAAGCAGTAGTACATTTATAATGCATTTGCCTTTGGGGATTTTTTCAGCTGCATGATACTTTGTCTGCAGTTCAGAGAAACATCATGTTTGGATTCCACCACATTTATTCATAGAACTGATTCCTCATAACTTTTCACAGTAAAATCTGAGTTTAACACAAAACACTGCAGAGGTTGAACTGCGTGTTTCTGGCCTTTTCAGCTCGTGACCAACATTACATCAGGCTGTGGCACTTTGTGAAGTTTCAGATGCCTATATGTTGTCAGCACTTCCACCAAGGGCACATTTCCCGCTAACCCTCTCACATGGTTTCATTTAAATAACCTTTCGAATCACACAGGGACTGAGAAAACAGCTAAACAAGCAAAGGAATATAAAAGTCTGTAGCTGAACGTTGTTCTTTTCTTCTTTCCTGTTAATCATCTCATGAGGCCTGGGGTTTTATTTTGTGGTTCTTTGGAGGGGCTGGAACCACTGGGTTATACTGCCTGACTTTATATCAATAAAATAAATGAAACTCCACCTCCACCACATAAAATCACACACACAATTTACTATGGCAGATACATGCATTTTTGCCACATCATTTTAGCTGGTTATACTTGTGTGCTTTTAGTTAAGTAATGCAGGGTGATGAGGCAGGACCGCACGGTGAAGTCATGTCTGACTATCTGAAGTACACCAGAGAACAGTGTCGGTGAATGTTGTGGTTATTTAAAGGTAAACTGAGGTAAGATAACTTCAAACATTACCTATAACTGCATGAAAACTATGAGGCTTGTGTTTTTGACCTGGGGCAGACCTCAATAGTTTTCGCTTCCTGAAATCAGAGGGAATAACCTTTTTATTTTTATCTTCAGAACAAGTTTGTGCCCGTGTCTGTGTATTTACTGTGGCATTAACATGCTGCCATCTACTGAGAGAGGATGTGAGGAGCGAGGAGGAAGCTGCGTTAGTGAAGCACACGCTGTCTGCACACAGCTTCAAAGACGTTAAAAAAATATCCTCCCTGCTATCAGCTGTCACACCAGTCATTAGTCATGTTATTATCAGTGTGATTATGTATATGAGCAGCACATCATGACCTTCACTCTGTCATAAAGCCGTGTTGTTTACCTGCCCACGCTGCCTGCTTCCTGTGCCTTTAGGGCCCTCTGCTGGTTGAGACTGGACCCTGACCACAGCTGCCGGCTGGAGCCTGGGATCAACCATCATCGTCACATACGCCATACATAACCATTACAAACAGCATCAGTCTTAATCACCATCCTGTCATCATCATTCTTGTTCACATAAATACATATACCACAGATTTCTCTGCATCACGCTCTCATCCATCACATCATCATCTTCCTCACTGCCCCGAGGCCCAGAGCACGCTCACCTGTATGGGTATCGAGGCTGTGAGAGCAGGCCTCTGCTCCTGAGGTGCTGGTACAGGTTACTGCTCAGACAGAGAGGGTTGAACAGCAGCTCCTCGTCCAGCTGACTGAGACAAGCCTGACCAAGACAGAAAACACAGTCATCAATCAAGCCAACACATTTTGATGCCTACACTGCTGTTTGTGGTTGACTACTCACCTCCCATTTACGTAAGTCAGACTAATTCTTATTTTCAGACAAAACAAGATGCTACTTAATTTTTCCAAACAATGTATGAATTCATAGCAACATAAAAGGTGATCTCACACCCTTTGAATCACCCGGTACTGTGACTGAAACTATGACGATATATCTTTTCTACATCAGCACTTCTAGAATCCCTCATTTTCCTCAGTTTGGTCAGAGCTGGTTTTTGTAATGATAATTTTTCTACAGAAGGAGGAAGAATCAGCTGACTCAGGAGACACATGAGGATTTGTTTTAAACTGGTGATATACTTTTGGATCAGCCTTGTACTCAGTTCCTGGTATCAGTGCAAACCGAGGTGATTAAAACTAGTCTGTTTCTGCTTTTGAGTTCCAGGTGCCTCCGACTGCTTCTGCATTTTGTTTACAACAGGCAAAGGGTCATCTGACCTGCACAGTGTGCAGGGCCTCAGGTGCAGGCTCCTGAGCTGAGAGCGGCAGAGAGCAGGGCAGCAGCAGCTCTCTGGAGACCACAGGCTTCAGGAGGAGGGAGAGCGACGGGGACGGCTGGAGGATGTAGTGAGAACACACACCTGTGTTGTGCCCAAACACACGAGGCATATGAGTCCACAGAGTCACATGTGCTTTCTCTCTCTCTTTCACACACACACAAACACACAGACCTGGGCCTCCAGCTGTGGACCTCTGGACAGGCTCCACCTGCAGCAGCAGGAACAGGTCACGGGTCTGAGGGAGAAACAGATCTCACATCAAACGTTGGCTGTCGTTCATCTGAGTGACTGAAATCTTTGTCATCATACATGATTGATATTTAATTTGTAACAAATCAACTCAAAGTTGCTTAATTATCATGTTGATTATAAAAAGTGGAGCTGGCTACATGTTTTCACAATAAACAATCAGATTCTCCTCTGTTTAATTCTATTTCTTCGCTATTTTCAAGGTTTGCTATTGATGCCTGACCAACATTAGCATCGACAGCTGTTTACTTAACAGTCTAGGAAAAACACTGTAAGTTCAGTGTGACACTTCCATTCCTTTCATCACTTTCCAATACTGAGTAACTGCAGGGTCCAGGCTGGGTCTTCTGGCTTCTTTTAGTGTACATGATGACTGAAGCCTTTGCCAGGACTGCCATGATAACAGATGTTATGCTAAGGAATAGCAAATAGCTCATTAAACAGAAATGACTCATACTATCCTAGTAACTAATATGTTAAATTGTATAACACTGATTTGCATTATGCAAATACACATGTGCACTGGCAGAATGAAAATCATAACCAGGAATAATCAAGACTGCAAGCTGTTACTAGCATTTTGTTCTTTCAAGGGTTATTTTTGACATTTTCTGTTCCAAAACCTGAATTGACAATTGCCACAACTTAAAAAAAAAAAGAGCGAACACACTCACACACCCTGAGAGTGTGACACAGGGCTTGGAACAAGTTGTGGTTGGTCTCCATCTCATCCCAGTCCAGCTGCCAGCAGGTGGTGGGGCGGATCACCAGCGGCAGGCCGTACAACACACTCTCACACACTCCATCTGCACGCAGAACTCTGTAATACACACACACACACAACCCTGGTTTGTGAGGGGACTTAGAATGAAGGACAGATGTGTCTACGATGTTAGAAAAGTGTTTTGTGGTTTGCTTTGTTGCATCAGCGCTGAAAAGTCAAACAAACACACAACTGTCCTCCTCGTCCTCTGTCGGTGAGTGGACATGAAACAGAAACAGAGAATGACATCATCCCTGCTGTGGCGAACTTGTCCTCCAGCTCCATTTAAATATCACTGCTATAAATCATGATTAGCAGTATGGAAAGCACACACACACACACACACACACACAAACACACACACCCAGAGCATATATCTTCTGTACTGAATGTATGCAAAGTGCCCACTCACAGTGACACTCACAGACACACACCTCATCTCACTGCAGCTCCTAAAAAATGCAAAACCAATGCAAATCAGGGAGGAGGAAGGAACTGTTTAGTCAGGTTAGGAATTTGTGTCTGCTTTCTATTACCAGAGGCCTGTGTATGTGGCACCTTGTGTTTCTGCCTGTGTGTTTTTGAATGACATCACTCTTTGAACAACAGACCCCTGTCACTGATAATCCACAGAAACAATGTTGACTTTTGAAGCGTTGCTTGAAACTATCTATTTCCATGGATTAATAATCCATGGAAACATTATGGATAAACATCCATAATAAAATTGCAGAGCAAACTTCAGTCTTGTCCTTTATTTCTGTGTTGATCATCATTATGTAGTTCATATTCTTACTGACAAACAACTTTGTAACTTGAGATGTTGACACACGTGCACACATGTTTGTTTGTACAGCTGGTTTTTCCTTGTTTCTCAAAGCTGGTCATAACAAAGACACTAGTGCACATGTACCACCTGGAAGATATATCAATTCAATGTTTTTCTTCATAGTATATGTTATATTGTATTATTTATTATTTTTTTCACATCCATTGACCATGTCCCAGCAAAAGGAGAAGAAAAGCTGAGCTGGAGTTTTACGATCTATTTTTTTTCTTCTATTTTTCTCTTTGCCTCTGGATGTTTCAAGTGTTTTCCAGCAGAAGAGCAGACGACTCCAGCTGAACAAAGCAGACTCTGATTCCATGGTGATGAGTTTCAACTGAGAAATATTTCACTACTCGCTGCTTTCAGAATGGCGCCATTCATATGGAGAAAATTTAGCTGAATACAAACTACAGTAGACACATGGACCATGGAGCATATCCACATGATCATGCAGACACATCCTCCCTTCTTCCAAAAATGTTAAAAACAAGGATGGATATGGATATTTTGAGGGGCAGTGTACTTTATAAGTATTTATAAGCTGATTTTTATATCATTTTTATATCATTCATCACCCATGTAAGCAACACATCCCAGTCATGATCCTCAGTTCAAAAAATGACAAGGTGTGTGGATATAGCAAGAATTAGCATCGCTGCAGCTCGCTGTCTTACTTGATCACTTTCAGTGCCTGTGGCGATGGGCTCTGATTGGCTGACACCTTATTGACGGGCAGGAAGTCCCGCACAGTCTCAGTCTTCACTCCCAGGTTGGGAGTCAGGGGAATGAGGGCGGGGCTTATCAGCCGCTCCTGCATGTCACACTTCACACACACTACACAAGAGACAAATGGAAATCACACTTACAAGACTTTAGTTTCTGCCCTTCGTGAAACACAGTTGTTTCCCCATATTGTTATATTAGAAGACTGTTTAAGTCAATGCTTAAGAGAGGGTATGTAACTGAGATTATACTTATCCATGCTGTTACTGCACCAACAGATGGATAACCGTGTGTGTGTGATATCTAACCTGGTATGGGGCTGTCTGTGGCGCTTGGCAGCAGCAGATGAAGGTGCTCTCTGTCTCCTCCCTGGTCCTGAAGCCACGCCTTCAGCACCGTTTCCATGGCGAACACACTGTTCTCCACCCGCTGCAGGTCGACCTCCGTCCCCAACATCAGACTCTCTACAGACACATGGAGGTGTAAATATCTATCTGGACACAGCTTTACCATCCAGAAAGTCTGGACTCTGATCTCTGTCGACATGAAACAGTTGAAACATATCAGCACTATACATTCAATCCATTCATTTTAGCAGTTAGCTACTATTTCAACATTTCAAAAAAGTTAATTTTGTTTAACATACTTTCTGATGATTCAGACATATCTCTGCTCTTCAAGTAAATGTGTGGGGGAAAAAAACTTTGCAACAACTTTCTTTTTTGACCACTAGATGGAGGCAACATTCAATTAGATTCAATAGACTCAACCGCCAGTGCTGCCTAGGTGACTGAAGACTCTTTGAACTTGTTGACATCTGAGGGTTTCAGTGGCTCTGGATCATCCACAGACTGTTTTAAGCCCGTCTGGATGAGAGGACTTGACTCTGATTTCCCACAGGAAAGAGCAGCAGTGCATTTTAGACGTGTTGTCACTCATAGTGGAAGCAGCCGACTGTTGCTCTGCTTCGGTTTATTTTAGTAACTTAACGTAAATCTCTGTCGATCCTCTCTCATTTTCTGTGTCAATACTTCAGCCCAGAGAACAGAGTGAACTGACTCTGCACTCCTCTTTTTCCCACTGATTTCCACTCATCATTGCAACAGAGAATGAGACCCTATGGACTTGCCCCACCCTCCTCTCCTGTTCTCCCTCTCTCTTCTCATTTCCCAGTGTCCATTTATTACTGCAGACTAGACACAAACCTTATAGACCACTCTTCTCCTCCTTTTCCCTATATCTGGTGTTTAATAGTTAACGACCCATCAGGAGAGAGCTAATGGGACTACAGGGAGAGGAAAGGATCTGGAGGGTGGCAGGAAGGAGGGAAGAGAGAGCAGAGAAGATGGATGGAGAGTAGGCAAAGTATTTAAACCTCCACAAGTAGGAACTTTATTGGAGAAAATGAGAAACTTTAAATTCCTAGAATAAAATATATCATTGGTTTTTCTCATGTGTCAGGGGCAGCTACAGTACAGAAGCTATTTTTGGTTCTGGGCCAAAGTTTCTAAAAAAGTTCTTCATCTAGAAATAAGTACTTCTTACTACTTTTTTTTTTTTTTTTGCTGATGGACGTTTGTGGTGTGATCCAGGCTGGATGAGGCTGAGAGAGAAGGATAGGAGATTAGGAGGAGAATACGACTCATGCACTAATGGCACTTTAGCAATACAAGTTCTTCTTTGTTGTGTTGAAAAAAAAGCTGCCGTGGAGTCAACACATCAGAGTGCCTGCTCTATGAGTAATATGGATTAAAGAACTGGTAGAAATTCTTTGACACTTGGGATCAGTGCTATAAAAAGACCCGTATCCCTCTGCACACGAGCATCAGCACTGCTATGATCCTGAGAATATACATTGTGACTGCTGAGACGGAGGGAAGGGAAGAACTAAAGGAAGTAGAGGAAGGAAGAGGAGGAAAAAAAGCCTGGATTAATTCACATTAACCCAAAAATAAATAGACAGAAACGAAAGTAAAAGCCGAGGTGGATGTACAGTCATTGAGGAGAAAAGGAAGAGGGAGAGAGAATGTGTTCCGGCCTTTGTAGAAATGGTAATTTACAGTAAGTGAGTTAAGAGTCAAATCCTTGAGAAGGACAAAGATGGAGGAAAAGGCTGAAGCAAATCGATTCCCATTCTCTCCTATAATGTCTGTCTTGAGAATCAGAGAGAGCAGGAGAGAGAGAGAGAGAGGGAGAATAGGCATGGAGGAGAGCAGGGGACGAAGCAAGAGAGAGAGAGCGAGAGAAGAATTATGGAAGTTAGTGTATAAAGAGAGGAAGGGGAGGAGGGATAAATCAGAAAGTGAAAGACCAGCGGGCAGAGTGGAAGATAAGAAGAGATGGATGGGCGTGGCAGGTGAGGGATGATGATGAACCACTCTAATTAGACCATGGAGTATGTATCTGTGTGTGTGTGTGTGTGTGTGTGTGTGTGAGAAAGAGAAAGGACTGGTCAGAGAAAGCTTTTCACAGCAGCATAAATAACTCATGACAGTTCATCCCGTGTGTGTGTGTGTGTGTTCCATAAAGTGTTCCACAGAGGAATACGTTCCCCACTGAGGGGGTTAGGTGAAAGTGTTTAGCCCTGATGTGTGTGTTCAGTGAGGAGCTGAAGTCACCGAGTCTCTGCAGACGGCTTATCTGTGTTCATGAAGGATTTGTTTACCCTGCTCTATCCTCCTACAGATGTCTCTGCCTCTCAGTCTTTGCCGAGTTCATTAAGTGTGTGTTTACTGCGGGCATGCGAGATACAAAAAAATCAATTATGTGTTATCATTCTTTCCTCCCAACTCTGTCTCTCCATGCTTCCTGCCTTCTTTTCTGTTTCCTTTATCTCTGCCCTGTCAGTGTGAAAGATTAAGAAACTATTAAATTATGAGTCAGACTGAGTGACCCGTTCCTGTGATCTACAAGTCTGGCTGTGCTCCTGAATATCATTAGCATGTCCTCTGTGTGTGTGCGAGTGTGTGTGTGTGTGTGATGGGAGAGAAGATGAAGTGTGACACACATGCTGAGGTAAGGATGCAAGGTCGAATCTCATTAAGGCTGTGTGTTCACATACGCAGTGTGTGCATTCACAACGCTGATATGAGAGTCAAACATGCGGATCGCAGGTTAAATGTCTCAATGAACATGTGTTAAGGTGTGTGAGTGTGTAAGCGACTGTGCAACTGCTGCAGGTTTATTTAGTTGAAGTCCTCGTGAAGTGTCGTAATACAATGAGGGGCGAGGTCACAGAGATGAGACTACAATATCCCCTCTCACACACTCACACACACAGTCTGAAATAAACTGTGAACATCTGAGATGCTACGTGTTGTTATGTCAAGGATCAGCTTTGATTTCCTCAGCTGGGATGTTTGCTGATTTTATTCTGCAGGCAAAAACCATGAACTGTCAAATCCACTGTCAGTTTTAATATCCGAGAATCTCTGCATCGGATCTGAGAACACGCTCCAAACTGGACTTGTGAAGCTCAGTGCAGGTTCTTGTCAGGAGGACTTCATTCTCTCATCTTACTTCCTGTGATCGTCTGTGTTCGCCCTGATCTCATGCAGCCGATCGGTGTCATTGTCAACTTTCAAATCTGTCCTCCTCTTTTCTACGGTCAGCTGCCGTTGCATTGCGTCCACCTCCTTTCACGAGCTTACATCCTCACACACACACACAGAGCCTCGCCCTCTTCTCAAATATGCTGACATCACAATGAGGTCTGATCGCCGTAGATTAATTTCCCTCCTCTTTTATGCACGTGTTCATTAACTCAGAGTGAAGTCTCTCCTGACTGAACTATGACAGCGATGTAGTGTGTGTTTCAGCTCCACCCTTTCTAACCACTGCAGCTTTCACAATGTGCCTGTTACAACGGTTGGAACAGTTTGGCCTGTAACTGCAGGAAACAGCAGGAAACACAACTGTGAAACGAACCTGAAACCCACGATGACTCGGTTATTTTTCACGATGATGAGGCACACCTCGCACCCACATCGATATTTTGCCCAGTGGTGTTGCTGAATCTCTGAGTTGTGCAGAGGGGCACCCACATTTGTGATTCACCTCGGGTTGACACACACACACACACACACACACACAAATAACCTTGAAATGCTATTGATTTGATGAAAATGTAATGACTTCACTTTTGCTGTAATTTCCCAGGAGAATTCTGTTCTTTTTGTTGAATGAATGATGCTTTCGCTGAAGGTTGGGTTTGTGTGCTTGGCTACTTTTTGCTCATGAAGATGGAAAAAAAAGCATAATTACGAATTTAGCCTGACATGCAACAGGCTAATCTGATCTGTTATGTGCCCTGCTGCCCTCAGCAAACCAGACAATTACTTAACACAAACTGCAGAAAAGCACTTTGCACAAGGCTCCGTAGAATAAACGTAAGACCCTTTGTTGCATTGTAAAACCACACCTGCTTTATAATAACATCACCATTATAATACATTCATATCAATCTATATGCTGCATTTGTATTTCACAACTAGAACTGGTCACAGTTGCTTTTGCAACATCAGGGGATCTCTGTGTGTTCCTGTCTCTGTGGCCAGAGTTTGAGACTGGGATAATATAGACAAATTATAATGGACAGACATAAATGTATTGATCTCTGTAACTCAAGCTTTATGGATCTTCCTCCTCCCCGTCGCTTTCTCCTGTTTCTTTTCCTGAGCTTCCACCATCTCTGCCTTGCCCAGGCCCACGTCCACGCCCAGTAACGATCTCCCTTTTCTCTCTGTGCATTAAGAAGAGTGCACCGTCCTCATGACCACTGACCAGTGGCACATTAGCTCGTGTGGGGGAAAAAAAAAAAAAAAATCAGCGGCACGGTGAGCTAATGCACTACAAGAAGAGGAAGCAGAGTGCTACGCTGCTCGTCCATTCAGATCAGGATCAGCATCAGCTAATGGATGCAGTAATAGTGGGAATCCTCCAGAAAGTTTCTGACCATTACATTGTCCGATTCCTAGAACGACCACGCTAACAGAGAATTACTGTGAAGTCACAACCTTCCCCCTAAACTACTCTATGGACTCTTTATTTCCTCTTTTGCTGAAACGACTTCCTGGCGTATTGTTTGATTTACTTCCTGTCCCATGATGTTTCCCTTCCCCTCTTCTTGCTCACAGAATGAAATATAGTGTACATTAAAAATAACTCGATCTCTCTCACTATCATAATGTGGATGTAGGTTTGGCCATCAGTGCAATGTATCAACCAAATATTGCTTTTAACTATTGTAAATTTCTATCAATGCATTGTTGTGTTATTTCCACTGAGCATTAAGTTCAGTACATACAATGGAAAAACATACTCAAGTAAAGCCCTCCAGTAAATGTACTTATTATTCTACTCACAGTAACCTGTTGCTACCAAAATAAGACTCTGTTGAAATTAGCAGAATTATCCTTCGACATTTACATAAATTAATAACTGTGTAACGTAAGTTTTCCATGATGCCTTTCTTGCGATTAGTAAATTACCAAGAATCTCGGCTTATGTAACACAAACAAAAATATTGCTACTTGGCACCAATGTGTCAATTTATTATGGGATGAAGCGATACAAATATCAACCTAATGCCTCCCCCCTGACACAAACTTCAAAGTGTACAGAAACATGAAGGAGGCACAGATGAATGTCTGTCTGTGGAATTTCCCTCTGACATCCATATTTCACACACAGAGCGACGCTGACAGCGCACACACTCCGCCCTTGTCTGTCACCGCATTAATGATGAATAGCTCATTGATGTAGTTTTAGGCTGTGACAAGCAGGACATTGATCATCTGGGCTGAAACACAGGCACTCGACACACCAGTGGCTGCCTGACCTAATTGCTTCACAGTCAAATCAGCTCGAACCGCGCGGTCATGGAGACAATTAAAGCAGACAGACGCTGGAAAAGGCAAAGAGGACATGGGGGCAACAACAGCGCTGTTATCACTTGGCTGCCACCACTGGAGGAGGAGGCAGGTAAAAAAAAAAAGAGCTACAGTGACAAATAAGTGAGACAAGGTAAAAAGGGGAAACTTTTATGGCAGCTCATTTGGTACATCTGATTCAGTGCAAAGTGCAAGTGGATGCAAAACCAAAAACATGTTGGATAATAAATTCATCCATACCAATGAAATCCCTCCGTGTTCCTCCTTTGAAATTATGCTGCTAATAAGATGTTTCCTGCAGCCTACCACACATCTGTCCTGAGACCAAACTGATATTTAAAAAAAAAAAAGTAAATCTGGGATTTGGGGGAAGACAAGCTGCAAACCATGTGAATGCAAATAGATCGTGTTATAATGAGTGTGGCCAGCAGACGGAGAGCAAAGTCACATCGGGAGATCTACTGCTGTGTTTCAAGCAGAATGTGGAAATAGGAGAGGGCTAGATGGAGAAGGACACAGAGACTCCACGATGGCAGCTGGGTGACTTCTTTGAAGCACTTGAAAAAGACAAGCGGACGAAGGATGAGAGGAGCTCTGCTGACTGAATTCAAGAGAGGATTACAGAGAAGGAACTGAGAGCAGGAAATGTATGATGATAAAAAAAAAAAAAATACAGATATCTTTTTTTCAGGAATTATGATTTTTTGAGGACTTAACTGGCACCACGCTGCTCCACAGTTACAACTGCAGCTACATACATGAAGGAATCAAATCATGTTTACTCTCCACACACTGTCAGGAGGTATATAATGTACTGAAATGTCACCAAAACAAAAGAGCCATGAGCACATGTGACTTTGAGTGAAAGGAGGAAAGAAACAAATATGGTGGGTGGAAGAAATGGGAGCAAGGCTGAGACTGCAGAGGTCTCTGCAAATAACAAACCTCTCAAAAAAGAAGAGAAGGACGACCTTGTATTTTTCTTAAGAGGCT